>OY728159.1:203786308-204411308 GCA_963277665.1 Viscum album | reverse complement strand
CTCATGAACAGGATCTTCCAGCATAACCTTGATCGCTTTTTCATAGTCTTCATCGATGACATTATGATCTACTCGACTACTGAGGAGGAGCATGCCTACCATTTACAGGTAGTAATGGACACAATCCAAGAGAACCATCTTTATGGTAAGCTCTTGAAGTTCCAGTTTTGTGTTTGATAGGTTCACTTCTTGGGACAAGTCATCTCGGAGGCTGGAGTTGTAGTGGATCCAGCAAAGATTGAGGAAGTTCTTACTTAGGAGCCACCCAGGAGTGTGACGGAGGTACGGAGTTTCCTGGGCTTCGCTAGATTCTATCAAAGATTTGTTCCAGAGTTCTCCAAAGTTGATGCACCACTATCAACCTTGACGAAGAATTGGAAACCCTTCGTGTGGTCGGAGAGATGGAAATAGAGCTTTCAAGAGCTGAGGCAGAGGCTGACTAGTGCCCCCATTTTGAGGCTTCCAGGGGAATACATAGGTTACGTAGTCTACTACGACACATCAGGGACTAGACTCGGGTGTGTCCTAATGCAGGAGAGAGTTGTGATCATGTAAGGTTCTAGGAAGTTGAGACAACATGAGAAGAACTATGCTACACATGACCTGAAGTTAGCATCAGTGTTCTTTACCTTGAAGATGTGGTGGCACTATCTTATGGGCGAACATTTTACTGTGTACTATGATCACAAGAGTCTCAGGTATATATTATCTCATAAGGTCCTAAACCTAAGACAACGACGATGGATTGAGTTCCTCCAAGAATATGACTTATAGATATTCTATACTCCTAGGAAGGGGAACATTGTTGCAGATACTCTCAACAGGAGGACTAGCATTCAGCTTCTAGGAGAGGCGACAGAACAACTAGCTTCCTTACAAATATCTTTTGTGGATAGGAATGGAACAGCCTATCTTCTATCTCTTATATTCACTCCTCCACTTCTTCAGCGATTCAAGAAGGTGCAGCATGAGGATGCTGACTGCAAGACACGACGTGCTCAGATATCCACAAGGCAGGCACCAGATGGATTTTCTAAAGGTGGGTAGCACATCATCCTCTTCAGAGGACGTACCCTGGTACCAGTTGCACTTTGGGAGGAAGTGTTGAGGGAGTTCCACACGTCCCCTCTAGAGGTACATCTAGGTGTGGCAAAGATGTACTAGGACCTTCGACGACAGCATTGGTGTCTAGGTATGAAGAATGCAGTAGCAGAGCTTGTCTCACGGTTCCTCACTTGTCAGAAAGTGAAGGAAAAGCACCAGGTAGCAACAGGCTTGGTTCATCCCTTAGAGGTCCCAGAGTGGAAGTGGGATGGGATATCCATGGACTTCGTGACGGGTCTTCCACGTACATCCATGAGTCATGATTTGATTTGGGTGATCATCGACAGACTCACCAAGTTGTCCCACTTCTTACTGATTAGAGAGAAGGGCTCAGTAGAGAGCTTGGGACGCCTCTATGTGCAAGAGATTGTGCGTTTTCCTGGAGTACCTTCTTCTATCGTCTCCGACCATGATTCACGGTTTACTTCCCGACTATGGAAGGGTTTGTAGGAGGATTTCAGGACATAGCTTCACTTGAGCACCACCTTCTATCCTTAGACAGATGGTTAGACCAAGACGACCTTTCAGACCCTCGAGGACATGCTATGTGCTTGTGTCCTCGACTTCGGTCATAGCTGGGAGGAACACTTACCTTTGGTGGAGTTTTCCTACAATAACAGCTATCACTCCACCATAGGTATGGAACCTTTTGAGGCCTTGTATGGTCGGTCTTGCAGATCACCACTGTGATGGACAGACCTAGGGGAGTCAGCACTAGTGAGACTAGATATGGTGTGAGCTACCACTAAAAAGGTGCAGATCATCCAGGATCAGATGAAGACTACCCAGAGTAAACAGACGTCATATGCTGATAGGAGACAGAGGCTTTTGGAGTTCGAGGATGGAGACCACGTCTTCCCATGGGTCTCACCTCGACGAGGTCTACAGAGATTTGGCCAAGGCAGCATGTTGTCTCTGTGATTCATCGGACCTTTCTAGGTACTTAGAAGAGTAGGCGAGGTGGCTTACCTCTTATCTCTTCCACCTCAGTTGCACCAGGTTCATGACATCTTCCACGTATCTTAGCTGAGGAGATACGTGCACGACGCATCCCACATCATCGACCACGGGGAGTTGGACATCGATAACAGGGCGACCTTCATAGAGTTTTTGGCTGAGATTGAGGATTGACATAAGTGGGTCCTACGTGGATGGTCAATACCTCTGGTGTGTGTTCATTGGTAGCACGAGGACCTCCAAGAGAGCACATGGGAGCGGGAGGCTCAGATGCATGCTCAGTACCGCCATTTGTTCTCTTAGTTCAAGTTGTAGCTTATGGGGATGTAAATCCCTGAGGTGGGGAGAATTTAAAGACCTGGAATACTTGTGGGAATTTTTTTTAATACATGGGAATTTTAAGAGTCCGCTAAAACTAACGTCACTTGATTCTGAGGCCCGGTGTGCCCGGAATCAATTTCTAGAGTTTTTTGGGTATGTTTAGTAAATGTACGAGCATGTTTTTATAACTCTTGAACCGCTACTTGGAATCGAATTTTGAGGGCACTTTTGAACTTGTAGCATCGTTTATTGCTTAGTAAGACCTTCACCACAGTTGTGTTTTAACGTGTTTTGAAGATAGATTTTTGGGTTTCATTAATAAAGTTAAAAAAATAAGGCAATAGATTTTTTTATTTCATGGTGGTTATAAACTCCATGAAAAGGTTAGTGGTGGGGGCCACCACACCATAACCTCCCATGAGTGGTTATGGATGTAGGGCCCACCCACACATAACCTCCCTTGTGAGTATATTTAGCGTTGGGACCACACTGGCTTTAACCCCTTGTAACTCTCCATAAAGTGAGGGGGGAGACCATTGAACTTCCCCCACTAATTAAATGTGCCAACCCGCCAAGAATTAATTAAACCCCCTCGTTTAATTAATTCAACTTTTGAATTATTTTTAATTCAATCCAACAATTAAATAATAGACAAAGATATTATTTCATTTTTTTGGCAATTATTTTGGATGGGACTTGAGAGAGAACTTAATCCTCTCAATGAAGAATGCGAAGAACGCTCCTTCCACTAAAGATCGACGAACAACATCTTCTTCCTTATTTGACCGAGGCAAGAAAGGGAAGTGTCACCCACAAAGAACGCTGACACAATCCTCGACTTCTTTTTTTCCCTGATGTTAATGAAATGACACCACCTTTTCCTATGACTTCATCAACGAACAATCGTTATGCAAGGAAGGGGGATTTGAGTTGTTTTGTTTCCGTTCTACTTCGTTAATATTTTGGTATTTGTTATGCCGAATCTTATCAACAAAACATGGGGGGTTTGAACCCCACCAACATGGCCAACCTCCCCCCTTTGGTTGATCTTGTTTGTTGATGATGGAGTAATAGACAGCAGTGAACAACGACGGCTGGCGAAGAGCCGGCCGCAAAAGAAACCAGAGACGCAAAGGCCACCTGGTTGCCAAGAGGGCGGGGCACCGCCTCGCTACGTAGAGGAGAGTCGCGGCCACGACAGTCTATAGCGGAGGCGCGCAGCGCAGTCATGTCGTGCGAAGGGTAGCAGGAGGCCACGACCAAGGCGGGCTGTGGCGGAAGGGTGTGGCGCCATCATGCATCGCCGGTGGTGCAGGACCGTGGCCAGGGCGGGCCACGGCGGAAGAGCAGGGGCGCGGTTCCATCGCACCGCATCGGAGAAGACCCACGACCTATGTCTTTGGTGGACAGGGGAGGGTGGCCGGTTGAGCTGGCCACCAGTGCATGCTACACAGGCGGGATTCTTTGGGTCCCGTGGTTACAGGGGTCGGCGCCATGCGTCGACTGTTATGAACAAAGGGGGGGGGGTGTCGTACCCCCCCCCCCACCCACCCACGATGTGGTGAGTTGGGCCACGTGGCCAGCCAGCCAACCAACCACCGAGCCACACGACCAGCCGGACCGGGCCATATGGCCAGCCGGGCCACACGGCCAGCCAACTGGGTCGGGCCGCCCCTTTGGGTCAATTCAGACGCAGTAACCGGGTCGGACCCCAGTCCAGACCCGAGTCGGGTCGGTTCAGGTCGGTCCATCTATGTTGGACCGGATCCGAACCCATCAAACCCGATTACACCTAATCGCCCATAACTCGGGCTATGAGTGTCCAATCGACGAACCGTCTGCGGTAATAAAATTCATGGAACGAGAATATTCCTTTGGAATATCCCACTTGAGTTTTGGACATAGTTGGAGTACAGTCAGGTTGGTTTGAACCTAAAAACCAACTGGGCCCCTATGATGGAAATGCCAATAACTCACAGACCGGGCGTCTGATTGATGCGTCGCTTATTGCATTGAGACCCCTATGACATGGAGGTCCTTTGAGATACTTCCTCTTGAGGATTCATGGAATTTGGAGTATCTACTAGTATCTCTTGGTGTGGATCCACTTGGAGACGAGCATACAGAGTGCGGAGACCTAGTAGCTGACAGACCTGACGACTGCTTGACAGATTCGACTAGCCCAGTGGGGAGTGCCTGGTTGTTAGCGGCAAACCCACGGTGGAGGAGCGCCTGGTAGTTGGCAATAGACCCGCGGTACTCGACAGGAGGAGTACCTCTTCAGGCTATTAGGGGGAGCGTCTGGTAGTTGGCGGTAGACCCACAACGGAGGAGCGCCTGGTAGTTGGCAGCATAGCCATATTACTCGACAGGGGGAGTACCCCGGCAGTCTAAGATTAGTGAGAAGCCCCTTGGTGTCGCGACAGGCCCATTGTTCTTAAAGAGTAGAAGTTATCCAGAATCCATGGTTTTGATAATGAAAATTTGAGATGAGTCAATGACCTTTGTTTTTTCCTCAAGATTGATATGGGATACTTGATAACTTAGGGAATAAACCTAAGTAATGGTTATCTGTTGATTTAATACATTGTGGATTATCCTTGTTGGATTTTGTGAGACCTTGAGGGTTTCAGGGTCCCTACTAAGTATCATTATACTCACCCATACACAGGCTATGCTCGTACCTAATTCTGTTGGATGTAAATGAAGGATAGCATTGATAGAGGCTGAGAGCTCCAGGACTGGATGGTACCCAGAGGAGGACCTCATTACGAGTCAGTACCCGAAGTATACGGACTGATGTGGAGCACTGAGGAGGATATTTGTACCTACCCTTCAGGTAGGATCCGTGGTGCACGATCTAGGAGCAGCTAGACACCTTCCAACTATTTATATTTTTAGTTGTACATGTTTTTCCTTTCCTCATACTTTACTATTGGGCTTGTATTTTTGGCCCCTTTTTCATTCATGCACATCTTTTGTATATAGTTTTACTTAGTTGTTTACTTACAGTTGCGTACTCTTTTGTGTGTGTTTACAATTTATAAATGCAATGCCTTACCAACTTAGGGATTTATGCCTTTGGTTCTAGTCTCCATCCACTGGCCTATAGAAGGCGGGCTTGGGGTAGTCACGGCACGAGTCCTGAGGATCGGTCGTGACAGTAAATATGATAATATCTTTTGTGGATTTATGGACTTCAACCTCTAAAAAGAAATTATATTTGATCATAATATATTTATAACTTATAAAGGATAGATTTCATATTACTTTGTAAAATATTTTAATTTTATATGATTATGAAATTTTAATATTAATATATGTTATTTATTTTTCATTCTTTAAATTTGTATTTGAGAGGAAAGTAGTGTTCAATGTACGTACAACCTTCCATCCCTAGGAATGGTGCATTTCATTTCCGGTCTCCAAATGTTTTGTATTATTAAAAATACATATATAATAGATATATATGATAAAAAATTATGTATTAAATTCTATATATTATGAAATAATGATCTATGTAATAAATTACAATAAATAGAATGTCAAAAACAAACTTTAAAACTAGACAATTAACACTCGAAATAGTGATTGCAATGAAATATTGTTAACAAATGTGCAATAAGATATTATAATAAGAGAATATATGAAAAAATAAGTTTTGATACGTTATTTTTATAAGTTATTTACATGTTTTATTCAATTATAATTAAATTTTAAGGATGTTCACCAATAAGGAAGCACAATGTAAGGGATTTTATCTCGATTTACATTCTACTGAGACTTATTTATTGTTATACACCAATTCACTTTAATATGGTTTGTATATTAGTGATGTCCAAGTTATAAAATGAAAAAAATAATTCTCATGATATTAAAAGATTCATTTAATGTCATTCCTTCATTTATATTTTGATTCAAATGATTTTATATGGTATGGGACACATTGTAATGGGTTTACCTATGGGAGATAAACTAAAAAGATAAGGGTTAAAAATGACCCAAAATATATCCAACAACCATTGGATGGATACATGTAAACATTATACCCAATAAGTTTTGATATTGTATCATTTTTTAGCCTTGTGGAATTTGAAAAACGTGGGTACAACTTTTTAATTTCAAAAATTACAATTGTTCCACTCACCTCACTTATAAAAGTGAACCCCATATACTTTTCTATTCACAATTCAAAAACCCATTGTTTCAGCATGTTCTTAGAAAATTAACATAAATAATTCCCTCATATCATCCTAGAAACCTTATTTTTTCATAAATCCTACCTAAGAATCATTTTGGTGAAATCTAAAAGAAGATGTCTGGAGAAGAGGTAACATACCGAACCAAGCATTTTATATTATTTCTTCCTCCACCTATATCCATTATTGTTAAAACATGATTATATAATATCCATTGTATAATTAATATATTTATATTTTATTATGTTAATGTAAAAACTTAAATCCATCACCTCTTTTCTAAAATGGGTTATAAAATCATCATTCATGTGTACAGTGGACAACCGCCTCCCAAACAATTGTTTTTTGTTTTCTATCCCCACCTATCACTGCGGGATATAATGATTGATTTATTATTTATATATGATATGTATGTTATTATTATTATTCTGAAATCATTATATCCCATATTACTTCTTATTGTCTATTATTTGGGAATATGATTATGTCATTTGTTTGTATGGAGGACTACTGCCTCGCGAAACGATGTGATTTGTTATTCACTTATTCCTTACATACAAGGTAATAAAGATAGGTTTAAATAAATTCATGATATTTATTTGAAATAAAAATTATTTTTTAAAATTAGTTTATTATTTACCTTTATTTTAGTTAATCCTTTGTGAAAATGGAAACAATGTTAATGTGCACGTACGGCCTACCGTTTCCATGAACAGTGTATATCATTTTATTTACCAACCTTTTATAGATGCTATAAAAAAAATATTTAATGAATATATATGATATTTATATCACTTATAACCTTATGGAAAAAATGTAACCATGATCAAATTAAGTGGAACTAAAATACCAAATCAAAAGATAAATAAAAAATAAATCATTTATTACCCGAAACAAAACATTATCATGGGATTGTTAATAAAGGGATAATAAAAGGTTTTTTTGTAAATCATATATGTTATTATATATGTAATTATTTTTATGTAATATATTTATAAGAAACTTGTATTTAATATATATGATGTTCAAATGAGTATGAATGAAGTCGATACTTATTGGAAGGGATTAATTTCTAAATTTTCCTTCGTTTAGACATATGTTATATTAAGCCTCTATTTTTTATGAGGTATATATAAAGACCCTTTTAAATTTAGTACCATGAAAATATTTATTCTCATGATATTATAGGTTTCATTTAATGATATTTTTTCATGGGTATTATGATTAAAATTTACCAAAGTAGAAATATTTTTATGTTACAATATCGTCGTTTATCAGGATTAATCATAATTATTCTTCCAATTCTGAAATATTATGATCTATCTCTCAAGAAACTCATGAATTTCATTATCCGCTAGTTTTGTAATGAGAATATACATTTTTTGTTTATTTTATCCTCGTTATGTACTCAAGTATTCAAAATTATGATTTTAATAAAAAACATATTTATTTCTCTCTCCAATCAAAAAACCATTTTCTTTCAGAACTGAGTTTTCTATCAAATTTTTTTTACCATTATCTAAGTTATTTATTGAAGTAATTTTTCCACATTTTTTAATTTTATCCAAAAATATTTTATTGAATCTTTATGTCATTTTCTAAACAAATTCAATTTCTATGTTACTAAAATTGTGTACAGAATATTCCTTTTAACATGTACAATATGAATAGAATTTCACAATCATCAGAATTATTTGATTTGAACATTACATTATAAGTTTCATGTTTATTTTAAATGAAATTGATTTTCATAATTTTTAATGAATTTTTAATTTTAATAATTTTATTTTCATATAAGGTATATTTTCCTCAAGAAACCTTCCATGTGAATTATGTTTTAAAATAATATTCTAAATAAGATGAAATAATTTGATGTTAATTTTTATTTATAGAGAATAAGATCCAAATATACCATTCTTATTCAATTTCTGAATGGTTTATGATTTTTATGGTATATCTTTTATGAAAGGAGATTCTTTTTCCTGGGGTTATACCATGATAAAATTATTATAAAACCCCATTCCATTTACATTGGTGAAGATTTGATTAAATAATGAAATGATTAAGAAATATATTTCTTGTATAAAGGTTATATTAGAATGAAATTTTTATTAAACCCATTTTATTTCATGGGTTCTGATATTATGAATATTTAATGATCATGTAGATTTCATACGTATTTTTTCATTATGTTTTGTTTTGGAATTATATATCAGTCCAATTCATTAGGTAATATTTATATCTCCTAATTTAACATGGGAAACAGGTTGATGGGATTGATCCACTATGGGAAATAAGTGAGTCCTAATACACCATTGAAAATTGGTGCATCTTCATCTAATATAGGAAACGGTTGAGTCATGTTCCACAATAGAAAACATGTGATGCATCCTAATCTAAAATTTTTATGGTTTTGGTAGTTATACATTATATATATTATGGATTTTAATATTTATGGCAATATAACACTCTTATGAAAATATATTATGGATTATTATTGATATATGTTCCTCTCTCACTCTTATGATTTATGTTTTCAAATATTATAAATTTTTATGACACGACTTGTGTTTACGATATATGATAGGTTCGGTATGAACTTCCTTAGTTATTTTCATGATCATATACCCTTTTCTTATCTTATACTTGAATATGATCGTAGATTTATATCTATTATATTTACCCTTATTAAGCATATTAACTTTCCATTTCTTATATTTACTTTCCCAAGTTATGAATAAAGTTTTATGTATAATATGAATAATAGTAAAACTATGTGAGAAGCTATTTATTGGAGATATTAAGATCCTTCGTGAAATAAGAGGATTGTGTGTCTCGTCTCCAAATGCAATATACTATTATGGTCCTCGATCATGAATTTATGAAAAGTATTGAATATTATTCTAAAAGATATGATATTTATTTATAAAAAATATAGATCATTATAATCATTTACCAACTATTTTTACCTACCATAGAACCTAGGTTCCCAATACCAAACCAAATCGAGGGTGATTGATGATCATCAACAGTTAGTATAAACATGAAAAGTATAAAAAATATCTAAACATCAACTCTAGTGACCACTAAAGAAAAACCTCATAAATACATCCTCCACAAAACACATATATCAAACACCACCTATAAAGGGAAATATGATTAGGGGATCAAAGATGGTTCCACACACACCCACACATTTTTTCACCATTAATGGTTCCAAAAAGTGTTTTAACGAAGCTAACATGAGATGCCAACTCATGCCTTTATAAAATATGAAATCATTTATAAAACATTTATTAAAAAATCCTCATTCAAAACCATAATTGAAATATTTTTAATAATTATTTCTATTTTAAGAAAGGGTTATCATGGGCTACAAAGTAAACAAGAACTCAAAGTCATTTTTTTCATTACCGTCCCAAACAGCCACCAGGACCAGTAATTGGCCCAATTTTACACTAGTCCAAAGGGTGTTCTTGGTCCCAAATGGAGGTAATAAGTTTTGTTGAATTAAGGAAACACCATTTGGGAAATATTTTCCCAAATAAAATAAATTTCAATATTTATTGGAACATCTCTATAAATTTTTCCCCTACATTTACATAATTAGAACATTCACATAGAAATAAAATAAGTTGAGACAAGTATCAGGATATATAAAATATAAAAAAATTAGGATATAACTTTTGATAGTGTACCATTTTTTTCCTTGTGTAATTTGAATGATTAGTGAATTTTATTATAGATATTTGTTTATGATTTTTATATAATATCAGTTCATTTTTAGATTTTTAACTATATATTGATTAATTAACATTATTTTTGTTCACATAATTTCATATATATGGTGTACATAGAGTAAATGTGTCACCAAATATTAGGATTTATTCACTCTTCATAATATTTTAAGTTTTAAATTGAATTACTTCATTAAATGAGATTAGAGTTAAATTCTTCAAAGTTGAAAATAATTTCATAACTAATTTTTTTTTTAGTTTTGTTATATAAAATCCTCATCACCTTAAATAAAATATGATTATGTGTATAATGAATGTTTTCATATATTTATTTATATACACTTCTATATGTGGATTTATAGTTGATACACCTAATCTACTCATTGATTTATTCTCACTCAAAAGTTATAATACCTTCAAGGGTTTAATTTACAATATAATTTTGTATGGGATTATTTACCCTTTAATTTCAATTAGAGGCAATTATTTTTGCATTTTCCAATAAAACCATTCATTTTATTATATTATGGTTATGCATGACTGTTTTCCTTGATAATTGAAATTTTCAACTCTTTGGTACAAAAAATGTAATAGAAAATATATTTAAGAAAACACCACATCATTTATCTCGTTATTTAGAGAACAATATTTATTCTAAAAACCCTATTCTATAAAAATATTTTCAAAATATTATTTTATCGTTTCCAAATTAAATTATTAAATAAATATTCTCCATTTTTTTCTTTACTAATGTTTCCAAAGGAATCTTCTTGTCTCTTTACAAACAATGGATTTTTATATCTGTTTAACCATGTAAAAAGTATGTTATGTTTAACTCATAAATAATATATAGATTTACTAGGTATAATTTCATTAAAGATTATTTTGCTTGTTTAAAAGGTTACATTTTAATGAAAATTTTTTCAAAAGTAATTTTCAATGAAATGGTTTAAAAAAATGTTTTTTCAAAAGTTATTTTCCTCAAGAATGTTTTTAAATGTTCTATTTACAATATTTTTATTCATCAATGATAGAAAAAATTTATTTTTATTCCATTTTGGATATATTTTATTGATACATTATTTATTATTACAATGTATTTTTAATGATTTATTTGGAAATTATAATATTATCATTCACTTTCTTGATTCATTTTATTCTTCTTGAAATATTCAATTTCATATGATCGTTTGATATTGATTTTCTCCTAAAAATCCATATCATTTTTCATGGATGTCACCATTGGCTAAACCTTATAACATTTTTCATACAACGATTAAATTGAATTTTATTTTATTATTTTGGAAAATAGTTGTAAATATGTATCCTTTATTGAATACATTATTTTGAAAAGGCATATTATTTATTAATTAAATATATTATATGATATAATGAATTATTTGGGCATGAAATTATGGGTGGGGACCAAAATTTATATTTCCCATCGATGCATCAATAGGTTCTCATTAGAAAAATCATTTTCATAAATCAGAATAGTGTTAAAAAACTAGAGGATTTATCTTGATAGTATAGGTTTTTATGTACCTAAGTCATGACATCCATTAATTAATCACTGCCATCATTTTGACCCAGTTATTATTTGTCAAATATATTTTCATTGAAATTTCAATGGATTTATTTCATTCTCTGTTCATTGATTTAATGGATTTATTTTTACTTTCTTCACCGTCAATATATATGTTCACTTATCCATTTATTTGAATTGAATTTTTTTCACTTATTTACATTTGCATATTTTTTACACCATCCTTACATAGCTTATTGATTACATTACACGTGTCTTAAGTTATTATGTTTCCATATTGATTATTTGCATTGATTCGTTATTGATTCGACTGTACCATAACCATAATTATAAATTAATCTCCCCTTATTATGTTTCATTTCCCCATGGTTCCTTAATATGTACTATGAATGATATTCATGGATATTTTATATAGATTAATTTTATTATCCTTTAATGAATAAAACTATGTCATAATTAGTGTATTCATTTGGAATACTAGCCTAATGTATGTATTTAGTTTACCAAGACTACTAAACACATCATACATTTGTGATGTTTTTTTAATTTTTCTTATGCCAATGTAATTGATAGAAAAAACCATCTCCTATCATACTAGTGTTGACTCGCTACAATATGGGAAGAAATACCCTGCATCGAAGCTCTAAATGCATCCATACCAAATGGCCGAAAGAAGGGTTTCATTGAATTATTCTATAGCTAAAAATTGTTTCAATAAAATATCTTAGTCTCATTATGATTAATAGATTATGTATCATTATCATGGAGAAAACCACGGACTTTCAATTCTTACCTATTATATAAATTGTTATCTCGACTAGAATAAATACCCTAAGAGGGTGTGAATCAAGGTATAATAGATTAAAACAACTACCCCTTTTGGATATTGTTTCGTAATTAAATATTAAAATATTATTTTCAATTCCCATAGAAATGTATTAATATAAATGAAATGATGAAAAAGAAAAAATTATTTTACTTGGTTCACCCTCACTGAGCTATGCCCAAGGAGTATACAATGATAATGTTCAGATGTACAAAAATTACTCAGGCTCTCTTTTAATTCATGTTTTGGGAAAGATTACTTTTCTCCCAAGCTCACTACCAATTCAACGTTCGGGCTAGATCACTTATATTACCAATCTCAATTCTTTTACAATTTTTAGGTTTATATCAGTACATTTTCAATGTCCACTCCATTAATTCCTTTCAATTTCTCACTTCTAGTGAAATGAATAACCTTATTCCTCTTTCTTTTTCCTACTACATGGTAAAGGATCCACACATAGTTTATGGAAATTTAGGTCCCTTCATTATCAGTAATGAATGAATCCTCAAATATATGTATATTCTCTGTGTAATTCCCACATTCATCTACATGATGAATATAAAATTACCATATACTCACTAGGAAAACACTTTTGAAGACATTCACAATGCTCACTGCATTTGAGAAGCTCATTCCTTTCACAAAGCTCACATAGCCATCATGATTCCCACACCATTCATGAAGTCTGCCTCTTTCACGATGTTCAACTAGACTTCTTAAATATTCAACCTATAATAATCATCAAACACTTTTCTGAATCTCACATAGCCTTCTCAAACACCATAACATTTGGTCACCTTTTTGTAGCATTCATTAATATCATTTTTTCACAATCATTTTCTCAAGAACAACCTTTGCAAATAACCATTGCAAATACAAATCTATTGAATATTCATTAATATTTTATCATTTATTTCTATGGGGGTATAAGAATATTTATAGTTGTTTCCAACTATTCTAGATGCTTCCATCCACATCATCACCTTTTCACAAAGCTCTCCCATCTCATTCGCAATGCTCCCTACATTTAAAAATAACTATGCGTATTTCTCGTTACTAAAGCTTCTCATTGTTGGGAATATTTCCCTTAATACTTTACATATTCATGATGATCATTAACAATAATCCACACCCTCATGAAATTACTTTCCTGAAACCTATTTTTATGGAATTTATTCTATTACAATATTTTTATGAGGTATTTATGGAAATCCATGTTTTTCAATGATTAATCAACCTCAAAATTTCTCACCCAAAAATGTTGGAAAATATTGGGATTTAGTTACACCTTGTATAGACACTTTTCTATACTTACATAATAGTATAAATTCATTTTTCATGGGTATTTTTCAAAATTCCATATATAAAATATCTGGAACACCACAAATAACCATCCAAACCTACCTTTTCAACAACCAAAATCAACTAAAATACACTTCAATGATACATTAGGGTATTTTCATCCAACAGTCAACATAATTAACCATATTTCTTGTTAAATGGTTATCATAATTACTATACTCATTAATTTTGAAACATTATAGTTTCTGTGAGAATTATATGGTGTATTTTTCTATATTCTCATAATTATCTAACATCATTGCATCACATTAAAATTAAATTATCCAATAAACATAATTTATTTAAATGTAAACCATTTACCAACTCCCTTAAAACAATTTTTACCCTCATTACATATTCACTACAAGCAGTAAGGAAATATCTTCTTATTTTCTCTAGGAATTTTTGAATTTCCTTTCAATTCCATATTTCATTTAGTATAAAAGTAATGATATTGATATGTAACTAAAATCTAAATGTAAAAAATTATTGAGAATAAAATTATTACATAATAGATACTAAATTATATTCAGGTTGACTACCTTTGGTGATTTGGCTTTATGCTACTAAAGAATCAATCAACCATACAATGGGGATGGATGATAATAACTGAAGAAATACCTAAAATACTTGAAATAATTTCTTCATAGATACTAAAATATTCATAATCCCTCTATATTATCTCATTGAATTTAGTCTCTATTTTCTATTTATAATTAGGGGAAGGTACTAATTAAAAAAAATTACTAATTCAATCCCACTCAATTGAGGTAATTTCTTACCATTTCCTTATGTTCTTGATAAGGGTATACAATTAATGTTCTTCAACGTCTAAATGATTAAATAATAATATATATTTTTTATTTTTTGAAGTGTAGAGAATCAAAAATATCATTTTAATGGTATTGAGTCTTTTCTAAATAACTATTGCATCAATACACCTACTGAAAGAAGGTGGATGCTTCCTTCAGAACGACTAAATAAAACATTTTTCCCTTCTTTTCTCATTTGGAATATCAATATGATTAATAATATAGGAAATTTTTGTAAGACTAATAATGAGATTTTTTACTCTAGCTCCTATAAAATTTATTTTCTTAGGAGGATAACTATTTCATTTTCCTTCACATTAATCATTACAATAGTTCTATATAGTTGAAATAACTGAAAAAATCTAAAAGTAATAGTGTGAGAAACAATAATCATAGTGGAATTCCACAAAATCCTGAAAATTTAATCATATTTTATTGAAATAATTTATTATTTTTTTCCATATATAGAACCTTGGGTTTAATTGAGGTTATCTAGGGTAATTGTCTATTCAAATCCTTCATAAATTTTTATAAAAGAATTGTGAATTTACTGACGAATATCCCCAATGATTTTCAAAACAGGTGGGTAGTAAGGGAAAAATCACCATGAAATAGAATGATGGATGATATATACTTGAAAAACTCTTTTGGAGTTATTACTACTGGATACATCATGTTTCAAACCACCTCTACTTTTAGCAACCACTCATGGATGTTTTCTTAGAAAAACCACACTCTTTTCTTTTTCATAATGTATAATGTTATTCAATACATGGTATTTTTATAAGGTTTCTCAAAAAAGATTTATCATTATAGTTTCCAAAGTTTCACAAAAACATTCTATAATACCAAATATAAAAACCCATAATTTTCATAATTAGATATTATATCTTATTAGATGAATGTTCAATACATAATATTTCAATCAATGAAAAAAAAATATAGGTTTAGTGTGTTTGGAAAAATAGATACAAAAATTGATTATTAATAAGATATTTACAACATCTACTAATGAGTTCTTCAAAAAAAATATTCTAAAAAAATAATACTTAAAAAATATTTCATCAAAACTAGGGAAAATGAATCATAAGAAAAGAAAATTTTAGATTCTCAATAAGAGTAAAATGGGATATATCAATGACACATAAACATAACATGACAATAAGGGTATCAAAACATGTGACTAAAATATGAAAACCATACCCTTTGTAAAATTGATCATAATCATGATTCATGTAATGATTCCTGGTATATCATAAGACATGAATCTTAAATTAAATAATGAACCTCGGCTATGAGATCATAAAATTGTCATAATACATAGATTGGTGGCATACATATAAGCAGAAAAAATAATTCCATTAGTAATCAAGGATCACTGTCAATAATATAATATTTTATTAGTTTCACAAACTATTCCATTTTATTAGTCATGGTTGACTCTATACACTTCTATAGTGGAAACATTCCCTAATTAAACAAGGTTCACATTACAATCATATTTATCTCATGAGATATCCATCTATACCTAATGAATGGGAGGGCTATATAATTTGGTCACACATATCACATTATTAAAATCATACAAATTTGTTCCAAATATTCATAAAACAAATATCATATCATAACATGTTAAAAGGGAAAATGTTTTATAAAAAATTCATCATTCCATAACCTACAAAAAATAAAAGTGTTTCATCTATATTTCATCATATTATAACCCATTTTAATGAAAAAATTTCACAAAAATCATATCTTTATAATCATGAACTATTCATAGAAAGAATAAATATTATATCATTGCATTATTTCCTAAGAAAATTTTAAATAAAAATTTGGATGCCATTATAGATTAAAATTATCATCAAAATATCACTGGAAAATTTACTAGGAAAAATTCCATTTAAACAATGAAATTAATTGAATAAAATCTAAAAATTCCTCAATATTAGGGGTAAAATTTTCTTTTGAATGAATCATGGAAATATGAAATGGCTATTCCAATGCATTGACAGTTCACGATGGTGAGAAATTATGTTCATTTCATATATATTAAAATAATTCATTCCTTTTAAACTTTTAAAGGGAATGTCTTAAAAAATACCTCATCCATTAAATTAATTATATATTCCATTTTAACCATTTTGTAAAAAGTAAACCATTTGTAAAAATGAATTTCGAAAATAATTTTAGGATATTAAAAAAATAATCTAATATTTGTTAAAATTCATGGATATGGAAAAGAATGATTTTACACCAAAGATAAAAAATGAGGTTCTCCTTAAAATAATATTTTACTCTCTTATGTTCCTAAAGAGGGAAAAATTAATAGAAAACACTTAATATAAAAAAAATAACCAATGAATAATAAATATCACATGATTATGGAGGGGTATATAATTATCATTAATCACTATGATCTTATTCATAAAAAATCCACATAAATAATGTGTTTGAAATATAAAACACTTACATCAATCTTGAATGGATTTAAAAATACTATATAATCTTGTAAAATAAATATAAATATATCATAAATCGATAAAATAATGTTTTACACACTTATAATATCATTAAAGTTCCTTAAAACTTTTCAACACTAATTTATTAATAAATATTTATAAAAATTATCATTTCTTGGTGTTATCTATTTTGTTTTTTAATAGAATTTCAGTTAAGTAGTTCTAGTAATTATACATATATCATAGTTAAATAAAATATAAAATATTTATCATTATAAAAATATCATATATAAATTTATTATATGCATATTTTCAGTCATTTATACAAGTTAGATATTGAAAAATTGATTACATCATTCATGGAGAGAGTAGGTCGTACGTACGCTTGAATACAATTTTAGCTTTTTGGAAGAAGGGAAAAAGAAAGGTAAATGATAATTAATCTTTATAGAATAATTATAATATAATATATAGAATATATATTTATTAAAACTCTCATTATTTCTATCTATGTATAAGAGAAATGAAAAACGAATCACATCACTTCATGGAGGTGATAGTCCACATGTATGCTAGAGTGACATTAATTTTATCAAATGAATTTAGAGGAAAGATGTTTGATGTGATATTTTCATAAAATAATCATAATTAATTCATAAATATAATTTATATACATTAAATTTTTTAAAATACCTTTCCAGTAATGACAGTGATTGAAAATGAACTTTATCATATATGGAGGTGGTTGTCTATACAAACACAAAAATGATAATCTCAATTTCCATTTGATTGAATAGATGGTGGAAAAAATGTATTTTAATGAACATAATTAAATTAAAAAACATTTATGTTGTAGATTTTATTATTTTTTAATAAATAAAAAAATTTAGGGGAGATGAATAAGAAGAAAAAAATTGAAAGAGGTAAGGTAAAGAAAATACATCTTTTTTAGTCATCCACTATTTAATAATTCTTTAAGGAACCACTGAATTCTAATTTAATATGTAAGGAATATAAACTTCATGTATATTTAATTTTATAATTGAAATTAAAAGGTCTTTGTCAATATATATGCCTTAATGTAGTACAATTAATTTAAAGGATGGTGACCCTTTATAAGGGAGGTTAAGGATAGACATGGAATTACAGAAAGTATTAGAATATAATTAATATATTATCAAATAAAATTATTTAAAATGTAAATAAATTCATGAAAACATGGTATATGGTTGTAATTCCATCATACAGTGAAAATTATACATTTTTTGTGTCATTTTAAACCATATGTTTTTTATTTTCCACTTTAGTGACAATTTTTTTATCATAATTTCTGTGAAAACTATTTCAATATTAATGTGTTAATAATTTTACCATAAAAGTAGTGTTTAATCATAAATGTTCCATGGTTTATATTTTAATCGACATCAATTTTAATTTTTTGATGAAATTTTTTTAGTAAATATAAATCAATTAAAAAATAATTATTTATTTTAAAATATAATTAATTTCATTTAAAGAACTTTAGTACAAATGAATTTTAAAATTAAATGAAATAATAATAATTTTAATATAATCCTCACAAACATCCCTAATATATCATATTAATCCAAAAAAATTATGGAACATAATAATTTATCCAATTTATTTTAATTATATTGATTTTAAAATCATTTTTTCTTTTAATTAAATTCTTTTTTTCAGTGTTTCATATGTTTTTAAGTTCAATATTCAATAATAAATAATTTAGAATAAATTTCTATGATAAGAAAAATAATTTATCTTTAAAATAAAAATCTAAAACCAAACATTTCTAGTTTTTAACCTTATGTAAATATTTTAGAGATGTTATTGTTAAGAGACTTTTATATAAATGTTTTGAAGGATACCATTGACCAAGAATCTCTAAACAGATATAGATGATTCTCTATTGATGAATAACCTCGAATACATATAAAAGATTCTCTAAATTTCTTGCATATTTAATCATTGATTGTTAAAACTAAAGAAAAGCACATTTTATACTTGGTAATGTAATAAGGATTCACGAACATAACTTAAATCTATAAAGAGAGTCCCGGAAAAGACAATAATTCCCCTCAAAAAGGTGTGATGAGTCCGACCTCCCATCCTCTCGACCAATGAAAATTCCTAAGCCTCATCAGTCCACAAGCTAATGAGCGCCTGCCTTTGGAAAGTAGGTCCAAACGGATGTGGAATCATTGGATGTTTTCGGTTCTACGAACAAACCCGATAGAAACCGATCGGAATGTTTGAATCTCCCGTCCAGGAGGTCGTCCCCGAAATCCGTGAGGAAACAGCCACTAATACTCCCCACATCAAACCCCATTTCACTTGAAAATTAAATAAAAGGGTATCTTCATCATGTAAGATAAAAAAATAATGTTATATGAAAAAACCATGATCATATCCACCCCATACTCATTTGATGGTTTGGCCACTAAGGCGTGTTGATAATCGACTACCCAAGATGTGATCATACACTTTCATCACCAAATAAATCAGATCTATCTCATCTTGAAGATAGATATTAACGAAAATAGACATCCAGTGCATGAAAACATTTCCATGAATCTAAAAATTTATTCAAAATTGGTCTTCTAAACACATGGTATAACAATAATACATGAACAACTAATATCCCATTAGGAATGGTTCTTTGATAATGTTTCCTCTTGTGGGATAACTCCACCCCCAACAATTAAATATAATTAGATATTATTTTTATATGAAACAAAAAGTACGTGTAACACTCAAATATTGAACACATCAAAAGTATTTTGTACTAACGCTAAGGTAGTCATGTAATATAATGGTCTCCTTATCCAAACCATATTTCTCTATTTTTTTATGAAAAATATGAAACCCATATTTTTTTCTTTTAATAATCAATAAAAACATGGGAGCCCATTGCCAATATCTTCAAAACCATCTACAATAATCCTATATCTACACCATGATCTCCAAGAGGACCTCATCCAATGTCAATGATAGTATATTTATTATTTCATTTCTTTGTTAGCATAGTTACCTAAGAGAATGTCTAGAAGGAGAAAACAACTCATTAAACTATTCAACATCACCCCACTACCCTTTATGATGCCCTATATTTTTCAATTTGATGTTCATGTTAATGAATGGATATATGGCCATTATCTTACTTCTCCAAATCTAAATATATCACATGCCCAAAGGGATTAAAATACAAAAACACTCAAGAAAAACCCCTCCTGCATTATCTAATATGATTTTGACTATGATGATCACATCCAAAAATATCCACCAGATATTCCACAGTAAGGGATAATTTCAATT
The DNA here is from genome assembly GCA_963277665.1 of Viscum album. Lineage (NCBI taxonomy): Eukaryota > Viridiplantae > Streptophyta > Magnoliopsida > Santalales > Viscaceae > Viscum > Viscum album. Next base: position 204,390,667 of record OY728159.1, on the reverse strand, counting down.
AGTGTTATATCCACTCATGTTTTCCATTCCTATATTAAATAGTAAAACCAAAGGAAGATCACTATCAAAACATGGAAAAATAGAATTCGTACCCGAACATTAAGAAAACAGTCTAAGTCAATCTTTTAGTAATTTCTAGTAACACATGAAAACTATAAAAAACGACCACTATGAGCCTCTCTAAAAAAGGGAACAGCGTTGTAAAACTATCATTATTAAAATATGATAAAAAAATCCCTCTAAATGAAATAATTAAGTCTACTAATAGAAAATACTCATACACCTCCACCTAAATTCAGAAAATGTTTCCTCTCCCTAATCTGTCAACCACAAAACCAATGTAGTTCAACATTGAACCTCAAATTATTCAATGGATTCAACATTATTAATACTATAATTACTATATTAACATAAAACTCACACTATGAGATTTTATAGTACACCTGATACTCTCAGATTATGAGAATTAAAATTACAAATACAAATAATACAAATATTTATTAAATACATTGTTGATAATAAATGACATAATTTCCATAGATTGGGTTAAATATGTTTATTTAGATAATATTTTGGTTTGGATCATTGATTTTAAAATTTGATGATAATTCCTGTTTTTACTCTTTATTGTGAAATATATTTTTTCCCATAAATATGATTATATAACATATTTAAATTTGAAATTTTATAATTGAGTTCCTTAAATAATAAAATAAATCTTTTATTCCGGGAATCTGAGATGGATCATGCATTTAATTGGAGTAAATAGACCATGAATTCAGTATTAGACTGGAAATTCTAGATTAAACACCACTTCACTATTTATGAAACATCATCTTCATCTAATATTGGATCAGGATAAACATGAGATGATAGACAAAGTAACCAATTACTCCCAAATAATCCCCCAATATGTACAACTATTTCACATTTTTTGAGGTCAAAAAGGTTTATCAACATGGATTAAAATATTTAGATAAATTTCAACATTCAAACTTGTAACCTCTTGTAACCCTACCCTCCCTTACTCTTTATAAATGGGTATTTTCCACCTACATAGTGGGTTTAACATTAATTATTATATTTAGTGAATTTTGTAAAAAAATTTAACATTGTTTCTTCATACATTTCATGAGGGATAACTCTTAAAGCAATGATTCCTTCATCATAGACTTATTATTCTTCTTCATTTTGTGATTATTGGGTTTTCATAATAAACAACATATTGTCTCTTATTTTTATTCTATTTATTTTTCTCTTGAATTTTATTCTTCTCTACTCAACCACATTTGTCTAGAAATTAATATTATAAACATGAATACTTCATACCTTTCTAATCCACTGTACCAGAAAAAATTTATATAATTACTACACCGCCCATTGAAGAGTAATTTATCTTAATAATTTATTTATTTATTACCTTATTTATTATTTATTTGGAATAAATGAACTACTTTAATTAATATAATATTATCTATGAAATGATTTTTTACTTAAGATAAACTAAGAAAGAAATTCAAAAACTTACATAAAACTCATGAGGTCTAGTAATGTCCGAATTATAAAAATATTGATATTAATATGTAAAACATAACAACACGATATCAATTTGTAGTGGTCAAAAAATATCAAAAAAATCTATTCATAATCATTTATATAATTTTTAAGTTTCATAATTTTCCTCTAACTATAGTGTATTCATAGAATGATAATCAATGTAGGGTTCTATGATTGCATATTTTGAAATTATCTGAGGGATTAATTAATTTAAATTTTTTTAAGCTTACTCCCATAGGGTTAAAATGTTTTCAAATTCAAGTATCACAATTAATATGAATTTAATTTAAACGATAATGATTAATGGGTATGTGAAGATATATAGTTATATTGATTACATATTCTTCAAAAAAACATCTTCTCAATGTGGTTTCTAAATCTCATGTAAAAACAATATTCTTCTACAATACTTATTACATATCTATAAATATAAAAAAACCATACCTTTTATGTTGTGTATTTAATTAATCATTGTTTTCATAATACCAATAATATTTTTTAATAAGTTACTCTTTGAGAGGTGATCTTGGTTATCCACTCCACTGCTCCTAAGTATCCAAAAAGAAGACATCATTTGTTTGATCCCATGAAAGAACCTTATAAATTGGAACATTATTCATGGATATTTAGAATCATGGATGTTGTGCTATAATAAACTAAAACATGGATTTGGACTATGATAGAGGTCAAAGGATTCTATAAATTTATGATCCTGAGGATATTTGATTATCATCATATGATAATTCAATGATCTATAAGGAAATATAAAAAGATAATCAAGATATAATGTTCCAACAATGGGGTTTCATGTAGGAGAGAAATTCCTTCTATATGGTTCATGACTAAAGATAATTCTTGGCATGTTTCACACCATATGGTTATGTCCATATGATGCATAGAAGGTCATTCTTTATAGATCATATCAGGTCAATCAAGAGACCACAAGAATGATCTTTACTGTAAATGTGAATTGGTTATTTTATTATATTTAGTGATTCCCCACACATACAATTAATTCCAATATAGTACATGATCCCTTCATTACATGATAATATCTAGATTTCACTATCTCTTTCCCCTCTATATTATTTTTCTTATTTATAATTCTATATTTAATTTCCATTTATCATATAATAGGTTCACATTGAAAAAAAATATTTTTTTTACTGTGTGGGAGTGTAAAACCTTTTCTATAGCTTATTTAGAATTTTTATCTTTTTTTGTGTTTTATATTTATTTTTCATAAAAAGAAAAAACATAAATAGAAACAAAAACCAAATAAAAAATAAAAAACACCATGAAACATAATCATTTGGATTTTTGACATATATAAAATTCATGTTTTCAAAATCCATTAGTTGCATAATAATCATGAGCATGATTTCAACATAATGTGTTCATTTTTATAAAAATTGGAGTTTTTGATTATATAATTGGATGTATCATTATAAACCTTTTTATATTTTGAGACCATTATTTTTCATATTTCTTAATGTCAATTTGTGTCATTAATTTCTCCAAATAACTTCTCAAGAAACCATGACTTATGAAGCTTTTCACTATTAATATAATTTAAAGCTATGTTAGGTATTTTTTTACCGATGGTAGACCAATATGAATGTTTCTCTTTAAATTGGTTTCATAACTATAATTAATTGACCTATGCATGTTTAATTCACATCTAATAGTTTTATGCCCCAAAAAAATATAAAGAAAATTTATATTAAAATATTCTTTAATAATTAGGGGAGTGATGAAATGTAAAACATATGCGGATATCTAGTTAGGTAGCTTAAGTTTTTAATTTTAGAAAGGCTTAAGTGAGTGGGTCTAAATATTTGATTGTAATGGAATGTAGAAAAGGCTATTTGGAATTAAAATAGGTAAGAAAAAAAATTACATAAACTAAAAATACTAAATAAAGGGTGGATATATGAGTTTTAAATAGTTGGCACACACAGACAAGGAGAATTAACAGCATATTATACCCATAACATGTTTCACTATGATTATATTAATTAATATCACTGTATATTACATTAATAAACATCATGAGATAATTTATTTAAAAGTTATTATTATTAAATCTTGATGTGATTCTTACTTTTCACATATTTCCACTTTAGATTGGGAAATGTAAACTTGAATATTTTTTAACTGTTTTCTGCAATTCAGGACATGTGATGTTTCTCAGGAGTGAAAATGAGTATGTGTGGCGGAGTTGAGAAATTTTTTTATTGAATATTTAATTGATAATTAAGGAAATAATTTCCCCAAATTGTGTTAAATAATTTAATTTATATAAAATTTTTATTTATATAATTCATTTTAGAATTTGATGAAAATTCCAGTTTTTCCTTTTTAAAGTAAACTATATTTTTTTCCATCATTATTATTATGTAACAAATTTTAAAATGGAATTTTTTAAAGTATGCCTCATGAAATGAATATATAGTTCATTCATAAGATCAAATTTACCATTTATTTAACTAGAGTAAATGGTTTATGAAGTCAACAGTATATTGGACTCATTACATTGAACCTTAACTTAATTATTTCAGAAATATATTTTCATCTATGATTGAATTGGACAAAAATTTGGAATGTATAAATAATACATACATACTAAAAAATAATACTTCTGGAATAATAGTGGTACATAGTTTTTAGAGGTTTGCATATCTCATCTAGTATTAAAACATTTGTTCGAATTTCCAAATGAAAACTTCTAACCTCTTTTAAGCCCAGTCTATCATCCACTATATACATGCATATTTGTCTCCTTTAGAGGGGGTTGGAAATAAATTAATATTTTAAGGTAATCATGTATTATTTTTAATTCCATTCCTCATTGAATTTCCTCATGCAGAGCTCTTGAAGCATAGAAACCTTCATCAGAGCCTTCGTCATATTCTTTACGCTGTAATATTGTTTTCTTCATTATAAACATATTATTTTCTCTTCAATTCCTTATATTTAATCTATTTTTAACTTTTATTCTTCTCTACCCATCCTATATAGTCTGGAAAATATGAGTAAAAACATGATTGGGTTATATCCTTTCTACACATTTACACATAAAAACATTTCTATGATGACTACACCACCCATGGAAGTGTAGTTTTTCTTAGTAATTGGTATAATTACCACCATAATCATTTAATTATTTTTAATAAATGATATATTATAATTCAAATAATATTATATATGAATTAAGATTTTATTTTTAATAACTAATAAAGCATATGATCAATTAACACAAAAATCATGAGGTTGTGTAATGTGTGATTTGTGAGAGCATGATCATAATTAATAAAACAAATAAACATTGAAAAAAAATTATATTTCAAATAAAATTCAAAAAATAAATTCATACTTATTAATAGAATAAATATGTTCCTTAATTTAACACTGAGCATAATTTTTCCTCAGAATAACAATCAAAAAAGGGTTATTTTATTACATGTTCTGAAGATATCATAGGGTTTAATTATATTTCTTATTTCTGCTTAAGTTAACTTTTTAAGTGACAAAGAGATAAAAAAATTAGGGTATCTTAATAAATTGGACTTTGATTTAAATGATAATGATTAATAAATGAATAGGTAAAGATATATTTATTACTCCTTCTTGTAATATTTTCAAAAAAATATTCTCATTGTATTTTCTCAATATCATTTTAAAAATTACATTATTCATCTATCATAATTTTTCTTTATTTATTAAAATCCTTCAAAAAACCCATCCTTCTCAGTTATGTTATTATTTTATATTTATTTTCATAATACCTTTAACAAGTTGTATAAATTTTTACCTCTTTTTTAGACGACTTTTATAAGACACCCTACTGCACTTATGTATCCAAAAACAACACATCATTTGAAATCACCCATGAAAATGCCTTCAAAATAACTAATATGTTGATTTATTAATCATCTACAATGATATTATCAATCCCTATGAATAATACACATAATAATGGTGATTGTTTAATAAAAACCTTGATTTCCTTTTATAACCATTGTTTCATTAATCCTCACTAATCAGAATTTAATTCATCAATATCATATATTACCTAAATACATAAAAACCATTTCATGATTGGTTGACTATAATTTATCATGGGTTTTCTCTACTCACCACACTCGAGTGAATACAACTCAATATTGGGGAGGGATCTCACTCATTTACAGGACCACACATCACTATGCATTACTATAATTAATAATAAATACATTCCCTTTTAGTTATATCTATTTCACTTATCTTCTCGAAAAGAATAATGATAAGTGAAAAATAAATCATCATGATGTTGGTGAAATAAATCTAGTAACTATCAGTGGAATATAATTTTCTAAAATGTTCTACCTAAGAGTTATAATAGATTCTATAAATATTTGATAACAAATCTATGAAGTTATACATGTTCATGTGCCATAAAAAATGATGGCCTAAAGTGTAAGGAAACAAACTGTTCTTTGATCCACACTCGTTGTTGTTATGACATTTCCATTTATTATAAAACTCTTCTCATAACTCTAATTTTCAACACTCTATTTGGTAATAGGTATTATCAATGGTTCATTTTATTGTATGTGATTAATGGATCATCTGTCTCAAAAATTTCTTAACCCACCATGTTTGACACAAAGAAACTCATTGGTGGCCAGTGGTTCAAACAATCATGACATCATTAATTTCATTATTATCTCCCATGTGGGGTTCTATATATAATACTTCTATATCTATCATGAGGAAAACACTAGGCTTCCCAAATGATGGAATATATCACTAACCATGATAATAAATCTTCCAATTATTTTTATGGGTACTCGGATACATTTGATTAAGTGTATCCTCATAACCATATCCCATTGACTCTTATTTTTTAGTCCCCATCAAAATTATTAAGCTCAAAAAATTCCATCATATAGCTTTTTTGGGAACCCTATGCAGGTTCCATGGGACTCAATGCATACTTAGTCATTTTCATTCTATAGTATAATGGGTCTAGAATCCATGAACATTAATTATCCAAGAAAATAGATAATCTCTAGCCATGGTAGGGAAGTCACATCATAATTATGTAAATACTATCTCTCACTAATAGATCACTATATAGTGTAATGTGAAAATTTAAATAATAATCATATGGTCAATGAAATATAATATGTGGATGAAACCTAAGAATAAGAATATATTTGTTCACTTTTTTCTTTTATATTAGGCTCACCTCACACCCCATGATGTCTCTATCACTGTAATACACAAAACATATCCAGCCTATGGGTGGTCTGATCCCACAAATTGTGTGGAATCATCCATGATATAAAAAGGATTTGAACTAACCACAATGGGGAAATAATCTACATTTTATCCAGGGTAATAGATTCTCTAAATAGAGTCATAATAAAAAAATCATTTTCTCTATCTAATGGGGATCATATACACAACTAAATGAAAATTGACATCATGAACCTCCTAATACACAAATGATATCAATCAGTTGGTTGTACCCTTTATTTGATAGCATTAACCCAAATGGATTAGATAATTTATAAATGAGATAATCTAGGAAGTGCATTAATGTTCATGAATGTAAAAAATATGATGCATGTACCAATTTTGGGTCCCCACAAGAATGTTTTAGAGATTACTGTCAAAAAATAGTTTATTAGAGACCTATACAAAGGAAATAATGACCATCACACCTATAATGGTTATCCTTGTCTAATAACCAAATTAAATACTACATTAATATAAATTCCTTAAATTTTAATACTCTTTCTCTTAGGATTGATAAATATAAATATTATCCATAGGAAGGACCCACATTAGAACCCCACTGAGACATCCCAACCCCCAAGGCCCATCCTGGGCTAGTCGCAACTTGAGTGTGGCACCCATAGCCCACCTTTAAATTGAAATGGTTTGTTTCTATCACTAAGTAGGCTCATCACACAATATAGGACGCATTATCCTTAAAAATCCACAAAAGATACATATATAAAACACATAAAATAAATATATTGAAAATCATGATATATATATATATATTATAATAAACAATATACAATTCCTAGATGACACATAAAATTTAATTACAAATCTATATTGGAAAATAAAAATTGAAATTTATATCCCATGGGCCTCCCAATATGATACACCAATGATACTATAAATATACTCCACTTTGTGTGTACTCATAAATTTTTCTATATCTATAGAATTCATCACCACCACCATAATCCACCATCGTCCACTATATCTCCTGAAATATTACTAGGTGTCAAATTTTAATATTCCATAACAGTTATGTGTCCATGAAGACAACCTTATAACATGTTCATAGTCTACATACACAAACTAGTGAGGGACCTAGGACTGTATAAGGGTGAAAATAAACATACTATGTTGGATGACTCAAAATATTCAATGAAATATAGAGTAAAATGTTTTCCCTATATGTTATTAATATAGATTAATGAGGTGCGATGCTAAGGAAGATATTACATTTATACACTATAACCAAATGAGAGAAGGAAATAAAGAAAATCCTTAATATCTCATCTCCAATATTTAAATGGTATACAACATGAGAAAATTGTGAACCATAGAACACTAAAAAGTCCATAAATCATGAATTTATATCCATCTATATACTACCCCTACAAGTCATATCATGGGGTGTTTATGTGTCATAAGTTCTAATGAAATCTTCCCTCTTAAGTGTTTCCAAGTACCAAACCACCAAAACAATCTATTAAAGGGAGAATTCTCATCGCAAAAGAATTATTATCAATTGAGGGTGATAAATAACCTACAATCCATCAATACTATAAAATTATCAAGCATATAAAATGGAGATGCAAAACAATCGGCACAACAATAAAAAAACCATGGTGGATGATCCCATGAAAAATGTAGGAAAGGGGGATACTGATTCTATAAGAGGGTCTTATTAGCTAACAATGATCTTTGACAGTGGGTTAATGACTTCATAAATAATTTATTTTCACTCTGAGTATTTGGACGGTGATGTTGACCCAATCTCATCCAATGGTAGAGGACCCCTCATTGTAATTATATATGGGATTACCAACCCTATCTTAATATAGAGGGGACCTATAGTGTGACAGAATAACAGAACTAAGGAGGTTTAGAAATTCCATGATTGTTCTAACTATTTTGACCAATACTGCATATAGTCATACATTTAGTTAAACAAAATACCTTATCACAAATTACATATATCCAGTTTCAGCCAAACTAACTATGATATTGAGATCTAGAATAAAATACACTCTCGATAGGCTATTTATTTGTTTATAAATGACCACCAGTAAAGAAGTCTTGAAAAATATGCGACATAGGAAAAAAATAATTTCCGTTGGAATCGGGTTTGTGGAATTCAACATTTAGGCTCAGGTTTTGTAGAGGGATATCACTACATCATACCTCTCTCACCTCATGCACAATCTTATGCCCTTGGTCCCAATGCTAGGTTATCTTGTTCCACCTGAACCAATGGTGTTGGGACCTTCATGCATACCATACCCTAACCTTCCATGTGGAGATTTATGTTTCATATGATACCAATATATCATGGGGATTATGTTATAACCTTATTTCCTTATATTTATTTATGTTTATAGTTTCATGGGAACCTCTTTGGAACTCTCCTCCTAAGATTTCACTCGAGCTACTAGATTTCATTGTGATCGACCATCAAATTAGATCGGGGTTGCCACCACACATTTGTGTCACCAAATTGACATCTATATATATATTTATATATTAAATATAGTATTATACACTTTCATTGAAGATTAAATAATCATTGTAGATCCATTTTAATTCCTCTATTGTCACCGCTTGAACCTTTTCCAACTACAATCTCACCACCACCCCAACATGTTGTCTAACATGTATGAGGGTGGAACTAGTAGAACAGTTTTTTTTAGTGACTATAATTAATGAAATAATGATTATGAAATAATTAATAGTGTGGAGAATCATGGTAAACAACCAAAATAATTGTTGTATGAATAATTTTACTGGTTAGAGGGATGATTTTCCATCAAAATTCATGACCTGAAATAGTAATATTAAACAATAATAGTCAAATAGTTAATGAAAATCGCTAATGAAGAAATTTAAGAAGCCATTAGAAAAGGATGATGCATGAACAAAGGGGAAAATCCCTACCATGTATAAAAAAATTGATTGACGATAAAGAACACGTAAATTTTCAACATCATTATAGATTTTCCATAAAGAAAACATCTGTTATATTTCCTTTGGATATGACCAATGAATATATTATTTTCTATATATCTCCTTTGAACTAGGTTTATTTTTTTTTAAATACAAGATAAAGGGGTAAGAATAATTTATATGGTGGGATTAGTTTCAATAGCCAAATAATGAATCAAATAATAAATAAAATAAAACTATTAAATGATTTGTATAATTTAACACCTAAGACAACTCAAAAATAGATTACTGATATAAGCTAATATTATAGAACTCATCTGGTAAACCTCATATTAGGAATGAAATAAAACATTAGTTCTCTATCTTGTTTATTGTTTATGTATGAAATAATTTTTTCCCAAAATTTTAATTTTTGGTGGATTGAAATAATATTATTTAAATATTATATTATTTAAGAGGCTTCATAATTCCAAAAAACTATTATATAAACCAACATATAAGAACAATCACGCATTGAATTCAGTAGAACCATAAAAAATTTTACCATGTTCATCTGCTTAGGTAAATTTACCATTTTATCACTGAATATGTTATGCTTATCTTTAAATAGTTAATTGAGATAATTTATTAATGGGAAAACACTAAGACCTTTTATCGATAGATTATACCAAATAACCCTAGAAATTCGCAACATAATATATCATTATTCAATCAAAAAAAAATTAAAGTGATGTAAATTATATCAATACTTTAGTAATTTGTGGGTAATGTTCATCATTAAATGGTTCTGAATTACACTAAATGGACAATTTATTTCATTTAATTAATTTCATTAGAGTTTTCATTATAGTTATTTGGATATTTTGAAACATTAAAATCATTTTATAGTATCTGAATAGTATAAATAACCATTGTGATTCATTCTCAAGTGGGTGGGTGATCAAAAACATTAGTTCAACACTTGAAAAATCATGATCCTGACATTATAGAGTGATAGAACAAAAAGTAATTACTTATGTATCATTTTACTTAATTAAAAAGATTTATGATATTATTAAATGTTAATTACATTTTATGTTGAAGATTTATAGAAAAAATATCGTTAGAATGAAATTTGAAACATCTAATATTTGGTAATGGATGAAAAAATTAAAATTGAAATTAAATTACATAATGTTTTTTTATTTTTGGATAATGAGATTTTTAGTGGATTATAAATCCACACTATGGTGGGAGTTGAATCACCATAGACAAAATTAACAAAACTCTTGTAACTAATTTTATCCAATTTATATATTTAAACCACTTCACTTACTTGGATTTATCAATATTATTATTGACACCCATCATGATATAAAATATGATAATAATTAAATAAAAGTGGATATCAACCAAAAATATTGAGATGTTTCTCCCTAATGTGGTTATGTCAAATCCTCTACACATATATCCACAATAAGAACATTTAAATACAATAGTGATTGTATCATCAAGAACCCTAAGAACTATATCTAAACAAACATTTTTCATAAAGAAGGATCATTAAATTTAATCCCTCTAGTTTATAATGATTGTTCCAGCCTTCTTCATAAAAATTTTCTTATCCTTAAAATAATATATCCAATAACAAAAGAATTATATGATAAACTCATAGATTATTGTTAAAAATAATCACGCATGATTGTATTTATCAGTATTAGAAATATAACTAAACTATTTTATTATGCAGGATCATGTATTCTTAATATTACATAGTTGTGATAATTATTATATTTAATATAATAATGTATCATTCAGAATTTTGACTTCCAGAACATCCCAAAATAGTATAAAATTATTATTATTTTTATCAAAATTTCCTCATTATTTGATAAAGTTCAATTATCATGATATGTAATATTTTATTGTCAAATTTTTAATATTTCATATTCTATTCTTCTTCAGATTAAGAAAAATAAATATAAATCAATAGATATCATGTTCACCATTTACAATCATCAGATTATTTTTCTTTGAAAAACATCTAAAAGTATAAACTCAGTGTTAATTAATATGTTATTCTCTAATATAATAATTATATGGTTTTGGAAAATTATAAAATCATGGTGTTTTTATATATTTTTGTAAATTGTTAATCATTATGGAATCCAAGATTTCAAAATTATATATATAATTTAAACATTCATTGTTCAAACATATGTATTCCTATAATAATATTCTTATAATTTCAAATTTAAATATCCCACAAAATTAATTTCATTTTTTATTTATCTCCCATCATACTCTAGATTATTTTCCTAATCTACATTCACAAATTTAATAATAATTGATTTTAGGTTTTCTAAAACATAATGTACTTTTACACTTCTAATATCTTCTCTATTATTACCTTCAGTCATGGATAATCTCATATCCTAATGATATTAATATCAAGAACACTAAATCGTCATTATCATTAGTGATACATTTAAAGTAAGAACACTCATAATTTATCTTATCTTTATTCTTGAATGATAAAACATATACTTTGAAATATCATGTAACTCTTATGTTTCCACAAATTTTTGTTTTTTGAGATGTAAATCATAACAGTTGTTTAAAAAATCAATCGATTACTCAAACTTATGACCTAAGATACTATTTTGTATAATATGAATTTTTGAAATATTAAAATTGTAACTATATATATTTATTTTTACATGAGTTAATTTCAATTTTATATATCTATAATATAAGATCACATTTTTTTCAGTTACATCTCTTTCTATGACTTGTTTTGTATGTTTTATTTCAGATGAGTTTGTATCTGTAATTAAAACGTGGTTGTAATGTTTCATCATGGATACCCATGGTCTAAATAAGCATATACTTAGGTTGGGAGGAGTCTTGAGAAACATTTATATGTCCCATGTGAAGAGATTTTTTGGGGTGTAAATGACATAAAGTTCAAATATGTATGTTTTTTAATCAATGTAGATTGAGATTAAATAGATCAACTATTATCAAGAGTTCTTTGTATGTTTAGAATATGTAAAGTGGGTTCATGTTATTTATATGGATGATGGTCCAGAAACCCATCTGCAATACATTTACACACCATGTAAATAGATTACTTGTCATGTAACGTTTGGGTGTTTTTTAATATTCATCCGTAGAAGTGGGTTTTTTGAATATCTCACTAAAAATAATTAATGAGGATTAAATACATTGAATTTTGTTTAATTTTATAACCATGTTTTTTAATGTATTATGTGTACCTGATTTTTTCATTCACCTACTTGTAGCTCCTCTCCTCATAACCTATGAAACCTTGTGGGATATTTGTAGTGAAACCTCACTTTTGGATGTTTTTATAATTTTACTAATTCATGGTAACTAGTTTTGGTTAGTTTTCTCCCTTATATACCCTAGTTCTCTAACTATTTAAGTAATAAACCTTCACCATGTGTATTTTTTGTTTTTATATTGATCAATTTTGATCTCAGATCCCCTTGGAGATCATCCACACCTTCTTCCTCATGGATTTTTTTTCATTAGAAGCATTGAGTTATTATTATGCTACGGTTGGGGGTGTAAATCATATCCCTATGGTTTGATTTTTTCAATGTATAAAAAATTTTGTGATTGATCAAATGTAATGTGTGTATGAATTAGTTAATTAATGAATTTGATTATTCTATAGAGTCTGTTCGATTCAATTGGTTTTGAACTAGATTAGGGATTCTTGTTGGGTGAGAGAAGATTTATTATAATTAAAATTATATAATACATCAATGTATTTTTTTAATGAAATTATAACTTCAATTATTGGTTTTTATATAATCCCTATGTTATAGAATACCATGTTTTTATTTGAGTGTTGATAATTTTATATTTTAATACAAGTGGAAGTTAAATGATGTATGCTAATTAAAATTATCTATCATTGAATCTTGTGATGTGATATTATGATATCCATACTACTATAAAATTTCATTTGATCCTTACAGAAATTCTTATAAATTATGCATGGCCCTAGTCCTTGAAAACATATATGTCATAATTCTTATATTAAGTGGGCTCGACCAAGTCCCATGTTGTATTGCTTATAAGGATTTGACCTGGATGCTATAATTAATATAGGGATTTTACCCACACTATAATATTATACCATGCTAATGATTGTGGTTGGAATAGTTGTGATTACTTCTCATAAATATTCTACCATAAATCTGAAGTAGGTTAGTTAACCATGGTTATATAGTTGTGGTTGGCATGATTGTAAGACATGATCCATGATATTCCAGAACAGAACTGATATATGATGTTAGTGTGCTTCATTAATATTTGAATCAATTAATTCATGTATTTATCACTCTATTACATACACTTTTATTCTGAATGGTCAATTTATACATGGTGGTGTTGACTTAATAAGTTATACTATTCCAATATTCAGTCAACAATTTACTACCTGAGAAGATTATGTGGATTCAGGTTTGGATATGGGAAAAATACATTGTAAATTATTTTTTCATGTTGGATGGGATGATGTTTGGGGGTAGTACCAACATGGGGTACCATGTTCGAGGAATTTTGTGTCTTATTTTAAGTATGTGAGTCTTTTTATTATATTTTTCGATTATAATATTTAGTTATATTCATACCTTTATTAAATTATTCCTATTATTATTATCTATATTAAACAGTTGGCTTTTATTATTGGTTTATGATATGTTTTTACACTAATTATTTTCATTTATATAAGTTATTTATAGTACTATGAAACCTCATACCATTGTTTATAGTGTCTCTTTTATACATTTCACACCCATGCTACTAGTTGGAATTCTCATGCATTTATCGAGGTATGCATGGATTGTCAAAACAAACCATCTTTGGCCCCATGGGAGAATGTCAAATTGGGGGATGATATAAAATTGTATCAGAGGATAATGATTTATTTTCATTAGATTTACTACATTGGAATGGTAAGAAAGATAATAGGATATGTTAGGACAAGATAATGAGCTTGTTCATGGGATTAGCAAACCAATTTATCAGAAAAAAATATATGTTCCCATAGATGGGATTTTTATACATGTTGTGTGCATGTTACAGTTGATATTATTTCACTCCTAGTGAATCAAATGTTGTGTGATGTTATTTTTTCATGAGATTTATTCTTGTGGCCCAGTTTTTATGATATGAGTATACTTTCATCAAAATAGGTACATATTGATATAAATTTAAATTAATTTTCTATTACAGATACATATTTATTTTCATGTGCTATATAACTTTTTATTTAACTATATGATTAGATATCTAGTATAACAGATAAGAAAAATAAATTGGTCTGTCATTCTAAAACACTTATAATTTTTGTTTAGAGGTACCATCTGTTAGTAGTTCATTGTTGTATTAACCTTTAGAGGTTGACCTTTTTGTTTCTAGTGTTCTATGGTGTGAATTTGTAATTTGAAGTAAAATACTCCATTTCATGTTCAACGTGAGAGTATATAGAGTGGAAATCAGTATGCCCCTAACACAGTTGAATCAGATCTTCATTTATTAATATAATATCTTATAGATGATCTAGTTTATGATAGATTAATAAGGGTTTTGTGATCCATGGAATGAGATACTATTCATACCATTCCTTTAATTTCAAATAATATAATAGAGTTTCAACTGAAACATCCTTATATGGTTAATAGGGAAGGAGGACCCCAAAAAGTTATGTTCTTGATTGAGTATGTCCAAAAAATATTTAAGCATCTTGAGATAGTCACATATTGAATGGTTGAGCTTTCTACATGTATGATTTAGGGAAAAGCTATGTTTTGGTTGAATATTATGGAGAAAGATAGAATGTAGGATGGGATATACTATAAAGACATCAAAATGATTTATCTACCCTACTTCTATCCTGATATTTTGTGGGATGATAAATCTCATGATTTTTTTCATCTGATATAGGTGGAATGTTAGTGATTGGCTATGTTATATGTTTCATCAGCATGAAGTTCTTTGTGCTATCCATCGTAGCGTATTAGATCTCAAGGGTGAGGTTTATTAAAGACTATTTTCATTATGAGATCATGTCTCATGAATTTTTTTTCATTTGAGCTGTTTTGAGGATGTGATGAATGAGGAATTCATCATGGAAGGAAATATGAGAGAGGCCTCATGTAGTGGCCATGCTATTTTAGATGGAATAACTGAGATCTCTTCTTCAGGTATCAATAAGCACTACTATGATTATTTTCTCAATGGTATTAGTGGGAAGAGAAGTCAAGGAAGTGTACTGAAATCTCAAAACCATTTTCCATTTCATTGATATTAGTATGAAAATATTGTCCACAATCACCTGTAGTGTTCCTGTATCTTAGTTGAGTTTTGGATTTTTGGAATATAGGGATATCTATTGAGGTTATGGGTAAACATTAAGTGGTCAACCTATGGTAAGGGATCAATATAGGAACCTGAGTTGGGAAGGGGCCTAGCTTACCCTCATTCGGATGGTAGTTATATTTCCACTATTTTATTAGGCCAAGTATGTGGATGTTTTGTAACGCACTAATGATTTATAAATAAACTTTACTATATTATAATTATTTCACAAAAAAATCACATTAGGAAACACAATTCCACATCATTGATAAATGAACTGCTAAATACTATGTGACCTTTAAACATAACTTCTTCACTTCCATGTTATTATTTTCAAAAATACGACATACACACTTGCAATCAGAAATATGTTTGGATTCCTATAAGACAAACATAATTTTTACTGAAGAGTACCATACCCTTATGAATTGTAATGGTACCCTTATGAATAGTAATATGAAACTTGTGTATAGTAAATCATCCATGTGAATAAGAACCTTACCAATGATAGTACTAATAATATTTATCAATTCTATATGTCACAATATGGTATAATTATATTATAGTGTTTCTATTTTTCTAAGACATTAATATTTAATGAATAATTTTAAATTTTAAAAGAAATTGTATTTTCACAAAATATATTCATAAACTAGTATTTTGATGTCCTATGATTATATGGTATCTTTATGAGACATTAATTAATTTTACAAATTGTTAAAAAATCATTTTTTATTTTAAAATTTTAATTTTTCATGTAAATTATGATATTAATTAAAAATTAAATTACTTATAATTAGATAATTATTTTCAAAAAATCAAGTCAATTTTTTTATTATATATGATTAATAAAAGTTAGTGTAAATTTTTTATATCATTCTAAAAATCATTAATTTTTGGTGAGTAGTGAAATTCAATATTTTTCAAAATATGCTAAATAAACAAATTTTTGCATCATGCTTGAGTTATGACTATTGTAAATTGAAATTGGATGGATCTCACATGAACTAATTACTGTATTTAATTACAATAATCATCATGGTTTTATATTTAGTGGAGAAATAATAAATTAATGATTACAATATTGATAAAACCCCACTCCCCCCATTAAATACCACCCCTCACAACCTCATTTCCTCACACCTCTCAATAATTTTTTCAACTCCAAATTATACTCAAATATTTTTCCAATGCCCTGCCCCACACCTATCTTCCATTGGTCACATATAAAGATCAAAACCTCTCACCTAAAAAGGATATAAATTATGTTATATTCCAGAGGTAATTTCACTCTCTTTTATTTTAACATCCTTTTAAATTCCATTTCACCCCTTCTCTTATCCTCATCCTATCTTATCCAAATGTGATGATAACTCTATTATACATAAATAATGGTATGATATCTTTATAATATAAATTTATTCATTATACTCTTCCATATCACTCATTTTTCTATAAAAATAAAATCATTGCTCATGATGTGTCAATTTACCAACATCGTGGGTGATACACCATAATCATCCTTAAACTCCTAAAAGGATGTCAATAAATAGTTAATTTTTTTAAAAAATATTGTAATATGTATTTTATAACTCATTTTATATTCTATAAAAAACTTTTATACCTAATACTAAATGATAAAACAAAACATGTTCATTGTGATCCAAAAAACTCCCAAATTAACCTAAAATGATCGTCATTAAATATTATCACATGATTCATACTCATGGAATATAACCAAATTCATTATAATATCACTTAAACTCATGGAATATAATTATTAACATGTAATTGAAAGTCTATATATTAATCCATGTTCTACAAAAAAAATCCTTTCATGTGCACAAGTGAACCATTCGTGAATACTAAGAAAAAGAACACAATTAAACAACAAAATTAAAATCTAAAACTCATCCAAAGTCCCATAAATAAACTTAATGAAAAAAAATAAACCATATTCATATATAAAAGGCTCTTGAATTGTTAATTAATTAATCAAATTTTATTATATAGTACATTAATGTGAAGAAAGTGTTCATATACATGGTATGAGGAATTCTCAATCCCAACATTCTTTCTCTGGGTTTTATGTCTTTCACTCCATTTTGAGTATGGTTATCACTTAAAAATAATTTATTCATCAATATATTACTTTCTTTTTTATATAAATATTTTTGATGGGTTGTATTTCAATCAAAATATTTTCCAAAAGAACCCTTCTTTCAAAAACACACCTTTTACTTCCCACTTATGGTTGATGGTACTTATATAATAAATCGTATTCCCTATTTCATTTGAGAACCCAAAGATTATGAAAATATGATATATAAAGTGATAAAAAATCTTTTAATGTGTTTATTTATGTTCAATATTTATATATGTTCAATGTGGCATGCATGAAAATGTAAATGTTATGATGTGATGAGTGCACCTATAATTATATAGTGCAATTAAAATATTATGATGTGACAGGTGCGCCAGAAATTATATCATACTCCAATGAATTTGGTAATGTGAATAATATCATGAGTAATGTTAAATATTAATGAACATGATTCTAAATGTTTTCACATTTATGTGTGTTTCTTAACCACTAATAAATAAGGTTTTAGTTTTATGAATTTTCACATTTTAGGCCTTGTATTTATATTCCTATCATATTTAGGACAATATGAATATGTTATGATGACAATGATTATTCTCACCCCATGTAGTGTTGTCTCATGTTATTTTCATATTATTGGCCTCTTAGCTCAACCCTTTTGATGTATATCATTAGGCAACTATATATACTAAGATGTACATAAGGGGAAATAATAAGCTAGAGAAGAAGGAATTAAATAAACATTTATGTTTTATGTTGTAAATGTTATATATGATAGTTTTTTTCCCAGGACACTAAACCATTATATACTCATTATGTAATTATTTTATGTTTTTTATCCTTAAAATGATGTAAAATAAATTTAATAAAACCAAGGTAATTATAGTTGGTCTCAAAGACATGGTTTAGTTAATTTGGTAATTAGGATTGAAGGATCACAGTTAAAAAACATTTATGAGACTAAGTTTATATAACCACAAAAGAAGATTTTATAAATATAGGGATACTATAATATATGATTTTAGTGTTAATTTCACAATGTTATAAATTAATTATTCATAAATATTGGCTTATGTTCTATTTAATCCATTTCAATTTAGGAAAATGGTGGCAACTAGGTAAAACTAGGCCAATGACTCATACGAGGGACAATGCAGTGATTGCCAAAATGAAATCTCCAATGATCTGGGGTGTGGTGTTAAAAATTTTATGGTGATGCATACTCAACTATCTCATGGTGTGAACAATATCCAATATAATGTGAAATGTGCTCCTTCAACTGATATGGAGCAACTGGATAATGAGTGTTTTATGCGGCAACGACCACAGATGTTTTGTGTGCCTACTGATCGACTAGTTTCATAATAGTGGGTCAACACCATGTAGAAGATTTTGTTTGTGCTTCAATATTATAATATGGAGAAGTTGAATCTAGTTATTTATTTTCTTGATAGAGAGGTTGACCAATGGTTGTCATTGATTAAGAACACCAATCCAAGGGAAAAATTGAAGAGAAGTAGTGGGAATACTATATAATAATGTTTCCTAACATGTATATCCTGTGAAAACTACATATGAATATTGAGAGAGAATTCATAGATCTAAATAAAAAGTATATAGAATCTTTCATGACCTACAAAGTGAATTTTACAAGGCATTCATGGTACCGTTTGGGTTTTGTAATCAACAATGATAGATAAATTGATAGAGTCATTAGTGGTATAAAACCACGCCATCAAAAGGATCTTATAATTTGAAAAGTTGGGATTTATGAATAATTAATTCAATGTTCTCTCAATGTGGAGATGAAGTTTTGAGAATGGCCTCATGGAAATGGTGATAAGAATTGAAAAATGGGGTTTCATTCTCCATGATGTATTTAGAAAGGTGGAAAGAAAACTCAACGACCCACATGTCAAAAATATGGGTAGAAGATCATGGGAATTGCCCTAAAGGGACGGGGATATGCATCAAGTGTGGGAAATATGTCCACTATGATCTTGAATATCGAAAATTCATTTAAAGGTAGTAATATGTGGTGGAAGTAAGTATAGAACCACCAATGGTCCAATACTACCACTTTAGTGAGCAACAACATTATACAAGCTAGTGCACTAAACCTCAAATCCTAGAAGGTAACCAGCGTTATGATCCACCAAATCCAAAGGAAAAAAAAGGATGGTTTATGCTATCACTACTCTATAAGTGGATCTAGAAAATTATTTCATACAAGGTACACTTCTTATTGACTCAAAAATGGTAAAAGTATTATTTGATTCTAGTTATGCGCATTCCTTTATTTCCAAAAATTTTTATAGAACTATGAAATCCACGCCACAAAACCATTATGTAGAAATATATATATATATAAATAGTACTGAAATCAATGCAACCTATGTTTTAGAGTCTTCTCCAATTGGTTTATGTGAGATGATTCTTTCAACATATCATGTAATACTTCCTCTGGGGGAATTTGATTCTATAATGGGGATGGATTGGCTCTTGTTATATAGATCACACATCAAAAGTCTGGAGAAGGAAATATATTTTTATATTCCAAACCATCCCATGATCCTCTAAAAATGATAGGATGATAATTAATATCCTTTTAAAAATCGTTCTACTATGTGGGTGTTGTTTCCCTATGAAAAAGCATACCTTGCTCAAATGGTTGAGTCAAAGGAAGGTATCAACCAAGAGGAAATTCCCATCGTGATGGAATACAATGATGTATTTCCTGAAGAATTACCCTGACTACCTACATATCATGAGATATATTTTTCAATAGAACTCATACGTGAATCTATTCCTATCTCAAAGTTCCATTATAGGATGGATCCTATCGAACAGGAGGAGTTAAAGATGCAGTTGCATGAGAATTTGGACAAATGGTCCATATTCTTTAGTGCATCACATTGGGGTGTTCCAATGCACTTTTTCCGGAATAAGGATGGATCAATGTGGTTGTGTATCTATTATAATGAACTCTACAAGATCTCCATAAAGAAAATTTATCTTATCACAATGATTGAATAATTGTTTGATTAGCTAAGAAAATCTTAGTACTTCTTAAAAGTGGATCTTTGTTCTGGATATCTTCAGATAAAGGTGAAGAAGAAATATATTCAGAATAATTCCTTCAGTTCAAGGTATGTGCACTATGATTTTATGGTAATTCCCTTCAGATATACTAATTCTCCTTCAATCTTCAAGTATTTGATGACAAGAGTCTTTAGTCACTACCTCAACAAATTATTAGTATTGTTTATTGATGATATTAGCATATACTAAAATATCAAGGAGGAACATTAAAAATATCTAAGGCTTTCGTTTACGACATTAAGAAAGGATAATTTGTACACCAAGTTTAGTAAGTGTGGCTTTTGGATGAATCGTTTCCCTTTCTTGGGACATGTGATCACATGTGAGGGAATTTCTTTCGACCATTAAAAAACAAAGGCAATTGAGAAATGGCCCAGGCCCTCTCTTATCATATAAATACATATTTTTCATGGATTAGAAGGGTAATATCGATGTTTTGAGATGAATTTCTCATGGTTTTCAAGACCACTAATTATATTAACAATGAAATGGTAAAAGTATGTCAGGAAGGAAACATGTGATGAAAGCTTCAATGAGATAAATATAAGGTTGATCACTACACATGTACTCACACTAAGAAAATGTGTTGAATGTTTTATTATATAAATTTATGCTTCCATGAAAGGATTGGGTTGTGTACTCATGAAAAATTATAATGTTATACCCTATGCATCACAGTTGTTGTAGGTACATGGGTAGAACTACCTAACCCGTGATTTGGAGATAGATGTTGTGATTTTTTCCCTAAAAACTGGTGGAAATACCTCTATGGTGAGAAGTGAGGAATATGTATACAGATCACAAGAGGATAAAGTATATATTCACAAATAAAGATCTCAACATGTGTCAATGGAGATGGATAGAGGTAATTAAGGACCGTGATTTCTCTATTCACTATCATCCTAGAATGTAAAACAATGTAGCTGGTGGTATAAGAAGAAAATATCCTTCTCCTCTTTCTATGTTGTGGATTGAGAAATACCCTCTCTTAAAAAATATGCAATGGTTGGATTTTGAAATCCTAATGGTGGGTAATACATAATATCTTTCCCAAATTATTATGCAACCATCAATCCATGCGAAGATTATAGAGGCCCAAAGGAATGATCTGGAGTTACAAAAGAAGGTGAATGAAGTTAAGTAAGGTAATATGCAAGAGTTCAGTATTGACAATGATGGTTTGATTTGGTTTGGAACCTGGTTTTGTGTGATTTCATCACCTGGGATAATGATGGATCTGTTGGAAAATGCACATAGGTCAACATTTTCTATCCATCCTGGTATCACCAATATGTAACACGACATCCAAGAACACTTCTGGTCAAAAAATTTAAGAAAGAGATTACATAGTATATCTCAAGGTGATTGAAATGTCAACATGTTGAAGCCATGTGAATTAATTCCAATGGGATGATGCAACCATCACTTATACCCATATGTAAATGGGATAATATCAATATAGACTTTTTCATGGGTCTCCAAAAGACAACCAAGGGATATAATGTGATATGGGTTGTGGTGGAACAACTCACCCAGACTACCCACATTATCACCATTCGGGAGGAGCTCTCACTTGAATAAATTTTGATGTTATATGCTAAAGATGTGATATTCATGCAAGGGGTTTCACACTTGATTGTATCTGATCATGATCCAAGGTTCATATCCACTTTCTAGATGAGTATTCAAAAAAAATTAGTACTGAATCGAATTTTAGCACGACTTATCACCCCCAAACTAATTACCAATATGAATGGACTATTAATATTCTCAAAGATACTTCAAGAGGATATTCATTAGAATTATAATGTTGATGGGATCAGAATATCCCATTATTTATCTTCTCATACCAAAATCACTTCCACTCGAGTATTTAGATGGATCCATATGATGCTTTTTATGGAAAATGATGTAGAACTCCAACAAATTGGGTTGAAGTTTGAGGAAGAAATTTACAGGATCCTGATATTGTCCAAGAGATGATAGAGTAGGTTCATGTCATCCAGAAACATATAAAAGAAGCTTGGAGTCGAAAATATATCTATGTTGACAACTATCGATTGGACTTGGATTTCGACATTGTAGATAATTTCATCCTTTGAATATCACTAAGGAAGAGAGTATTATGATTTGGGAATAAAGGGAAGTTATTCCCAAGGTACATTGGCCCCTTTGAGATCTTTGACCACATATGAGTTTTGGCATATTGGATTGATCTTCCACCAAATATGTCTCATTTACATGAGGTGTTTCATGTATCACTCTGGAGGAAGTACATACCAAATCCATCACATGTACTGAACTAAGAGGCGGTACAACTGGAAGATGATCTCTTTTATAATGAGAAGCCATTAAAAATTCTCGACCGAATAGATATGGACTTACACAACAAGACTACCCACATTGTCAAATTTTTATTGAGGATCCATATGTATGAAGAAGCAACATGGGAATCAGAGGATGTGATTAATGAGAATTACCCTCACCTGCTTATATAAAATGAAATTTTGAGGGAGAAATTTTAAAATGGGGGGTGAATGTAATGACCCAAAGTTTTATTAATAGAAATCACATTCTTATAATTATGTCACATAGAATAAAATTAGGAAACACAATTCCACATCATGATTAAAAGAACAAATAAATTATATGTGACCTTTAAACAAAATATTAATATATCTGTGATTGGAATTTCAAAAATTTGACATACAACGTAGTGATCTGTATGATGCATTGATTCCTTTAGGGAAAACATAATTTTTAGTGAATAGTAACAAAACCATATGAATAGTAATGTTACCTTTATGAATATTAATATGAAACTTATGATTAGTAAATTATCCAACTGAATAGGAACTTTATAATTTATAGTATAAATAAAATATATTTATCTTATAAGTGACAATATGATATAATTATATTATAGTGTTAGTATTTTTGTTAGACATTAATATTAAATATTTAAAAAAATTAAAAAAATTCTTATCATAAAATTTATTCATAAACTATTATTTTTATGTCATATGATTATATGATAATTTTATGTGACCATAATTAATTTTTCAAAGTATTAGAAAATCAATTTTAATTTTAAGGTTTGTATTTTCAAGTATATTATAATTTTAATTAAAAATTAATTACATGTATCTAGAAATACATTTTTCATAAAATGGAGATCATTTTTGAATTATTCATATCAAAAAATGTTTTGGGTGAATTTTTTAGATTTTTCTATAAGACTTTAATTTTTAGTGAATAGTGAAATTTGATAATTTACAAAATATGCTAAAGAAATGAATTTCCACATCATACTTGAGTCATGGATGATGTAAATGGACATTGGTTCAAACTAATATTCACAAATTATGAAATTTATTCCTAAAAATCATCATTATTTCATTTATTTTGGATAAATAACAAATTAATTATTATAATATTGAAGAAACCCCTCTCCCCTCCACTATAAAAAACCACCCCTCACAACCTCATATCCGCATACCTCTGAAGCCTGGTGACTACTCCAAATTCATCTCAAACAGTATCACAATATCTTTCCCCACACCCATCGTCCCATGGTCACATAAAAAGATAAAAAACTCTCCCCTAAAGAGGCTCTTAAATAAGATATATTCAAGAGGTAATTTTTATATCTCTTTTTATTCAATTTTCTAAAAAATTTCATTTCTTCTCTTCTCTTATCCTCATATAAACTTTTACAAATATCTTGGTAACTCTATTGTTATAATTTTATTTTATTATATCATGTTAATTCATTATTATTCATTATAATCTTCCATATATCTGTCTTTATATAGAAATGAAATCATTGCTTGTGATGTGTCAATTTACCATCAACATGGGTGATGCACTTTCGTTTTCCTTAAAAACCATAAATTCTATCAATAAAACAATTAAATGGTTAAAAATGATTTAAATATTTATTTTTTAACCCCTTTTATGTCTTAGAAACAACTTTTATACATAATACTAAAAGATAAATGAAATCATGTTCATTGTGATCCGAAAAACTGCCCAAATTACCCTAAAATTATAATCAATAAATTTTATCTAAAGATTAAACCTCATGGTATATAAACACCTTCATTATAAGATAATACAAAATATTATAAGATAATTAATAACATGTAATATATGTTTTTTATGTTTTTCCATTTTCTGTGTGGAAATCCATTCATGTGCACAAGTGAACTTTTCATGAAAACTAAGAAAAAGAACACTCCTGAACAATGAATTTAATCTCTATAACTCACACAATGGTCCATAAAAGAACTTAATGATATCATAATTAAACATATTCATGTATAATATATAACACACCAGGTAAATAATGAATATTAAATGTTTATATATATTAATATTTGTGAATAAAATATTAATATTACTTTAAAGGATATTCTATGTTTGATGGCATACCCAATATGCAACAATGAGTTTCTTTGAAATCTTACGTTGCACACTAATAATATTATTATTTTAAATAGTAGTTGAAACCTAGCCATTGTATTGGAGGGAATGAATAAAACTAACTACAATATTATTCTAGATGTCTGTTAAATGTATTTACTTTTATCCAATAAAATTTAGAGGCTTAAAATGTAAATGAATCTGATTTTAAGCATAATTTACAATAAAAGACAGATTTACCACCTTTTGATGGAGAATCCTATTTAAATATAGTTTTGGTAACTTTAATATGTTCATTTTGACAAAATAAAACTCTTATTTAGATTCGTATCATCAAAATTTACTCTGGAAAAGTTTTTGGAATTTTTTTGATAAAATTCATTTTTTAATAAATAGTGAAAAATACTGTATTTTATTTCAAAATTGATTTTTAATATAATTTATTTATAAGGTTAGATTATATTTTTTATTGGTTTTAAATTTTAATTAAAATATATTTTTAACATTTAATCTAATGGTGGTCATTAGAATTAATTTTACTTTGAAATTGTACATAAACAAGTGTCAATCTTTTAATTAATAATGTTTCTTAAAAACACGCTATTTATTTTGATAGCAGAATTTGATTATAAACATAATTAATGAAAATTTTATGTTTTTAATTTGGTAAAATTGATATCATTTTTGAATTTTTAATATCAAATATATCTTAGGGTGAATTTTTCGTATTTTTCTGACAAATGTTCATTTTTAATGAATAGTGAAAAATACAGCATTTTACTTCAAAACTACTTTTTCATATAATTTAATTATATAGTTAGATTGTCCTTTTAAATGGTTTTAATAGGTAATTTAATATTTTTTTATCACTTAATACAATTTTTTCATTATAAGTAATTTCAATTTTCAATTGGATGTAAAAACAAGTCAATCTTTTGATAAATTTTACTTCTTGAAAACCTGTCTTTGGTTTTGACAACGGGAATTATTTTTAAATTAATTACTGAAATTTCTATGTTTGGAATTTGGAAAAATGGGTTCCATATTCTAAATAATAAGGTAAAAAAAATTTAATTAAGACACTTTTGTTTTTGGACATTATGAATAGTAACAAGGACAATTATCTTTAATTATCATGATTAATTAGTAATCGGGTAGTTAAGGGTAATAAAATAATATCATAAAAATAAAAAATGACCACAATATGTGTCCTAATGCTATTTTTGCTGTCATGGCCGACCATAGGATTCCTTGTACCAACTTTGGGACCCCATGGAATCCCTTTTGTGTGATAGTGACATTTTATCATTTTATTTTTAAAGAAAGGAAAATAAAACAAAAGTATGTAACACCTAAGTAAAACAATTTTAATTTTGTCTACATAAATGATCTCTTATACTATAAATATTCATTGTAAATCTAAAAATATTTCCTATATCATGGTTCTTTTTATAATTTTTAGAAATTAAATAAATAAATTTATTTATGACACCATGATGATGCAGGGATTACCTCATTAATGAACGATTTAAATAAAATGAAACGATAAGGTAAAATCTATGACTTACACTTGTATAAAACAGATGTGATGGGTTGATTTAGATCCCTTATCACCTTATCCTCTAAATCTATCATTGTGGGACCTTTGAAATCCAAAACTCATTTTATAATAAAGTAACTTTCCAAGACTTTCAAAAAGTGACCCTCCTCCCTCTTATAAACGGCCCCCACCTCTACCCCCTTACCCACACCTCTCAAGCCCTTGGTTCGTCCAACCTCTGCTCATATTGTATCTCTACATCCCTCTATTACTCCTAGAATCCTCACTTTTGGCCGAATTCTTTCCAAGGAATCCTTTGGGCTCAAATGAAAAAGAGTTATCCGATTTGAAGGTAATGTCTTCTTTTATGTTCTTTTGTATTATTTTGCTTCTCCAACCCCCTGAAATCTTTTTATTCATTTCTTTTGTAACAACACTAGTATCTTAAATATACTAGGCTGTTGTTATAAGAAGTATTTGAGCTACAATTATACACCCCTCCATCTAATGGTTAAATAACATACTGTTTCTGTGGGTGGCGAATTACTACCTCACGAAACGATGATTGTTCAATCTTCATTTAACATCTCTCATGGTGGACATTAAGATGTCACTGTATTTATATACGATATATATATATATATATATATATATATTATTTTTATGTTTTCCTTATGCTTCTATATTTTTCATTTATTCCATACCTTTATGGTTTCCAAAATGGGTAAATGCGAAAATTTCATTTTAGGAAGTGCGGACTACCGCCCCCTCAAAGTGATTTGAATCGTTAATGCCATATGTGGGAAGTATAAAGGATGGAGCTATTGATATTATATATTGTATTATAACTTAATTATAATTTACCTATGTATCATTCTGTTTTCATTCCATTAAAGTATGAAATAGAATTGAAAGTAATGTTCATGTGTACGTACGGCTTACCATCTCCATGAACGGTACATTTCATTTCTTATCTCCAAATGTTATGTACAATTATAAGTATATATATAATGGATATATATGATATATATTAAATCTGAATGATGAATATAATTCTATAATTATAATATATATATATATATATATTATTTAGTTTTAATTCCATTAATATGACAAAGAAATGAATGTAGCGTTCATGCGTACGTACGGCCTACCGTCTCAATGAACGGTGCATTTCATTTTTTATCTCAAAATGTTATGGAATAGTATAAAATTAATATATACTGGATATATATGATATTTAAATCATTAATACTATTCTAGAAATGGTGTACTTATAACTACATGGACAATTCTTTTCAAACAAGTTCATTTTTGACTCATGTACCGAACATCGACAAAAACGTCTGATATGAACTCACATAATTAAATAATTATTATAACATTATAATACGTGATCTTAATTGAATAATAAACATTAAAAAATTTCCTTAAGACATTATAAATTGACCAAAGTTTATTATTCAGTAATATAAAGAAACAAACAATACAAGTCGGACTTGAGGTAAGGGATCATACCCCTCTCTTTCTTTTTAAGTACTATCTTTTATGTAATTTCCTTTAATCTCCTTTTTCTTATGTTGGAGGATGTTATTTTATATTCCTATTATTGTAAATTATATTTTCATATGATTATAGACCATATTTTATCTCGTCAATCCATTTTTTTGAAGTTTTAAGTGGCGTCGTTAGGCTGCTGAGTTTTCGTAATGGATTTTTCATCGCACTTTTATTCCTGTGAGATTCATGCTAAATTTGCCACTATTTAATTTTTTTGTGGTGTGTGTATGGCCCATGATTGTATTATTGGTGTAATATACTTTAATTTATGGGTACTTAAATCTTTATTGTATGATCCTTCTTTCATGGGGTGTACGCTTCAAAAGTTACCCAAATCGGTAAGGGAAACTTTCACCCTCCTCTTTTTAAAAGACATATTTTTGTTAGGTATTTTAATTTAAATATTATTATTTTGGGATATTTTCTTATATATCCTTATTTCTATAAATGTTATGACCAAGTTATGAGATACCCTTTTTACCTCTCATCAACTCATTTTCTTAATTTTAGAGTGACAACGTTAGGCTGTCGAATTTCTGTAAGGGAACTTCTTAACACAATTTCAATTCTTTGGGTTAAACCTCTATTTTTTGATTATGTCATACTATTAATATGTGTGTATGACCTCTGATTATTTTACACTTAATATCCTCTTATAATTGGTGTATTTATATTTGTCACACATAATTATGTAATTTAATTATCCTTAATTTAAGGGTACAGACTTTGTAAAGGACTTCATCTCAATCTTCTTTCATTGAGGCATATTTTGTTTTATACACAAATTTCTTTTATATGGTGTATAAACACCTTTTAATTTTAATTTTATTCAAAATTAATCTTTTTATATGAAGGTTTTAATAAATGACAAAAGGGAATGTTTTTGTCTTACGTATGCGGTGACAATGACTTCTCCGCCGCCGTGACCATTATTTGAGTTTCGGCTTCCTCTAGAAGCCATAAATTGTTTTTAAAATGAAAAATAAATACCATTTTTTACTTTTATTTTATTTTGGCATTGAAAATGGTTTTGATAATGTTTTGATTATATCAATGTGTGTTTGATATCTTGTGATTGAAATGTGGAAATTTTATGTTTCCTTTATGTATGTTTTATGTGATACGATTATGTTATGGTTCTTGGGAATTATTTATGAAGACAGGTGGTTCCGTGATAAAATAAGGGAGGGTGAGCCCGATATAGCTCTCCAATGAATTGGGTAATTCAAAGGAGTTAAATGCTAAGGTTTCTCCGAAGAGATTTAGGGGATATATGGTGATGGGTATTCCAAACGTAACCATGAGGGGTACTCCCTACGTAAGAATGTTATAAATACCTCAAGTTACCTTTATGTATTATGATTTCTAGGAGTTATACATAAATATTATGATTTTAGAAGGTATGTTATGACTGAAAGTTATGGTTTCATTGATTTGTATTTTTTGGCGGGTTAATGTTTCCTTTCATTATGTTATAACCCTTACTGAGATTTTTATGCTCATCCCAAGTTTTTGAAATTTTTTTCACAGGTTATAAGGAAGGGTAAGAGAAATGAATTATTCAAAAAGATTTATATCAAGAAAGGAACTGTTGTTTTATTTAAGGATTTTTTTTATTGTTGTGAAAAATCAGTTATAGTAGTAGTGTCTACTTTGTAGTCTTCTGAGATGTAATAGTTTTGTCCTAATTCTCTAAAACTCTAAACCTGAAAAGACCCTCAATGTGAATTATTCATTTAATTCAAGATTAAGTAATGTTTTAAGGCCAAGTCCTTATAGTTGGTATCAAAGGTCGGTTTAGATAACTTTAGAGGTTAGAGTGTTGTCTAAGCATAAGTGACAAGTTATGTATAACCACAATGATTACTATATTAGATGGATTCATTGTTATTTTTGAAAGCTGGAATGAGTTTGAGATAACTTGGATAGGTATATCTTAGTGTTTATCTTCCTCATTAGTACATGATTATTTTTTTAATATAATCACACTAACATTTTTGGTTTTAGTAAATGGATGGATCTAGCAGGCACCAAAGTGACAGTGGGTTTGAAGGAAAATGTGGTGGTTCTCTGATTAAGATACTGGATGAAATGGGGGATTTAATGAGGAATCTCGTGGTTATTCTAAACCAATTATCAAGGATTCATGATTAACCACTTGAACCATGGTGAGTTCTATAATGTATCATGTATGAGATAACCAACTCTATGTGGAAGTCTAGGTAATAATTATAATGGTAACCATTATGGTTTATATGATCCTTACTTTTGAGGTAATTATGGGTTACTATATGATGGAAAATGAAAGGCATGAGATAAAATTAAGGTTAAATTATGTTATTGTTATTTTTGAAGATTTTATCTCTTTTTGGGGAATGTTTTAAGAATTATATAGTTTTGGAAAAAGGGACAACACACAGACCGTGTGACAACCCATTGCGTCGGACCATGCTGCAGGAATCGAACCCACAACCGAAGTGAAATTGGTATTTATCACCTACCACTGGACTACGTGATGTCCCTGGTTAGTATGACAAATTATTTTTAGTTATATGATTTTATGAATCAAGAATAAGTTGATTTTGGGTTATCTATGGAAATGATTGACCTATCTTGGACGATATGTGATTAGGCTAATTACTTTTTAGTATGAGACTTTAAGAGTAACTGATGTTATTTGGAGATAAATGTTAAGATTTTCCTTGGAATACTATGTGATTAAATCCTTCAGAGATTTGGGTCTCAATCTTAGGTTGGTTTATTTTTTATGAATTTTAAGGGAAATTTGGTATTGAATGGTCTTTGTTGAACTTTGGGTTGTTTGAAAAATTTTGGAGATTAAGAGTAGTTTTTCTTTTTGTAAAAGATTATCTTTTTTTTGGGATTATATGATCTTATACAAACAATTTTGGTTTTGGTTAAGGTCTAAACAAATGGGAAATATATAGTTCATCTTTTGTGAGTTATGTTATTCTCTCGAAGTTGATTATAGCGCTCTTAATGTGAACAAGTCATCCTAAATACTAACCTTTTGGAGAAATTATGGGTTTGTGTAAGAAATCTAATAAGAGATGAAAGTCTACATGACAAGTAAGTATGTTTCCTTATGTTTTAGTTAAGCTCATAAATTAATTCCTCAATGAAATGTAACATAAGACAAAAACATTGTATTTTAACTTTTCCTACTGGGGAATCAAATACCGTTTAACCCATCACAAGTTTGTGAATTTTTGGTGGTTAACTTTCTCCTAGACATATTTTCCCATCACTCTCCATCAGAATATGATGGTTTTTTTTCTCCCCCATATCCATGTTTTCCTGGAATACTAGTATCTGTTGTCTCATGTGACCTTTTTACTTTTCTTTCTTTCTTTTAAAGTGATAGTTTAATTTACTCTTTTTCCGATGTGAGGCTTTCAATGAAGTTTTCGAGCCCAATTATAAAATTGCGAGGATGTAATTCCCAAAAGGGGGGAAGGATGTAACACCCCGGGTAAATAATGAATATAAAATGTTCATATATATTAATATTTTTGAATAAAATATGAATATTACTTTAAAGTATATTCTATGTTCGATGGCGTACCCAACCCGCAACAACGAGTTTCTTTGAAATCTTACGTTGCACACTAATTATATAATTATTTTAAATGGTAGTTGACACCTCACCTTTGTATTGGAGGGAATGAATACAACTAACTAAAATATGATTATAATTGTTTTTTAAATGTATTTACTTTTATCCAAAAAAAATTAGAGGCTTAAAATGTAAATGAATCTGATTTTAAGCATAATTTACATTAAAAGGACGATTTACCACCTTTTGATGGCGAACCCTATTTAAATCTGGTTTTGGTCACCTTAATATGTTCATTTTGAAAAAATAAAATTCTTCTTTATATTTGTATCATCAAAATTTACTCTGGGAAAATTTTTGGTATTTTTCTGATAAAATTTATTTTTTAATGAATAGTGAAAAATACTGTATTTTATTTCAAAAGTGCTTTTTAATATAATTTTTTTATAAGGTTGTATTATCTTTTTAATTGGTTTTAAATTTTAATTCAAATATATTTTTACCATTTAATCCAATGGAATTCATTGGAATTAATTTTACTTTGAAATTGTACATAATCAAGTGTCAATCTTTTAATAGATACGGTTTCTTAAAAACACGCTATTTGTTTTGACAGTGGGAATTGATTATAAACTTAATTAATGAAACTTCTATGTTTTTAATTTGGTAAAATTGATATAATTTTTTAATTTGGAATACTAAATATAGCATAGGGTGAATTTTTGGTATTTTTCTAACAAATGTTCATTTTTAATGAATAGTGAAAAATACTACATTTTACTTCAAAACTACTTTTTCATATAATTTAATTATATAGTTATATTTTCCTATTAAATTGATTTAAATTTTAATTGAATATATTTTTATCACTTAATACAATGTTTTTCATTATAAATAATTTCACCTTTAAATTGGATGTAAAAACAAGTCAATCTTTTGATAAATTTTACTTCTTAAAAACTCGTCTTTGGTTTTGACAACGGGAATTATTTTTAAATTAATTACTACAATTTCTATGTTTGTAATTTGGTTAAATTGGTTCCATATTCTGAATCATAAGGTCCAAATTATGTAATTAAGACTATTTTGTTTTTGGAAATTATGAATAGTAACGACGACAATTATCTTTAATTATCGTGATTAATTAGTAATCGGGTAGTTAAGGGTAACAAAATAATATCATAAAAATAAAAAATTAAAAAAAATGTTTCCTAATTATATTTGTGCTTTAATGGAAGATCATGGGATTTTTTTTCCAAATTTGGGACCCCATGGAATCACTTTTGGGTGATAGTGACATTTTATCATTTTTTTTAAAAAAAAGGAAAATATAACCAAATTATGTAAAACCTAAGTAAAACAATTTTACATTTGTCTAAATAAATGATATCTTAGACTATAAATATTCATTGTAAATATTAAAAGATTTCCTACATCATGGTATTTTTTCTATAATTTTTAGACATTAAATAAATAAATTTATTTATGACATCATGATGATGTAGTGATTAGCTCATTAATGAACGATTTAAATAAAATGAAAAGATAAGGTAAAATATATAACTTACACTTGTATAAAACATATTTTATGGGTGGATTTCGAACCCTAATCACCTTATCCTTGAAATCTATTATTTTGGGACCTTAAAAACTCGAAACTCATTTTATAATAAAGTAACTTTCCAACACTTTCCAAAAGTGACCCTCTTCCCTCTTATAAAAGGCCCCCACCTCTACCCCCTTACCCCCACCTCTCAAGCCCTTGGATCATCCAAAATCTGCTCATATTGTCTCTCCATATCCCTATATTACTCCTAGAATCCTCACTTTGGGCAGAAGTCTTTCCAAAGAAGCCATTGGTCTCAAATCAAAAAGAGTTATCCGATTTGAAGGTAATGTCTTCTCTTATGTTCTTCGGTTTTATTTTGCTTCTCCAGCCCCCTAAACTCTTTTTATTCATTTATTTTGTAACAAAACCAGTATCTTCAAAATACTAGGATGTTTTTGTGAGAAGTATTCAAGCTACACTTATACACCCCTCCATCTAATGGTTAAAGAACATATTGTTTCTGTGGGTGGCGAATTAATTCCTCACGAAATGATGATTGTTTAATCTTCATTTAACACCTCCCATGGTGGCCATTATGATGTCACTATATTTATATAAGATATATATATTCTGTTTATGTTTTCCTTATTCTTATTTATTTTTCATTTATTTCATACCTTAATGGTTTCCAAAATGGGTAAACGCGATAATTTCATTTTAGGAAGTGCGGACTGCCGCCCCCTCAAAGTGATTTGAATCATTAATGCCATATATGGGATGTATAAAGGATAGAGTTAATGATATTATATATGATATTATACATTAATTATAATATAAATACGTATCATTATGTTTTCATTCCATTAAATTATGAAATAGAAATGAAAGTAACGTTTATGCGTACGTACGGCTTACCGTCTCCATGACCTTTACATTTCATTTCTTATCTCCAAATGTTATGTACTAATATAATTATATATATATAATGGATATATATGATATATATTAAATCTAAATAATTAATTCCATTCTGTAATTATAATATATATATATATCTCATTTAGTTTTAATTCCATTAATATGACAAAGAAATGAAAATAGCGTTCATGCGTACGTACGGCCTACCATCTCCATGAACGGTGCATTTTATTTTTTATCACTAAATGTTATGAAATAGTATAAAATGAATATATACTATATATATATGATATTTAAATCATTAATACTATTCTGGAGATGGTGAAATTATAACTACATGGACAATTCTTTTCAAACAAGTTCATTTTTGACTCGTGTACCGAACATCGACAAAACCGTCTGATATGAACTCACATAATTAAATAATTATTATAACATTATAATATGTGATGTGAATTGAATAGTAAACATTAAAGTAGGTCCTTAATAAATTATAAATTGAACAAAGATTATTATTCAGGAATATAAAGAAACGAACAAGACAAGTCGGACTTGAGGTAAGGGATCCTACCTCTCTCTTTCTTTTTAAGTACTCTCTTTTATTTCATTTATTTTAAACTCCTTTTTCTTATTTTGGGGGATGTTATTTTATATTAATCTTACTGTAAATTTATGTTCATATGATGATAGACCCTATTTGATCTCATTAATCCATTTTTTTGATGTTTTAAGTGGCGTCGTTAGGCTGTCGAGTTTTTGTAATGGATTTTTCATCTCACTTTTATTCCCGTGAGATTCATGCTACATTTTCCACTATTTCATTTTTGTGTGGTGTTTTTACTTCCCATAATTGTATTATTTGTGTAAAATAATTTAATTTATGGGTATTTACATCTTCATTTTATGATCCTTTTTTCATGGGGTGTATGTTTCGAAAGCTACCCAAATCGGTAAGAAGACCTTTCACCATCCTATTTTTAAAAGACTTATTTTTGTTTAGGTCTTTTAATTTACATATTATTATGTTGGGATATGTTATTATATATCCTTATTTCTGTAAATGTTATTACCAAGTTATGAGATACCCTTTTTACCTTTCATCAACTCATTTTCTTAATTTTAGAGTGACGTCTTTAGGATGTCGAATTTCTGTAGGGGAACTTCTTAACCCAATTTCAATTCTTTGGGTTAAACCTATATTTCTTGATTATGTCATACTATGAATATGTGTGGATGACCTCTGATTTTTTACACTTAATATCCTCTTATATTGGGTGTATTTATATTTGTCACACATAATTATGTAATTGAATTATCTTTAATCTAAGGATACCGACTTTGTAAGGGACTTCGTCTCAATCTACTTTCATTGAGGCATATTTTGTTTTATACCCAAATTTATTTTATATGGTGTATAAACCCCTTTTTCTTTTACTTTTATTCAAAAGGAATGTTTTTATACGAATCGTTTTACTAAACAACAAAAGGGAATGTTTTTGTCTTACGTGTGCGGCGACGAATTCTCCGCCGCCGTGACCATTATTTGAGTTTTGGCTTCCTCTATAAGCCATAACTTTTTTTAAAATGAAAAATAAATACCATGTTTTACTTTTATTTTATTTTGGTATTGAAATTTGTTTTGATAATGTTTTGATTATATCAATGTGTTTTTGAAATCTTGTGATTGAAATGTGGAAATGTTATGTTTCCTTTATGCATGTTTTATGTGATATGATTACGTTATGGTTCTTGGGAATTGTTTTTGAATATGGGTGGTTTCGTGATAAAATAAGGGTTGGTGATCCTGATATATCTCTCCAATGAATTGGGTAACATGAAGGAGTTAAATTCTAATGTTTCTCCAAAGAGATTTAGGGAATATAGTGTGATGGGTATTCCAAAAAGAACCCTGAAGGTTACTCCCTACATAAGAATGTTATGAATGCCTCAATTTACCTTTATGTCTTATGAATTCTAGGAGTTATACATAAATATTTTGATTTCATAAGGTATTTTATGATTGAAAGTTATGGTTTCATTGATTTTTATTTTTTGGTGGGTTAATGTTTCCTTTTATTATGTTATAACCCTTAATGCGCTTTTTATGCTCATCCCACGTTTTTGAAATGTTTTTCACAGGTTATAAGGAAGGTTAAGAGAAAGTAAGTATTCGAGAAGATTTATATCAAGAAAAGAAATCTTGTTTTATTTAAGGATTTTTTTTATTATTGTGAAAAATCGGTTATAGTAGTAGTGTCTACTTTGTAATCTTTTGAGATGTAATAGTTATGTCCTAATTCTCTAAAACTCTAAACCTGAAAAGATCCTAAATGTGAATTATTCATTTAATTCAAGATTAATTAATGTTTTAAGGTTGGGTCCTTATATAATAGGTCTGGAATTATTAATTAATGAATCTAATGTAATTATACCGGGAATTAAAGTTATGAACGTGTTCATATACAAGCTAAAGGCAATTATCGAATCCAACTTTCTTTCTTTGGGTCTTCCCTATTTGTCTCCATTTCTTGTAAGTTTATTCTTTATAAAAAATTTATTCATAATTATATTTCCTTTTATGGGATATACTTGTTTTTATCTATGGTTTATGTCAGTGTCAATTCATTCCATAAAGAACTCTTCTTTCAAAATAACACCTTTTACTTCACACAAATGGTTGATGGTTGTTGTATCAAGTATGTTATTCCCTCATTAATTTGTTAATGAAATGGTTATGAATGTATTATTTATGAAGTGAAACCCACTCATTTTCTTGGGTTGTTTTATATTCATGGTTGATATATTTTACCAGGGGAATCCATGATAATTTAAATATTATGATGTGAGGTGTGAACCCAAAATTATATAGTGCTCTAATGCATTG
Organism: Viscum album; assembly: GCA_963277665.1. Taxonomy (NCBI): domain Eukaryota; kingdom Viridiplantae; phylum Streptophyta; class Magnoliopsida; order Santalales; family Viscaceae; genus Viscum; species Viscum album. Next base: position 204,352,859 of record OY728159.1, on the reverse strand, counting down.
GGTAATTTGAAGAACCTCATGATTAAAGTGATATATGCAAGAAAAGTATGCTAAATAGGTTCACAACTATGTGTGGTAGTTAACCACTAAGACATACGGTTTCATTTTTATGAAATTCCACATTTCAAGAATTTTATTAATTCCCCCTATCATGTTAATGATCCTATGTATATGTTATGATAATAACGATTATTCTCAGCCAATGTTTTATTATATTATGTTTTTATCCCCTTACTGGGATTTTATCTCACCCCTTTTTTATGTATATCTCCATGTTACTACATATAGTAAGGTGTACACAAGGTCCAATAAGAAGCTATATAATAATGAATTAAACAATTGTTTGTGTCTTATATTGTAAATGATATGTATGGTCTATGTTTTCCAAAGACACTAAACGTTTGTATCCTAATTATGTAATTTTTTATGATGTTTATCATTAAAATGATGCAAAAGTTATGTTTGAAAAGCAGGGTATCTATATATGGTACCCCATTATTGGAACAACAATAGTATGTAGGGGAAATAGCTTGGAGTAGACAGACTATAGCCCATGGATGATGGACAAGATAGACTCATGTAGTGTATACTACTCTAACTATTGTGGATATACGATTATCCACCATCAGAGGTATGATTTCTGTATCATCACCTGTATCTTTAATTTTTTTTAATATAACATCATCATATTATCTTTTTTATCATCCCTTAGTGAAAAATATTTTGTAATGTTTTGTGGAAATATTGGATGGTTCATTGACATTCGACATTCCATTGGTAGTGAGATAAAATAACATTAAATAGTTCAAGTCATGTTCTCTAGTGATGGGTGGGTTGAAATTGTATTGGGAACCATTCATGTTTGATTTGGAAATCTCCTACATGATTTTTTTATGGATTTGTTAGCTACATACCAGTATCATATCAAATGTAGCTAGGGGATAGTTACCTTATTATAACTATAATAATGAAACTACTTTTACAATGGTGAGTAGAATCTTCATACTGGTCATCCATGAAAAATTAAGTACATATTAGATTGTATCACAACTCTAATATCCAGTATTTTTCTAGATGATTTTGGAATGAACTATGATTATTCTTCACCCAATCATAGATATTTTTCATGATTTTCTCGATGACGAGTTCTACAACTTACTTCATAAGTGTAAAATCGAGTTCACAATCAAATTAGTGCTAGGAGAAGAGCCAGTTTCTATCCCAACTTATAGAATAACACCAATAAAGATTCATGAGTTGAAAGTCCATTTGGAAGATTTATTTTCTAATGGAATCCTATGAAATAGTAAATATCCTTAGGGTTCTATATTTTTATTTCCTAGTAAGGATGATGGGTCTTTTAACTTATGTGTGGATTATTGGAGTTTGATATAGATGATAGTCAAGAACTGGTATCTTATGAGGTGCATTGATGGTATTTTTTATCAGTTGATAGGTGATAAGATCTTCTCAAAATTTTAATTGAGATTACTTAACCACTGTTTAAGGGTGATACCATCATAAATACCCCCAGGTTACATTTAGAAGCAGATATGTATTGTATAAATTAGTGGTGATACCATTTACATTGAACAATGCACCAGCGATATTCATAGCCTTGATGAATTAGATCTTACACCATTTTCTAGATCAGTGTTTGGTGGTTTTTATCAAATATATATCATTGTACTCCCAACATGTTAATGGTCATTCCCAACATCTTGGTACCATCATGTTTACATTGAGAGATAATTAGTTATACACCATGCTAACCAAATGTAGTTGATGGATTAATAAACTGCAATTCGTGGGCCATGTCTTCTCAGAGTATGAATTTTCATTGGACCCAGATAATATTGTATCCATTGTATCATGGGAATATCACAATAACATCTTCAGCATCTAGAGCATTCTGGGTTTATAATGTTATTAATGGCATTTTATATTGGATTTCTCCCAATTTTCATCATCGATGTCTTGCCTGACCAAGAAAAGGGTGATTTTTTATTGCTAGATTCTTGTGAGAGTGTTTTTCAAGAGTTGAAGGAGAGGATGACTTCAACACTTATACCCATTTCATCTATTCTATGTAAATAATATATCATATACTATGATTTATCGAGATATGGACTCAGAGTAGTTCTAATATATAATGATTGAGTGGTTGCTTATTTCTCTAGATAAATGAGATTGCCTGAGAGGAAATACTCTACTCATGATCTTGAGTAAGTAGTAGTGGTACATTCAATGATATTTCAGAGACAATATCTCATGGGTGATTGGTTTTAGGTATACCTAGACCACAAGAGCCTATGGTTCTTCTTCTCTTAGCAAGACCTAAAGATTTGGTAGAAGAGGTGGGTCGATTATCATTAGTTTTTTTACTTTGATTTGTCTCACACAACATGCAAGGTAAATATCATTTGTAATTATTTTAGATGAATGATGGGGAAATATGAAGTATTGAAGTCTTATAATGAGGGGCATATGAGAGACCACTTCACAGACATGCATTTGGATGTCCATGAGTCTCAAAGATGAATAACTCTACCCTGGAAACCTATAATACCCATGATTTTTGGACTGGATCAGGATAAACGTTTTGCCTAATATAGAGGGATTTTTTCTCAAAGAAAACATATATGGTGAGGAGAAACAATAACAATGATCTGTTGTATGTGGAAATCTGTTATTTTTTATAGATTATTATGGGTTCATGTGGGCTTACATGATGATATTATGAGGGAATATAACGGTTCTAAATGGTTGGTGCATCCAAGTTAGAATAATATGTATTTTGATCTCTATATAAATTACTAGTTGACAAGAATAAAGAAAGAGGTATAAGGATCCATGGATAGAATATTCACTAGTAAGAAGGTGAAAGCCAGGGATCTGAGGCCAACTATGATTTTGATGTTTTCCCTATTCTGGAGTGGAAATTGATGATTTAGGTATGGATTTTAGGACATTATTACCCATGAAATAATTTAATAATGATGTTATATGGGTGATTTTGGATCTTCTGATGAATGGATCCAACTTCTTACCAATCATGAAGACCTTCATAGTTGAGGATCTGGGATGTTTTCATGGTTACACGGTGGATTTTTTTCATGCTTATTTGAGGAGTATCATTTCATGTAGAGATTCTCATTTCAGATCATGTTTCTAATAGAGTATTTATAAGGATTTGGGATAATGGTTTCTTTTTGGTATAGCCTATCATCCATATACGGAATGAAAATTAGAGAGGACTCTTTAGGTTCTAGAGGACAAGATCAAAGCCTCTATTTTTGATTTTGGTCATTCTTTAGAAGAAAATATGGAACTAATAAAGTTTTTATGTAATAATATTTTATTTGAATAGATCCAAATTGTACCTTTATAGTATTTGTATGGAAGTTATTATCGCTCTATTTTTTGTGGGATGGTGATAGGTGAGTCAACAATTTGTTGTCCCAGTCTTGTGTAGGGGACATCTAAGCAAGTTCAGTTTATCATACTATAGTTGGTGACCATGTGGAGCAGGTATAAATAATATTCTTAACATCATAGATTATCTATGGATCTTTTTGATTGGCCATTAGGTTTTCCATCGAGTGTCTCCTAAATTTTTGAAATGTCCTATCAAAAAATAGGGAAATATAGCTGTGAGGGTTTTTCTCTATTTATGATAGTGGATATGTTCCATCCAATGGAATGCCATATATCACATCCATAGTTCAATAGTTCCTTTCTTGATTTATTTCACAAGTTTTAGATTCAGAGATATCATCCAGATCCTTCCCATGTGATAGAATTAGTATCAGTAGAGCATTGTGCTGATTTTTCTTTTAAGGAGCATCATATACAGGTTGTGTATCAAAGTGATAAATATATTTTTAGGTAGAAAAATACTAGTTATTCAAGTATAGTGGCAGAATGGGTGAGTTAGTGAGGATTCCTATGAGAGGGAGTCATATTTGAGAACTCAATGGACAAGATTTTTCATCGAGACCCCAATGTGATTCATGGAGAATCTTGAGGAGAATTTTTTTATGTGGTGGGGAGGTTGTATGATCTTGTATGTTTAGAGGTAGTCCTTTTACTTATATTTTATTAATTTTTTGTTTTAGGTGAGTATTAACCCATATTCAAATCATGGTGATATTTTTCCATTTTTGATATATGTCATTGGAATAAATGAAGTCATGTGTTTCATGGAAACCTGAGAAAATTAGAGAGGATCTATGTGGAGAGATTTGTTGGGTAAAATGAATTAATGTCTTTAGATGTATGTATGTTTGAATCAATTGATTTTATGTATATATGGGTTGAGTTTTATCATGGGTTCTTAGAATGTTGAAAATATATAAATGGGTTTTGGGTTGTTTATATAGAAAATGGGTTGAAACACCATCTATAAGAAATCTTCATGTAGTGTAAATGGATTGTAGGTCATGTAATGTTCATGTATTTTTTTAATATTCGTCAATGGTGATGAATTATTTAGAACATCCCCCTAAAAATAATTACACATTGTGTAAATCAATTACACACTATATAATCCTTTGACTTTTTATATTAATGTTTGTTGTGAGGATGATTATTCTATTCACCAGCATAGATATCATCTCATATCTTCCTAGGGAAACCCTCTAGATGATTTTAGAGTACAATACTCCATTTCATTCAATCTAGAAACATATTCAATCCTTGTTAAGTTCTTTTTGTTCGGTCTTTACACTATCTCTCTTGGTTCTCCATCTATTATGGCTAAATACCTTGATTTTTTGTGTTTTTAGTCTTTATCTTGATCAATTTTGATATAGTCTCCTCTTGGTGATCATCCACACCTTCTTCCTTATGGTATTTTTCCATTGGAAGTATTTTTTTCTCCACTGATTAAGGTAGGTATCTAAATCTAAACCCTATGTTTTTATTTTTTCCATGTCTCTGAAATATTGTGATAGTTCCAACATAATGTTTCCCTAGATTAGTTAATTAATGAATTTAATTATTACTTGGTGTTTCTTGGATTAAATTGGTTTTGACATGGCTTAAGGATACACATTGTGTGAGTGAGATGTTACGTCTCTCTGGTATATCATTCGTTAATATGGAGGGTAAGTAGTCCTTTTTCATTTATTATTATCATTATTAAAATTTTCATAGCAATAACTCTATTAAATGTTTCATCTGAATTAATGTTAAAAAAATGGAAAACATTTATAGTTGTTAAAATAACTAAGATCATATTCATCTCTTCAATCATATCTACTCCTATAAGAGTCTCATAAGAACTAAATCATGACATCTGAATGAGAGTGATAACCTGATTACAAACAAATACAAATGAACCATTTTCAAACTTGGTGCTAAATCCCATAACTTTTGATAGATTCACAACCAACCTTCCTTTGGTCCAAGAAGAACAACCCACCTTCCTTTTATCTAAAAGTAACCACCCAACATTCCTTTTAGATGGGAGAAATAACCCACTGATAGATTTTGTATGGGGGAATCTTAAACCAATAGTCAATTGAATAAATAGGTAATTGAAAGAGTTACAACATAATGATAATGGAAAAAAAATACAATAACATATGAGAATATGATGTAGAATTATATTGAAGCTTGTGTTCTTTTATCCCATTAGTTGAGGAAAATGAGGGTGATAAAGATCCATTGTGATCAAAATAGAATAGTGGATATCGAAGAAGTTTTTTGATTAATTTCCAGATAAGTATGAAATGAATTCTCTTACCCTTGTTGAATTATTCATCTGCACAATCCAATTTATTTTATCCATGAAGTAGTCTCTCAAAAAAATAAAATATAGATCTTCAATAGTATTTCCATATCCAATCTAGCAAGAACACTTGTTACATTTTGAAAATAAAATTATATGATGATTAAAAAGATTGATTGAAGCCACACTATAAACAAAAACACATTCAGGACAATATTCGATCCGGAAATATTATAATATATTTTTAATATATTAAGAGTAATATTTATTAAAAAAATATAAAAATGAAAATCAATTGAAATAATAATATAATAATAAAAATTATACATTTAGTAGAAATTTGTAAAAATAGATCATCATAACAAAAAAATCTTCATTAGAAAATTTCATTCAAAAATGATATAATTATTTTTACACATGTTTCGTTTATATTTGAAAACAAAATAATTAATCAATTAATAAATAAATTTATTTTACAAAATAATGAATAAAATAAAGAATTATTTTTTTTGGAATTATATTTTAACTAACAATGAGTCATTAATCCTCGATGAGAATTGAGAGTGGTGAGATATTACTCACCATTGGAAATGTCCAATGGGGAAAAATATAGTATTACCTACAATTTAATTTTTATTAAAAAAATAAAATGAATTAAAATTAACTAAAAGCAATGCTATGAATCAGGACATCAATGTACTCTCTGAGAACTATAAAAACATAACAACCGTTGGAAGTCCAACAGTGATTAAATTACCTACCGTTGGCTTCCAATGGTGGATAATTAAAAATATTTTCAAACAATAGATTAGAATTGAAGATAAATAAAATAAAACCATTATCTCTCAATGAATTATAAGATAATAAAATTAATCAAATATTAATTAATATAGATCTACTTATGTGTTTTAATTGAAATAAAATGCCACAAAATTCTGTATAAAAAATAAAATTGAATACATTTTAATAAAAAAGGAGAATATTTTTCTAGATAAAAATGATATAGAATTAAATCAATCAAACACTCAAGAAGATAATAGTTGTAAAAAAACAAAAAAATGGATAATGAATTATAAATAATATGAGATACCTTTAATAGAATATTGAAGAAAAAATAACCCAAGGAATATAACACATAGAGAACTCTTAGTGGTGAGTCAAAGACACACCATTAGGTTTAAGTGGTGAGAAAAACTAACTCACCATTCAAACATTTACAATGGAAAAAAATTACTCACCATTGGTTAAAACCAACAGAGACAATAAGCATCAATACTGGTTTGTTACTAATGCTGACAAATTACTCTCCCTTGGTTTTTACAAACTGTCAAAAAACGAAAAGCAAAACAAGATAACAAGATTCAAAACAAAGCATGATTTAGAAGAGTAAATGCTGACAGATAGTAGTTTTTTTTATTATTAGCTTTGAAAAGGTTCTAATGAGAATACATTTGGAAGAGGGAAATAAGAGTGAATCAGATTGAAGGTTTGTATTGACATTATTATAAATGACATAGACACTGTGTTTTAGGTGTACATGATGAATACAAAACTAAAAAAGGAGAATATGAATAAGAGAAAAGATGAGGTGGAAAATATTATTTAGGAAAATAAAAAATAAACCAATAAATCAAAATGAGAGACCATGGGGTGAGAGGATGACTCATAGAAGTGATCAGATGGTTGAGATAAAGGCAGATGAGATCAGAATTCCAAAAATGGATCTTAGTGAAAATTATTCATCCCACATCAAAACCATGACCCAATGAACAATCTCTTTAAAATCTAATGAGTGGAGAAGACTAGCTAGAACAAAAAAACACATATTATGTGGGAGACTAAACACTACCCCATGAACACCTAAACCATTCTATAATCATAAGTCAGGTTAGAGTTTTTTCAGAACTATGCTTGACCAAGGATCTGTGTAAGACATTGTGCAGGCCACCATGGCTCCCTTATAAGGGATGATCTTCAGGTCCCCCTATATTTGGTATAATGTTTGGTCTACGTGGCAAGCCCTGTAGGCATTATTTTTTATAAAAAAAAAATTAAAAATTATAACTATAAAAAATATCTGTGAATAAAAAAAATATTATGATAATTTATCAAAATATATTAAAAATATATTTTTTAAAATAAATAATATTTAACGACATATTTTGAACAGTAATTTATCAAAATAAAAAGATATTTAAATTTTTTAATACCTAATTAAAAACAATATCCCCCTTTTATAGCTTAAAAAATAATATTTATTATATTTCCAAACAAGAGTAAAAGAAAATTATTATATATTCAAAAACATCCACACCTATTTTGAAATGTATCCAAAAGTACATAATAAAATAAATGAAACAAAGTAAAATATTTTATTTAAAAATAGTAAAAAATGATAAATTTTTAATGATGTGATTTTAATAATTATTATCTAATTATCATTTAACCATAATAGAAAATATATGTGAGATATTGAAACTAATAGATTGTTTTATTGATTAGATATATAGTGTTATTTAATAATAATTAATTATATTATAATAAACAAATTTTAATTACATAAGACAAATAAATAATAATATATTTAAAAAATAATAAAATATAAATAAAAAAGAATATAATCTTCTAGAATACACAATTCAAACATCATTTTCTAAAATTTAATAGAACCCAAGGGGTTTTTCAATATATCAGCTAATTTTGTCTCAACAAGAATTAATTATGATCATATATTTCCTTTAATTACACGAGACCTGTGAAAATAAAATCTAACATCAATGTGCATAGTTCATGCATGTTAAAGATGTTTTTTATAAATATAAATAGTATTAGTGTTATCAAAATATATAATAATTTTATCAAAATTAATATTGACACCATACTAAAATTAATGTATCTTAATAATTTTTCTACAACAACTGCTAGAAGTAACTCACTCAGCCTCAGTAGTTGACAATACTACTAAGAGTTGTTTCTTATAGATACTTGAAAATAACTTTTTTCCTAAAAAAGTGAAAACAATCCGAACTAAATTTTAATTAAAGTATAAATTCTCAAAAGATAGACTAAGAGTATGATAGTAGATCAATGAAATTATCATTAGAATAAATATCCATGTACTAAAAGTACCATTGATATACCCAATTAATATTTTAATAGCTGTGAGGTGAATTTCTTTTGGATTAGTCTGGTATCTAGCACACATACAAAAATTTAGCAAAATAGCATACCTATAATCAATAAGGTAATTTAGACATCCTATCTTCCCATTATAAAATTATTCATAGGAATACTTTCTCAATTCATTTTCATCATGTTCAGTGTTTGTAGTCATGTGGGTTCTAATTGTTTTATAAGTGTCGTGTCCAGACATTTTAAATATTTATTTCGAATACATATCTTGATTTAAGAAAATACCAATTTTTTATTAATTCATAAACTATGAAAATATTTTAATTACCCATTAAAATCATATGAAATTAATTTTTCATGAATTTTGAAAACTAGTTCCTTAATTTATCATTTTTAGAACAAAAAATAATTTCATAAATATAAATCTATATTAAAATTTTATAATTTCAAACAGTTTTTATAAATAAGGATATATCAAACATATATTTAACCAAATAATTTTGAATTAAAATTTTAGAAAGTCTTTCATAACAGGCTCTATAGGAATTCATAAGACTATAAAGAGATTTACACTTTTGAGAAAATGATTCTGAAATACATTATTTTCAAAACAATGTGGTTTTCAAATAAAAACCTCATCAGGAATTAAACAATTTTAAAATTCACATTTTATATCCTTTTAAAAATTATTTAATTTGTTAAAAAATGGAAGAGATAATTAAATCATAAAGGCTTATAATGATGAAACATGTGAAGATTATTCATCAAAATAAATACCTAATTCTTGAAGATATACTTTGAAAACTAATCCTGTATTACTAGTAACTATATTACTAGATTAATTCAATTTATTTTAGAAAACTTATTTGCTTCTTAATGATAATGTATCTTTAGGTAAATCATCTAGGTTTCATAAATTATTTATATGAAATTTTTCAAGATTATAATTAATGGAATTGTCCCAATAAGAATATATAATAGCATCTTTAATATTAATATGATCAAAATCAACTAGAAAGTATGTGTTTTCATAGAAATGTAAAAATAATTCTAGTTTTAATTCCATATAAATCATTCTCTATAATGTTTTTAAAAAAGTAATCTTTGTAAGTTTTCCAACCTATAGAATCATATTGAGACACGACAGGCTCTCCTTCAACTAATGTGTCATTATAAATATGTTTATTTTCATCAATGCTCAATTTATTGAAATGTTTATCAATATGAACAGAATCATTATTTTCAATGAATCTAACACGTAATGATTGGTCCATTTTCATAGTTCTTTTATGATATACCCTATAATTCCTAAAATTATTAGATTATCCTAAAAATATGCCTTCATTACTTTTTGAATAAATATTTTTTGTATATTATCTTTAGTATTTAAAATATAGATTGAACATCGAAATTTTATTAAAAAAATATATTTTAGGATTTTTTTTCTAAATAGTTCATAAGGATTTTCTTTAATAACTATCTAATGTAAAAAAATCAATATATAACAACCATTGTTAACTTATTGAACCCAAAAATAGTTTTTAAGGTTGAATTCATAAATCATTATTAATTAAATTTCATGAATTATTAAAATTTTCATTCTTACAACACCATTTAATTGTGGTGTTTTAAAGGTGCAAAATTATGAAAATACCCATTAATTTCATTTTTTTCAAATTCACAGTTTAAAAATTATCCTCAAATATGACTTCTAATTCAATAAATTTGGTAACCATTCAAATTTTGAATTTTTATATGGATATTGAAAAATATGTTTAGTTTTTCACTTTTATGAAATTAGAAATCACTTTATATAAATATACTAAAATCAAAAATAATTAAAAAAACATATCTTTTATAACATAATATTTGAGTTCTCATGGGTTTAAAAAGATCAATATGTAATAGTTCTATGTATTTAGTGATGTTATCCATATTAATATATCTAAATGATTCTTTTTTATGTTTACCTTTTAGAAATGAATCACATATATAATACTTACAATAACTAAAATATGGAATTTCCAAAACCTATTCATGTTTAACTAGATTGTAAAACAGTCAATGATGAACATGTCCAAACCTTTAATGCAATATAAGTTTATCTTCATCTACACAATTTAAACATTTTTCATTTAGTTGGTTTAGTTTTAAAAAATAAATAGAATATATATGATCTGTTCCATTTTATGAAAGCAAAAAAAAATTATATTTATAAAGAATTCATTTTTTATCATCAAATTTTACATACATTATATGATCACATAATAGTGATATGATAATTAGGTTTCTATTTAATCCTTATATAGATATTAAATTAGATATTATAATAGAATTTAATATACCTATTTCTCCAAAACTGTCTATTATACCTTTGGAGTAGTCACAAATGGTGATAAAACATCCATAACATGAGATGAAATATAATAAACTAGAAATTTCCCAAGTCACATGCCTTTATCACAATTTTCCATATACCATGGGTCTTTATAAATCTTCGAGATTTTGTCTTATAAAAATTATCAAGCAGATGGTTTTTTTGGTACCCAAACAAGTTTGGGCCAACTGGATTAGAAGAAAAAGATTTAGGAACCCACAAAAAATTCAAAACATGTATTAGAGGGTATTCTTGAAGAAAAATATTTATAAATTCATGTCTTAGTATTCCATAAATATTGGGTGAACCTTAATGAACACTCATTTTCATAATTCCCATTGAAGTCACAATTAAATTAGATAACAATTAAAATATTAAAATTTACACCTTCAATAATATATATATATATACAGCTTAGAAACCTGAATATTAGAGCCATAAACCATTTAATAATATTTTGGTTTGTCAATAGCCATTATTTTAACAAATTTATCTTGTCATTGAGCAAAGAAATATAATTTTTCTATTAAACTAGTGATTTCGTTTTTAGGTTTTCATTGTATTTATAAGTAAATGTCAGGTCAACAAAAAAAATTACATTTTATTATGATCTGAAATTTTTTATTTTCTTATTTCAATTTTTACAAAGATTACATTCATTTTCAATTGTATATAAATCATTATAAACTAATGTATATATTCTATTTTTAAATTCATCATTCTTTGAAAAAAAATATTTTCTTCTTAATTTATCATCTTCAACATTTAATAGTTCAGCATCTAAAACTTTTTTTCTAATATATTACATAGATTATATTCATTCAATATTGTTTTTTATTTTCTTATTTAATATTTTTATTTCCTCTTTTCAATTCAATTTAAATTTAATCCATTTTAATATGTCCCATTGAAATATTTATTTTGGAAAATTTATTTATTTAACATCATTTTTAATATTATATTCCTAACTAGAACTATAATTACAGTCACAGTATACATCATTTACATTATAAGGGATAAAACTAGGATTGGAATATTCATTTTCACTTTCAAAACCAATATCACTTGAGTCCAGCTCTTATGTAAAAATCCATCCTTAATTATATTCCTTTCTATGTTCCTTATTGTATTTTCATTTCATTTCCATATTGTTTTGACCTGGGATAGTCTGATTTAATGTGACCCTTTTTCCAATACTCGTACCATATTAAATTAGAAATATCAACCTTGTTTTAGCTTTCTTACACCCATTTCTGTCATCATTTTGATAATCTCTTCAAGAAGTTTCTTAAATACTCTCTTATCCTTTCGGTACTTGTAATCACCTTTAGTGAAATTTTCAATTTCATCTTTCATAATTTACTATAACTCTGTATAAAGATAATTAGAAATAACATTTAAATTTTATTTAAATGATATACACTTCCTTTTATAATGATCATAATTATTTTATTCTTCATTTAAATCTTATATTGAATTAAGGATTATATCAACACATCCATATAATATTCAGTAAAATATTTATGTTATTCAATAGAAATTTTCATTGAATTCCATATCTTTGGTTGATATATAAGAAGTCTATAAATGATATATTCAATATTCATGGTCTCTCTAAGAGAACTCATGATGGTGTAAATTTTAGTGAATTTGTTTTATAACTACTTTATTCTTTGGTGATCATTCATTCTATACTCTTTAAATTCTTCTCTTTGTATTCCTATCCTAGTTCTCTACATCATATCAATTCTTTGATGAGTTAATTTTAATTTCCTATATATGATACAACTAGTCTTATAGGATTAACTACTGTTACACATATTTCTACTTAAATGATTGTATAATTAATTCATAAATTGTAATTTAAAACAAATATTCAAGAATAATTACAAGTATGAGTTTTTAAATTAAGTTCAGGCAATTTATATGGTTATGAAATTATATCACAATAATCAATACCTATATTTTTATGAAATACCTCCATTAATTCCTTCATGTATACATAGTCACTTTTGTTTAAGTGATGTGTTCAAATGGGATTGAACATCTCGAAATCATGATTAACAATCACAAAGAAATATATATTTTCCTTAGCCTTATAAGTTTAGGATAATGGTTATTTCATAAATAGATAATTAAAAAAATAAACCCAAATCCATTAAAAGGAACAATGCTCTAAACCCAATTATTAGGTCCCTTAGTTTGATAATATTGACTAGAGGGGGTGAATAGTCCTTTTTTATTTATTATTAAAAATACTAAAAATATCAGAGTTATCACTATGTTAAATGACACCATTAAAATAAAACAAATAAGATACGAAATTTTTATAGTGGTTCAAATCACCAAGATCCTAGTCCTATCTTCAATATTATATACTCCTAAAAATGGTATTAACTGAATACTCTCTTTTTAATGGGATTGATAATCTGATTACAAAAAAATAAAAATGTATCTTTTCAAACCTAGTTGTATATCCCCTTTCTTTTAAAGGAGTCACAACCCAACTTCCTTTTTCCTCAGAGGAAAAACCCACCTTCCTTTTTTATGGGAAGAAAAATCAAACCTTCTTTTTAAATGGGAGGAATAACCCAAAAATATATTTTTGATGGGAAAATAATAAACTATGGATCTAAAAAAATAGGTGACTGGATAAATTACAATAGAAAGATAACATAAAACAAATATAACAAATATGAGAAGATGATGTATAATTTCATTGTTGTGAGTGTTATTTGACCACATTAGTGGACATAGATAAAATAATTGGATATATACATAGATCACAGTAGCATAGAGAATTTCTACAAATTTTTATGAATATTTTTTATAGAATAATAATTTTCATTCTCATATCCTTGTCAAATAAATTATCTACACTACTATAAAGTCTTGGGTTTTCTAACTGGGTTAAAATACAAAAGTTTTTGAATTCTTTTCAGTTTATCAATCGGTCATTTATTGAAAATGAGCATCAGAATTTTATTCTGAGGGTTGGAACACCTAAAGGTGTCGTTTTTGGATTTGTGTAATTTCCCTATAATTTTAGAAAGTGCCTGATGAGTCTCGGGAGTACCGAATCTGGAAAGGTCCACTTTAATGGATCTACACAGGCAACACGCAGTTGTGGTCCAACCCATGAAGCTTACCCTATTTAATAAATTATTTAATTTAAAAAAATAAGATTATATGAGAGATTGTAATTAATTAAAATAAATCATTAATAATTTAAATAATGAAGTTATTATTATTATTATTATTGTGGCTATTTAATTAAATTAACGTTATAGAATTAATTAAATAACGTTTGAAGAAAGTAATGCGGATTTTGGGTTCATCAAATGAATATTCAAATTTAATGATGTTTTTATGAATTAATAAAGGAGCATTTATTATTAAATAGAGATTATTGGTTGGAGTTTTAAACATTAATATCATATTAATGATATTACAATTAATTGGGTGTTTATGGTTATATTCTTTTAGTTATATTAAATAAAAATTAATTAATATGTAAACAGTGTTATTTAGTATTTAGGTAAAAAAATAGAATAGGGGAAATGAGGATTTCTCATTTCTCCTGCATAGGAGGTTCACGTGACACTTTCTATAGCCCTAGATATGCACCACACCTCTTCCCATCTACCTCTTCCATGAGACATAACTCTATCGGGCTCCCTCTATGGCCGGATCTCCATTTGTTAAACCTCGCCCACCCTTATGGCATGATGAAAGCTCCTCCCGAACCCCCTACAGCAGCGCGCAACACCACTCATACAGAATCCCCTATACAGCGTGATGTGTTGCAGTACACACGAGACCTCCTCCTTGTGGAGCATCCACCTTCCATATGTGATTAACATCTAGTGCGCGACCCCTGGATGACCCCCTACATCAGCGCACTTAGACCCTGAGCAGAACCGGTATAGCACAGGACACCCCACCCCCTCCCCTAGGATCTTCTTCCATGGATGATTAATGTTGTCACCTACATGGGTTTAGTTCGATCCATCTAGGAATGATCTTTTTTAGTGTTTTTCTTGATTGATTTTTCAATTTGACTCTATTTTGACATTCATTTTGGTTTTTTCCAAGTTTAGGGTTTTGATAATAATACTCATTATTGTGTTGTTCCTTCAATAGGATGTGTGATTGATTTATCAGGTATCCCTTCTTAGTATTTAGACATCTGCCACATAAGTTGAGGTGGATGGATTCATTTTCACTCACCTCCATCATTGGGGTAAGGTTTATACACCACTGTTGTTTTGTTTTTTTCACCATCCAATTAGAGTCTAAAATTTATTTGAGACCCTGCTATATAACTGTATGTGCATTGAGCCATACTATATTGGATGAAGTATCCTATTTTTTTAGTTAATTTTTTATAATCGTACAGGGCGTGCACATGTGTATATAAATATATAACCATATATGTATACAGTTGTAGATTTGTATATATAAAAACATATATTTTATATATTTTTTGAATGTACAACTGTGTGTTTATTTAATTTATTATTGTTTATTAAATCAATTCCTGAAGGATAATATAATTACACATTTAGGTAGGGTCCTAAATATTTATCTCTTAATTTATAAATGCTTGTAAGATTCTTAAAATAAATTGAAGATATGAGTCTCCTTGAATATGGAACTGTAAAGTTTTTTTAAAATTATGATTAAAGATAAACTGCTGGTTAGTGGTAATGTCATATCATTCTTGCATATGTTTGGGCTTTTAATATGTCTTATTTCTAGTGTTGATATATTTTATGTTGTTTCATGACACATTTGATGTTATTGAGTGATGTTGTCCATATGAGATTATTTATAACTTTACCATGTGTTTGTTTTATTGTTTTGTTGTTGGATATTTAGTTGATGCCAAGTTAATATGTTGTGTTTATGCCCAGTGCTTTAAATGGTTAAACAATAAGCATCCATGGGTCTTCCTTTTAATTGAGACGTAAATGGAGATGGACTTGGACACCCTTAGGTGTGATTTTTAACCAATGTAGTGGAAAACTATTTACGCAAATGATGATATATCAGTTGGTAAATTAGTTGATTCAATGATGCAGGATGGGTAATAGGGTAATTGATTATAGAATTAATTATCAAGTCAATAGTTGGAAACAAATTGTTGCTTTTACTGATTATTGAGAATATTGAATATTTTGACATGTTCGGAATATAAATTTGAAACTAGTAATAATTGGTGGATTGATTAATTATTACATGTTAAATTTTGATTGGTTAATTAATTTTTTACTTATTTTATAGGAGATTTATGTTGTTAATTAGTTGTTGAATTAATTAACTGATTTGATTAATTAATTTATGAAATAATTAATGGATGGTTTTGGGGTGTTAGAAATTTAATTCTACACCAATGATAAATATATATGTATGATTGATATATGGGTTTTGAAACAGGGATTTATGCTCTAAATACTCATGGGGTTCTATACATGGCGTTCTGCCCCCATATTTCATGCAAAATTTCATTTATGGGATAGGAAATGATGCTTCAAATACACATGGGTTGTGAGATAAGGACTGATTCTCCAAATACTCATGAGGGTGTTATAAATTATGTTCTACAACCATTAATTAACATTGGTATGTGAATAAAATTGTTCATACATTAAATGAATTAATTAGTTAATGAAAAAAGTTTTGACATTATGATTTCTGAATTGAATATGAGAAATGGTTCAGACATATCAATTAATTGGGTGAATCACTATTAGTGGACTGACCCATGAGTGAATCACTATATTTAGTGTATGTGCTCAGATATAGTATATAAATGCTTTAATTGAAAATATTATGATGCATTTTACAAGAAAAAGAACAAGATTCGATTTGGTCTTTACATTTATTAATTATATGGTCTTTAGAGACATATATTATGAGTGACTTATAAGGGGGATGTCGGGCTTGGGCCGAATCTCAAGACTTTCATAATTTAATGAGGTTTGAAGAATTGATAAATGAAAATGATTGTGTAATGACTATGGTGTATGCATGAAAAATGTATAATATAGGTTCAAACACTTGCTAAGGGATGAAGCAGGTACTTAGGTAAATAGTTACATTGTACTACTTACATTATTTATGCTTGATTTCACAATGTTCAAATTTATTTATTAAATGTTTGGATTTGGGTTAGACAGTGGTGCTCCCAGCCTACTGAGATTTATATCTCACATCCTACTCGGGCATCCATTTCACTGAGTTACATGAGTAGATTTTATTTGGTATCAAGTTTGTGTTGTATTTATATACTTGGGAGATAGGAGAAGTGGGATGAGCAGAAGCTCGAGATGCTTAAGGAGACTGCCCTTGGGGATTTGATTCATTGTTTATTTATTTCTGTATTGGAATTTAAAGCATGATGTTTTGTCAACTTCTTTCCATTTTTGTGTCATTACCATGTCATGCATGCATCTTCTATATAATTGGCATTGGCCACTTTTATAAAATGAGTACTTTTTGTCTTATATTGTTATTTCAATTATGTATTAATGCTTACTCTATTGATTTTTATTTACTCTAATGTAGTATTTTTCAACTCTGATAAGTGGGTATAGTCTCCCCACTGACTATCCTTAGACCCTCACTGCTATTCGAAATCTTATGGCGTATAGGGAGACACGCTTGAGTTCATGTGGCGACCGGTCTGGCCAGCAGTTCAAGGGTGAGCTGGGTGGGGACGTTACAAAGTTGTATCATAGGATGTTTTTATCATTTGTCTTACTATTTTGGGGGTCGTAGATATGAGACTAGGGATGTGTCGACATTTGGGGTAATAGCTGTTCTTGGGACTGATCATATCATGTATGGGAAATGACCAAGTGGCCAAAGATGGGAATTACTGTTTGTACTATTAGAGGTTATAGTTGATATGATTTCACCTTGAGTGACTTGTGTATTTTCCACTACTTATTGATTTTTATAATTTTGAAAAATAATAATCTTGTCCTGATATAGAAAGGAAGTTTCTTACACGAATCATCTTAGGCACTTAGATATCCACATGTCACACATATAGAATGCCATGTAGTTGCATTAGTAGGATGCCTAATAATTTGGATTGTTTTCCTTGGGTGCAATACCATGTTTTGATCTACATTAGCATGCCTCTATAGATAGAAAGTTTCAGTGATATATTTGTCATACTTGAGTGATTATATATAATATTACCTCTATTATTAGCATGTTTTGTTGTTGTTCCATGCTTCTGTGTTATATCTTGTTGTTGTATGATTACTTATGCTAACATTCTAGAGATTTTTTATATATGAAAGATCTTCTAATGTTAATATGTTAAATGAATGTTGATTGTGATAAATGGAAGCCAAGTTCCAGCAATAAGGTGTATGGGTTCCTTATCGATTGTCTAATGGACAACCATGTGTTGGAACCATACATAACCATAGTATATTTGGAAATGGTTATTAATGTAAAATTGATGGTTTGGATTGAAATGAACTATTGTTGGGTTGATTTTTTAAGAACCCAAATTGAATAAATGAGACCCTCATAGGTCGTCTTCTTGGTAAAAAGAATTTAGATGCTAAATTTATTGTTTAAATTTGAATAACACTGAATGTTAAATGATTAGAGAGGATGTTTTTGATAGAATGACTATGTTTTTCTATAGGGAATTTTTTTTAAAACCAAGTGACTTGTTATGAATAAAATACTTGTTTGTTTTTTGAAATTCATTGAAATGTTAAAGGTTGAAATAAATTAATTAAAATGGATAAAACAAAAAAGGGGCTTTTTAATCTTGTTATTTCGATTTTGTTTGACCAAAAGAGAGGGTTGAAGTTTATTTTTTGTAAGGGGATAACCCGGGATAGGTAGTACCCTTAAAATGTTCTAGGCTATTAAAGTATGGTCATCCCACTTCTTGGGAGGACTTCTTGGGACTTGGATATTATGTAACACTGATATGTTTATGTGACGGCTTATATGATCAATGTTTGAGGTGGTGATCGTGGTTCGAGGAATGTCACATCCATGCGTTATTGTTTACTAAAATAGCACGCTGGTGAGCGGTTGATCTTTTATTGCTACGTTATGGACAGTCATAATGTGGGTAGTGTCACATCATTTTCAGTAAATGTCTCAGGATGAGATGTCATGCTTTTAGAACATAGTGTCCTGGTATTAGTTTGACGTATCTTTTTAATGACCATGTATTTTCTCTCAGTGCACAATTAGGAATATGATGAGCATGTTTAATATCTTGACCTCATCCTGGAAACCCTAAGATAGCATTGGTCTTATTCCACACTATAGATTAAATTTTTTTGGTCTTGATGAGTGGCTTTTATATGGGTATTACGTGGGATTGGTGGTTTCTTTGGGTTACTCCTTTATTCATGTTGGGGAACGATTGTTTTTAAAATATCCTTGCTATGGATTGACTTGGAAATTTCACCAGAAGTCGGGTAAGGACTTATTTATACATGAGGATGGGTTTTTAATAGTTTTAATGGAACGTCTTCAGATAAAGGGTGAATATGGGTTTTGGGTCTACAACATCTTTTGAGGGAAGCATGCACAACCTGTTCTGTTGGTTAATTGAGATTCAACCATTTTCGTTGAAGAGTTCCATGTAATGGCTTCAGATATAATATTTATTTCAATGTCTAAGTGATAAAGTGATCATTGGATTTGGTAATAATGGTTTAGCCATTAGGATTCTGAAGGGTTAAAGGTGTGTTTGGCATTTGGGACACAAAACTATAGTTATAACAAGATTAAATGACCTTTGTAGTTCGGTTGTTTTATTAGTGGTTCCCGATGGCTTCATGGGGATGAGATGTTTTTTGGGTGGGTATATTATAAAGTCATGTGTTTTTCAACCGGGTTAAAATATGAAGGTTTTTTGCTGTTTTGGTTTTTCAATGAGTGGTTTTTTTAAATCAAGCTCTGTAATTTTATTCTGCGGGTTAGAACACCAAAAAGTGTCATTTTTGGACTTGCGTAATTACCCTATAATTTTAGCAGGTTTCCTGAAAATTCATGGGAGCACCGGATCTAGAAAGGTCCATAATAATGGATCTACATGGGCAGTGCATGTTTGTGGCCCAACCCATACAGTTTACACTATTTAATAAATTATTTAATTTAATTAAATAAGATTATATGATATATTTTGATTAATTAAAATAAATTTTTAATAATAACAATAATGAAGTTATTATAATTATTAGTTTGGATATTTAATTAAATTAAACTTAATGAATTAATTAAATGACAGTTAAAGAAATTGATATGGATTTTGGGTTTATCAAAAAACCGTTTAAATTAAATGAAGTGTTTCAGAATTAATAAAGAAAAATTTATTATTAAATAGATGTTATGGGTTGGATTTTTAAACATTAATATCATATTAATGATGTTACAATTATTTTGGGGGTTATGGTTTTATTCTTTTGGAAATATTAAATAAAAATTATCTAATAAGTAATAAGTGTTATTTAGTTTTTAGGTAAAAAAATAGAATAGTGGAAAAGAAGATTTCTCCTTCCTCCTATATAGGAGGTGCACATGACACCCCCTGCACCCCTAGGTACACACCACACCTCTTCCCGACTACCCCCTCTACACAACATAACTCCACCGAGCTCCCTCCACAGCTATATATCTTTTAGTCTAGCCTTATTCACCCATATGGAATGATGCAAGATCCTCACAGACCCTGTTAAGCAATGCACAACACCACCTAGGTAGAATCCCATGTAGTGCGCGACCAATAGTGGAACGCACATGACCTCCTCCTTGTGGTGTGTCCTCCTTCCGACCGTGATTCAGATTTGGTTCGCGACCACTGGATGACCCCCTGCTACAGCTCACTTCGACCCCAGGCTGAACCGCTATAGCACATGACACCCCCCCCCTCCTCTGGGTTCTTCTTCCATGGACGATTCCTCTTGTATTCTCCATGGGTTTATTTCAATCCTTTCAGGTAGGATCTTATTTAGTATTTTTCAAGATCTATTTTTCGATTTGACATTATTACAACATTCAGTTTGGTTTTGGATGAGTTTAGGGTTTTGAGAAAAATACCCATTGTTGTGTTCTTCCTTCAATAGGATGTTCGATTGATGTATCGAGTCTCCCTTGTTAGTATTTTGGCATGTTCCACTAAAGGAGAGGTAGATTGGTTTGTTTTTGCTCATTGTCTTCACAAGGTTAAGGTTTATACATCGATATTGATTTGTTTTTTTACCATCCAATTAGAGTCTGAAAAGTTATTGAAGTCCCTGGTATATAACTGTAGGTGTGTTGAGCCTTACTATAGTGGTTTAAGTCTCCTATTTTTGTTTTAGTAAATTTTTTATTATGTTGCAGGTTTCACACGTGTGTATATATATATATATATATATATATATAATTTATACATATGTATATATGTATATATATAAATATATGTATATAAAAGTTTTGTACGTGTGACTGTGTGTTGATTTCATTGATTACCGCCAATAAAATCAATTGATAAAGGATAATCTAGTTCCACCCCAAGGTAGGGTCCCAAATATTTATCTTTTTATTTATAAATACCTATTTTCTTATTAAAGTAAATTTAAGATATAAGTCACCATAGTTATGGAACTACAATGTTTTATTGAAATATAGATCAAAGATAAACTGATGGTTAGTGGTAATGTCATATCATGATTTCAGAAGATTGGGCTTTTAATATGTCTTCATATGAGTAATGATATATGTTATGTCGTTTCATGATACCTTTGATGTTATTGAGTGATGTTGTACATATGAGATGATTTAATACTTGACCAAGGGTTTGTTTTAATCTTGTGTTACTGGATATTTATTTGCAGCCAATTTAATATATTGACATTATGCCTGGAGAATTAAATGGTAAAACAGAAAGCATCCATGGGTCTTCCTGGTAATTTATACTTAAATAGAGATGGAATTGGACACCCTTATGTGTTCCTTTTAATCCATGTCACATAATATTAATTACGCAAACTATGATATATCAGTTGGGGAATTAGATGATTGAATGGGGAGGGATGGGTAATAGGGTAGTTAATTTTATAATTATTTATCAAGTAATAAGTTGGAAAAAAAATTATTGATTTTACTGATTATTGAAAATATTAAATATTTTGACATGTTCGGAATATAAATAAGAAATTGGTAATAATTAAGTGATGGATTAATTATTACATGTTAAATGGTAAATGGTTAATTAATCTATGACTGGTTAAAGAGATATGATTTAATTATTTAATTGTTGAATTAATTAATTTTCATGCATTAATTTAAGATTGTGAATTTATTGTTTGTTACTACTATTGGCCTAGGGTACCTTTTAATGCGTGATTCTTTTCCATGCCTTAAGTTGTGATAAATTGAGTTGTTTAAAAATATGATATGTTGTGTGAGATGGTTGCTAAATATCTTGGCAATGTTTAGCATGTTTTAATATTATTGTGACATGCATGTAAATTGTTAAAGCCCTGGATGAATCATTTTTTGAGTGGATGGGTTCAAACTTGTCAAAGAATTGGGGTAATTATATTTTGAGTTAATTATTTAGTTGGATTAGTAACAATAATTAATTTTTTATTAATTATTAACTATTGAGATGTTCAATGGTTAATTAATTTTTGACTTATTTGACGGGCGATTTATGTTGTTAATTAGTTGTTGAATTAATTAATGGATTGGATTAATTAATTTATGATTTAATCAATGGATGGTTGTGGGGTGTTATAAATAGAGTTTTATACCAATGATATATATATTTATATATATATATATATGATAGATAAATTGGTTGGGAGACAGAGACTGATGCTCCAAATACTCATGGGGTGCTAGACATGGTGTTCTTCACCCAACTTTTACTCAATAATCCTTTTATGGGATAGGGATTGATGCTCCAAATACCCATGGGTTGTGAGACAAGGAATGACACTCCCAATACCCATGAGGGTGATACACATGATGTTATACACCCATTAATTGACATTGGAATGTGTTTCCAATTGGTTGTACATGAAAGGAATGAATTGGGTAATGAAAACTGTTGTGACCTTATGATTTTTGAATTGAATATGAGAAACGGTTCAGACTTATCATTGAATTGGGTGAATCACTGTTATTGGATGAAACATGGAGTAAATCACTCATTTTAGTGGATGGGTTCAGATATAGTATATGAAAGACTAAATTGAATATCTTATGACGTGTTATCCATGCTAAATAAGAAGCTTGGATTCGGTCTTTACATTGATTATTTAGATGGCATTTAGAGACATCTGTGCTTTGTGACGTATATGCGGGATGTCGAGCTTAGGATGAATATCGAAAAAATCATAATTTAATGAGGATTGAATAATGGATAAATGAAAATTACTGTGTAATTACTATGGTGTTTTCATGAAAAATGTATAATACAAGTTCAGACACCAGCTAAGGGCTGAAGTAGGTACTTTGGTATATAGTTACATTGTACAACCTACTTTATTTATACTTTCTTTTACATGGTTTAAATTATTTATTAAATTTTTGGATTTTGGGTAGACACAAGTGGTCCAGGCCTACTAAAATTTATATCTCACACCCTACTCGGTCAGCCATTTCACTAAGGTACCTGAGTATATTCTTTTTGGTTGATGGTTTGTGTTGTTTTCATATACTTGGGGGATATGAGCAGAGGACCGAGCAGAAGCTCATAATGCTCGAGGAGATCGACCTTGAGGATTTGAGTCATTGGTTATTTATTTCTATATTGGAATGTAATGCATATTTCCTTCAATGCATTCCATTTATTGTATCATTAGAATGTCATGCATGAATCTGCTGTATAATTGGCATTGGCCACTTTTATAAAATGAATACTTTTTGTCTTCCGCTATTTTATCAATTATGTATTACAGTTTCTGCTATTGATTCTTATTTAATCTGATGTACCACTATGCATATTTGATAAGAGGGCATAGTCTCCCCCACAAGATATCCTTAGACCCTCACTTCTAGTCGGCAGCCTCTGGCGTATGGAGAGACGCTCTTGAGGTCATGTGGTGACCGATCCGGCCAACGGTTCAAGGGTGAGCCTGGTTGGGACGTTACAACTAGTTTATAAATTTTATACTTGAATAAGTATCCCAAAATATTAAAACATATATTATAGTGAGTGTGTCCATATTTAATATATTTTTCACACTTTTTAGTGTTTAATAATAAATAATATGGCAGTTACTAATATGTGTTGAATCTGCGCTATAAACAAAAACATTTTAGGGTGATATTTAATCATGAAATATTAATGTAAATATTAAACATATTAATTGTTATATTTATTAAACAAATAACTATTTAAAATAAATTTAAATAATAATATAATTCTACAAATTATACTATCTTTAGAAATTTTTAAAAAATTTCATTGTATAAAAAATAATATGAATATGAAAATGTCACTAAAAACAATGTTACAATTATTTTTCAGACATATTTCATTTATATTTGGACATAAAATAATAATCCATTTTATAAAACATTTTATTTTAACAATGTTGATTAAAATAAAGAAAAAAAAATGTTTGGAATAAAATTTCAGCTAATAATGATTCATGATTCACCATTGAGATCAAAAAGCTCTGAGACATTACTCACAATTGGAAAAGATCAACAATGACAAAATATAGTATTACCTACCATTCAATTTTTATGAAAAAAAATAAAATCAGTTAATCAAAAATAAATGAAATTCAATTATTCTTAACAAAAAATGGCTCCATGAGAACAATTAAACATACATACAATTCGAAGTCCAACTGTGATTAAATTACACACCATTGGGTTCTAATGATGGCTTATTAAAAATAATACAAAATAACAATTTAAAATTAATGATGAATAAAATTAAATAATTTATCTCAAAGACTCAAAAGATAATAAAACTAAACAAATTTAAATTAAAACCAAACAACTTCCATGATTCAATAAAATAAAATACCACAAAACATTTTTGAAAAAACTGATTTAATGACTTTTGAGAGAGACAGAATATTATTTTTCTCAATAAAAAATGGAAACATATTTAAATCAATCAAACAATTAAGAGAAAAAAATTATAAAACAACAATAAAAAAATATAACACTTCATGAGAAGAAGGATGATATATCTTTAATATTATATTGAAGAAACAAATCAGTCATGGAAATGAACACAAAGGGAGATCCTAACAGTGAGTCAAATTCTCACCGTTGGGTTCTGGAGGTGATAAAAAATAACTCAACATTGGAAAATTTATAATGATGTAAAATAAATCAAAATTGGTTATTGAAATTTTTCATAATAAGACTCTCCATTGGGTTGTTACCAATGGAGAAAAATTACTCACTATTTGTTTTTAACAACGGTAACATTTCACAGAAGATCAACCATATATAATAGATTAAAAAAACTATAATATAGCTGAGATAAATTGAATTAGAAGGAATATTTAAGAATAAGATGAAATAATTAAGGAAATCAAGTTTAACTATTATTAGCATTGAAAAAGAGCTATAGGAAACACATGAGGAAGAGTGAAAAAAGAGTGTGGGACTAGATCGATGGTTAGAAGTGCCTTGATTATGAACGAAAGAGACACTATGTTATAGGTTTACTATATGACCATAAAAAAATGAGAAATTAAACAGAATAATGATAAGAGGTTAATATTTTGAGTGGGTGAATAAAAAATAAATGGGGATTTCAAAAGGAGAGAGTGAAATATAAAAGGATGACTCTAATATGGGATTATATGGCTGAGATGAATGCCAGTGATATTGGAATACCAAAAATGTATCTCAATAAAAATGTTTCATTCCTCAAAAAACCATAAAATATATAACCATAACATTATTAGACAATGATAGTTAAAGGTCATCCAAAACAAACACACACACAGACACACAAACACAGATTTAGTGGGATATTAAAGCCTACCCCATTACCTTATTTCTATATCCTTAAATAGAGTCTTGGTTAGTGCTTTTTGATCACTATGCTCGACCAAGGATCTGTGCAAGACATTAGTCAGTCCACCATGGATACCTTCAACGGGGGTTGACCTCCAGTCCCCCTTATATATTGAAACAATTTCTGCTTATGTGTCCTTCTTAGTATCCTTTAATTTTTACACAACTAACTCAATTTAATATAATAAATATAATAAAAAAAATTAAAAACATAATATTAAATAAATATATAAAAATATTTTATAAATAATATTTTTTTACAAAAAAATAATATATAATTAAATGTTTTGAAATGTAATTTTGTCAAAACAAAAAGTGATTTTAAATAGATTACTTCAAATATAAAATGTAAACCTTGATTATAATTGAATTTGGATAATGAAATAATGTGATATTATCATGACATGTGACCATAGGTGATATATTGATATATATAATCCATATGTTATGGTATATTTCATTTTTATTTTACTGTTTATAATTTTAGATTTAACTGAAATAGTTATTTGAATGAATAATGGTAATTCATATAATTAATCATTGAGGGTTATTATGTGACAGTGTAAAATCCATGTTGTTATGAAATTTATTTTGATTCTTAATGAAGTGGTTATTTATTAAGCATGGATCTAGAAATTACTCACTTATATGATATAGTGTTTATATTGAGTTGTCTTATCAATGTCCATTTCTATAATAAATATATGGATTTGACCCATATGTTGTAATGCTTATTGGGATTTGACTAGGATTTTTGTGTTATACAATGTTTATGAATGTGGCTGGAATGGTTGTGACACATGCACAGATATATTCCACCATTATACTGAAGAATATTACATTACCATGGCTAAATGGTTATGGTTTTCATGATTGTGATACATGCTCAGAGATATTCAAACATGGAGGTGAAACATGGTGTTGATTTATTTTATTAATTTACTAATTAAATAATTAACATTTTTATCTATTCACTGTATATAATTCCATATATATATTTTTTCAGACATAGTGGTGTTGAACTGCTGATTTATAGTGTCCCCAATTCAAGACACCTTTTGTTACTAGAGAATATTACATGGATATATGTTTGGACATGGGAAAAGGACCTGGATGTTGATTTTTTCTTTTTGGATGTGTTGGAGTTTGGAAATGGGACTAACCTGGGGTTCAATAACAAGGAATTTTGAGTTCTTATTTGAGTATTCACATCTTTTACATCTATTTATTATATAATGTAATTGATTTATATTCCAGCACTTCATTATATTATTGTAATTATTTTATTTTAGATTATTCAGTTGGATTTTGTTGTTGGTTTCCCCTAGGTTTATACTATGATTTCATTAATTTATAGGGATTATTTATAATTCTATGACACTTCATACAGGATGTTTTTGTCTCCCCAACATATATTTCACAACCCCAATACTATTTGGATGCCTCTCGCATATAGGGATGAATGGATGATGTCATGTTAGAAACCCTTTTTTGGACATGTGAGAGACTGTCAGATCAAGGGACATTATATATATGATATTATTTATGTCCTTTCAATTTTTTAATTTCTCGTGATATTACAAAAAAATATAATATATTAGGGTTACCCCAACATAGTTTAATCATGTCACATATTAATCCTCCATATCAATGGTAACATTTTCTATCCCGTATTAATAAACCAAAAATATCATCAAATATTTGGTATCTAAAATAATTCAACAAATATAATTATTATAACAAATCATAAATTCATTCAATAAATCAATTAAACTTAATTACAAAAGAAAATAATTCATATAAGGACTCACTTGTTTTGTATCAATGTATCTTTAACTATTATAAAAAACTAGCATATCTATTTTCATCAAAATAATATTTTTAAGAGTTTATTCATTATTTTATAAATAACACATCATATTTCTTATATCAACTCATTATAAAAATGTTTATTCTATAATTATCCATGTGTGTGAATACAAATAATGAATTAGACTTCATTTTCACTAACAAAAGGATATACATCATAATAAAGATAACCTCTATTATTCTCTAATCATAACAAGAAAATTAATATCATCAAAGAGACATCATATAATATAATATAATATTATGTGAATCTAATCAATCTCATAATATTACATTATAATATTCTCGTAATTAATAAATAAATAGATTTAATCCGTCAATATCTATTAATTCATAGAAAAATATGAACACCAACATTTCATAGTCACCTCATATAGATTTACAGACCACCCAAAAAATCAGTACCTCATCTACTTGATGATTCCTTAAACCCTATTAATTTTCTTAAAAAATTATCATAAGAAATTATATTCTCATCAAAAACCCTAAGTTGTTTCTCACTTCCATCTCCCCATTCACTTTATTGTCAAATTTACTCAATTTGTATTGACTTTATCAACTGATGGAATAAAATACATCAGTTTTTACCACTATCCATTATGTACATAAATCTCTTGCTTTGGATGTTTTTAATACCCATCTCAAATCCTATTTCAATATAAATTCAATATTGATCATTTATTTTCATTCCATGTTTTTTAAATTATATATGATGTCTTGTAAAAATTATGTTTTATCAATTATTCAACTGAGCATTTACTTGAGTAGTGATTAGTGTATAAAATATGAGTGACTAATTAAGTAATCATTTATCTCCTTAATATTAATGTATTTCACATTTTAAATGTCATTGAATCATAAAAATTATCCCCATTATTTCAAAAAAATCATCTAATTCATGTATAGTAATATATAATCAACTAAAATCAATCAATCATTTTTTTTCACATTCCCAACATAGAACTCTATTATAAATAATGATATATATTGTCCATATAAACTAATTTTCCCTTAACATGTAAAATCCATCAATATACACCCTGGTCAATCATCCCTTTAGATGAACATAAATAATTATGATTCAAGATTTTATTAAAGAACCGATTAAATAGTGATAATTTATTTTGTGATGGATCTTTAAAAATGATATAATATATTCATAGAAATAATCCATCTCTACCTCCGATTTTTTTTATTCCTAATGTTTATATTCAAAATAAAAAACAAACCATATTGTAATATGGTGATAAATACTTGTGTCTTTAGTGGGATAAATGTGGATAAGATATGCATCACAGTCTCATAAATTCTATATTTTCTCCTCCAATATATTCAGTGATCATTATGGTTTTACCCTTAGTTCTTAATGAAATATTCTCTTTAGGTATCATTGTCCTTTGTTTAATTTAAGCATCCTCATTTGATGAAATATTTTGAACAACAATTAGAAAAATATATGTACTCATTGATGTTTTCCTTATCATTAATTATTTATAATTTTTTGTAAATATCATGCATTCTCTAGGATAATATCATGATTAATTGAACCTTCCACAAATCATCTCATCAAATATTATATCATATCATTTTTAAACTTATCAATAAATAAATATTATTATTTATTATCCCTTATGTATTTAACCAAAAAAATTACTTTATTTCACTAATGGATTGATTTTATTTGTGGATTATATATCATTACAACATCAATAATTACACTTAAGGATTATTTAAAATAATATAGTATGTGTCTGTCACTCCAATAATATATCCCCCTTTTCACATTTGTGTAGAATCTTTGTATGACCACTAGAGTGGGTTCTATTTAAAAATTATATTTTTATATAGATCAGGGAGAACACACAATTACTTATAGTTTGTTTATTTATATTATTTTTTGTTCTTATTTCCTCAATATATTATCATACATGATTTTATTATTTGGTCTAACATACATTATCACACTTACTACATTTGTTGAGAAGTACATAGAATTTATGCAGGATTTCAATCCTATATTTTTATTGATCCATACATATATATATATATATTACCTCATAAAATAATAATTTTTATTCCATTTTTATATTACCAACCATGAAATAGACATTATATTTCATCCAAAAATTTAAATGCTTTCCAAACAACAAATTTTCTTGTGTCCAAAAAATTGAAAACAAAAAAGCGATAAATGAATAGGAAATTTTTCTTCTTTTAATAAAAAATAATCAAACTTCTGTAGATTTTTCATGTTGTAAACAAAAACACTCATGTTGATATATTTTTTGATAATGAAAATTTATGATCATTCTCAAATCCACCATTGATGTAATGGCGAGTTTTGTAAAAAAAGAATCCTCTCATAATTTTCCTAATTTCACTATATTATATACAATAATAAATGGTAAGGTATTGGTTAAAAATTAATTTTTTTAGAGTTGGAGTTACATTTTTATTTGATAATATTTTTTGTATTTTAATTGATTCATTCAATATAGCCATGCTAATAAAATGATGTCTTTTATGTGAAATATGAACCACAGAAACCCTAATGGTAATAACTCCTCCTTATGTATATTGGGATAATTCATCCTTTTTCACATCTAGATTTCCCAATATGACTTATAACTTAAGACACATCATGTTGAAGGTATTTTTCACATCCTCAAATAATCTCACACATTAGTACAATTATTTATTATTCTTATCAATATGATCTTCAGGTATCATACAAATTCATTATAATTTATTTCCAAACTCTTTTACAATATATTATTAAATTAAAATAGATAATTCCTAAAAAAATATTTAATTTATGAGTTTATTAAAGTGAATAGGTTCCATTTTTATAGATTTTGATTATCACAATTTTCTTATAAATTAATTTTTTAAATTTCCATTTCATCCAAAAATAGTTCTTCATTATAATACCAAAAAATTATTCTTTATCTTACTCTTCATTGATGAGATAGTGTCTCATTATGAATATCTCATATATGGATTATCTATCAAATATATCATTACTTATAGTCATATCCTTTCTACATGTAATCCTTTGATTAACGAAAAATATAAATATGAAAATTTTCTAAGGGGTTATTTTCAAATAATATTAAATTGAAGAATTAAATTATTTAAATGATTCAATATAGAAATAGTATTCATAACCTGAAAATGACTATATAGATTGATAATTAAAAATAATAACAATAATTTACCCAATTTGATTACCATTATAATGGTTTAATCCTATATTATTTTCACAGATGAGATTTTTTCCATTTGTTTTTTCCTTTAACTCATGTTCATCAATATTTTTTAAATATAACATTTATATTTTCCATGATATAAATCTAACAATATTCCTCAATTATACACATCGTATAAAATAATTTTAATGAATGTATGATTTAATTGAACCCATTATAGGTGGAACCTTATCTACTGATACCAACTGAGTTGCTTGATTGATTATGTACCAATACTGAGGAGGGGGGTTAAATTAGTCTGGTCAATTTTTCAATATTATTTCATCCCAATTTATATTATTTAAAGATTAAAACATCTATATGAGATTATATTTATGAATATATGAGATATTATCAAATAAAAAACATCAACCAAATATATAAATCTGGGCTATTAACACAACATATTTTCATCATTTCCCCCCCCCCAAATATGGGTGACTTGTTCTTTATTATGTTTAGGTATAATAAAATACATAGATATCCATAATAATTCAAAGTCAATACCTTATAGAAGGTATCATACATAACAACATAAACTATATCTTAACATTTAACTATATCCCAAAAATCTCATAATAGTTGATACCCATAATTTACAATTGGTGTTTTGAGATCATTATTTGTGAAGATATTCCATTACATATAGGATTTCACATAATCAGAGGATAAATAGTCTTCCTACTATAAGAAAATTGAACACTATATTATTTAATAACATCACCATGTATTCAATTCTTTCTTTGCATTAGAATGTTCTATAGACTATTATAGTTAGAACCTTTATATTTCCATATTTCCCTCAATCATGAGATTTTTACTCTTTAAAATAATAATAGCTCCTTCATAAAAATTTTATTGTCCATCAAATCCATCAATACCAGTATATTTTTTATATTCATTATTAATATTTTTCCTTTCATTAATAATTTTAGACACTCATGATATGTATTAGAGGCATGTCAGTTTTTCAGTTTTACGTATACTCTTCTTTTTTCTTCAGGATCAAAAACAGTATTTCATAAGATGTATACATACCAATTTCCCTCATAAATATATTTTTTTTTCAATAATATGATAGTTTTTATGAAAACATTGGTTTGAATTATATTTTCTAATATTTGAATTTTGGAAACTCCATGAAATGTAAAATATCATTATGTTTTAACTGAAATTATTTGATATAATCCATGGAAGAATCCAAAATATGGTATAAATATAATAAATTAAAATTTTAATGTTTCGATCTCAAAAATTATCATAAAAAAATTCTTAATCTTTTTTATTTAAATATTTTAAAAAACCATTCTCATTATTAATTCATCTATCTGAAAGTCCTACAACTTCTTTTCCATTTCTACATTCTCACATTATAATATAATTGTGATATAATCTTCCAACTGAAGGTGAAATAATCCTATTCCAATTTCAAAATCATTAATAATATTATTCATGTATCATCAAATAATATCACTATATTTGTATCAAGAAGAAAATAAAATATTTTATTATATTATATATTACACCTAAAAAATATTTAATATCACATGAATTATAAAAGGATAATACATTCCCACCAAAACCATTGTTTACTCTTATATATCCTCAAATTAATCTCCTATAATATGTCAATATTAATATTTGATCATACATATCACCAAACTATTCTTACATATTCTCCAACCTAATCTTCATGTCTTCATAATTAGTGGTATGTTAAATGTGAAAACTCAGATTTGTTATTGTATTATACATTTACTAATTTATACCAAAGAAATATATTACACATTTCATCTTCCATTTTCTTCTACTCCTATATATTTTGTTTCTAAGATAAGATAAGAGACATTATCACATAGAGAGGATATGTTTTTTATTACCCTTACATACTCAATCAAATTTTTTTCTTTCTATTTACTTTCGACCAAAAAAATTCAAAACACCTCAATATTCAACAAGAAAACCATTAAATAAATATAGATATTAATTTTAATTTTATTAATATCTTTACTAAAATTCATAAGTAAATTATATCATATAATTACTCACATTTAGTACTTAATTATACCTTTAAAACCCACAAAATATTCACAATTTCATTTTCATAAAATTAATCATTGTGACAGTGATAAAATTAAATGTCTAATAATTAAGTTTTATTCATATTAAAACTATGTATATAATCATCCCTTGAATCATCATCCATGTGTGCACTTATTGATATTTTCATAGATAGTGTGCTTAATAACAGAAGGATAAACATCATAATTTAAAGAATAATAATTTTTATCAAATCAAAACCAACTCCCCCTCTAAATAATAGAAATATTATATATAAAAAATACCCATATTTCATAAATACTTTATATATTATATTATAATATTATAATAAAATAATAATTTTTGATTTAATATATTTAGTCTCTCATTAGCATTTATTTTATTGATTAGTAAGAATATCAATATTCTATTATTATACATTAATTTATATGTATCTCCTCGTTTTACTAAAGCATATACAAAATCTTCTCAATAGATTAATCATCCCTTATACCAGAATATGATTTCTCCATAAAATATAAGGTATTTATCACTTAAATCTCCCATCATTTGGTTCTTATATTGTGTCAATACATGTTATCTTTTTTAACTATCTAAAATGATTAAATAATATTTATCACAATCCATTGGGAACATCTGAGTATAAATATTGAATTCATGTATCATAATATGTTATAAGGATTGAATTTAATGACATAATTTTTTATTTAGATAAAACATGATAAATTAAATAATGATTATGTATTATATAATGGAATGAGGATTATATAATATATTTTATATAATATATAAAATTTAAGGACCATGTAATAAGCAACAAAATAAGAGAGATAAATTAATTGATAGTCCAATAATTAAATTATCAAAACATTATTAATTATAAATAATTAAATAAAAATTTATTTTAAAAAATGATCCAGAGAAAGATATAGCTAAATAATAGTGTAACATGCACTACTAATGTTGTTATTTGGAAATGGATATTAATTTATCACAACATTTTAATGAAATAAGTAGAATATTAAAATGTAACAGAGTTGATATATCTATTTTACATTGATGGTTAAATAATGTTAAGATGAAATAAGATAGCTGGTGAGAATGATTTTCACTCAAAAGGGTATAATGAATCTCATTAGTCTCCAGTTTTGATGATAGTATATACTATATTTTTGTTCAATTATATGGTGATTTTAATGAAATGTTACTTTTTAGAGTGGGCTTAGACAACAGTAATATCATTGTAGAGTTCAAGGATCAAAATTTTCTAATAATTAGTGTTTCAAGATTATATTTAGTTCCTTATTTAATCATCAGTTTTCCATTATAAATTAAAATTTATTTAAATTTTTCAATTTATTAGTGATCTATTTACTACTGATAATTTTTTATTACTCATCTAGAGGGACGTAAAATAAATTATATAAGGATGGCATTATGAATGAAAATTAAATTCACTTTTGAATTATCAACATTGGATTAGTATCATTTTTAGATAATTTTATATATTTCATTATTTTTTTATATTGTAAAAGTTATTTATTTAAAAGTTAAAACAATAAGAGAAATAAGTGTTTTTTAGATTACTCATGTTTAATATTTTTCATATAAAATATTGTATTAAGGAAGCTTAGTTAATGAAAATTTTTTATGGAAGACAATTAAATTCATATGTTATTATTTTTTAGTATTTAATTATTGGATAATAACTAAAATTTTAATCATATAACTACATATAAAATTCTTACTAAAAATAAAATGATATTTGAATTTTTAAATAAACAATCGTTAAAGAAAAAGATTATTCCATATTTGATAAAATAAATTAATTTTTGTGATGTGTTTTATATCCATTTCACATATATATAAAAACTAATAGATTCATCAATTAAAAAGTTTCTATGAAAAATGATCCTTAGTATCTGTAGTTCTATTTGAAAAATATTGGTTTTAATAAATAGACCATGTTAGTATCATTTTTTGGGATAAGAAAATTACATTTAAAATCATTTATTAGTGTGATACTTCATTATATCTCATGGTCTGTCAAGAATTTAGTGTCTTTTAGATAGAAAATCAAAAACCATTGATTTTATTGGGTTATATGTTTTTAAACTATTATATTCATTTTTTTCCATTCCATTAGAAAATAGTGTGTCTTAAATTTTGATCTTTTAAATTTTAGGTTTATAATAATTACAATTATGACTTGAGGAAGGAATTTTGATAACACAGCATTTGTATTTCAACCATCAGATAGGGAGATAGTTGTTGAGGTTCTAATATTGATAAATTTCTAAAAGAAGGAACCCTGATTTGAATGATTACATCAATGGGTAGCTTCATGAGAAATACATACATATAAAAATATTGTTGAAATCCATTTATTATAGAGTTCAATCAATTGAATGAAAAATTATATTAATATTGAGATTATTTATTCTATACAAAAATTATGTGGTTACTTTTATTATACTACAGATTATTCATAACATTATTTAATTTTTGTTGAATGTGGTGAGTGGAACAACATATATTTTATTTTATAATATATAACTATTTCTATCAGTTTCAGGAAAAAATATGTCACATACAATGCAATAATATAATGATCATTTATATGTTTATTAAAAAATATAGATTTTTTTTTCTGAAGTGGATATAAATTTCATTATTTACCACTAACAAGGAATTAGTTAGAAAATTTTATGAAAATTAATTCCTATAATCCCATATGGTGATACTCCATACTGACATTTTAAACATTAAGAATCACTATAATTAATTGACATTTGAGCAATGGAAAATTTTTGTAGAGATTTTGATAATATTCCCTCATCATAGAATAATTATTTTTATATAATATAAAATATATAACTTTAGAATATAATAAATACATGAAATACTAGTGATAACTCCATTGATGGTTCTTTTATGAAAAATTAATCATTAGTTATTCAAAAATAAAAGATGAGTTAGAAAGTAATGTAATTATTTTACATGGATAAAAATGAAAAAATTAAATGGATATTAATATATTATAGGAATATACATATTCTATAACATATGTAAAATTATACATAGTTATTGTGTGACATTTTAAATATTAGAACATAATTGATGTCAAAAATATTAAATATTAAAAGGATCCTACATAATATTTAAATTCGTAAATAAGGAGTCCAAAAAGATCAAATAAAAATTTATATGAAATAAATTTACTAAAAATTATATCTAAATTATATATAAATGATAATAAATTTTAGAAGTAAAAAATATAGGTTCATACCAATAGGGAGTCATTAAAAACATCATTTCTGTTTAAGATCCTCCATGTTTTCCCACTGAAATCACTCCTTTCTATCAATTGAAAAAAACCTATTAAAAAATATAAGACTGAATCAACTTGAATAATATATATATTAGAAAAGTTATAAAATCATGGAGATATAACCTGTTTTTAATTATTGGTGATGAAATAAAAATTGAAAAATGACTATCATTTCACCCAAGTTATCCAAATGATGAAAACTATTTACATCTTTTTTAATAAAAAATTAAATTCTTCCTTAAAAATGATAACCATTGGGGAAACAATTTACCATATTATTGATATAAATAACCTTTTTTATATCTATAAAAACTCATGTTACTGGGGGTGGATTAAATTATTATGATGCATATGAGAGAAAAATAAACAAACTAGATGGAAATAACATAAAATGAGAATGATACCAAAGAATCAAAATTTCCTGAATTATATATTTATTATAAAAAAAATTTAAAATAAAATTGAGATAGAGTGAAAAATAATAAATAAAAAACAACATCTCATGTGTATCTATATAGGACCCTTCATCCATTCCCTTAGAGGGTATAGAAAGGGGAATTAAAATTTTAATCAAAAAATTAAAAAAAAATGTAGTTTGAAATATAAATTAATTTTATAAAGAAGCATTATAAATGTAGGTGTGTAATAAATATATCAATTATTGTAAGAAAAATATAGTAGGTATTTGAATCAGTATTAAATATTTAACAATTATTCAATCATGTTTTCCACCCTAATTTTGAGATTTTAGAATCAACTAAATTACAAGAACCATATAATAAAGATCATTTAGTAAATTATATTTCAAATATTCAGGAAATAATAAATATCATATTACCCATTATTTTCATGAAATAATAGAGTGGATATAAAATCCCATTACCAAAGCACTTGAAAAAGATGACGATTCTATATAATACATTGTCAGAATACTCAAGTAAATAACAGTGAATGTTGAAATGTTTATCTCATCCATAAATTTCCCCCCTGATATTTACATTGATGGGTATGTACTAGTCATAAATGTTCAACCTTTTCCACCCATAAAATCATTCATTTACTTATATAAATCAAATAAAATTTATTTTATATGTTTGATAGTTTCGATTAAAATTTCACATAATAATTATTGTGAAACATGTGGATGAGTGTTTGGATATCAAGGTAACTACTAAAAATGTGAAGAATATGGACAGAATGTTATATAGTGTGAATAAGGAATAAATAAATTTCAAGATTCTATATGAGTATGTAGAGAATAAAAATGCATTTTATAGTGAAAAACAAGTCCAATAAATGTGTATTGAAGCAATGAAACGTATATCATTAGAAATTATCATTTATTTCACCCTATAAATAATAAAGTGAACCATTTTTTGAGATCTAATAACTCTCAAATAAAAATTGATATTCATTAATTAATGATATATAAGTCAGGAATGTTATTTTATGTGCCAACCTATCAAAATAACAAGAACATCATATTGTTTAAGTAGAAATGAAAATGAAGAAGTTTATCAAATGGAGACCTTATAACATTTATGTAATTTACCCCTCTTTTGAGTTATATGATATTTCATGAGGATTTAATTATCCAAGTAGAAAATAGAAAAATAGTTTTCTGCCTATGATTATATAAGTTATAAATAAGTAAGAATTAAAAAATATAGATTTTAAAGTTGTTATATTATATCAAACATAAAATCCAAGATTAATCACATCGTAGTCCCAAACAATTGTTAAATTATTACATCGATTATAGTTGATTAGTTTATTTATTCAATTAGTGATAGTAAATGAGTGTGTATTGATTGCAGAAAATTATATGAATAAGCTTGGAAAACCCACTTCCACATTAGTATTTTTTTAAAAATAAAAGTTAAATAAAAATTTTATTAAGTTATAAATGGTTACTCTAGTTACAAAAAATATTAGTGGTTTCCAAAAAACAATGAAATGAGAAATTTACATTCCCTCCAAGAATATTCTCATACATGTACTGTGACATCATAACCTAGGTGACATTAAATGTTTCCCCAAACTAGTTTTCTACATACCCTTAACCACTTCTCCACGTATGCTAGAGAGTGTCGACTAGTAGCGAGGGTCTAGTAAGTCAGTCTTGGGGAGATAATACCATCTTTTATGAGAATAAAATACCAATAGAAGAAAACAAAAATAACCATGTGTAGAAGAGTATAATTAACCAGAACAATACCATTTCATATGATATTCAAAACAAGAAAATACAATACACAACAAAAAGGTAAAACATGTTATGAAAATGAAAAATTCATGTGTCTACAATGAAACTAAAATTAAAGACACAAAAACTCTCAATTGGGTCCAAAATAATGTATGGTTCCCTCTCTCGTGATCCAATTCCAAAAAGTAACCTCTCCTAGGGCTTTTCCATTACCCTGTCCTACAACAACAAATTCTACTCGGGGACATATGAGGTGGCCTGAATAGGGTGTGAGTAAAACTCAGTAGGCCTCCACCAATGGTGTCTAAAATAAGTCCAGTGAAAAGACAGTTTATTTATTTTTATGATGAAAGAAATAAAATAAGTATTTAAATAGTGATCATATTGTAATTTATTCTGTAATCATTACATTATTCCCGATTTCAATTCATCTTTTCCATTTGAATAATCATTAATTATTTTAATTCATTTGGTGTTGAAAATCTTGTATAGAAACCCAAATATCATTTTGTGAAAGTGCCCATTACTATCACTCCATATCTTATTCAGTGTAGGTCATCATGTCTAGCACCCCATATTCTCATGCATGGATAACTAGTATGGAATAATGCCATGTCCAAGTCCATAAATTTAATCATTCTATATTTCAATGTCTAGCACCAAAAAAATATCATCCATTTATTAGTTATTTAATTCATAAAAATTAGTCACATAATTCCATTACTAATCCAATGAATTGTTAAACATTTCAAAGGCCATTAGTTAACTCAACAATTAACTAATCACATAACCCATCAATTAATTCATCAATTAATTAATCAATCAGCACAATTCTCATTCCATAATTAATTCTCCATAATTATTTATATATATCAAATATTAACTTTCCATAATTAATTCTCGTAATTAACTATCATTGATCAACATCATGGAACACAATTAATTCTCACAATTAATTATCTTACATAGCCAAACAACATTCTATAATTAATTTCACCAAATTAATTATCTTGACACAATCAATTCTATATATAAATTAAAATATCACAACCAATGACAAATGTCAAATAAAAATATCTATTTGGGAAAGCCCCCATCATTTGTTCTATGACTAAACTATCAATTAATCACGAAGTCAATCTCATGTCAATTGCACATTCCTAATTACGCCAATTTATGAAATAAATTATCAAGGGACTTTAGAAATTTCTAAACTCACATTCATATACCAAATCCATGATGATGGAAATTTTGTTTAGACCACCTACCTAGTTTAATTAACAGATGTTAGCACAATAGAAATCACCAAAATTTGAGTGGCATAACCTTATCGATCAAGATCTCAATCTATTTCCCTAAACCAAAATTAATATTAGTGGCTTCACAATCTTAGAAATATAAATATAGATCTACAATAATAGATATAGATATCAACTCATAAGATTATATCCATGAAAACAGTGGATATATTCTCTAAAAATATCTAGGAAAGATAGAGGAATGAACGGGAGAAGCAAGTATTTTAAATCCACCTACCAGTAAGATAGATATTCTTCAATACGGGAATTAAATCTCAAATAACGATGTTCGGATCACCTTATAATCCCTTCGGAAGGATTTGGGTTCACCTAGATATTTTCAAGCCTGATCCAAGGTTGAAATATGGGTGTCTTGGGGGGTTCAGTTTGATTTAAAATAGATTTCTGGAATAAAAATCAGATGTGCATGGTTTCTTTGGTAGGTGCCCATGGTTAGGGAAAAATGTTCACCAACCATGAATACCCCTCTTTCTATGTATGCATAATTGGAATGATTATGTCGCATGGTTTTTCAAATTGTGTGAAAACTGTGCGGACCTCTCTATCTAGTTTTTCATGCTTGTCATGATTTAGTCGCATGGTTTTTCAAACCGTGTGCAACCCATGCATAGCCCTATGTCCATTATATTTCATTAAAAGTTCACCCAAATTCACTCCAAGACACTACTCCAAATAAAATGTACTTAAAATAATCAAAACTTACCTAAAAACATGTCTGATATGACTCAAGAAAATGTTGGGATCTTACAATCTCCCCACCTAATAATAGCACGTCCTCGAGACGCACTCCCGAACATCTCTATGATTTT
Organism: Viscum album; assembly: GCA_963277665.1. Taxonomy (NCBI): domain Eukaryota; kingdom Viridiplantae; phylum Streptophyta; class Magnoliopsida; order Santalales; family Viscaceae; genus Viscum; species Viscum album. Next base: position 204,311,737 of record OY728159.1, on the reverse strand, counting down.
GATCAATAAATATTGGGCCATTGATACCTCATTTCAACTTCACATTCCTAGGTCTCCACTTTAACACTTCAATGATTCCATACCACATGAACTAATGGCATAGTATTTCACCGTAAGACTTTATCACTACTACCCAACAGATGTATCAGATGTTACTCAAAGGATATATCTATCTCAAAGTCAACCTCTTCTACATCAATCACATGAGAAGGGTCGTGGTGATACCAATATAGTTATGACTCATGTAAAACGTCATTAATAACACTTAAATTGTGTGGAAGAATTAATCGGTACACCACTAGCCTGATTCCCTCTAGTACCTTCAATGGTCTTTCAATCATGGGCACCAGAATACCCTACCTCTATGTCCTATGGTCACCCAATATAAGAGACACCCGAAGGAATGCACGATAACCCTCTGTGAACTCTAGGTGTGGTCTCTGTCTATCAACATATGACTTCTACCTATATTGAGCCATAGCCATACATTTTTGAATCAATTGTACCTTCTATGATGTCTCCTAAATGAGACTTAGTCCCAAAAGCTTTGAATCACCAACCATTATCCAACATAGTTCTGATCTACAAGGTCTTACCTAAAGTTCCTCATATGGTGCCATTTTTATAGTGTCTTAATATGTATTGTTATAGTATAACACCATGAAAGCGAAGTGCTTCTTCCAAGAACCTCTAAAGTCAGGCACTCATGATCACAAAATATCTTCTAACACCTGTATGGTACACTCTGACTTTCCATATGTCTGTGGGTGGAAGGTCATACATAAGAAAACTTGTGTACCAAGTACCTTATTTAATTCCTAATAGAATATTAAAGTAAAACACAAATAATGATATGAAACTATAGTTTATGGAACCCAGTTGAAACGTACTATCTCTCACACATACAAATCTCCCAACTATCTTACTGTAAAAGTTTCCATAATAGGAAAGAACTGTGATACCTTCGTTAATCGATCCACAATGACCCAAATAGCATAATTATTCCTATGACTCATTGAATGTACTACCACAATATCCATAGTCAGATTATCCCATATCCATTATGGAATATTTAATGGTTGTAATATCCCTGCAGGTCATTGATGCTCTGCCTCCACCTGCTGACAAGTGAAACATCTTGTTGTGAACCTTGCCATCTAATTTTTCATGCATGGCCACCAAAACTGTCATCATTGATTATGATACATTTTTTTCACCACAGACTATATTATCCACTTTGAATCATAAAATTCTCACATGAGATCCTCTGTCATACTCATAGGATAAACAAACCCAATTTTTCACAAAGATGATATCATACTCATCTATCACCAAGACTAAAGGTCTACCCCCACCTTTAAGGATTTACCTTATGGAAAAACACATTGTATTCCCATACTGATTGTCCCTGATCTATCTCAAGAGTTTATAGTTTACTACTACAAAAACCAGAGTCATCCTCTCCTGCCTCTTCTAAACTACCACATGCATTTCTGCCATCAAATTCATCATCTTCCACTCTGCACACGACTCATATACCAACTGAGTCTTAGTTTTCCTGCTCAATGAATCATCATCAATATTCCCATTTCTAGGTGTATATTCTAGTCTAAAATCAAAGGACTCTATATACTCTACCCATCTTTAGTGTTGAAGATTCAAGTCGCACTATTAAAAGATATTCTTCAAGCTTTTTTGGTCCGTAAACACTTTAAAAATTTCTCCCAAAAGATAGTGCCTCCAAAAAATAAGATCATAGACCAATGAAACCAACTTGAGTTCATGTGTTGGTTAATTTTGTTTATATGGTCTCAAATTTTGAGACCCATAAGCAATGAATCAATCTCCTTGAGTCAAAACAGCTCCATATTCGATCCTAGAAGAATCACAATACATAGTGTACTCCTTACCCTAATCAAGTAAGATCAAAATTGGTGTCGATGTGAAGTGATTATTAAAATCCATTAAAACATTCTTGTAAGATTATCTCCACTCAAACTTTATCCATTTCATTGTCAAAACTAAAAGTGGTGCTTCTAATTAGGAAAACTCTTGGATGAACATCCTGTAATAACTAGATAATCCCCAAAAGCATTAAATATCAAAAAAAATCTTATCATGCTCCAAAGAAAAAATTTCATGCACTTTTTCTAGCTCTAGTTTCACACCTTATTTTGAAATGATATGCCTCAAAAACTGTACTGTATTAATCTAAAACTGACATTTAGATAGATTGGAATATAGCTAATTCTCTCTCAGTGTACCATGTCAATATGTTGGGAATTATCATTATGATTATTAGAGTATATAAATATGTCATCCACAAACACCACCCAAAACTAATCTTAGTATGAATGAAATATCATGTTGATCAAGGCCATAAATACTACTAGATCATTTTTTAACCCAAACTACATTACAACAAACACATAGTGGCCATACTAGATTCTTAAAGCAGTTCATGGTATATTAGTAGTCTAAAATCTCACATATTGTTACCTTGATCTCAGATAGATATTTGAGAACAAACAATCCCCCTTTATCTAGTCAAACAGATCATCAATATGAGGAAGAAGAAATCGGTTCTTCACGGTCATTTTATTCAACTTCTGGTAATTGACACACAAGTTGAAACTCCCATCATCCTTTTTTGCAAACAAAATAGGTGACCCCCATGGCAATGTACATGGATGGATTAAACCATTATCCTATAACTCTTCCAACTGATTTTTGATCTATTAATGCTCTATTGGTTCTATTATATAAGGTGGAATAGATACCAACACAGTCCCCTACAGGATATCAATATTTAATTCCACATCTCTCTCAGAAGGAAGCTCTGAAAAGTATTCTTGAAAGACATCTTGAAACAGTTATACTACTGGTGGGAGGATGTCTTTCCTACCACTCCCATCATCCAGTGAAAAGACTAGAAACATTGGTTGTGATCTCTCCTAGTTGCTAATTATTTGGCCTAACTTGGCTTGCATGGATATCTCATTCTCCAAGATGAACATACTAGTCACCATTATGAGATACAAAGTTCACACTCCAGTGGTAACAATCTATGTCGTCTCAGTTTGATATAGCCAGTACATTCCCATAATTAGGTCAAATCCCATTATTTCAGGGACATATATATACCAATGTAAATGATTCCCTCTGATCTCTAAAAAACATCCCTTTCCTAAAAACATATCCCTAGTCCGTGTTCCTAATGGTGTACCGATATTCATTACCCTTCTTAAAGAAACCTCCTAAAGGATCAATCCATTAACAAGTTTTATATATATAAAGGAATGAGAGGAACTAGTATCATTCACGATATTATCTAATGTAAAATCTATTAGAATAGAACCTCTAACTGTATATGGACTAGTCTCGCTCACCACAAGTATAGAATAGACAACATGTAACTATCTTTTCCATCGTCCATGTGGCTTCACCTATGTCCCTTGAGTAGCACCACTCTAATGATATGGGTGCTCATAACCTAAAGCACCATTTCCACTATCTCTACTGAATATTCCAATAGAAATCCATCTTCTAGACCTATATGATATAGAAGACCCCATTCCCACACTCTAACGATGAGAAGTTGCTCCCTCAGCACCAGTATGTCGCTGCTTCCTGTAGAACTTGTGAAGGTGTCCCTTATTAACACAAAATCGATACTCCACTAGTGGTCGAGGACAATGTGTATGATAGTGTCCCGGTCCACTGAACTGGTGGAAATGCACATGAGTAAGATCTAATGAAACCATTCATCCTGGCTGTCCACCTTGATTTCTTCTGTCCTTACTAAGGTTCTCGTAACGGTGTTTCCTGCTCTTAGAAGTTACACTTTCAGATCATCTAGTGATAGCTACAATTCTAGTACAGGAAGCCTCTTTTAGGTTCCCCTCTTAAATGAGAGCCAGATTAACAACTTTAATTAATTTCTTCAACCTAATTATTTTTACCTAGGCCTTAATTTTACACATTTGCCCACCCTAAAATAGTTTTGCTGAAGAAGCCTCATCTGCTGCCGAAGCATGAGTAAAACACTATATATCTGTGAAATGTTTAGAGTATTCAATTATGGACATGATTTCGTGGGTGATATGTATAAACTCCGAGTCCTTCACTTGTCTCAGTGTCTTTGGATATAATTTCTCCATGAGCTTCTCTAGAAATTCCTTCCATAACATATCATTAGTCTATCCAGATCATACCTGAATGACCTACCAGCCCTTTGCGGAACCTCATATCATATAAAAATCCAACATGACCCTCCTCTCATCAAGATTCTCCAAATGGTCAAGTATCCTCTCTATGGATTCAATCCATAATTCAGCTCCCTCAATTCCACTATGTCTAGTAAAAGTAAAAGGGTGTTTTAGTAGAAACTCCCCTATCAACTCAGGCATACTTTTTAGAACCCACCCTAGGTCTCTCCCCATGAATTTCATGAAGCCACCAAATTACTCTTAGAACTATTCCTCTTCCTCCCAAGATTGCACCAATGGTACCTCAAGTTCCTGGTTTGGAAGTTCATTTTGGGCCATACACCTTGGTCTATCCCTCAACATGCGTCATGGAGGCATATCTCTAAAAATCATAACACATGCCTTAACTCTCATAATGAAACCTTGTAACATTTATGTAAGAGGCGAAACTAACACAACAAGTTTCAACATGTCCTTTCCCCTTTTTCTCACCACATGGTCAACACCGAGGCCTTTTCACTACCCTTAACCATCCCACTCATAGGTCTTTGTTAACAAGGGTACATATATTCTCATTATTCAATTCAACCATTAATTAATCCCATTATCTCTAATTAATTAATTCACCAATTAATTATTTAATAATAACCAATTCATCAATCCAGGTTTTAATTATACACCCATTTATTCACATTTTTCATCATTATTTCAATCTCACAGCAAGATAAAACAGTTCCCATTCAACAACTTATCCATAACCCATTTTCCCAAGAGTTTTTAGAATGATGCATTCCCCTAAAAACCCCTAAGTGCCTAGAATTATGCATGCAGACTCAAGTGTCATGCCTCTTTAGGACACAAATCAAAATTGAATAACTATCAAAAAATTCCACATCACACCACAAGTGCATCACCAAAGGTGAAATAATATACAACTCTAACAACAAACAACATTTACAACAATCCCACCCCATGTAATCAGATATCCCCCCATAGGTGGGTTTGCGACTCCCATGCATGAGTTCATTATGATGCCTCACCTCTTCCATGTATAATGTATACCTTTACCAAAACATTAATACAAATGAAGATGGAATGAAATAAAACTCCTTTGATTCCAATTTATGATGTTTCGACATGGGTGCCACTAAATGGTGGCCCGAGTCAGTTGGTTACATTCCCTCATGTGTGCATCCTCGTATTCAAGAGGGTTATGACTACTAGAAAGGGTCAGGTAAGTTAGTCTAGGGGAGACTATACCCTCTTTTGTCAGAATAAAAAACCAATGGAAAAAACAACAATAACCATCTGTAGAACTGTATAAATAAGTAAAACAATACCATGTCATATGATATTCAATACAAGAAAAAACAATACTCAACTGAATAGTAAAACATGATATAACAATGTAAATTTTAAGTGTCTACCATGATACTATAGGTAAAGACACAACGACTCCCACGTGGGTCCTGAACCATGTCTTGTTCTCTCTCTCATGCTTCAATTCGAAACAGAAACCTGTCATAGGGCCTTTCCCTTATCTTGTTCTGCAACAACATCTACTCGTGTGTCGATTAGTTATCCCGAACAGGGTGTGAGAACAACTCAATAGGCCACCACAAACATTTTCTAGAACAAGTCCAATCAAAAGATAGTTTATGTAGTTTTAGGAAGAAATAAATACAATGCCTAATTTAAATTGTTATCACATTGTCATTTAATATTTAATCGTCACATCAGGCCAAGTTTCAATTCATATTTTCTATTTGAATCATCATTCATTATTATCATTCATTTGGTGGTGTTCTTCATGTCAAGAAATCCAAATCTCATTATGTGTAGGTCTCCATGAATATCCTTCCATATCTCATTTGGTGTATGTCATCATTCCTAGAACCACATAATCTGATTTTTGGAAAACTATTGGAGAGGAATGCCATGTCTAATTCTAATCTTCTAATCGGTATAGAACTCCATGTATGCCCCAAATAAATATTAACCATTTAATAATTCACTAATTCACAAGAATTTTTCACATAATTTCATTACTATTAAAATTATTAGTTAAACATTTCAAAGGAAATATTTTTACTCAGCATTTAACTAATCACATAACTCATTAATTAATTAATCAATTAATCAATTAATTAATAAATTAAAATAATTCCCATTCGATAATAAATGATTCAAAATTAATTATCCACATCAAATCTCAAAATTTCAAAATTAATTCCCACAATTAACAATATTTTATCAACATCATGGCCCAAAATAAATTCTCACAATTAATTATCTTACATACGCAAACATAATTCTATAATTAATTTCCCCCAATTAATTATCTTAACACAATCAATTCAATATCTCAATTACAATATCCCAACCCATAACCAATCTCCAAAACAAATATCTATTTGGGAACCCCCCCCCTGTATGTTCTGTGATTAAAATATCAATTAATCACCAAGACAATCCCAAGCCAATTCTACCTTCTTAATTACCCCAATTTTGGAATTAAACTATCAAGTGAAGAATGAAATTTATAAACTCGCATTCACATACCATATACAAGACTATGGGTGTTTGATTTAGACTATCTACCTCAATTTATTAACAGATGTTAGCCTCATATAAATCCCCAAAATCTGAGTGGCACAACATTGTCGATCAAGCTCCAGATATAAATCCCTAAACAAAAATTAAGATTAAAGGCATCAAGTTCTTTTAAATGTAGATATAGATCCATAATCCTAGATCTAGATCTCAACTCATTGGTTAAGATCAATGAAAACTATGGAGATCTTCCATGAAAATATCAAGGAAATGTAGAGGAATGAATGTGAGAAGAAATGGGATGAATTCCTTTTATTAGGAAGAGAGAAGATCTTTAATCCAAGATTTTGATCTCGAAGAATGATATTCGAATCTCCTTAGAATACCTCAGGAAAGCTCTGGTATCACCTATAAATTTTCAACCTCGATCCACAGTCAATATAGGGGAGTCTCGGTGGGTTTTGGTGGGTTAAAAATATATTATTGGAATAAAAATCCAATGCGCATTATTTTTTGGAAGGGGGCACGGTTAGGGAAAACTGTGTGCCAACCATGCAGATATATCTATATAAAATCTCATGGTTTACAAGGTTTGTTCACATAATTTTTCAAATCATATGGACCTCTATGTTTAGCTTTTCACGCAAGGCATAGTTAAGTTGCACGGTTTATCAAACCGTAAGCAGACTGTGCACATCACACCATCCTTTAGCTTTCCTTAAAATTTCACCCAAATGCACCCTAAGCCACTAATCCAAATCAAAGGTACCTAAAATCTTAAAAAATTACCTAAAAAGGTGCCTGAGATGAATCCAAAAACACAAATGATATATTTTTTATATGTTATGCATCAATTAACTTTCATCAGTGCATTACCTAGATTTTTTAGGATATTTATAATAAATTTATTCAAATATTTGTCCATGATTTATCATAGTTTCTCTATTTATTGATATTATTTTGTGAAAATTATTTAAATAGTCATAGAAATTATTTATGTGACCTGACTAGTTACTAATTATTAGAAGATTGATTTTTTGGGAAATATGGGATTATAGATAAACACTAGATCTCACTAGATGAAAAAATGATTGATATAGGAAAAATATGATTCAATAGATTTAAAAAATGAATATATATAAATATATATATAGAAATATTATTATTAAATATCACTTTTTTTAGTGTACTGTCAAATATTTGATTCAAATCACAAATCCAATGAACCATTTCATCAAAATTGAACAAAAATAATCACTGAAAATAATCTAGATGGTATACTTTAAAACAATAAATAAATGTTTTTCAATTGATCCAATTTGGTGAAACAATATTAGGAAGAACCAATTGAGAAAATTTATATTAGGATTTTTTACCAATTATTAGAAATTTGGTTGGTGGGTATTTAGATAATTACAACCATTCAATGTTAAACACCTATGGAGGAAAATTTTAAATTTAAATAATAAAATATTAATACATATTTTTTAAGATGATTTTTAATATGTTATACCATATTAGGTGAACTCAAATTTATTATTCTAATTTTATAATACATTATTGAAATAAATTTTTAACAATAATAATCCCATGAATTTATTTATTCACTGGATAATATTTTAATAGTTATTTCCCACTAAAATACAAAAAAAAAAAAAATCTCTTGGAAATCAATCTATTGGTAATATATCATAGATATACTTACTACATTCTTCTATAGATCAATATGATGAGATAATCAATAAATATATAAGAAATTTCAAATTAATAGCGTAGATGATTTCTCAAGATGGTTTTTTGGAAATTTCTTATTACATTTTAACTAATAGTACTGAAAAAATAATTTACATAAAAAGGAAAAAAAATTATCAAAAAATGATCATGTATTTCTTTATAATGCTTCATTTTCTAAAAATATTAAGATCAATTAGTCATCTGATGTGTTTATGATTCAAAATATAATATGTACAATAATTTTTTCACTTCTCACAAATGATACAACTGTATTTCATAGAATAAATAATTAAAATGATATAAAAAATTAGATTTTCGGTTCAATGATTAATAATTATAAAAAATGTTTATGGATTAATATAATGACTATTAATGCACTCAGAAAAAAATAAAGTGGGATAACATGATCTAAAAACATAACATTGTGGTCAAGTCCAATATGGTTATTGGGATTTAGGTTTAAAATCCCATTCAAAAAATTTTAGAAACACCTACATCTATGTATGTGTTAATTATTTATCAAACTTTTTTAAGAAGATTCCACTACTATATACTAGGAAAATGTGGTGGTAAATATTGAAAATAAAAAAATAATGATAACATAAAATGTTTCGACTGTAAAAGATAGTTATTATTTGAATTATTATAAAATCTAGTATTTCAGTGTTATGGTGAGGCTGAATAAAATATAAACACCCTAAATAACCCAAAAAAATCATGATTTCAAGTGTTTAACAATTATTTATGTTTTTTGGGATCCCAATTGTGACTCTTATAAGGTTTTAATTGGTAGTAGTATGCATTACACCATGCAAAAATTGAGCACTTTTTAGCATGTTGTGTGTTCATGGGAACGGAACCGTGTTGGATCCAAAGGCATTGAAGCGTGGATTGGTTTCATGTAATGAGTTTTTATTAAGGTATTATAGGTGTAAATGATGCAGTGATGATGATACACAATTTTAAGAGATATATAATTTTATTCCTGAAGGTTTATAAAGGTGGAAATTTGAAAACACATAATTGGAGAACGGTTTATGCTATAGTGGGTGTTACCTAGTTATAAAACCATTCCATATGTATAGGGATACAAAATGGAGTTCATCATTTATGGATAATAAGTAAAGGTACTGTAGGTGTTTTTTAATGGTATGTCTTAATGTTTTGTAAGGGTTTGTTAATTAGACCATGGCGTGGAAAGGGAAACTACACAGTAGAGGGTGTTTGGCAATTAAATCCATTCCATAGCGTACTAGGATACACCATGGTTCTAGAGAGTATTTCATGGTGATCCTATGTTAATCAACGTTGGATTGGGAGGTATATAATGGACAATGTAAATAAGGGGATTGATCGGGTGGGTCCATGATCCATTGTGGGTAGATAATGACATAAGGGATATTAGGGTAGGGGAAATATTTCATAAAGGGGAGGACTACACCACAATTTTTCCTATGTGAGTGACGATGTTCCATGGTGATTGAGAAAATACTACAACCCACTATCAGCCATTTTATATGGGTGAACAAACACATTTATCCTATTTTAGATTAGGATTTTAACCCTTTATTTCTCCATTATTTCCTTCATTAAATTGGGGCATAGCCCTAGTGGTTATCCCTCATTCGTCTTTGAATTTTTGATCCTCTATGTCTCAACATCATGTAGAATTATTGATGAAATACCCTATGATTCTATTCATTTCGATTATTATCTTTTACAATAACAATTATCATTTGATATAACTTCGTCATCAATATCATAGGGGATTAACTTTTCAGATAAGGGTTTGGGTGGTATAATTTAAATATTCTGGCATGGAGGTCCAATGAGGGTCATCATCTTCTATGTGTTAGTGTTCACCATAGATGGAATAATATTATAGATATCCCAACCATGATTTCTTAAAGTTATAGTCATGTGATTCTATGCACTATCTTTAATGGGCATGTCATTTGGTGCGTATTAGTTTTAACTATTTTATTAATTAAATTATATCCATAGGTGTCACACATAATGGGTTTTATGAATGTTTCCAGGAGACTTATCATTGGGAATAAATGGTTTTATCATTTTTTTGTATAATTTCACCGAATATTAAAATTTCAAATGAATTCAATTTCTTTTAAATGATTGTTTAAGGAAATGATATTACTTCTAATTGGAGTTTACCGAGTTTGGATTGTGAAATAGATATTGAGTAATGTTTTGAATTTTTAATAGGAATATAATAAATGAAATTGTATGTTTATATTTTTTACATGTTGTTATAGATATAATAATTTGTGAAATATTTTCAATATATGTTTTCAGTTTATAAAAGTACTTTACCCACCGAGTTAAAAGTAAATAAGTTTTTTTTTTTACATTAATGTCCCTCAAAAAAATTAACTATGGGATCATATTGGTGTCCCTTTTTCTTATATTAATTTATGGATGGTTCTTGATGTATCTTGAGATTTTGTGATGGAAAAGGTATTGTTTTTTCTTATAAGGGAGTTTGAGGTAAGGATGAGTATTGTTTATTTATTATGATGATTTTATTGATTAAATGTATTATCTCTGTATAATTATTTTATTCATGGGAATATATATAGCTATTTTTTAAATATATATTTATGAAATAATTTTTATAAATACACAACTAGTGTCCCAAATGGTGTTAAATATGAATAGACAGGTAATTCTTCTAATTAGAGTGGTTCTGGGAAGTCACGTGGTTTGCATTGTCTGAAGACAACATATGTAGAAAGGTATGTTTTTATTTAGTAATGTCTATGTTTCTGAAAAAATTTAACATATTCTAGATTGGAATACACATATTTCTTTGTTGGTGGGTTTATGATTGGGCTTTACTTAATTTCTCATTATATCCCTTGATTATTTTACATGTATGGTACCCGAGATTGGTTTATTTTATTTTTTGTACTAATTTATGTAGTAGGGTGGTTATATTAGATTAAACCAATAATTTATGTAATGTGATAGGGAATTTATAGTTATATTTTTTTAGTGTTTAAAATTAATGTTTTTAAGGAATAATGGATTACCCTAAAATGGTGTGTCTTCTTTTTTAAAGAATTTTTTCGAAGTGATTATTTTAAGTTCAAAGAAAAAAAAATCAATGTATATGAAATGGTTTTGGATGTGATGTTTCTTAGTTAATTTATTATTTAAAAAATATTTTATATTATATCCCAAACTAAATGAGTTTAATTAATTTTTAAAATAATTTCACATACCCTTTGATGATATCATATTACCATGTTTTTCATCACACCCTGCATATTCCATTGGGTATATGAAGATCCCATTTTTTCCGCTAAGGTCTCTAGTTTATGGATTATTTCTATATAATTTCATGAGTTAGTGAAGTAGTGATAGTATATTAATGTATTTAGTGACTGTGATATTTGTAACAACCCGCAATTTTAATAAAACAATTTCCTCAAATAAATATCATGTTGAGAAGCTTGTCATAAACATAACCTGAAAAAAAATGAAATCCATGATATAATAATAAAATTAATTTTTAAATATGAAATATATATTATATCCATTAAATTTTTGAGTATACATATATGTAACCACCTTTTTAAAACAATTTCATAAGTTGCATTAAAAAAACAGTCATTTCATTTTCCAAAAAATATGTTTCCCATATATGCATTATTTTTATTAAAGGTAATTCCTATAAAATTGATAACATGAATTTGGTAAAATTATCATTGTTTATGAATTCCATATATCCAAAATAACCCAAGATGTTTTGTTGAATTTTTAATAATAACTGTTTTTTAAGTGAATAGTGAAAAATATAGTTTTTCAAAAAATCATAGGATTTATGACTATATCATGAATTATGTAAGACATGAAAAATATATAAAAATGTTTTCATGGAAAAAAAATTTTATGGATTTTATTCATTTAAATAAATAAAATTTTGAATTTTGAATTATCATGTTTACCATTTTGAAATTTAAGTAATAATCATTTTATAAAAACTATTTTTTGCCTCTTTCATTTAATATTGATTTATCAAGGTTGAAATATGTTTTGGATTTAATTTAAATCCACACAACTCTTATTTTTGTAATAATAAAAAATTTAATATTTTATATATAAACAACATTGATAATTACTTCAGAATATTTTTTTACTCATAAAAATACAATTTTCTGTCATATATTTCTGTGTTAAATGCTCTTATACAAAAATTTATTATTGTCACACTTTAAAATTTTATCTAAATAAAAGTATTTAACACTTATAATAATTATAACCAAATTATATGATATATACCATTATAATTTTATTCCTTAAAATTTAAATACCTATATAAAAATTTCTTATTGCTTTTAAGACAAAAAATGGAAAAAATAAATAAGTTAGAGTAATACACATATATATATATGTCAAAAATGTATTAAAAGTTATGTTAGTCACTTTTATAAGCTTAAATATTCCCTTTCTCCATTATTTTCCATTTTTTTGGATCCACTTGACCTTTTAAATGTTACTCTAACATTAATATTTATAGATATTCCACTCAACTTCATTAAAAAGGATTCATCACCACACCACATCTCCTCACACCCCAAGTATCTCCAATTCAGAAACAAAATTCACAATAACTCCCGAAAACTCCTAGACAATTTTTAATTGTTCCATTATTCTCCAAATACTAACTCTCAATGACTAAATTAAATTTTCAAATTAGTCCTCGAAGGAGAAATATAGATATGTGTGGTCAATGGGGGTTGAATCAGTGATCCACCCTTTTACGTATTCATTTATAAAACTAACATTCACCTCTTGTTAAAGATAATTGAATCAACTGAATCAAAACACACATGAACACCCATATTAATGTATGAATATATATGTTTTATAAGTCAATAATAGTATCATGTCCTTATCATGGTTTGGAAGTATTCCAATACCACAAATATATATGAAAACATTATTTTGTTATCTAAAACACGTAGGGAATATATATCACTTTCATATAACTATAGTACTATTGTTTTGAATGTTATAATTTTATAGATATTATAGTAAAAATATTTCAAACTAAAAAAGAACAATCACATATAGTCTTAACTATGTTTTCACAATGCTACTTGAACATTCATCACACTTTACTTCAAATAAGTTTTTATTGTTCCACATTGGTGGATTTAAAAAATATGTTGAAGAAATTATATTTGAAATTTTTATATGAACCTATCTATTAGATAATATCTCCTTATTTTAATTATCTATAAGTTTCCCTCCATCTAGTAACATATGTCTTATGACTTCCCTATTCAGCACCACACTATCCAGTACCACTCTATTAGGTATCTCTATTTGATATTGCCTGTTCAATGACAATATCTATGATTATTTGAAAATATATCTCTCAGTCTCCTCATTAAAAAATTTAATTCTTGAATAAAGGACACAATAAAAAAATATTTACATTTTTCTTGATCAACATTTTATAGGAATCATTTTTTTGAAAACATTGGGAGAAGATCCTAAATTAATTATGTGTTTTCCTCACCAATACTGAATTCCAACTTAAAATATACATTAGTGAACTGACTTTAATGTTGTGATTTAATATTAGTCCAAAATCATCATAAAAATATCACTCAATTATTTGAATTAGTATTATTATTCACACCATCCTTAAATATTATCCAGATTTATGACTATTTAATGAACAACTCAACATTGACAAATATTTTTAATTTATAAAATAATTTATAAATATTCTCAATTAATCATTCAATATAGCTTCATCAGAAGTATTGTTTTTAATAACAATTAGTCCGATGAAATGATCCTTTACCCTCATCCAAGTATTACATTGTGGAATATTATTTATCTGGTTCCCCTCCATTTGATGGATAGAAAACCAATCTATGTCTAGTATACTCTTTATGAAATAATTTTTGTGACAGATTCATTTAGAATCTTCAATTCGATGACACAAAAATATATGTTTGATCATTAGGTAATATTTTTCCACTAATGTGGAACTAAATATGATAACCTATATCTTATAACCTTGTATATTTTGGCTAGGGGGATTCGTATTTCTCAATATCTGATCAAATTTCTTCAGATAATAAAAACCTCAGTTAGGTAAATGAGAACTTTTAGTACTCATGATGTTTTTTACTTTTAACAACAACAAATAATTTCAATATTTTGCATTGTTCAAACATCTCTATCAGTGGTAAATATAAATACAATATGACAAATACTTTTTTCATACCCTTCATTATATAACCATATTCCATCTAACACTTATTTTCTTGTTTGGTATGCATCATCTATAAGCATCACAAGGCTGTTATAACTTTGTGTACTTATATTTGAATTGATAAAAAATTTCAAAACCATGTAAATATTATTTCTATTAAAAACTTTATTCAACACCCCTTGATCTCAACAATATCCCTTTTAGATTTTATATTATTTAAAGAAACATAAATCACTAGTTTTCTAAAACACAATAAATAAATCAGTATACAAATGTCTAATCCTACGTGAATGAGATCTGTATCAGAAAAAAAATCACTACAAAAAATTCCATGATATCTATAAATTAGTGACTATTTCTTCTTGAAAACAATAATCTCAAACAAAAAACCATTTTCATCATGTAAAGAACAATTTCCTATAACCACTTAAATAAACCATTAAAATAGTTTACACAAGTTGATATCACATCTTTCCCATTTTAAAATACCCCCTAAATATATGATCTCCATAGATACTTAAAGTAGATATTAATTGATGTATATATATTTCAAATATATTTTCACCCCTTTGAAAACAATATCGAATTAAAGGATAAGTTATGCGATAAAAATCATGTATCATTTCCTTGAAGATACTGATTTCATATACACCTAATCAACTTAGACATCTGTAGAATTTCCTAAGAATTTTTTAGTGAAAATATAAGTAGTTTTCTCCATTTTAGGAAAAAATATTCAGTTATTTCATCTAATTAGCTGTAATAATTGATGAATGTATAATTAATTTGATTAAGTTTATATCTAAAATGTTGTATAGGATTATTAGTGGGATTGATATAACATTGATTACCACAAACAAATAAAAGACGAAACATTACATTGACTAAAGAATCATCCAATTATGTCTTCATCCATTATAATTATGGATCAACATGGGTGGAAACAACATAATAATTTTCTATAGTATTAATAGTCAATAATCATTACTTCTTTGTAAAACATACAACACATATTTCTCCCAAACAGAATACTCCATCAAATGTGGATATTCTTTCATCAAAAAAACCTATCAAATATGAATTTTTATAACAAAACATATAAATAATTATTTTTATATTATATTTCAACATGACATAGAAAATATATTCTCAATTGTCCAGTTCACGATAGTTTATAATGTCATGGTAGTCATTTATAATATGGAAGGTTATGTTGACTAATGGTAGAATCTAATTACAAATATAATGAAAAGTGGGTATAGAATATATGGGATGCGGGAAATTAAAGATAATATCCTTCAAAAATTATTTTTCTCAAAAATAATTTCATGAAGATATAAATTTAATTATTGTAGGTTAAATAAATGTAGGATAAATCCAGTGGCATAAAAAATTAAAACAAAATTACTCTCTTAAGGTAACCCTATGGTTTTATCTATTTACGTGATGGTAAAATTTATCATTTCATTATTGTCTTGTAGACCTATATTCTAAATTAATTATTTATCAGAGACATTAAAAGCTACACAATAGATTATACTATGTATATTGAAAGTGAATATTAAAACTATAGACTCCCATTACTCAAGAGAGATAGAAATGAAAGCATTGTATCATTGAAGATCATGTTATATTTCATATAGGGGATTAAAAGTTCAAATTCCAAAATGTAAAAATTGTTGGAAGAAACACCTAATTATATTCTTAAAGAATCAATTATCTATTTTACTTATAGAAAAGTCATATATCAATCACATAATTATCAAATTGGGGAAAATTTCATTCAAAATAACAAATGAAATGAATTCCCCCACTGATGAACTACTGACACACTAATGATTCAAATTAATATAGTATTAGAATTATTGTTCTCAATTCCCAACCGGAAGGCCTAATGAGGAATATAGGCCTATAAATACTCTTAGGTGAATAGAATAAGGAATAATACATGGCATCACTACCACTGAGGGTGATTGAAACAATAAATTGATAGAGGTTACACTTATTATACTATATACAGTTTTGAATGTCTTATTTAATTAAAGTTCATTAAATTATTTTATATCATAAATTTTATCTTTTTGTATTTACTCACCACCTAAAGTGATTTATATTTAACATACTATGAAAACACTTTTTGTGATGATGTTCCTAACTACTATATATAAATATTCTCTAATAAAATATTTTGGGTTGATACTTCATAAAAATCTAATTGTTCTTCCCTATGTAGAATTTGTCATAACATTTATTATGGATTGGATTTCCTAGTATATAGAAAATATAAATTTCTAGGATAATGAAAAATAATTTTGTATTTGGAATTATCTTGTTAACAAATATCAATATAAGGATGATCATGAAAATATTATGGAAGAAAATTCAAAAATATTGTTCAAATACCCAATATTGTGGGAATTATAGATCAAATGATATGGGAGGAATTCATTGTTTGGGACATTACTCTTATACATGATTATACTAATGTATTTCTTAATTAAATATTTGGTCTTTCACTTGAGAATGATGTTTATCCTTTTATTGAACATAATCAAAGATCCATGATAATATCAATGATTCATAATAGAATTAAAAATTTTGGGTTATAGTAATTAAATAAGATCCTATAATAGATTATAGTAAAGGGTTTTATTTCCCCTTGAACTTCTCCATAGTGTATATAATTAATTATTTTCAAATAAAATGATGGGTGAATCTATCCTTACATTATTTATTATGAGTGTAATAAAATCCCATTCAAAATCAAATGTACTCTATCCTTTATTTATGGCTTATTTTATCACCAATTAAGATCATTATTCTTCTAAAAAATTTAACTTTCCTGTGGTTATAAACATTTAAGGGTCAAATGAGAGTATATTTACACAAATAGATTCTGAATTAGTTATAGACCCATGGAATTTATAGTGATGACTTGTGGTATTAAAAATTATTCCACTATCTTCTTGAATTCAATTAATAGATTCTTTAGATACATCTTTGATAAATATTAATTTTTCCTCACTGATAATATTATCATTTACAAGAAGATTAAGGAATATCCTCTAGATAATTTATAGTTTTTTTATAACCTTATGAAATAATAAACTATATTCCAAGTATAGAAAGTGTGAGTTTTAGCTACCCGATGTGTCATTATTGGGTCAGGTAATAACAAGTTATGTTATATATTTATTTCTTTAATGATAAAATAATGACATGAAAATGTTATTTAAAAACACTTGACATGATTTTAAAATTACATCACAATTTTATAATTTCATGGGATAACATGGAGATGTATATAAGAAATGGGTTAATAATAAATCTCTTTAAGGTAAAAATAAAATGATAATTGGATGAATGTAATAAATGTTAGTAAATAGGAATTTCAAGGTGAAATAAAATGGTTATAATTATAAAAATGAACAAAATATCATTGTATAATATGATAAGATAAAAAAATAGAAGAATTTAAAAACATGATAAAACAAGACAACATAATATTATATTATGGATTACCACCAAATAATCCAAACTTAGTGTGATTAGGATAACTAATTATTAACTATAAACATCATGTCATGAATGAAAAACATTACCCAATATATTAGAGGGTGATAAAATTCCTTTCTCACACATCACATTCATATCATGTACACAAATTTTTGTTCCATATAGATCGTAAAAAAATAAAAATATCATTAATCACTTTTAATCCAATTATTATCGTGTATAGGATAAATATATAGACATACCAAATAAATGAAGGATAATTACACCTAATTAATTTATTTGAGTTAATATGGGAATGAGTATTCACTACAAAACATTTTGGCATGTAAAATTAGAGGTTAATTTCATTAGTAAAATAGTTGTAAAAAAAGAATCAGGTAAGGATTTTTGACACCGAAAGGTGGCCTCTCATTACATGGAAATCATGAGGATAGTGAAATGGATGTGTAAAAAGATATTACACATGAATACTTTGTAATTAAATCTCATAAAATAATTATTATTCCTAAATAAAGATGATGAGGAGATAGTCCCTTACTTCGACATTGTAAGAGCATCATTAATGGTTATAAAGAGAGGGGATAAATGATATCCCACTATTATAAAATCAATTTGATTGTAAAGGGAAAATTATAATTTAATGAAAACATAGTAAATTGAGATTCAATAGGATAACATGAATGAATATTCTTGAATAGAAAATAAGAGAGGGTGATTCCCCCTTCCTTGAATGGGTGCTTCTAAATGATTCATAGAATATTCATAGTTTAAGGACACAGTGTGAGGTCTATATAGAAAGCGATATGCAGTGAATTAATTTTCAATTGGATTTGAGTAAAGATGAGGGTAGGTTGGGTGAGTATTACAACAAAAAGAGAGGGAAATTCATTAATAAATTTTAAACAATATTTTTAGACACTATATGATAATATTATCAAAACCAAAACCCGAACCTTGGTTTTTTGGCCCATAGTTTATTCCAAAGAGGATAGGTTTTCAATATTTTTCAATGATAAGAACCAATATTGTTAAAATAATAACTTTGGTGATGTGGAAGTGATTCATGATAAAAAATAAACGATTTTAAAACATTAAAAATAATATAGTTTGGAAAAATTCAAAACATGATTATAAAGATAATAAATAATATAAAAATTATTAAATTAAGGTAAAATATATATATTTATTCATGGATGTGTTTAATTTCACTTATTACATCACTTTTGGTGTATTATAAAGTCATAATACATTCTATATTTAATTTTTACCCAAATACATATATGTCTTAAGAAATTATGAAAAATTCACCATTGGATAACTATGACCAACTAAATTAAAAAATGATTTTTTTAATAAAATAATTATGAAAATAATAAAATATATAATTATTTACAAGGAAATCCTAGTTTTTATGACAGTAGCCACTTTCTTTCCCCTAGAATTTTGTATACTATTTAATTATATTGTCACTCATATTTAAATAAGTATTATTTGATAATATTATTTGATTAAAATAACATATATTTAAAAATTATTTAATTTATCAAAAGTATTGTTTCAATAAAAATTATATATTTCTAAACAAATACAATTTTAATTTCTTCATATCAAAAATTTATATTTATCAAACTCATTATTCAGTCATCAATATATATTAACAATTCCAAGGGATAAGTATAATTATTATTTTGTTTAAAATAAAATTAAAAAAAAAAGTAAAACTGCTAGAGTCTAGATACATAACCCCTTATTACACAAATTTTCTCCTTAATGGTATGTTATGAGATGGTAACACATTACTTAGGTGGTTCCATGAACACAGTTTTAGAAGTGATATGAATAGGCTTGAACTGATCATATAAATAATTTCACTTGTTTTTTAGATATTGAATCTCGGATTGGTATATTTCATAAGAAAATATCGATGATGAAATCTACCCTAGAAGTTCTGATAAATAGGCATCAATGGGAATGATCTTACTGGTCAAGGCCATCAATCCTTTCTCATGTTTCAAATAAAATGTATCATCAACCACTATATATAATTATATTAACAATCATTATATTATGAATATATTTAAAATGGTTATGATGATAAATTTTATTTCTAATTATTCAGTCTATAATGATTAAAAGTAACCAAATTAGTTAATGTTTTTTCTATAATAACATAACATAAATAGGAATTTATTTATTCCAAAAGAAATTTCATTTATAATATTATGGGTTGTTACATTATTCACCCCTTCAAAAATTTAGCCACTGAAATTTTATTTATACACTATAATTTATGATGGTACTTTTGTTTCCTAACATCTTTCAGTTACCAAGTTAATTCCTCTAAAATGTTCCTCTTCCATAACCCTTTGACCATGTGAGTAATCTTGTTTATTTTTTCTTTGTCTCCAAGTTCGATGTTCTTCACCGGTTGATCCTCATATAAAAAGTCAGTATCCAGGGGAACTGACTTTCACTTTTTTAAATGTGAGTGTTGTGATATATATTTCCAATGAGGAATGAATGGTAAAAATAATATACATAATATATGTTAGTGGGGAGTTATAGTTGATAGGAAACAGCTTTGATGTGATCAAAAATCTCAAAGGGGATGATGTTTCTTGGACAACACTTTCACTTCCTACAAAACCTCAATAAATTCAATAATGGTGATATACTACGGAACAATTAATTGTCAATATCTAATTCATTATCAAATAAATGATTGTATTAATAGATTTTATGCCAAATTTGTACTGATTTCATATGACATTGAATGTGTTGAACCCAATCTGTCATCTCATGGATATAATCATTCCCTATAAAATATTTATCTCCATATTCATCCCAATGTTTTAGAGTCCAACAACTTTTCACATAATGAGACTCATAAGTTTCCAATTGAATGATAAAATTGAAATAGATATTATATTAGACTCCACTAGGGGAAGGTGTAAATACTAACATATTTGTAAAAACATTGACTATGACCTCAAAATATTCTATAGAGGTTGAGTAGTTCACAAAGACAGACCATCCATTTGAGCGTAATAAGAAGCACTGAAACTATTCATTATGTCCAACGATTGTTAAAGGATTCTCCAAAACTATTAGGGTTTCCTAACATCTCAATTACATTAAATGGGTTGTGCCACTCCATTCTTGGATACCACATATCTTATGTATATCATGGAGTGTTAGTCAAGAGATATTTCTTCCATGATATAAATGAAAATAACTGAAATTTTAACGTAATAAACCAACTCCAAGATGGAGTTATTTCCATAAGATGTTTTGTAGAGTAATAATATGAAATCCATGGTTATGTTCAACCATTTACATAATGATATGGGAAATTTATTCATTATAAACTAAGAGTTATATCATTTAACAATAACTTGTTGATATAACAACCATCAAAATGAAATTTTTTTAATATCCCTCTTTATGTTTTCACGAATGTAAATCTTAGTTATTCAAGGTTCATTGGAGAAGGATGAGTTATTAAAATAATTCATAAGTTTAATCATTAATTTAGGTTTTCATGGGACACATAATCAGGTCAACACAATATAACTCCATCATTAGCAAAGTTAAAATCTGGTATATTAACTACATTTTTTGGTCCAATGTCATCATAATTTTTGTTCTCATTGATCTTCTAAAAAATTTATGGTTGGTAATTTATTTGAGAAAGGAAGGGTTTAATTCATTATATGATTATGATTTATATCCTTAGTTGTCCAAGAAGATTGAATCTCATTTAATCTTTTCTATGGATATGGTTTCATGAATCCTTATAATCAGATAATCTACAAGTTAATTTTCTATCCAAGGATGGTAATGTATTGAACAATCATAATCACTAATCAAATATAACAACTTTCATTGGAAAATATTAAAATTATTTTCTATTAATATATACTTGAAGATTTTATGATCCGTAAATTTGAAAAAAATCATATCATAAGGAAAATTCATCTAAATAATCAATTCAAATATCACTACTGTAAATTTCAGATCATGGGTTGGGTAGTTCTTCTAATGGAACATTAATTGGAGGGAGTCATTGGATATCACTTTTTTATCCTATATTAGTACACAACCCAATCCATTCTTGGAAATGTCACTATATATAACAAATCCTTCTCTACTAGTGGGTAATGAGAGAATAGGTGTAGTGATTATCCTTTTATATTACACTTTTATGTTTCCATGTATTCAATAGTACAAAAAACATCTCTCCCTTCTGAGTTTTCTTGGCTAGTGCGATTGAAGGACATGAAAAGTTTCTCAAAAATCGATGATATTAACCAGATAACTAAAGGAAAATAGGGATCATCATCACAAATTAAGGTATGTGACATCCATAGACAAATTATATTTTTGAAGGATCCACATATAACCTTTTACTAGTGATTGAATGGCCCATGGATAATACTATATCTATCTAAAACTCACATTTTATATACATTGAATATCTCTTTTCCTTTCATAAGTTCATCAGTATTATTCCAAATTCTCCAAAAAAATTATTACTTTTAGAGTAGATAAAAATGTTATATATATATATATATACATAAATTTTTTGAGTTAATCATATAATAATCAATTTATTAATTCCATGAATATATCTTGAAAATTAGCGAGTATTAAGGGAATATGTTTGAAATCATAGTTCTAATTACTTTTACAAAAATTAGTCTAGGAGAAAATTAATAATTTACCATAATTTGATAATATTCTAATAGAATATCCCCTATAGATAAGTAGTAATATCGAAATAGATGATAAGAAAAAATTATAAATTTGTAGAAGGGGCACTTTTTTATCTTATTTTTCTCATGATAATCAATGCATATCTACATTGACTAAAAAAATTTTGACATAATGTTCTGGCTTACCCAATAGTGAAGAACATGGGAACATAAACCCAATATCTAGGTTATCTTATTGTAACTTCTTAATATATTAATGTTCTACAGTGTCCATTTTATATTATGTCTTGGATATTTTAAATGTTTTGGGTATATGTTCTTTTGAGAACTCAACCAATACTATTAGAGGAAATGCATACTAATGTTTTTTTAAACACCACAATGTATTTCTTTATTATGGAATTTCCATCAAGGATAATATTTTCCTTATCCTGAGTAATTTTATATAGATACTCTTTCTCATAAAGAAATAATATCCATGATTTAGATAATGATTCTTAAGGGGATTTTTTTCCTACATACATATGTATTTAATCATAAGGGAATTCATATAGTGGATGGTGATTTCTATATCCCATAAATTTATGTTAGTTATGTATATATATATATATATTTAATCCATGCCAAGAGTTACATCATATTCCTCTAAAGGGAGTACCATAATGTTTTTGGGAAAATATGGTACAAAATTTATGATAGGGGATGACTTTTATTCTTGGGATTCATTTATTTCCCCCATTTTCCATCATCATTAGTAATAAGAATTCTATTTTCTATAGTGGTACTTGAATGGTTCAAATTAACGTGTATGATATGAATGATTTCATAGAACCAAAATTATATAATTGATTCTCTATCATTTAATGAATAACTATCATACCATTCACTACATCATTTTTAAGATCTACCTAAAAAGTTGAGAAGGTATGTGCTCACCCGTCTGCTCTTGCCTTTATATATTATTTCAATTTTTTATCATAAAATAAAATTTTATATGTGTATTTATTTTAATAGTTTCTATATACCATGTAGTTGAAACATTAGAGTATTGGATGATGGTTATTGTAGCATTCCTTTATTCAGTCATGTTGGTTAGTTTCTATAGTCAGAATTAGCTAATTATTTTCCCTTCCCACTCCTAAAGAATTTCCTTCCCCCTTCATGAATTATATGTGATGATTATTATCACACATTTTAAAATTTTCTTCTTGGATATTCATACCACCATGTTATTTATCCACTGCACTTCCAAAATTTAAATCCATTCGCAACATCATATAACCTGACCCATTAGACATATGAGATTCAATGATATCTATTATGACACTAATAGTTCATCAGATAATTTCATTATAACAGTATAAGTTTTTAATCTCTAATTATATTATTAGGTTCTTATTAATTCTATTGAAGAACTAATTAAAATGTCATTTAGTTTTACTAAAACATTTGGTGGTATATCATGTCAGTGTTTCGATTCTCTTTATTTGACAAGATGGATTCATCATCTGTTTTCTTGAGGCTAATGAATTGCCTCTCCATTTTCAGTCTAGTATATTAAGAAAAATATTTTACAAAGAAAAATTTCATGAAATATTACCATTTCATTGGTGTGATCTTCTCCTCAATGATTTTATTTTTGATAAATTCCCACCAATTATCAATTTCACCCTCTATATGATAAACAACCATCAAAACCATCTCATTCTCATAATACTAGTGGATATTGAATTTATCTTCATTGGAGTTATTCCTTTTTCTCTTTATTAAGGGATTAAATGGTCCACTAAATGGTTGATGACTTTTCATATAATGTTATCAGTTGCAACTTTCTCATTCATAGGGGATGGGGGTTTTCTTCTTGATTCATGTTTATATTCAAAACATGAGTTAATTATGAATTTATTATCATGAAGTTCCCAATTCCTTCTCCCATCAAGTTTGAATCTCTTTTGGGAAGTCATCACACTTACCCACACATTGTGTTTTGAATCAGTTCCTCATATTTCCATCAATTGACTAAAATGATGAGAATGTTGTGGTTGAGAATTTTTAATTAATTAAAAACAAAAAGGGAAACTATAAATATTGTATGGATAACTCTTAGATTAAATATATTTCTTGAATAAAAAATTTTAATATAACAAATAAATATATATATATATGGTCTATTTCCTAATATCATTTTTTTGTGGAATTTTCACATTTATATTTTTTCATATTTACAATGTATTTTTATGAAATCATATCTCATTGAGTGTCAAACCAGGTATGTAATAAGGAATATTTTTTATACAGTAGGTGATGATCAATTTAAAACCACTGTACCCTTTTGGGTATATTAACCCTAGGAGAAATATTCGATGTTCTATATTCATTTTTAGTACCCAAATACTTAATTTTATTTCCCAGAAACCACATACTCTATACATTACCATAATTTAGAAAAAAAATTATATGTCTTCCATTAAATATATGTCTTTAACTATGGTTTTCTAAACCTAATCTCAAATAATAATAAGATATTTCTCTGATAATAACTAAGACAACCTATTTCATTAATAAGCTTTATATAATGATTTTTCATTTAATGAAACACCGAATAGGAACCTATATGATCAAGAGGTCTAATGAATTTGGTAAATTATATACATACCATAATAAAATTAAATATAGATACTACGAAATTATATTAAAACTCATTAGTGTGATTTTAAAATTCCATCACACTTCCAAAATTGCATGGGATGATCTGGGGATGTTCATAAGAAAGGGATGAGATATAAAGATGATTAAGGGAGTACTCAAATAGAAATATGATGAATTAAATTCATGTAACTAATGAGGAAAATTGAGGAGACATAAAAGGGTGAGAATTAGATTCATGATCACTAAAGAATGATATAATATGATAACATCAAGGAAACTTAAGAATATAGTAATATAATTAAACATGTACTAATAATTTAGGGTTCTTAGGATAACCTACCCTTAAATATACATTATAGGTGATCTGATAAAATCATTTTACAATACATTTTAGGAATATATAATTTTATGCCCACCTATCACATTCATATCATGTACATGTATTTCAAAGTCACAAAGATCTTAAAAAATAAGAACGTATTTCATCAAATTTAATCCTATGAGTGCGGAGTTCAGTTTTAAAAATATTATTACCCAATAAATTATGGATATGTACATCTAGGTGAACACCCTTGAGTAGAAATGGTGATGGGTATCTACTACAATATTCATTAGAATTAAAAAGCATAGGATAATTCAGACAGCATAAGGAGTATACAGATACAATCATGGAAGGGTTTAATAAAAATTAAATGTGTTATATCATTATTTGGGAATCATATTTAAAGTAAAATTAATTTAAAAAATCAACATGAATTATAATAAATTAGATGGAATAATATAAAAAATGTTCTTGGATATATAGGAGGAGATAATCCCTTACATCGGTATAGTAAAAACTAAATAAATCGTTGAAAACAGATGGGACACCTGATCTATCATTATTAGAATATCAATTGAATTGTAAATGGATATTTATAAATCTATGGAAAAAATATTAAATTGAGGTTCAATAGAATAAATAAAAAAAAGGTTCTTGAATTGGAAAGGATATATAGTGATTACTTACTTTGAGAGGGAACTTATAAAATTTTGGTAGGTTCATCTAATGATCCTAGGAAAACCATGCGAGAGATATACATATGTATTGAGAGGGTAATTTCAATCTTAATGGATTTTCGGTGAATTTGAGTGGGAGGTTGGTGGGTATTTATAAAAAAGGAGAGAGAAATTATTACTAAATTTATAAGCATTTGTGTAAGAATCTATATGATTAAATAATAAAAATAAAAATCAATATAATAGTTTATGACCATGGTTTAATCCAATAAAGAGTTTTTTTAATTATTTTATACATATATGTATGAAAATAACAAATATAATAAATTAACGGATGTCAAAGTGAGTCACCTTTATAAAAAAAATTATTTTAAACCCATAGAAGTTTATTTAGGTTTTTAAGGATTCAATGATGAATTATAAAATTAATAAAATAACATAAAAACATATTATTTTCTTATAGAAATAAAAACATGGTCATGAATTAATTTTATAACATTTATTACATCATTTTTTGGATATTATGATATCATAATACATACTGGTTATTTATAAAATGATTAATTTTTTCTGAAAAATTTGATTGTCTTTGAAAATTATGAAAAAATTAACTAGTAGCTAATTTCTAAGAGAGTATTTCAAAATAATTTTTTTCATTTCTTTAAAATGTTATACTCTACAATTTTAAATAATATTCCTTATTTAATAAAAATTATTAGATTTTACGACACAAACCATACACTTACCGTTATAAAAATATATTATACTTTATAAAATTATATGATTATTTATAATCAAATAATAATTGTTGAACAAAAATATTTCATGAAAATGAACTAAATTTAAAAATTGTTCAATTTATCCCAATGAATTTTCTGATATAAATTTTATTTTATTAAAAAAACATAAATGTATTTCCCTCTAATTAGTATCTAATTTCTATGAAACATAATATTCTATCATATATATATATATATAAATTAATATTAAAAAGGGATATATTTATATAATCATTATTTTAATTAAAATAAAATATTTAAATTCATTTTTCTAAGGTAATGATATATAACCTCGTACTAAACCCGTGTGTGACATAATGATAAGGTGTGTGATGGTTGCACATTCTTAGAGTGGTAAGGTGAACATGGTTTGGGCCGAGACCTCGATAGACACTAATTTTGTAAATGGTTTTACCCATGTTTTAGTTTTTGAATATTGAATTGGTCTTGGTTAAGGGAAAATCCAAATGATTCAATATTCGTTAGAATTTCTGATAAATGGGCCTCATGGGGAAGAGATCCTACTAAATGAGGACACTACTTTTTCTGTCATAGTTTGAGGTCATAGAGTGGACCATTGAGAGGGTACTTGGATTTATGTAATGTGTGCATGGTGTAGACATACAAAAACTATATGTGAATGAGGACTGAATATGCCCTCCATCATATGACACATTTTATTGATTGACGCGAAGACTAAATGTACATGAATTCTTATGCATCCCATGAGGATGGGAATCAATTCATATGTAGTTCTGTAGGATGATCATTGATAATGGTCTTAGGACTCAGACCAGGCTGGGATGAGACATGGGAGAATATTTTCATGGTTGTTGGAAAACCCGGCATGAATAAGGACCCAAGAGGTCATCACCACACTACATGCTTCTATTAGAGATCAGACCTAGGGTGGGAAAGGGGGTAGTATTTGAGATAATTGAGGCTATACCCGAAGATAAAATGTCTCGAAATTCCAACTTATCCCATGAGTATGGGAATCAAGAAACATGTATTTTGGTTAAATTGCATGGTATGCTACCAAATCCATGGGAAATATTGTCATGAAGGTTTGTCCCGCACACCAAAATAAGTGGAATTTGATGGATTTTGTTTTTTCTTTAAGGTGGATGTGTTTTTAAGCAACAAGCCTTGGACAGAGAATATGGGTGTCTCTAAAGGAATCAATCCATATTTAGGCCTTGAAAAATCGAATAGTGGATGACTAATACCAAACATGATGTCCCCTAGAGCTGGGATATAACAATGCATTTTCATTTTTTTCGTGTGGCCAGGATGATAGTGAAATAGTTTAGGGTCATATAATAGGACAAACCCATCCATTTTAATGTCCTGTGAAAAATATGTAGTTGTTTAAAGTCATGTGGTACCTATCAGTATAGTTTAACATCCTATTTCTTAGACACCCACAAAAGAATGATATTCTAAAGGGGATGTTCAAGGGGTGATAAAACATACCTGACATGAATTAAATCACACCACATCCCACGTAACTCCAAATGGGGGGACCCTCAAGCCAAGGGCTAGAAAAGATCTTAGTATATGGGGCTGGACCCAAAGATAAAATGTATGTGCATTACTACATATCCCATGAGGATGGTAATAAAACCATATGTAGTTATAGTAAATTTCGTGTAGTTTAACGTCATGTGACATGGATGGTGGGATAGGATAGACTAGCTCCTAAAGGTGGAGTACGTGGTGTAGCTGTTATAGAACCAACATGAATGAGGATATAAGCTCATATAAGCCACATCAAACAATCCTATGAGAGTGAGTGATGAAAGATTGAATAGAAGATATAACTAGTAGGGCCTTAGGTGGACCCAAAGACTAAATGTTCGGGCATTCCTACATATCCCATCAGGATGTGAATCAAGCTGCACTTAATTCTGAAGTGTGACAAGGATGAAGGGAGATCTTAGTATATGGTTATAGTTCTAAGACCGAAAGAAGGTAGATTCTTCCAAGGGTGTCTAAACCTTCACTAAGTACCTAATCTCACGTGATCTACGCTCGATGTGGGAACTTAGGGAGGAGAAGTTATTCACAATACGTGGAATACATATAAAGGGAAAACAACGAGAATACTTGAATAACACCAAGCTATAAATTCATCCTCATAATGTGCAATCACACACTAAGGGATAATACCAAGAATGATGAAATTCCACTTGGACATGATGTAGTGGAAAGATATGTTAATCACACAACCAATATTTAAGGCTTAATGGAGGTGGCATAATGATGGAGGATTAATGTTGACTGTGTTCAAAACATAGCATAAGTATCATGTGAACTAAAATGGGAACAAAAAAATGAGCATCGACCACTGACAATATTCCCAATATGAAACTTGTGTTAAATTGTCATTCTAAATCATCAAGGATATTGGAAAAGACAGTAGGAGAGAACTAGGTCCTGGAATCAATGCAATTCAAGGGTCCTTTTAGAATGTGAACTATAATGAAAACCCAAATAATGGGAAGTGTGATGGAGGGAAACAGATGAAAACATGTCCATGTAGAACCCAACACTCTTGGTCCTAGAAAATAGTTCATCCAGGAACGTTTGTGCATTGACAAAGAGGTTTGAGGTTCCTAATTTTATGAATATGAATCTAGGAGACAAGTAGGGTAAAGGGGAAAGGATATCCCTCAAGGGAGAGGTACGTGGTGTGTCTATTACAAACCTAACATTAATCAGGACACAATTCCACACCATACATCATACACTCCCCCCCCCCCGATAAATATAGAAAAGGGTCCAAATGAAAGATAATGTTTTCTAAAAAATAGGTCTGGGCCCACAGACGAAATGTTTGAAGTTTCCCATTCAGGATCCAAGTATCTCTGAGAGAGGAAGGTGGTGAATCATCAATATCTTTTTCTATTATGAATCCTTCTTTTTGAAACAACCTCCTCCTCCTATTAACGAGTTCTTTCCATGATGAACACAATCACAACATGCATCCATAGGAACATAAGATTTACAAGGTTCACTACTCAATAAGAGTAGCTAAGTCCTTGGTATTGTAAAAAACAATCTACTACCACACAATACACTTGAAAATAATCCTCTAATGTGTAATACAATGAGTATGATATACCCTTACACTCATGTAGCAAATGGAAAACAATCTGTAATTGTGTGTGCACCCTCTAAGGACAAATGGGCCCAGACAATTTATCAATGATTCTTAATCAACATTCATAGTTTGATCTTTCAAAACAATTATTCTTTATCCTAAACAGATTCTGGTAAGACCTACCTTACACACAACATAATTCTAGTGCTGAACTCAAATATTTCATGCACCCTTTTTGGTCTCTTGTGCACAAATTTTATACTTTACATGCAAGATTTGACCTTTATCATGAAACACCTCTTGCATGAAACTCTCTTATTACAAAAAACATCTCTTTCTTACGAGCGACTCTATTTCATTCGTACAAATACATTTAAATAAAATTCTTCCACACTTTAGAGCTCTGGAATTCTCTAAGTGTCTAGCTTCCAAAATGAGAGTTGGTTACCTATTATTTCTAAGCACCACTGACAACTACATGCAACAAAAATGATGTGTTGTGCAAGATTCTGATGCATCACACAAAACCCCATTTAACTCAACATTAGTCCCATAAGTCTCTTTCACGCCAACCTTATATTTCATGCAATTCTTGAATGTTTCACACACTTCATGCATTTTCCATTTTTTATATTATTTCCTTGAATTATTCCTTGTATGAAACATTCTAATGTCTCTTCAATATTTTTTACAACATCCTTTTCAAAAATCACATTTCTCCATCTCATGATTTTTAACCCCAAAAATTGGGAAAACAACGCCAGATTAAAATATGATTTGACAATAAAACCAATGATGCTTCACTGTCATCTATATTTTTTAACAAAAATGTTTATTCATCATGAAAAATATCTTCCATGATATAGAGTCTTTGATCAAACACCTTTAGCATTGTCATATTTTCATCATGAAGTACTGCAACTTCCTAGTATTCTAGTAGCATCATTATTTCCAATCAAAACTAAATATGACTCATATCATATTTTCACACCCATTCCATCATATGTATTGCATCACAAGTTCTCTAAATGTATGATATTTGTAAAATACAAATTAGTGAAGGATCATCTGGTTTTCAGGTCTTTTACAGTGTTAATTGATTTATCCTATTTTATAAACAAAGTAAAATAATATACTTCTCCATCCATCTTGGTCCCAACAAAGTCTAGGA
The DNA here is from genome assembly GCA_963277665.1 of Viscum album. Lineage (NCBI taxonomy): Eukaryota > Viridiplantae > Streptophyta > Magnoliopsida > Santalales > Viscaceae > Viscum > Viscum album. The sequence goes on along the minus strand of OY728159.1, from coordinate 204,280,051 downwards.
ATTCTTATATATCCCATGAGGATGGGAATCAATCCATACATAGTTCTGATGTGCCGTGAAGTTTAAAATCATACGACAAAAACATGGGGAATGATCATATCAAAGAAGATAGTGTATGTCATGGTGAATAACTCGACATTAATGAGGGAATAAGAAAATATGTGCCATATAATTCATATTTCTATGAGATAATTAGCCAAGATAATGAATAGATAAACCCATGATGGGTCTGAGAACTAAATGTTCAGGCATACCTACATATACCCCAAGGATGGAAATCATGTCGTATATAGTTCTGAAGATAAAATATAATTTAAGGTCATGAAAAAAGGACAGGCTATGTAGATTGGGTGTCTCAAGGGGATGTGTGCGGTGAGGAAAAAATAGTCATAAGTGAATGAAGACATATAGCCCATACCACACCGAGCAATTCTAACTTAGAACATGGTCCAAGATCTCAGAAATGTATGGGGACATGGGGATATTCCAAGGATGAGAGGTCATAGTGCTCCAACATATCTCATAATGATGGTAATCAAGCCGAATATAGTTCTAAAAGTGTTGTGCAGTTTAGTGTCATGTAACAAGGATGAGGGGAGAGCATAGTTTATGGTCGTAGAGACTGGACCATTTTTCATATTATTATCATATAGGATGAAGGTGTTAGTTTAACATATTGTAGGATGGTAATAATGTTTAACATTATGAGGGATGAGTTTTGGATAGTTTTATATCCTTTAGCCAAGATGGATCATGCAGTTTAATGTCGAGCGGTGAGGATGGAACTATTTAAAGTCATGTGGGACTATTCAAGAAAATGATGCTAGAGGAATTTATCATTGGTGGGGTAGTAATACACTCACCATCCACATTTACTAGGGAGATTTCATCATTTAGGTAAACCTTATGAATGATATAAGGTCCCTATTTTTTGGGTTTCAGGTTTCGGGTCTTCTTATTTGGTATCATTGGTTTTCTCAGGGATAATACCATGTCACCTTATAAGAAAGAGTGGAGGTGAACATTCTTGTTGAAAGCTCTGGATATCTTGTTCTTATGCCTCTCTAGACTATGCAGGGTAAAAATACTGTTGTCAACAAGTGATTCCAGTTCGGGCAGACAAATTTTGGAAACATTATCTACTGTCTGCAACTTGTAGACATCTATGTTCAATGAATGAAATAGAATCTTGATGGGTCGGGCTTCCTCTGTTTCATACACTAGGGAATATGATGTCACATAAGTGTAATTATGATTCACTGTCTGATAAGATCAGAGAGCATTGGGGGTTTTTTATAGGAAACCCTTCTTGTTCTTTCTGACCATCTTCTATATAATGATAGAGAGTTTCTTTTTGAACGCCTCAATCTACTCATTTTATTGTGCATGATAGCAGGTGGTATGATTAGAACAGATGTCATACGTGGATTACAATTTCTTTAGTTCATCTACCTAGATGTTGGTGTCATTATCGGTGAGGATGGTGTGGGGGACTCCAAATCGGTAGATGATGTTGGATCTAACAAACTCACCAATATAATGAGACATGACTTATTTTAGTGGAACTAGATATTCCCTCTTGGAAATGAATTCATAAATGTTAGGATGAACCTGCACCAGTGGGCAATCACTAGAGGATACGGTCCCACGACATCGAGTCCCCAAACCGCAAAGGGATAAGAGTACATTGTAATGTGGAGAGGTTGTTTTGGTTAATGCCCAAAATACGACTGGATTTGGCATGCATGGAACCTTTTGGTTAATACCATATAGTCATAGATCATGGTGATCCAAAAATACACCAATCTCTAGGTCAGATGAGAGAGTTAGGGCCCTGTATGATGGGCCCCATAGGAACCATCATGAAATCCATGCATGACATGAGCAATCCCACCTCCCAGAAATAAATGGTGGCGGATCCTATCAAAGCCACATTTTTAGAGTATCTGCTCAATATTAGGACCACTCTGAAGGGTGAACAGAAACATGTGCCGATAGATTCACTCATGCTTGGATCAATATACCAGGAGATTACCATGCTCGACATACTCATTAAAGGGAGTCCTCTAGTTAAAAGTCACTTCCAATAGTGCAACAGGGGGACCTAGGGGCCCTGATGTGAAGGCACTAATGGTATGGAGGATTACTTGTGGGTTATCATCGTCATCCGAAGTAACGGGAGCAATGAATCTCCAATGCGCCACATGGATAAACAAATCATCTTGATCAGGCTCTACAAGAGATGTGGTCAGGCTTTCCAGGGCATCGGCTCGACCGTTTTGTGGATAAGGGACATGATTAACTTCTAGATGAGAATTTAATTGAGCCATCAACATGAAGGTACACTCTTACAGTGGTATGAGCTTCTAATTCCTGACGAAATAGACATCATTGATCTTATTAATGATTAGATCAGAGTCCCCTTTCACATGAAAGTGGGGAACACCAATATTGAGGGCCAGCTCGAGACCAGTATAGAGAGCCTGGTACCCTACCTCATTGTTGGTACAACCTTGTGATAATAAGAATGAATATGGTAGGAAAGCTTGTGAATACATGATGAAGATGATACACATGACAAATTTGTTGAGTCTAGGTTCATTAATCCTTCTATCAGTAGGGATTCGGGAAGCACCATAAATTTTAATTTCACAATATGGAATGGATTGATCTACCGAGTGTATTGTCTCATCCAGAAAATCACGATCTAGAGATTGGTCCATGGGACCAGCATGGGATGAAAAGATGTCTGCCAATGCTTATCCCATGATGGAATTTTGGGGAATAAACATGATGTTGAACTATTGTGGGTCCTCTCCCCACCGAGCTATAGGGCCTGTCAACATGGGGTGGTTCAGAATTTACTTAAGTGGATCCACTCGGGACACTATCAATATTCCATTATGCAGCAAGTAATGTCTCAATTTCATCACTGTGAATACTAATGTAAGGAAGCTCTTCTTGATAGAGGAATATTTTTTCTTTATATCAATGAGAATGCAACTAAGATATTACAAACTATTCTTCATTCCCTCATTATTATCCTAGGAGATATGGGTGTTGAGATATCTTTCTAGAGAGTTCACAAAGGGCCAATTATTTTTCCATAAATGGGTGGCATCAGAACTAGGGGTTGTAGCATGTACTAATTTATCTCATCAAAAGAAGACTAACACTCCCTGCCCCACTAATAATTGACACCATTCTTAATATGCCTAGAAAAGGGCCGACACTTCCCATCCAGATTTACGATGAATCGGCATATATAGGCTAAGTGGCCATGGAAGCCTCAGAGATGTCAAATGTTATCTGGAGGATATATCTGACCGAATTTCATGATCATATCTAAACTAATCTCAACACCTCTATATTTGACGATGAAGCTGATAAACATTCTGGAAGTGAACTCGAAGGCACACATTATGGGGTTCTTCTTCAGATGGAAGAAACATGGGAAGATGAACACTTTATCATGATATTTGAGATTTTCTTGATGTTGTGGAGATTTGACCACCATATCTACCATGTAAAATTCCACCTATGACCCTAGGTTCTTCTTGAATATGCGGTGCATGGAATGCTGGTAGGTGGAACCTACATTCTTTAGACTGAAAGTCATTACCTGGTAGTAGAAAGTACCTTGTGGTACCCTAAAGGTGGTAGAATATTCATCTTCTAGTTCCATTTGGATATAATTATATCCATAATACCCAACCATGGAGGGTAGAACATAGAACCCAATAGTGGCATCAATCAAAAATTCCATCACTTGAAGGGAATGTCATCTTTCAATCAGTGATGGTTGAGATCCCAGAAGTCAATGCAGAAAATGATATGTTTGTTCCTCTTCCTAACAAGGATAATTTAAGCTAACCATCTATGGTACTGGACCAATTTGAAAAATTTGGCCCAGATGATCTTATCAACCTCATCCTCAACCATAGCATTGTGTGAAGGTTGCATCTTTCTAGGAGGCTATTTGAACCTGTGATGATTTTCTAGATGACCGAGGTAGTGGATAGTGACCAAAGGTTCTACCCCTAGAATCTCTTCATAGCTACAATATAATACATCCTGATTTAGATTCCATAAATCCATGTTTCACTATTTCTCTTCGACATTCATAGTAGTGCTGATTAATATTGTTTTCAAATCCATCTCTTTTCCACAATTCACCTGTACCAAATCATCAAACGTGGTGGAGACACCCTCTTCTAAAGAGGGAGGAGCATCCTACAAATCATATTCCTCATTCAAGGAGGAGGGATCCTCAGCAAAAGTTGATTATTTTGAGTCAAAAAATTTTGACGGGACACTGGAGCCAGGATGAGTAGCGGTGGAACCCACATCGGGGGACCCCAGCCCTGCTTAAACAATGGATACAAAAGCTATTGACCTGATCCCACATGGCCTTTGACCCAAGGGGCCACATTTGATGATATCAAAGCAATAGTGGCACACTGTCTTGAGTTGGTTTATCCCACCAGAATGAAACAATCAATTATGATGTATTTCCATTTCCATGGGGTGGACATCCTAATAGATTATGGGTGTAGGGGGCTTTGGGACCACCCGAGCCTGATTTTTATAAGAATATGAGGTGATCTTCCAGAATCCCTTTGAATTGGTAATGTGCTTCCCCCTAATTCCATAGACAACAAAAAATTGCCTCATGTCTAGGTTCGTGGCCTCCAATCAGTGGATCAGGAAAATGTAGCCATCCTCCAGGTCTGTCCACAAGTTCATCACAGCCATGGTGTGTTCAACCTCATTATCATAAATATGCTTGTATTTATGGTTATAGTAGTTGGAAAAAAAGATATCAGGATTAAAAAGAGGAAAAGGGAGATTCATCACCTTCAAGTAAGAATATGTGACCATTAAGTGAGTACATAAGGTATTAGTGACATGAAGAAGGGATCGTCATGTGCAGGTGGAGCCATAGCCTACCCATAAACATGTTGTAAGTGGTGTCTTGTGAGGAAACCATGAATTTGGTGCTAGACACTAGGCCACCAAAATAGGTCTTCATGTGGATAATTACAACTGTTTTCTATTCCTTTCAGTCATAACATTGATTTTTCAGGTTTGATGGAATCAGATCTACCTCAGACTTTCCCAAATGTATGAGTTTCTGAGTTGGAATAAGGTTGATCCCTAAGCCTATGTTGACAAGACTGCACTGAACCTCAACATAGTTGAAATTTCAAGTGATGTACAATGAGTAGATATGCCCATGTATGGGAGAACATTAATCTTATACAAAGGAAGAGATAATGGATTTACATTTTAAATGATCAATTACCTCAGAAAGAAAGGCTTATGTGGCTGCTACCTACATCTCAAACTAGAGGGGGATTCTTAAAGCCTCAGCGAGGGATTCTTGAAAATATGACGATAGAAAAAGTGGATATAGGATAGATTTATTCACAAGAAGGGTAAAAATATGCTTATGAAAATCATACTTCCATGCCAAACATGAACTTCTATTGAAAGTAGGTCATTGTGTGGAAAGAGGTAAGACATGCACTTCTGGTTGACCGGTGGGATCTGGCTAGTGTCGAGAATGTCCTTCTACTTACTAGTTGAACCGTGTGGAGTGACTACTGGCTGAGGGACAGGTGATTGACATCGATTACCAGTAGAAAATGGTTGATCGTAGCCTGATCATGGTGGTTCCACCAGATTGAGTAGTACAAACGATGGTATAGGTAAATCTAATGTGACAATATGAGAAGTCCATGTGTGCTGAGCTCTACATTGGGCCTACTTCCAGGTCAATATGGAATGCACATGTTGGCTGGAGGTACTAACTAATGCATTATAGTGACTCATATAACCATGGATCTATTGATGCTGGTGTCATCTGAGGATGTTGGGAGGATCCTCTTGGCACTCTTCGTCGTCAGCAACCATGTAGGGGTTTACCAGCTCCATGGTGTTAACTAAAGCATTTCATGGATTATCACTTGAAGACTCATTCATCACATGATGGATTCTGGGGGAATTTCCCAACTCTGGGGCCTGAAATCTTCAATAGTACGGTATGATGATGGAATCAGTGGGGGGGATTTGCTTTCCCTTGCATCACTAATGCTTTCCCTTCAAGGGAGAGTATGACCGAGATGTCCACACTGATGTAGTGTTTGTGGGTATCGTGTTGACTTTTGATGGATTGTATTGGTACAAAACTGCACGAATAATACAATGTCCATGGGAGACTACCCTACAGTCCATCCAGTAATCATATTTTTGAGACCTGCGGTTAGTAACCTTTTTACACTCACCTTCACTGTCACTGTCATTGTGAGGCATTACGGACATGAATGCCACTTGTTTCAGGGAAATACCTAACCCGAATAATTTGTTATCAGCATGGTCTTGGATCATGTATTTAAGTACATAACACTACATGAGGGTTCTCCCAAGGATTCGATGATAGGGGCAGTAATTGGGGAGATCAGCGAGATCCACCTCTTTGGGCCTCTGAAATTCTGACAATCATAGGAATAACTAGTCCATGGAACTTTAGAAATAACTAAGGACATTAGCCTCATTAAATTATTTGGTATGTTTCCTTTTATCCGAGATGGGGACTTTAGTATCCTATCCCTAACGAGGGGATAGAAGAGCCTATCAAGTATGTGGAATCTGATTATCTCACCTCAGTAGTGGTCTCACATTATGTAGGAGAACCTATAGATTCTGAAGTTAGCATTGCTAGGCCAGAGGTTATTCCTGAGGTGGTGGGCCTCTGCGATGTTGTGGAGGTGTCTCCACTGGTAATATCTTGAGATGCATGGGGGCCTCAATTTGTGCTAGTATGGTGGGCTCGGCCTTAGTGGATCTTCTTGTGGTGACTAATGGAAGAAAGTTATGTGCTTGTCTAGGCTACTACAAGGCTTCCTCAAGATGTTGGGATCTATTAGATAAATCCTAAAATCACCCAAGGTAATTCTAAGTGATGATATAGGGGACCAAATTAGTTTCAAAATTCCCCACACACATTGTTAGTAGATTCTTCCGAGTCAGTGGAATATCAGGGGAATATTTTAGGACATTCAAACTAGATACAATGACTACAATGCACTCGTTATTCCTCTACATGCACTTGATAAGGTTAGCAATACTAATATTCTGGGGGTGGAACTGAAATGGTTAAGAAACATCCTATGAAGATCCTCCCAACCAGTTACTATCCCAATGGGTAGATGGTTGTACCAAATAAACAAGGGCCCTTCAAATGTCTATTCAAAACACCAGATCTTGGCGGCCTCCTATAGTGATGGAGTTCCTAAAATGGGACTCCACATTAAAATATTGAGGTCCAAATTATCAGCGGGTCTCATGTCCCATTAAAGGGGGAGATGGTAGGATTTTACAAACTAGGGAGTGATTCCATATCCTCCTCCCATGATGGATATTGCATTACATCAGGCAGGATTTCCACATGTCGAGACTCAAGGGCCTCGAGACAGGAAATGAGAGAATCCATTGGATAATCATTGCAGGGATTTCTATATTGACAAGGATCTCTGACCACCAGTGTGTTGGAAGGTTCTTCTACATGTTAAGTAGGCCCAACAGCATGTGGAGAATCTGGTAGGATAGCCGGCAGAACTACCGGGGGAACAACCAATGGAGCAGCTGAGGGACCCTAAGGTTGGTCCTTATGAGTGTTATCATGAATCTCGGGTTGATTTGGTGATGGATATCATGCCCTCTTGCCATAAACTTATGCATCTACCCTATTTATATGTGTAAGATGGTAAAGGTCAAACATAGGCAATTTGTCGGGGGTGAACCTACCCCTGCTACCTTGGTCATGGATCACCATAGTCTGGTTGTCATTCCATAGCAAGTTCAGTGAGAAGTTCAACAAAAATAATTTTATGATCCATGAGTTATTGATGCAAAACAACCTTTTTGGGGCCGTCATCCATCTTTTCTACTAAGCCAGATGGGTCAGAGGGTCTAACGACTCCAGCATGATATTTTCCCTTATTAGTGTTCTGATCAAGGGATAATGACCTAGAAGGTACATGAATACCAAGTAAATTTCATTACAAGAGAGTAACCCTACCTAAAGGACACAACGTGTGTGACACCACCCCAAGATATATGTTCTCTTCATGGGTCCCTAGCTCAGTCCCTTTCACAGATAGGTCATCCATGATAACTATGATTGTACCTGTAGGCATATCCACAATATCGTAGGGCATGTCGGGATGATTCTAGATAGAACTGAAGTGAGGAGCCATATACTAGCCCTAACCAAGGATCTGGAAAATTGGGGGGAAGCAACCTTAATAATTCTATAGAGCACATTAAATCTCTATATGCATTGTTTTTGGAGGGTCTAAGTGAAACCGTGAAACTCCAACCACCGATCCAATAGAAGTGTAGCAAATTCAACCATGTATCATTTCTGGACTATGTTGTCAAAGTTCCCCTAGCTATTTAGGTAAGCCAACAGTCAATGAAGGAGTTGGAAGTGCGTTCCTCGGAGGGTTTTGAAGAAGCATATGACCAAATGCTAGAGAATAGAGTTCAGAGTTCTGATGTTGAAGGTTTCAATTAGCCATAAATTCTCTGGAAAAAGGTCCATCGCCAGGATTTCCCACAAGCTCCTTGGAATAGACTTGAGATCTAGCCCTTGGTTTCTCCATCCATTGATTGGAGTCAGTTGAGGGACTGTTAATGGAAATGAGGCAGCACAATGAGATGGTAGATTGGATATTGGAGAATACACTGAGTGATCTCACAAGCTACCATATCTTGGGTTGTCTTTAGAAGAATGCAACGCCAAAGCCACCACATCCCTATAAGATGGACTAGAGGTCACAGCTTCACATTTAGTGGATGTGGTTACTAGATGTGGTTCATGTTATTTCTTGTCCTCTATTGGTCCTCAAAACAACTCTCTGTGATCTCGGGATGAGGTAGAGAATGACCCTGTTGATGATAGGGAGGATTTAATGGCAAAGCCCTATAAAGAGGGAAAATATTCCTCCTCATAGATGTATCATAGAAGGGTGGAAGGGATCCAATGTACCTATTTTTCTGGACAGATGAGGCTTATAAACCTTGTTCCTACCCCGGTCCCTGACACAAATTATGGGGGTGAGGTTTCCACTACTGAATTGAATTCTTCCCCATAATCTGAAAAGCATACCAATTTAATCGTGGTATGAAACACCTCTGTATTATTCCTTTGGCAGTGGCGATCATACCTACTACCCTGGGATGGATCTACAATATAAGGTATGTTTTTAACATGAGGAGGACCTTCGACTGAACTAATTCTAGTGTGGAGAGGACATCCACCTAGGTAAGTCAGCGTGTGTGGAGAACCTGGGAAAATGTCCAAAGGAACATGGGGATGGCTTCCATGTCTGCTAGCAGGCGCATGGGGGAGACCTATACGGGAAGTTTTAGAGTGCGTATGACCTAAGATAGAGCAGGTGGAAGCATGTGAAATACTTTCATGTTTGTTTCCCTTAGTATTGATGGTATAAGGGGGGCCTTCATACCAGTCAAACTGAACATGGGGAATACATCCACATTGGATGCTAATGAAGTGGGGAAGACCTCCGCTTCTCTGATTATCTGGATGAGGAGGACCATCATTAGATGCAGTAATAACAAGGTGAGGACTACATACTTATTATTTACTAGGCAAGGAGGATATTCACGTTGGAGAGCCGTGAATGGAGGAACGAATCCATTACGGGGATCACGGGTGTGAAATAATCCTTTTTGATGTATGTTAGTGCGGTGGGGAGAGCCTTCAACCAGACTGATGGTGGCATAGGGATGACTTCCATGTTGAGCATGAGAGTAGTTAGGGATTTACCTCTCATTGATGGAGGCACAAGGAGGACCGACATGTTGGTTTCCATCTCCATGGGTTGTACCTTGATGAGTAATACCTGTGTAGAAGACCAAGATAGTCATCCCAACCTACCTGTGGGGTTATTCGGGCCTCAATCTGTGTCAGGAATATAATTTTCACTGTTTTGTATAAATGGGGAATGGAAAGTATTGTTGATGGTGGAACATGCCACTTTATCAATTGACGATAACGCCCACTGGTGGGATCCCCCCTCACCATACACCTGACGATGGCCTGAGGTTAACCAGACAGTTACTAGTGGTGTAGGTGTGTAACTCACCTACTCCCAGGCCTTTGAAACTGGGTAGTGGTGATGACATGTTTTGGTGGGATCCCTCCTTGGCACCCCCAGGAAGGGATCTTAGTTGGGATGTCCCATACTTTCCTCACTTAACTGGTATAAGGGATCGAGTCACCAAATCATTCTAGGGAGAGGCTCCTATAACATTTATCAGTTGTCGTTGGGAGTAGTGGCTCCCTGCATGGCCCTTGGGGATGGTGGTGACGGTGATGCGTAAAATCATCTTGGTACTGACATGCCATATCCCAAGTTGAGATAATCCCTTATTCCTCAAATCATCATATGAGGTCATTGATCACCCTCCTCTAAACAAGTTCAGATGGTGAGATAGGTTGTGGTAACCCAGCTTCCATGGATGTGGGGGTCGTCATAGAAGATATTGAGTTGCATGATATTTCTATGGTCTAGTTTCCCTGACCCCTGTGTCAGTGGGTAGGTGGTCATTGGTTTCCTGACAAAATAGCATGGGTCCTATAAAGCAGTAGGATTCTAACATTATTGTTGAAGGGAGGAAAATGATGTCCCATAATACAGCACTATTATATCCCCCATGATTGGTAAGAAAGATCCTTACTAACAATGTCACATACCAGGATTCCAAATCTTCAATTGCACGATCTCTGATGATTTTCATGTCCAGCCCACTATTTTCTTGGCAATACCTAGTGCCGAATTTCTGGATTTGGTGTCACAGTTATACAATGATCCCTCGAATTCTACTAATATCCACATTGATGAGAAGATTCATGTCGGGTTCACCATTTATTTTTTTGATGATTTCTCTGGGGTGTGAATCTGTCTGCAAGGATGTTCTGGCTATTACCCTGCATTCCCACTTTCCAATGGTGGGTGGAATCCGTCTCTGATTCAGGGACATTTTCTCTTTTCTCAAAATGGGATGATGGTATGTTAGTCTATCATTCTATGGATTCTTTCTTAGAATTATTTTCCATGTCCAGGTCTCCTTAATAGATTTAGATGTTATTAATGAAACGCTTTCCTCATGACATATCATTATGGATGGTGCTTAATTACACTAATTCAGTCTGAACATTCTATAAGGACATGATAGGAATGCAACCTTTGACTATGGGAGAAGTCACGTTTGACATCACTGGAGTGTCTGGACACTGAAACATAGATGCGTCAGTGTTTCTTCCCCATATGATAGAGCTTCTTGAGGATGTGGAGGACTGAGGCATCCCATGATGAGTGTGGGGAATTATATACCATAAGCATGGCCTTGAGGTTTTCCTCATCTTCCTAGGTTTAACACAAGGTATGCTATGAGTTTAATGTCTAGAGGAGATGGATCATACTAATTTTAACAATGATGGTAGTGGACCCGATGGGTACATCCCTAGGAGGGAGCACCTGGGGGGTTAATTGGATAGTTGGATCAAAACGTCCAATGAGGACGGATCCGAGATTGTGATCCCTATAATAGGAATATGTCACACCATGAAGACTGATCTAGACACCACTGAGGGAGGATTAGGTAAAAGAGATCCCAATAAAGGGGGACACCAATTTTTATCCTTTGATGGGATTGAACCTTAGAGATATTTCCTATGCACCATGTGTGGCCAACAGGGATTAAAACCCACATAGTTTGAATTAATGAACAATCAGGGTGTACAAAAAGGACAATGTCCCAGAGATATGCTAGTGATTAAGCAAGGACAAAGGCTCTTCCAAAGAGGGAAACTATTGGTTTGGATGGTTATGGATTGTATGGGGATTAAGTGTGATTACATTTTTGGGTGGATGGCATGATTTTACAAGGATGTGGAAGCCTGAGTAATAATCAGGATGGATATGGATGGAGTGTTGAAGGATAGAGTGAGTGGAGATGGAACCGACGTGAAGGTGATAGTGATTTTGGGAATGAACCTCTGAGTGGAATCCTACATATCCTCGTAGTTGGGAATGAATGTCCACGTAGTTTGGTGGGACATTGGGACACCATAAGAGGTAGCCCTAGATAATGGACGCTTTGATATGACCCGGAAGAAGTAGAACCCCTAGGTTGGTGCATAACCTTCCCATAACACAAAGGCTTAAGGGAGAGACCAGGATGGAACATGGTTGTTGGGCCTGAACTCCCTGGAGTCCTCCTATGTATCCCCCTAGAAGGGAATAAATATTCATGTAGATCATAAAGGGGTATTGAATTGGCTTGTATTGAAAGGAAAGTGACCCGAATACATGATGTGGGTTACGCGTGGTTATTGTCCCTAGAGTAGGTCTGATGCCACTGAGTGACAGACCAAGGATGTAGGTCCCAACAATGGGGACACTAAGGTTTACCAGTGTTTGGGTTTATAATGTGGGGTGGATTTCTATGTACCATTTCTATGAGATAGGGATTAAAACCCGTGTAGATTGAATAGTTTTACCATTGTTTGGGGTTTAACCTCAGGAAGGCTTCATACATACCCTGTCTAAAAGATAGGGATAAAAACCCACGTAGTTTGAATGTATATAGATTATCATCATGCAGGATGAGAAGGGCATACAATTTAACATCATTCAGGATTGTGGTGAACCGATGCGAACTGGTAGGGACTAATGGATGACAGTCTTGAACCTTAGGAATGCATCATAGATACCTTTCCAAAAAGGGGGTAATATCAAATTCAATGTAGTATGGTGGGGTGGGGAATGGGGCTTACACACCGAAGGTGGCCCATGGAGGATTCCATGGTTTATGCTTACTTTATGACCATGTGATTCATGATCGGTGTGAGAAAAAAGAATAAATAAATAGCTAATGATCAACTCGTGAAAGTTTTGTCCATAAGTAATAGAGTGGAGATATCATCCCAAAGAGGAAACAAGGTCTCTCTCTTGGTTATAGGCCTACAGAGTTGGATATTTGGACTTACTCAAGGATGGAGGCCTGATGGAGATAACAACCATTGGGGAGGGACAAGGTAATGAAGGTCCATGTGCCCTTCCCTCCACTGGCCATTTCACATGCAAGAAGAGAGGAGGACCATGGATGATACCTTCCACAAGAATGGATATGGAATTACACCAATATGGTTTCCCTCCCTCGCAGACAGATGTCGTTCTATGAAAGGAGGATCTCACTCCCATGGAGACCAGTGGGTGTGGAAAATGTCTAAGGTGGGGAACCCTGGGTATATTTCATGGGGTGAGTATACAGTTTAACATCATGTAATGGGGATGATGATGTGTGTATTATTAACATCCTATATCTCAGACAATGAGGATTCACTCCCCACCCTTATGACTTTCATAACCAGTGTTCTTTAACTATTGGTGAAGGGAAGGCACCGATAATTCCATGTGGAGAAAAGGTTATGGAGTCATCCATTGAGGGTCTCACAGTAGCGTGGCTATGAGAAGAAGAAATAGCCTTTAGCATACCTATTTGAAGAAAAATGAGGCTAATAATCACAATATTAAGCACCACCCAATGGACATTGAAATAACATGTACAAGCCTAGAGGGATAACTGGAAGAAGGGTTTGTGAAGCAATGGGGTTGATAGGAACAGACCCTGCAAAACTCTGATACTCCAAATTGTGGAGAGACTCTAAAAAGTGGTATACTTAAGGAAGTGGAGTGGTCAATCCCATAAATGGAGTATAAAAGCATCTAAAGGGTGATTTGCGATGAGAATGTGATTTTTCATATTAGGACATCGTAGATCATGGGTGCCTTGAAAAGCATGGTATTGTGAAGAAATGTACTTCATGAAGCATAGGGATCCTACCTTAGCATGGGGTCTACATGGGCAAGGAATATACTTCATGAAGTTTGAGATCTTTTTGAAAACCTAAGTTCCATTAGGGATCTTCTTCCCTTGTGGTGTCCCGTGGGCTTTGCGAAGGGTATCCCTACTGGAATAGGAGATGTATATGAGGTATGGAAAAGGTATTTCACAATGATCAAATACCTTGAAGAGCTCATTTTCGCAATGTTTTATAGAGAAATAGGTGATTCACTCTTTGAGATAAGAAAAGGTGAATGATCATGGTATCCGTCCTTGGGGTCCTAGAGAAGCATGGTATTTATAGGCGAAAGGTGACACAAAGAACTGACATCGCATTGTGAAGTAGCTTGCACATTTCCATCAGAGGCATATTTTTTCATGTTCGTCATAACTATGGAGTCGACTATCATCCCCTAAAAGATTTAGAGGCCTCCTTCATTCCATAAGTGTAAATCACAGAGGATTCCATAAATTTCCAAGTAATCAAAGAGGCGATTATGTTCCCTCCGTAGCACGAAGCATTCCATCAATTTCATCTTAACCATAGAGTCTCTCGCCTCTTTCATCTACAACAATCACAGATGGGGCCATGGATTTGGTGTGGCCTTTATTTTGAGGGGTTTTTCAAAGGAGATTTATGAAAAATCCCTTTTTTGACAATGTTGTCCTCATTGCATATTTTTTACATGCACTCATTTAGGCGCAAACATGTCCCAAGTAAATTTTTTCATATACTATCTTCTTCAGGTAAAATCAGTTTAAAAAACATGAAAATATATATTTATAATCTTTCAATATTGAAAAATAATATCATCTGGCTTTTTAAGAATGCCATGTTAACCATTCAGACCCACCAGATCTAGAATTTTTTAAATCTCTTTTGATCTATTATCTCCCTTACTAATCACATCAACATATTATATTTATATATATTTATATATTCTCCATAGTAGAACCATTTTAAATCTAATCAATTTATTTCCATAGATACTCAAATAATATTATTATATATATGTTCAAATGTATACAAATCACTCATAATTTAGTTTAGATTCTGGGATATCTGAGTATGTTTGATATATATGTGTATGTATATATATATTTGGATCTTTTTTCAAATCCAGAAAAGGATTTCATTATAATTGTTATGATTATTCAATAAATTCTAATTAAAAACATCTTAGACTGTTCAAAGCTTGTTATGGGTTGTATGTGTTTTCATTCATGTTTAAAGGAATTTCTCCCCTGGAAACGCTCTCAATGATCCTAGCCCTTCCCTATTTTTCATATTTTCTCATTTTTGTATCCCTCGATTAATTCTATTATTCACATACTAGGAGTAAAAAATATCACTACCAAATATCATATAAAAATTCAGAAAAATTTTTAAATCTATAAGGTAATAGAATCTTATATCATGCTTATTGTTTCTGTCAAAACCCCTTTTGTAAGGGGATTATTTCCAAATAATACAATGATTTTTTGTTTTAATATATAATCCCTTTATTGTATGTAAGGGATTATTTTTATAGAAAATTATTTTATTTTTTAATAAATGTAACAAAAATATTATTTTCAAAATTCAATGTATTCATTTTCAAATAAATATTTACTCAAGGGTTGGTGTCCTACTTAGTAAGGATGTTTAGTTTTAATATATTTATTTTCATTTATTTAATTTTAAAACCCTTATTTTAAGATAGATTTATTTTAACTTAAACCACTATGAATAAGGATATAAATTCATCACCAATTATTTTTAACAATTTACATTTTAATGTTTCAAAATTTTTATTTAATGGATTTCTGCTTCTAATTTTATATTTATGTAAATATACTGTAAATACCATTTACATTACCAGCATATTAATAAAAAAATTATTTTTATGTTAAATTTCTATACTATTTTCGAATACTACATTTTAATTTAGGAAAACCTTATAAAAATATGGATTTCTACTTACCATTATTGTGTTTCAGAAGAAATTTATTACACTAAATAATAGAATATATAAAATTATTTTCATCCTTAAATATAATTTATTTGGTTTTTTAATGAGTTTTAACAGATTTTAAATGAGATTTTAAAATTGAAAAAAATATGTTTTGGTAAACTAAAACTGGGTACTTTAGATTCATATTGAAGGAATATAGTTATTCCACAACCTCAAATGAAGATTTTCCAAAAAGAGATAATAAAAGTGGCCTCATGGGTTTATTACGGTTTCCTAGGTACGATAATAATCTATATAAATTTATTAACATCAAATTATTTTATAGGATAAATTCAATGATATTTTTAAATGTTAATAATTTTAAATTGAATATCTTTTAAAAGTGATATATATTTTTAAGGTTACAATAGTATTTCCTATTATTATATTTTAAAAAACCAAATAATCTAATTGAAAAAGTTTTTATTTTATAATATGTTTTACTAAAAACATTATTGAATAAATTTTTATTGTATCTGTAAAATGATTTTACATTGGTTTTAAAACCCCTTACAGGGAAATTTTCAACCAACCCTTGTTTCTAAAACGTCATTGTCAATATCTTTATAATTACCAAGGATTTGGGTATCCTTTTAAGAAGAAACAAATATTTAATCAATTTACCATTTTTATTCATATATTATATAATCTATAATATATTTTATGGTGTTCCATAATCCTCTAAAAACTAGACCGAAAAAGTTTCTGATGAATGTAAATTACTATGTATTTTTTGTTAAACAAATTATCAAAAAATACACATGGTTTTTTTAGTAATAAATCTATGAGTATGGGTAATGATTTTGATATTTTACACATCCTAATTATTAGATTTATAATTTCCATGTGATGAGATACCCCTTCAACTATAATTTTCCCCTTCCATGAATCTCAATGTACGCCCATTATACTACTGAATTTTTCCTCCTATATAGCATTTCAAAATTTGGTTTAGTGAATAATCAACCCCATTCCTACTCATTGGTATTCACCTAGATGTATCTATCCATAATTGATTAGGGAAATCTATATATGTTACCCACACTCCTTTTTTATGGGATAAAATTAATGAAAGGAATCCTTAACTTATATATGAATTTATATGTCATAAAATATAAAGGTATTTGGGAATAGAGCTATAATGAATGGTTAAGGTTTTTTCTAAAGAGATAATATATATGGTTTAAGGAAATTATCCAAATATCTCCATGTTAATATGATTTGGTGGGTTTCCATGACATATGTCAATGATAACATGTCTTGTGTTGTGGTCACATTCCCATGTTTCATTTATGTTATCATGTTACATCATTCCTCTTTGTTGATGATTATGTTTCTCAACCCTATTCTATTACTGTGATATGCCTCTTGTCTTACATGTACTACCTTACATTATGAAATTCTTTGTTTATTAACATACTTGTCTTTATAATTCACCCCATAAATATATGCATCCCCATGATACCCCATGATATTTTAGAAGACACATAGAATATTATCACATGTTATAGAGATTTTAAATAATATTTTTTAAATTTTGTCAGGTTATGTAACTAATTTATCAAAGAAACTAAGATTCGTGATTTTTTTGGTTGTATTAAGTGAAAATTTGTATTATAAACCATGAATTAATGTGTAGTAAATAGAAGGCTCTTCATGGTTAGTATTGGAGAAGAATATAGTTATTTTTGGGTTTGGGATTAGAAAACCTTAGT
Source organism: Viscum album (assembly GCA_963277665.1). Classification (NCBI taxonomy): domain Eukaryota; kingdom Viridiplantae; phylum Streptophyta; class Magnoliopsida; order Santalales; family Viscaceae; genus Viscum; species Viscum album. Next base: position 204,262,401 of record OY728159.1, on the reverse strand, counting down.
GAAATTATTAAAAATAAGAATAAATATATGAAAAAATCCCTAAATTTCCGTAATGTATATGGTAAGTGGTATCCAAGATAAATCCTCACTATCAAGATAGTACAAGTTAATGTGGATATAGCAGAGTTGTACCTATGGGTAATAACCTCAAAAAGGGATCATTAGGCTTTGACTCAATCATTACCTGGTGAAAAACAATGGTCCTTACTACATACCTACTTTTAAACTCTTGGGGGATATCATTTTTTGAATTCACAAACACATTACTAACTATTACGATGTTAATAAAAAACCATATGATTTTATATAAAAAAATATATCATAGATAATATATGTTGAATCCTAAAAATTCATAGCCTATGAAATTCATTTTTGTGTAATCCATATAATTTTATTGGGTTCTTGTTTATTTTTATTTAAATTAATGCCTAATTTTCCCTTTATTATAGTTGTATGATGAAAATAGGGGAAACCAAGATGAATAAAAATTAGATGGGAAATTTGATGACATCTTAGAGAAGATGCAAAACCATATTGGAGCTACTATCAAGAAACTAATTGTAATACATTTTAAATTGACTCATGTTTTGAATCGAAACATGAATCATGAAGAACCCCCAAACACCCCTAAGAATATACATGTTGCGATTGAGACAATTATGTGACAATTTCATAGGATATTCAATAGTTCTTATGATACATTAATCATAGGGATATGGGTCAATTCCATTGATAAGATATCCACTTTTATTAAATTCTCTATTATATGAAAGGTTGTGCTTTCTATTTATCATATAGAGGGAGAGGCTGATCAATACAGGATGGTTATAAAAAATATAGAGCCTGAGTATGATATTGATCTGATGGCATGGATGGAATTTTGGGAAAAAAATCAACAAATATTTTCCACACATGATCTAACACAAAATGTTTGGTGATTTAGTTTCCATAAAAAGGATCATGAGTCCTTTAATTTTATGAAGAAAAATTCATATGAATTGTTTGATACACATCCATATTTGACACCTTCATCAAAGGTAAGGATAATCTCATAATTCATGGGATAAATCTAATTCTATGATAATATTTGAAATTTCATGAATTTTGTAGCAATGAATAATTTCATGATGTATAATAAATGTTAAAATAAATATCAATGCATCTAAATTCACTCATGGGTCCACAGATAGGATGATGATGTTGGATTACAACTCTGGTTATGAGATGTAAAAATCTCATTGGGGAATGAACATCCAATACCCCTTGTCAAAATAGTTTGATGAATCCTCCTAGAATTCTTTTGATGGGAACAAGGAAAAGATTTTTTTTAGAAGGAAGGTACCTAGATAATGATTGCTGATGGAAGAAACCAAATTATGGGATTAAAGAAATGTATGTTGTATTAAACCCTTAGCTGACTATAAAATTTCTCAACTAAAAGGAATAAAAATATATTCTATATGCCAAGGGTTTTCACTAATGATGGATGAAAATAAAATCCACAAAATATAGATAATGGAAATGATTATTAAATCACAATTACTTAATTAGATCCTAATAATAAAGTGGTGACAAGTACACTAGTTATTAATCAAGGATAATGAATGTACTATTTCATTCTGGTACTATGCATTATTTCATATCATGCATGTTTAGTATAACTATTCAAACTTAACCGCGGAAAATAAAATTGATTTTTGGTGAAGACATAAATTCTATAAATCATTGATTCGCAAGTATAAAACTCTCCCCTATTAAAAATTTTAAACTAAATGTCACAGTGAACCTTGTGATTATACTGTTATATTAATTCAATGATATATTGGGTATATATTATATTTAATCATATAAATCTGAAAAAAACTTCAAATATACATAAATCACTTTTTCTATTGTTATTCACCCTATGATTATATACATGTTCATGGAGGATGATGAATTATATTTGGTATCATCATATCAATATTTTATATTATTTAAAATAGATAAATAAAATCTCTCTTAAATTAATGAAACTAGGTACATGTTAATCCTTGATGAGATGCTTATTGTGAGAGAATTTTTTGATGTGTTCCCTAAAGAACTTACTGGTCGTCCTCCATCCCGTGAGGTTGATCTTCCAATCAGGATTATACCTATATAATTTCCTATATCAAAAACTAAATATAGAATTCATATTGTTGAACATGAGGAACTAAATAATTATCTATAAGAGAATCTAAAGAAATGATTTGTATTCTTATGTGCTTCATTTCGGGTCCCACCAATACTCTTAGTTATGAATAAGTAATGTTCAATTTGACTCAATATTTTATATCGTGATTTCAATATGGACATGATAAAGAAAAATGTATCATTTACCATAGATATATGGCTTATTCCATTATCAGTTTCAATCCTCATATTTTTCCATAATATATCTTTAGTTGTGATATTATCATGAAAAGGTTAATAAAAAGGATATCCCAGATGGTACTTTCCATACATGGTATGACCACTATGAGATCGTAGTAATTCCAGTTGGACTCTCTAATTCTCTTGAAATAATAATTTATTTAATGAATAGATTTTTTTGGGATTACCTTCACAATGTTGTGGAAATATTTATAGATTATACTATTATCAATCTAAGAGAAAATAATAACATGAGGATTTTCCAAATACTATATAAAAGTTTTTTTATAGAGAAAATACATATGTAAATTATAGTAAATTTGAGTACTAGTTGGAGAAATTATCATGCATGGGACATGTTATCATCAAAAATATAATATCTATATAAACATAAAAAATAGAGAAAACTGATGGATTTTTTATTCCAGAATCTATGATAGAAATCAATAGCATTATTAGAATAATTGTGTAGAATCCTAAATCAAGGTCCACTAAAATGATTCCCTGAGATGGTGTATCACATGGCCTCACATGAACCACCTCTTATGGCAGATGCTACCACTTACCAGTGAAGGGCTATGGAGGATCAATGGAGATACAGTGACCTAATAATCATAGTGGAATAATAGAATAATAATATCAATAAATAGTGGAATCATAATAAATAACTAATATAATGGAATGTCATCCAATATCATATGTATAATGATGTCCTGTCATGATATAAAAAAGAGAGTAAATGTGGAATACTAGATTATAAAAATACAACATCATATAAAAAATGAACAAACAACTAAATGCTTTATCACTTAAGTCGTGATAATAATCTAGTTCCTCTTCTCTCGTAATCCAAACTAGTAAGATGAAGCATCAATAAAAGTATATTATCCCTTGTACATAACTTCAGTCATAGATTGTACCTAGATAAAAAAGGTTATCTTAGATAGGGTATGAGATAAACTAAGTAGGCCAACAACAACGATGTCTAATATTAACCACATAGTGAATATACAATGACAAGTGTGTAGGAATAATTATCATAAAGTAGTGACATGACATAACAATGTCATTCTGGGTTCCATAATGTCACCCATCCAACTCTTCCAACTTCATACTATTCTAAAAAGGTCAATCAGCATGTGTCACCAAATATATATAAGTATACAACATATATAAATATGCATGAGTCTATATATATTTGTATATATACCAATATATATACACAGATGATGTTCCACATATGTAGATATTTATATAGTAATAATCAAGACCAAAGAAATATAACCAATTAATATATATATACACATAATAGTATGAAACTCAATTGAGACCAACAGCTCATTGAGTTAGGCCTCCGGTGGTTGTCTAACATCTATCAAACCAAACTAACTGAGAAGATGATGTTATGTCTATCAAAATCATATTATTCTGGGTGTGTGTTATTTTGTCAATCCAACCCATAACCATCTACAGATATGGTATTGCATCCATCAATCCCATAATCATCATAGTATATGGTATTACCAACATCATAGCCATATACATAGGAATAATAAGTCATTATAAGATATGATTAACACAATCCATGAGGTTGCTTCCCACAATTTAAAATTTCATTTATCCAAATGAATAGTTTATATTTTATATATTTTTCTTTTGAAATGGTCATACCATTCAGAATAACATCAGATCAATTACAAATTGAACAAGAATCATGAAAAAATCATTTGAATGGCGGTTTTGTCAAAATGGATAATATAATAGAGCATCACATCTTTCCACACTTTAGTCAAATTTATTTAAATAATCAAATTACCAATTATAATTCATAACACCATAAAAGGTGTATTTTATAAAAAACATTACCTTCATTATCGTATAATTTCAACAGCAATCCGCAAGGGTTGGTTTAAGTCAAGGCTATTAGCCTTTAGTGGTGTTCCAAGAACCCAGGGTTATAGACTAACTATGTAAATTTTGGAATTTTATATTTTATTAGAAAAACATGGAAGGTATATCATGAGGAAAAATATAGCATCAAATAAATAAACAATACATTGAGGTATAAGAATAAGAACCCCAACCTAGTATGTGAAGAGGATTCCCCCATCCATTATTTTCCCTTGATCCGGGCTAGAATAGAAGAAATTGAGGAAATATAATACCACTGTAAAAATAATTAAAAACATATTGCATGATAATAACAGCATAGATGGTAAGAAAAATGAGTAAAAAGTGAATATTAATAAAGTGATTACTCGTATAAATAAAATGGTACTGAAAAAACCTGCATCTGCTAACATATGAGTGAGATATTCCCAAGGCTAGGAGAGCTGGATGAAGAGATCAACAAAAGTAGGAGGCTTCTATATGAGAGTTAGAAGAAATTAAGGGCAATAATGAAAATTGGGGAGGGGTAAAAATTCAAAGTCACCCTTATTAATAAGAATATAGTTTGGCCACACATATTTTGAAATCATTCTTTTACTATGCACCACCTCTACCCTAAATGATAACACCACACATGGTTAGTCTAATGTTTTAGAAAAAGTGATCCTGACATGATGATAGTACTTGTTAGGTGGATCTAATTGGGTGCCCTGAGAGAACTTTTTGACTAAAACATGAATATTCTATGCACCTCTCTTTATACATTCTGCATCACCTCACATGGTTTAACAAAATTGTGTGGCCTCAATTTCACAGCTAAATATTATATTATGATTCAATTGTTTTCATAAAAATTGAATTCTCTATGATCTGAATGAGACCTATACATACTTGAATAAATTAATAAGATAATATTCACTATCATAAGGATCTGACAAAACAAACCAACAAAAAAAGAAAATAACATTACATCGATGAACAAATCTATATGTGATAATCTTCCTCATTAAAAAATCATGTCCCAGAGTTTTCATTTCGAAGGCAGTACACCATCATCTGATAAGTGTTACATCTAATGAGTGTGTATGTTGGACTCTCCCTCAAAGGTCACATTCTGTACTTAATCATGATACCATAAATCCTGCAACAAAGGAATTCACCTCCCTTAAAGAGCCTTCATGATCCAATAAATAACACAGATTGGGTGATCCTCAAAGAAACATCATCTTCTAAATCAACCTCATTAGAATATAAGGAATGAGAAAACTCTAAATGATATGGGTGAAGAAAAGATACTTGAATGAAATCATGGATTGATCAGTACCTCTGAGGATACATCAACCAAAAATCTTCCGAACTAACTATCTATGGGATCTTGAAGGTCCTTAAATAATGAGGTGAAAGGTCACCTTGTCTCCAAATCCATCTAGTCCATATCCTAGAAAAGTTCATATGAAAACCCATTATCCCACTATAAACTACATAGGTTGGTGATAGTGGTGGGTGTACGAATTATATGTAGAGTGAATTTTCTAGATACACTCCCAAAATAATTGAACCTACTCCGAAGTATCCTGGATGAGAAGTGGACTTATTGGTGATACAAATCCACCCTCTAACTAGAATAGGGATGATCAGAATGAAAATATATACAAGTACTCATAAAGATCCATCTATCGAGTCATTTAGAAGCAATTATTTGAAAAATATTTACAAGAAGTAGGTGTTTATCATATAAAATAAAAATTTAAGTACACATGTTCAAGGAATTTCCTCTAACACCTATATTGTCTACTAAAATCCCCTATCGACCTGAGGGAGATAGGTTTTACTTAGCATAATACATGTAAACCTAGATTATTTTGTTAACCTTTCCAGAATAATGTTGTGAAGAAAGTATAACTTTATGATACTTTGGTAATTTGAACTCTATGGAAGTGTATAATATCCCAAATGTAAAGCCTCACATGCTCTTTCACTAAAATGGTCTCTTTTATTGGTATGAAATGACCAACCATTGTCAACTAATTAATAATCACTGACAAAAAATAACTTCCATATGCTAACCTGGGTAAAAATGTCACAAAATTCATAGTATCATCCACCCATTTCCACATAATAATGATTAAATTATACATAATCCCTAATAGATTCTAGTGGTCCACATTCACCTACTAACTGGTGAATCATCATCTAATAGAATCTGAAAAATCTCTTTTCATAACAAGTTATCAATACTGGCAGTGTAAGTCATGGAAAAGTTTTGTAGGATTAGGGTGTACCAAATAACTGAGGAATGATACTCATGCATAAACTCATATCAAATTTCTATAGGAACCTAGATATGTCCATGGATGTGGAAGACCTTATAACCATCAATGACCCAATCGGGTGGTGGGTCCTTTCCTGCAACACTCTTCCATAGGACCATGCCATCATGATCTAATAAATTCCTCATCTCCACTATCTCCATAAGAAAATATTTAATTGATAATAATTCAATTATATAAGATCCAAGACTATCCTAAACATCCAAGTGCATCTCAGAATGAATGAAATAATATTCCACTCGTTTCTAGCATCTTGAACTATTTCTATCTGATCCATCTGGATTAGATCATTAGAAATCACATTAATTATTCTAGTTTTATAAGAGACATCAAACTCAAATTAATATAGGTATTCATCCCACCTTCATTTAGTAAGATTCAACTCACACTCTATATAAATCTACTTCAGGTTTTTGATGTCATTGTGTACTAAAGAGTACACCATAAGTATATAATGTAAACAAAATAACAAGGAATGAACCAAAACATCTAGCTTCAGATAGTGTGTTCGTTAATCTCACACATGAGGTCTGAATTTGAAAGACCTGTTCCACACAACTTGATCTACGTATAACACCTAAAAATTCTAAAGTGTGTCTTCTTATTCAATTGTGTTTATAACACAAAACACCAAGTGTAAAATGGGAATATACTTTCTAGATAAATTATAATATTAAATAAATATAATCTATTATATATCTTTTAATGTATATAACATTGAGTTATCATTTTTTACACATAAGAGAGACCTTCCTTGATAGCTTGTGTTACACACAAGACCATGTTTCACCAAATAACAATGTATTATTATAATATTACTATTTAATATAGTATGATATAACCTAGCCAGTATGTTAGTGGTTATTAATAGTATAAACTAACTTATGAAAATTTATGGTTTATTTAAATATAAAATTATTTCATTGGTTACCAAATTAATGAGAACTAAAAATAAGATCCCATTGGATATAAAAAGAAATATTTTTATTATTCTACTTCCATAGGTGTTTTTCTTAATAAACAAAATTAATCAAAATTATTGATTTATTTTAATTATATATATATATGTTATATATTCAATCTAATATTTTTTATATTCATCCACTGGTATTTATTGGCATAATATGAGAAAAACCCCAATTTAACACATAAAAACCTATATTTTTATAAAGAAAATTTTTCCACTATTTTAATGGATAACTATTTTCAAATATGTATTTTGAAACATTAATTAATCAGATATGTGAAAATAAACTTCAAATTTTAAATATAAGCACAAAAATGAGGTTAGGGTGAATTTTTAATATTTTTACAAAACATATAAATTTTAATGAATATTAAAAAATAAATAATTTTAGTTCAAATTTGACTTTTCATATAATTAATTTATAAGGTTAAATCATACTTCAAGTTGGTTTTAATGTATAATTACATAATATTATTATTAATTCATCCAATTTAGTTCTTTTTAATCAGTTTCACAATGAAAATGACTATAAAAACATAGCAAACATTCACACATATTTACATTAAAAACCAGCATTGCCGTCCCACCTGTCGGATTAAATTTAAATTAATTTCTGCCAATTATATGAATAAAATTTTAAAAAATGGTTTCCATATTTTTATTAACCATAATATATAATTTTTAATAAGTCCAAATTTATTTTTGACCACAAATATTAGTGAAAGCGACTAAAATTAATTACAACGATTAAGGTTAAATTAAGATTAATAAGGTAAAAAACCATACCCTTGACACCCAAAAAGAACTATAAACATGTACAAGATATATTGGATGGACATATTTAGACCCTATCAAATATTTTATCAAATTGGTACCATTATTGGATCCATTAGCATCATGAAACACATGGTTGCATTTCCGTTGTTAAAATATTACAAGAGTGCGACTCCTCGTCCACTATAAATGGCAACCAATTCTACTAATTACTCACACAACTCAAATTACATAGGATCATAAAATATATGCCCAAATTTATTCTAAAAATAAATATCCTCTACCTTAAATCCTCTTTTTTTATGGAATCCTTTCATATAATCCCTTTGGTATAAACCAAAAGGAGTTACCTGATTTTTAAGGTAATGATTTATGATGATCTGTTTTCATTTATTTAATTTTCCATCACCTAAAATATTACTCTTCATAGTTAATATAATAAATATAGTATACTCAATATACTAATTTTTTTATATTTATATTTTAACATACACTTACTCACACATCCATCTAATGGGTAACAAACTTACTGTTTCTGTGTAAGGCGAAGTACAGCTATAAGAAATAATGATTGTTCATTTTTTCTTTTACCACCTATCACAATGGCCATTATGATAGTGTGTTTAAATATTTTATATGTGATATATATTAATTCTGTATGTTTTTGTAGTTATTTTTCAATACACACCTGTATAATATCCATTTTATGTCAATATGATAACAATGTTTGTTGAACTGTGGACTACCCACCTCAAAGCAATGTGATTCGTTAACACTATACAAAGATTATAAAAGGGTTGGATTTAATTAAAAATATTGTAAATTACCAAAATATATATCATTTTCTTGAAATAATTACATTTCTATAAATATAAGAAATATAATTTTGTTTATTACACTTTCACACACTTAAAATGTGATAACGTCATTCGTGGACATGTGAACTACCACATCCTCGACATGATGTGATTCCATTTACATCACAAGAATTAAATATATAATTATATGTGATTAAATAATATTTTATTTATAATATAATGGCATTTATATAAATATTTAATCTACTTTCTTTCTTTCCATTTAGATCATTGAAAAATGATAATGTTACTCATGTGTATGTACGGACTATTGTCTCCATGATTCTAACATTTGTTTCTTTTTTATATACATATTTAATGACTTCTTTGAAAATTATATTTTATTTATAAATATGGTAATAATTCATAATTATTATTCTGTAGATGTTATATAATGACCCATTTGACCATAGTTGACCTACCAAATTCATATTTTGACATATAAACTGAATTTTGGAAAAACACCAGACTTAAATATTATAGTTTATGAAGTTGTATACCACAAAGTATTAAGTGAAATAAAATTAAATAATAATCATGAAAAGGGTTCTAAATAAATTAAATAATTAACATAATATTATTATATAGTATGTTTATTTTTTTTATAACTGAATGAAAATACAATATAAGGGATTTTTTCTCAATATAAATTTTATTGATACATATTTGTTTTTATGCACCTAGTTTCTTTTATATGGTTTATATACAGACCTATTACATTATATATACTTATTCTACTTAATCTCATGATTTTATAACATTAATTTAATTTTATCCCTTCATGATTATTATGATTTAAAATGCTTCAATGTGGTATGGTACACTTTGGAATGTTTAATGATTATTTCCCTAAATAATAATTATAATGGTATTTTAATGGTAATTTTATTCAAGGAAATTATATTAACATTGTTCTGTAAACCCTTTAATTTTCTTCTCATCTTTTTATTGATGAAATTTTTTCTGTATTATTACCATTTTCCAATCTTTCTTACTCAAAATTTTTAATAAAATATTTTCATGAAAACATGATTTCATTCTCGGTTTAGTCACAAAACTAATTGTCTTATTAAAATGTTTTAAAATTTTAAAATAAATTTTTAATACATGTTTACAATTTTTTTCTTTTACCAATGTTTTCATTGGAATCTTCTTGTCTCTTTATAAAAAAAATAATTTTTATAATATTTAACCATATAAAATCAATTTTATTTTAACCTCGTATGATTTATATGTATTTACCCATTTTAATTTCATTGAAGCATCCTTTACATGTTTAGAAGATTATTTTTAAGGAAAATTTTTTCAAAATTAATTTACAAAGAAAAGGTTTATCAAAAGTTTATTTATAATAAAATGATATTTTAATCAATAATGTTTTTAAAATATCATTTTATTGTATTTTTATTCATTAAGAACAAAAAAACCCTTATTTTTACTCAACATTAGATATTTTGTGTTGATACAATCCTTACTCTTCATCTAGATACTTTAATATTTAGTTGTCCTAAAATAAGATTCACATTCACTTCCTTAATTATTTTTTCAATCCCTTTAAACTATTCAATATATTATGATCATTGATAATTTAAATGCCCTAAAATTATTCATTTCATTTATCATGGATATTACTATTGCCTAAACTATATACCATTTTACATATGGTGTCTACATTGACAATTATTTTTTTATTTGTGGAAATATTTATAATTCTTTATTCCTTATTTCAAACATTTATTTGATAAAAAATATTGTTTATTAATTAAATTCATTACTCAACATAAAAAATGATTTTTACGTATAATGATCAGTGGATTCTGGACTTTACATAGTTACTCGATGCATCGATAGGTTCTCATGAGAAAAATAATTTCCAATAAATAAACGGTTTTCTATCTGTATTTTTATGTATTTCGGAGGATGGATCATGACACTATAGGTTTTCAAGTACATAATACATGAAATATAATATTTAATCATTTCCATAATTATTAATAATTATTTATTATCCAAGATATTTTTGCATGATAAAATATATGGATGCATTTCATTCTCTGTTTATTAATTAAATATCCTATGTTTTCTATTTCTTACTTTTACCTATTTATTTTTTGTTACCTAGATATTTTCATGGATTTTGTTTCAATATATTATTCTAACGTATAGTATATAAAATTTCTTCTTTGTTACTTGATTTTTTCTATTATTATCCTTGCAATAATTATTATTCCCATTGATCCCTTATTTCTTCCATTTACATACCCTTACTAATCATTTGAGTTGAAAGTCATTATGTTTTCTTTTCACTGGATTCCATGAAGTGTAATAATAAATATATTTAGTTATAATATAAATGTAATAAAATTATTTTCAATGTTTTTTTTATTTAGAAAAAAAATTATGTTTTAAATAGTGTATTATTTTGTAATGTAAGAGTCATTTATGTATTTGGTTTACCAAGACTGATATACTCTCAGTCCTTCAGGATTTGATTCTTTATAATAATTCCAATGTAAGGATAGTAGACACTGGCTCTGGTCCTTCTATAGTCATGTCACTACACTACCAACATATGAACTGTTCCTAGCCAGATGCTTGTTGTGTCATAAGAAACAATATAGCCTCTTTTAGGTTCTGATAGAATAAGGATATGGGATGAAGTGAGTCTCTCATTTAGCATTTGAATTATCATCTCTCATTCTCTAAACCATACAAACATGACACCCTACATATTCAAGCATTTAATAGGTTCTACAAGTAATTTAAATTACAATATAGATTTCATATTTTTTTCCTACTAGCACAAAAAACCCATATATGTCAAAGATGTTCTTGGGATTCTTTCAGGAAACTACGGCTCTCACCATCTCTAATATATCTGATACACTTGTTTCTAAGATTATATGACCAAATATGTGAACCTTAATGATCCACAAGTGGCAGTATTTGAGCTTAAAATATAACGGGTTATATCTATGTGTACTAAATTCTACCTTAATATGTTTCCCCCGTCATGTTGAGTATATGAGTACACCAAGATTCCATCCATCAAGAACACTATAAATTAATCCAATAATTTTGTGGGAAATAGTATTTATTAGAGAAATGAAAATATCTTGCACATTCATTGGACTAATCGGCAGGACCAGATACCCATATAAACCATACCACCCTCTAATTCCTTAAATGTTATGTATGATGGCTTGACTCACACAGGATTATATCTTGATCTTACTTTGATATTTGTGAACATTATAGCTCATCATAATTGGTATAACATCTATAAGAGGTAGGGGATAATTTTTCTTAACCATTAGTAGGTTCAACATATAGTAAAACAATCATATCCAGATGGTACCATCCACCTTCTTGGAAAAAAGGCTGATGAACCCCACAATGATGAAATAAGTCCTATAATACCCTTAGCTTCAAAATCTTATAGCTTCCTATTGAGAACTAAAAGAACTATAGTATCCATCCATTAAAGTGGAATGTATACCACTATTACTCCTATAACAAGCTCAATGGTAATATCTACCTCTCTCTTATGATGAAATCTATTGAATTGATCGAAGAAAATCCCATGAAATGGTCTACAACATGAGATAAATATGTATGTTGCATTCAATACCCATCATGAAAATGACTAGTAATCTGGGTTGCTTTCCCATATATACCATTTTCCATGGGTCTAGATCAACTCTCTTGGACTTCCCATTCATCCTATGGAATATAATTACCACCCTCTAAGTATGTAAAAGACACTCTCTAGAGAGATCAATTGGCATGCATGTGGTAAGGAACCAACCAGCCCAGTATGAGAATTATTTCATAAATTTTAAACTTGAAAAATTAAAAATTCTAAAGAAAAACATAACTACCTATATTAAAGATAAAATCCTTTCATATGTGTATGATTTATGATCATTCTCCGTACATAGTGTCTAGGGTCAATACCTTTCATAATTTCACTATCACTATCCTAAGGATCTCCAAATGAGGCAAAAATATAAATGAATTTTTAGTGCCTCTATCAAATAAATATGATATTAATGTAGAGGTTACTAGATTAGTTCATTGCATTGTGGATGAATTAGAACTCTACTCCTCTAGTACATGATATTGTTATTTCATCTGACGTGATCTCTGACCCAAATCTATCACTATATTGACTTGATATGAGTACTTATGTTGGTGATGTGTGTCTTGTTCCAAGCTTCCATTTCAATGAAAACTCCTTCATTATAACCAGATGGTGTCATCCTATCCCCTAAATAACATGGAGCTACTGACCCTACTCCTGAATTAAGAGTTGTTGAAGATACCCTATCACAAGAAACTATAGGGAGAAACCTGTAGAATCGATAAAAACTTTTCATCCTATGGAATTCCCAACAATATATCGGGAACTTGTTTCACTGGGTCAACATACTTCCTAGATTCCCAAAATGGGGACATATCACAAAACAGTTGATACAAGCTATATGATTGATACAACCCAATGAGAAACCATAACACAACGCTTCCTACCACTAGATGATACACTACCCTATCTTGGTGTAAAGCCTTCCTAACTGACACCATAACATTACCTTATATATCACCTAGTAATAAGATCATGGATAAATATTTCAAAATATTATTAAACTGAAAAACATTTACCTAAGACAAGATAAAATATACAATATAATCCTAAAATGAATATTTTTCACCAACCCATCACCACCAGGAGTCAGTGATAATTGATGATTTTTTGTAGAGTGATTAGAATACTCTCTGGAATACATGAACCCTGGTGTGTGTTTGTAAACTCCCATTCACGATCCACTCTCACCGCCTATTGAAATATTTATTCATTTAAAGAAGTCTAGAAGTCACTCAAAACCATATTTAGATAATGATATAGATTGGTAATAAAATAACACCAATGGTTAGTAGAATGTAAAATCATATACATAGCGAACATGACCCTTTTCCCCATAGGCATATTGAGATGCTTGAAAATAATCATCCTAGACTATTTTTGTGACTCAGTACCCTTTGGATTTGAATCCACTCATAAAAATGGTGGATTCATCTTTTAGAACTCTCGTTTTGACTCTACCATATAAGGGTAAGCTCATGAGGATCCATTTTAATAATACATAATTCAAATTAACAATTCGATAAATTTTGAATCAATTCCCATGTCAGATATAAATGGAGGGTTTGTAAATCATACTTCATGAGGTACTATTGCTGTCTCATCACCCACCACCTCTATAAAAATGCTTTCATCTCCATTCATGAATATGAGTTGATTTCATTTTGGTGGAATATCTCAACACTTAAAAATACATGTATCAAAATATATATTTTTTAATATTATATTACATATAAACAAATAGGTAGGTACAAGCTTTATTATATAATAACCATTACACTATACCTTCTTCAGATTTCATTTTTGGGTGATGTTAGGTTCATAAATGGATGTAAGAGATACTACCTATTTCCCACTACTAAGGTTAGGTTAGGGTATGGTTCTCTATTTCATAATAGTGATCCCAGTATATGGGGGGTCAACATAATGTAATGGTGGAAAACACCATTTATTTTATACTTTACATCATCATTTACTACAAAATAGTACAATTTAACCCCAAATATCAATAGTTTATTTATATTTATATAGATATATAAAAAAGTCAGAATTATTTTACTTCTATTACTAACTTGTAAAGGCCCATACACATTATATTTTGAAATTATTATTCCCTTAATTACACCAACATTAACATTTGGATGAAATGAGCCAATCCTAATGGTTGTGTCATGACCCATCCACCAGGGCATGTTCCGTGACTACACCATGCCCACCTTCCCGAGCCTAGGGGCTGGTGACTAGCACTGAATAATAATATCTCAAAAAGGGAAGGCATTTGACTTTAAACATGTACACATACACAAATATCAGACTACAAAACCTAAACACAATGTAAACTGAAATTGTAACTTAGAAAAATACTAAGAGTATAGTACAAACTAAAATTTCAAAGGGATGGAATACAAACCCAAAACCACAAGGGAAAGTACAACTTACCCTGTTTGTCTACTTGAGACCCCACCTGAATGATAGGTGACGGGTAGATACCTGTAGACATAGAATTACACTCGTCCATCCCATCTCACTAAGAACCACCTTCTCCCATACCACCAAGGTCTCAGTTGAACCTTCCATTTGTCTTGTCTCACTGAACACCACCTAGAACCAAACTACCAATTTCTTCATTGAAGCGTTGATCACCTGCATAGGGCACGACATGTACTATTGATGACTGTGAGGGTGTGAGTTACAAAATACTCTGTAAGTGCCCCAAAACACAAGGTAATTACCATAAAGTAAGACCACATAGCAAGATAACAATGAAAAGACAGGTCACTCCAGGTTTAACTCAATGTATGGAAAACAAGACTATCAGTCGTAACACTGAACACCATGGAATACTAAGGTACAATCCTCAATGGGAATTATGGGTCAACTGTGTCAAAAATAGCCACTCCCCACCATGGTTCTACTAGGTTACATAGAGATTCTCCCCACTTAGGTCATCATAGATGGTTCAAACAGGGCCACATATAGCTGGTCCACATAGTGCTACTTATAGCTTGTCTAGAAAAGAATCGTTTATAGGCGATTCACACAGAGCCTATTATAGATAGTTTACACTGATATTCTCATAGCTAGTCAACACATGGTGACTTATCATCTAGAAATACAGGGTCACGTAGACCAGCTCTTCATTAGAATTCGAGTCTCAACCAGCCGTAGGATTCTTGCACATAGTGCACTTGATTTTGGTAGAATTCACTCCTCAAGCCATTCATCTAATTTAAACTTATATTAAGGCCACCATAAATAATTAAAAAATAACTGCCTCATTGTGAGGGTTACATCACTACAAATATATCATCAATCAGATGCCCGATCTGAAAGATATTGGTTTTTTATTAAATATAGGTTGGTTGTGTCTAGACCCGGTGTGACCTGGTTGGAATGACCCAACCAACTCAGCATGGGAGTCCCGCATGACCCGACCTGGTTTCCACCGGCCTGTCCTGACCCAACCCAGTGGGTTCTAGGCTAGCCTGGCCTTAAGGCAAGGCCCATTGTTCCTTGTTGGACCTAACCCATTTTGGCCATGTGTCCAGTTCGTTGGGTCACCCAGCAATCCAGTTTCATCTGACCCATCCCACAACGGGGGGTGATTCTTTCCCATGATGGTCCACCCAACGACCTATTTAGTCATGTCAGCCTAGTCCGCATCAGCGGGGAAGCACTTCTCTAGCCCGAGCCACCCAATGGAACTGTCTGTGTTTCTAGGCCAACCTGTATAGAGGACTGGTTCGTTCCACCATCCCAGCCCGCATGGTGGGATGGACCTCCCCATACCTAGACACCCACTGAGCGTTCAGTTCATACATCAGGTGGCAGGAAGAAGATGGTCTCCCCATTATCTCATGTCACATCACACTAACGTGAGCCACTCCTCTAACATGACGCCAGAGTGGCACTACCATCCAGTGCCAGCCTGATCATGCAGACCATGAATTTTCACTATGTACGCCTTCGTGCTTTCATCTTATATTTCTATTATTGCACACTTCCATCATGTCACCTTCCACCTACCGCCACAGCTGGGTGTCATGGCATGGTGTTGCCTATGTGACCTTGTGTCACAGTCTCTCACTGGGGTCACGGACCGCATGATTATAGCACTTCCACCTCGATCTTCTTCCACTGATGTGTTGTCATCCATTTCACTATTGATAATGGGGATAGAGAGATAGAGGGGATCACAAAGAACACCAATATAAAAAATCATCCTTTGTTTATGTTGGTCTGGAATAGTTCGTGTTAGCATGATAATTACTAATAAATTATATATCAATAATATTTAATCCTGATTTCAACTCACACTTATATTTCCCAACCCCCCAAGGATAATCCATCTATGGATCAACTTGTAAGAGACTTGTTCTACATTCTCCAATTAGTAGGGGAGAGCAGTGAAAACAATTCATTAATAATTTAAACCCCTACCAGGGAAAGGATATTGTTTAAGGATGATTGTTCATTATTGTCTGTCAATATGTGATTCCAAATCCTCTCTCCAAGTTTGTTTTTTTTTTCATCATTAGATTCACTGATGTTTATTGTTGAATAATTTTTCCTTAATTGTTAATCGTCACTACCCACCAAATCATCAGATAAATTTCAAGGATTTTTTCAATAATCATGAATTTCTTATTAGGATACAAATTGATGAAACATGAATCAATATTTCTGTTACGCTATGTTCCAACATCATTACACTGACACATTATTGAGGCCCATTAAGAATATTTTTCATCATCTCATCATGGAACTACATTGATCAATTTCAAATAAAATAAATGTTTTATGTTTATTTTATTTTTCCATAAAACTTCTAAAAAATAAATTTTTCTCTTGATCCGCGCCGGTTGTGGTTATGTACTTTTTATGGAGAAATTATCATTATGAAGTAAACTGTGGTCTTGGATTTTTAATCATATTTAACTTTTGTAAGTTTTGAGGATTCAAAAATAATATAAATTTTTTTAAAATTATTTTATTTATGGTTACATCCCAAAAACCAACATTCATAGCTGGCTCGTGCCAGCCAATGTTAGGATCCACCGAAGGGAATCATACTCTCACTAAATCAACGGTACTCTCATAATTCCAATCTGAGTTACCATTTATGAGTTATAAGGATTTGAAATAAAATAAATTTAGTAAATTATTTTATTTAAGGCCAAAAACTACATTAAACTATTGACATGCACTATCCAATGTTAAGATTTTCCTAAAGAAATAATACCCTCATGAGTTCAACAATGGTCTCATATTTTTAGTCTGAGTCACCGTTCTTGAGTTATAAGGATTTCAAAAATAAAATAAACTTTTTAAATTATTTTACTTATGGATATTCCTTTTTCTTGTTTTCTCACTGGAGGTCCACGCTGACTAAACATAAGTCGATCCTAGGAAAAACCTGCCATCTTGAGCACAAAGGTTCCCTCAAATTACTAATTTGGGTATCCATTTAGGATTTATTCAACTTTTTTGAAAAAATAATCATGTGTGATATTTAAAACCTAACATTTTTTGACAAATCATTCTGGGAACTTTGGGCCATGTAATCGCATGCCCTCTTAGTTCCTTATCTCAAAAAGGTACCATTTAATTTAAAAAATCATGGAATTTTGTTGTATTACATTACTCCCCCATTTAGGGATTTACGTCCTCATAATTCAAAATGAAGGATAGTAAAACAAAAGGGGGTACTAAGAATGAATCAAATCATGCCTCTCTAATTTGATCTCTTGGAGATTCATATGCTGCTAACGAACAAGCACGAGAGGATAGATTGTCCATGAAGGATCCTCTCTTGGTGATCCTCTATCCCCACTGGGTACTCCAAGAATGTCTCTCTATCGTTAATCTCTTGCTCACTGTGGTCAATGATGTGAGAATGGCCATGCACGTATCTACTCATCTGGGATATGTGGAAGATTTCATGCACCCTCTAAAACTCTGGCAGTAGAGCCAAGCAGTATGCCATCTCTCCCAGTCTACGTAGTATTAGGGTTGTCTCGATGAACCTCAGAGATAATATTCCTCCCTAACCAACTCTTATTACACCTCATCAAGGTGAGAACCACAGTAATATGTGGTCCCCCGCTTCAATATTTAAGGGTCTCTATAACCTATCAACATATGACTTTTTTTGGCTCAGTTTAGTCTTAATATACTCTCAAATAACATGCATCTTCTCAGTGGTTTCCTTTACCATCTCTAGATCCATGAGTTTTGACTCCCTTGGGTCTCTCCAGTATAACGGTGACCTACATGGTCATTAGTATAGTTACTTGAATGGTTCCATACTGATTGTGGTTGGGTTTATGTTGTTGTACACAAACTCAACTAGGGGTAGGTGGTCCTCCCAATTATGACCAAAATAATGAATGCAAGCAAGAAACATGTCCTCCAATGTCTAAAATTGTTTGCTCTATCTGACAGTTCTTCTGTGCGTAAAAGGATGTCCTCAAGCATAGCTGAGTGTCAAATGCCTCATGTAATCCCTTCCACAACCAGGATGTAAAGTATACATCATGATCTAGACAATCATAGATGTGAATCCATGGAGTCAATCAATCTCCTCTATGTAGAGTCATCCCCATATTTCTGGGTAGAAAGTGGGCTGACATGATGAGTTGGTCTATGATCACCCATATGGTATCGTGTCTCCTGGATGTACGTGGTAATCCTATCATGATGTCCATTGATATTCTCTATCACATCCACTTTGGTACCTCGAGGGGTTATGTCAATCCAGATAAAACCTAGTGCTCGACCATCAATTTCTAACAAGTGAGTCATCTCGAGACAAACAATTCCACTGCCTTCTTCATCCCCAGCCACCAGTACTGATGTTGGAGGTCCTGGTACATATTTTCCACACTTAGATGTACCACCAAATGGGTTGTATGTAACTCCCTCAACACCTCACCCCGCAACGCCACTAGTACAATGGTGTGTCCTTTGAAAAGGATGATGTGTTTCCCACCTATGTAATATACATATGGGGCATGCCCTATGGACATCTTGACACATATAGCCTCAAACATGGAATATCTAAGTTACGCATCCCTAAAACACTTTATAAGTAGAGGGGAACTTCCATCAAATAAATAAAAGATTACTCATCTCTATCCACAAAGGATAACTGGTGATAGGCCAATGGAACAGAGGCCTCATTCAGTAGCTGTGAACTCGATCTCCTGCTAAGAGCGGATGCCACCACATTTCCCTTCCCATGAGTATATACTATCATGAAGTCATAGTCCTAGAGTAACTTTAACCGATGTCACCACCTCATATTCATATCCTTTTGATAGATGATAAACATGAGACCCTTGTGGTAAGAGTATATGGTGAATCATTCTCTCATACGGATGTGTAACCACATCATTAGTGAAAATACTAACACTACTGACTCAAGGTAATGATTTTCATAGTTCTACTCATTTGGTCTCAAATTTCATGAGATATATCAATCACTCCTTTCCCTTAAATTAGAACACAACCTATCCTTGTTCCTGATGCGTCATAGTACACTGCGTAGTCAGTTACCTCCTATGGAAACCTCATTGTAGGAACACTAATCAAGCTCTGCCTTAGCTACTAGAAGAACTGCTGGAATCCTTCTATCAAAACAAAGGGCTTTCCCTTCATCCTTAATGAAGTCATGAGTACTTCCACTCTATAGACGTAGGTTATAAACCACTGATAGTACCCATCCAACCCAGGGAAACTCATCACCTCGATAACACTCTTCAGTGGTTCCCAAGAAAGCACTTCCTCAATCTTTGGTGGATCCACCACAAATCCAGCCTATGAGATGAAATTTATTAGGAAATAGAAATTTTGTATCCATAACACACTATTCATGTTCTTTTCATAAGGTTGGTGATATAAGAGTGTGTTCAGAACCATCCTTAGGTGTATCACGTTGCTCCTCCTCAAATGCTGAATACACTAAGATGACAATAATGAAGACCACTACAATCCAGTCTAACAATGTCTAGAATGTCCTATTCATAAGTCCCATGATCACTTTTGGGGTGTTCTTCATGCCAAATGGAATGACTATGTACTTATAGTAGTTGTAGAGACATCTGAAAGCCGCCTTTGAGATGTCCTCCTCTCAGACAGGAGTCTCATGATATCCTAATCTGAGGTCCATCTTTGAGAACCATTTCACTCCCTTTAGTTGATCTAAGGGTCATAAATCATTGGTAGATGATACTTGTTCTTCACAGTCACCTAGTTCACATGATGGAAGTCCACGCATATCCTCTTTCTTATGTTTTTCTTCTTAGAGAACAAAACTCGGGATTCCCATGGTGAAATGTTGGGCCTTACGGAGGCCTTCCTCTTCAAATCCTCCAACTATACCCTTAGTACTCAGAGTTCTACAGGAGACTTTTGATATGCAGGTGTAAATATCAGTTCCATATCATGGTATAGATCAATGCATAAGTATATCGCTATGTGAGGAGGTAGTCTTGGAACATCTTATGGAATGAAGTCCTCATACTCATCCACTAATGTGGGGAACTGAAAACTCCAAATATCTACTTCTATTTGGGTAAGGATGATGGTATGCTACTACCCCCTTCTCCTATCCTCCATCTATCTAAGACTGGTATGGACCACAATGGTGATATGGTTGTAACATGTTGAAGGGTATACCACCTCATGCTACTCTCCCATCTCACCTGCCTCATATTCTACCCTATAGAAGACTCGTGAATAAAACCACCATCTAGTCATGTGGTGTCCACACTATGAAATAGACTCATATCACCACATTCATCCAATCCTGAGTGACCTGAGGATATATATCTCCAATGAACCTTGGAGGACCATGTCATTGAAACTCATGTATGGCACTAAGTCGACGTGCATCATCTACCTATAGCACATGATGGAAATGCTAACCAACCATTGGTGGTATCACTAGGACATTGACAAAAGGTGAAATCTCATGAAATGATCCCTATACCGAAGACTCATCAATATGTGGACCATCCTTGTGGTCACGCCCTTGAATCCTAGCTAGTTGTCTACGTGTAGGCATCAGGAAAGTGAAATAGGATGAAACACGATCAATTTCTTATACCTGGTGAGCTGAATCTGACTAAAAAAAGTTCATCAAAAAAAACTCAAGGACACATGAAACCAATGTTTTCTTATATTGGGTCGGAAAAGATAATTCAAGGTCCTGGTGTATGGATACGTCGGCCACCGTACCAACACTGGAATATAGGGCCATAATGAATTATTCGAAACACTTAACACTTTTTCCCCATCAAAATTTAAAGACTCTTAGTTCTTCTAGAATAATAAACCTCCTTTGATACCATTCTGTCACAACCCATCCCCTAAGACCCATTCTGTGACTACCCCATGCCCGCCTTCTATATGCGAGGGGCTGGAGACTAGCACCGAATATGCATATCCCAAAATTTGAGGCATTTTCCTTTAAACCTGTACACACACAAGAAACTCAAACTTTGGAAAATAACATAATGTAAACCAAAACTATAAATGAGACAACTACTAAAAATACATTACAAACTAAAAGTAAAACGGGCTAGAATACAAGCCGAAAACTAGAATGGAATATACAACTACCACAATCCATTTGCTTAAGACGTCTCATGATTGGTAGGTGAAGAGTATCTACCTGTATTCATAGATGTATGAAAATCTATTTCATCTCACTAAGTTCCACATGGTCCCGTACCACCAAGGTCTTTTTTGAAGTGTCAGTCTATCCCATCTCACAAATCACCACCTGGTCCCATACCAAAAATGTCTCTGTTGAAGCATCAATCACCTGAATGGGACATGAAACGTGCGGGTGAAGCCCGTATAGGGGTGAGTAACACAATACTCAATAGGGACTCCAAAACACATGGTAATTACCAAAAAATAGTACCACACACCAAGATCACCAAGAGAAGATATCTCTCACTAGGTATAACTCAATGTATGGAATGCAAGAATATTAGTTATAACACTGAACAGCTTGGACTACTGAGGTACTCAACCCTGATGAGTACCAAGGGTATGCTAGGTCACACAGATCTACTCCCCACCATGGGTATTTTGGGTAACATGGAGTCACTCCCCATTTAGTCTTTCATAGATGGTCCAAATAGTTCTTCTTATAGATAGTCGACACATGGCCAGAAATAGATGGTCCACACAGGGCTACTTATAGTTGGTTAACACAGATCTACTTGTAACTAGATCTAAAATGCTACTTCTAACTGCTCCACATAGGGAAACTTATCACCTAGGACTATAGGGTCACTTAGTCCCACTTGTCAGCAGTCCTCGGGTCTCATCCAGCCACAGGATTCCCGCACATAGTGCACTTGATTATGGGAGAATTTATTCCTCAAGACATTCATTGAATTTCAACTTCCATGAAATACTCTTTAAGGAATGCCAAAATAACAAACTCATCATGAGGGTTCCAATTATTCAATGAACGCATCAATCGGACACCCGGTCTGATAGATATTAGTGTTTTAGTAAATAGGGGTTGGTTCTATCTGAGCGAAGTCTGACCTGGTCAGACTGACCCGACCAACCAGGCCTGGGGGTCCCGTATGACCCGACCTAGTTTGGTTGTCCTGACGCAACCTGGTGGGGTCTGGGCCACCCCGTTGTGACCTGACCATTGGGAGAGGCCCAATAGGCCTTTCTAGACCCAACTCGGTTTGGCCGTAGGTCTATCCCACTTGGTCGCCCAACGACCCAGTTTCATCCAGACCAACCCTCAACTAGAAGCCCAGATCATTCCTAGCCTGGGATGCCCAATGGTCTTGTTTTTCCCATTGGCCCAGTCTGCATCGGCGTGCCGACTCTTCTCCATCTTGGGACACCCAGTGGCCCCACATGCATGGGGGGTTGGTCATCAACTATCCAGATGCTTAGTAAGCATCCAATTCATTCCATACAAGGCCAGAAGAAGCGGGCCACCCCCTTCCCACATACCACGGCCTGACAATGCGATTTGATCCTCCAAAGAAGCACCGGAGCATCACTGTCCTACAATGTTGGTCCTCTCAAACAGATCAGTCATTTTTCATGTCCAACTCCCTACCGTGGTCTGTGAACAGTGGCTTTGCACCTCCGACGCAGCCAGGTGGCCATGTCCGCCAGCATCCACGGCGCTTTTCCAACATGTTGCCTCCCATCTGTCGTTTCAGCCAGGTTCTGCCACCATGATGAGCTATTGTGGCATGGTTTCGCTATTATGTCCTTGTTCCATGGTCACTTTCCGATGTCATGGCCTACCAAGACGTGGACCTTCTCCTTGGAGCATCTATAGCTGATGAACCACTTTCTATTACGCCATGAATAATGGGGATAGGGTGATGGATGGGATCACAAAGAACACCCATATGAACAAACAACCTTTGTTCATGTTGGTTTAGAATAGTTCATGTTAGCAGGATCACTAAGTATAAATTATAAATAAATATGATTTAATGCCAATATCATCCCCCAAATATATTTTTCAACCCTGTCATAAAAATCCATCAATAGATCAACTTGTAATATAGTTGATCCACATTCTTAATTTAGAGGGGGGAGTGGGGAAAAGAATTCATTAATAATTTAATCCCCAACCTGGGATTGGAGATTTCTCAGGAATGATCGTTTGTCATCATCCTTCAATCTTGGATCTCTAATCCACTCTCCAATGTTGTCTTCATCATCATATTATTCACCGGCATTCATCGTTTGAGAGGTTTTCCTTCATCATTCGTCATCACTACCCACCAAAGCCTTGGTGTAATTTATCAGATTATGCCAACTATCCTGCACTGCTTATTAGGATATTAATTGATGAATCATGAATCAATGTTTCAGTTAGGCTATGTTGTAGCATCATTATGATGAATCATTTATGAGGTTCATTTATGATATTTATCATCACCTTGTTGTTGCACTACAGTGAATAATTTTGAATAAAATAGAATTTTTATGTTTATTTTATTGTTCCCTAAAATTTCCAAAAATCACTTTTTCTCTTATCCCACACCGGTCATGGTTAAGTCCTAAATAAGGAGAACATTTCATTACAAACTCAACTATGGTCTCGTACTTTATATCTGAGTTTCCATTTATGAGTTTTGAGGATTCCAAAATAAAATAACTTTTATTTAAATTATTATATTTATTATCACGTTCCAAAAACCATCTTTCACTATTGGACTTCTCTAGTAGATGTTAGGCTCTGCCTATTAGAATCATACCCTCATAAATACAAAAGTTCTCTAATATTTTCAATCTGAGTTACTATTTATTATATATAAGTATATTAATATAAAATAACATTATTCAACTTTTTTTATGGAAAAAAACTACATTCCACTATTGACCCGCACTAGAAAATGTTAGGCTCTGACTAAAGAAATTATATCCACATTTGTTAAATGATGGTCTCAGATTTCAAATTCAAGTCACCATTCAGGATTAACAATAATTCAAAAAATAAAATAATTTTATTTATGGTTATGCTGTTTTCGGGTTTTCTCACTAGAGGCATGCACCAAAAAAACATAAGTCATGTCTAGAGTAAAACCGCAACCCTAAACCCAATAGTGCCCTCAGATTTCTAATCCAGGTTCCTATTTAAGAGTTAATCCCCTTTTTTCTGGAAAATCGCTCACACGCGCTATTTAAAAGATAACATTTTTTGAC
This sequence comes from Viscum album, assembly GCA_963277665.1. Classification (NCBI taxonomy): domain Eukaryota; kingdom Viridiplantae; phylum Streptophyta; class Magnoliopsida; order Santalales; family Viscaceae; genus Viscum; species Viscum album. The sequence continues at coordinate 204,236,832 of OY728159.1, read as the reverse complement.
AAATCATTCTAGGAATTCCAGGCCTCAGAATCAGATTTGGTCTCAACTCCAATTCTCAAAATAATCCCATTTAATTTTCAATAAAATAATATAATTTTGGGGTATTACATATTGAATAACATATATTACCATATTCTAATTTATAAATGTTCTTAATATTTATAAATAAAAAAAATTGTTAACCTAATCACAACCATAAACATGTTTCAGCTAATGAGACCAATAGACCTTGTATCATTTGTTACATAATTAATTATTTAATATTCCATAATCATGTAATTCATGAATACATTGTTAGGTTGATGGAACCATGTTATTTAACCAATTATATATCTTCTTCATACTTCATGAAAATATAGCACAGTTATATGGGATAAGATATCATGGCTCTAAAGCATTCAATAATTAATGCATGTACTAATATGAATAAGGAATTACATATGTATGGAAAATAAATACAAATTCTCCTATAATGAAAAATAAGACAAATAAATCCTTTCCATTCTAGTGTAAGGGGAAAATAAGGTCCAAAATAACAATTATAACACCAGAAATCATGTACTCCACCCAATGGTGAAATCAGTACAACTGTAATTTGAAAAATCCAGAACAATATATCCCATTCAAGGAAAATTTTCATCTAACTTTATATGGGATAGTTACTCCCAGGTATAGGCTCATTACCAAATTTTTGACATGTCCTATACTCAATTTTATTATCCCAAAATTGTAATGCAAGGAAAAGACCCTATGATACTACTTTTTTATGTTCGGACTTGGTAGAAACTAAAATTCTGCCTCATGTCATTGGGTCACATGGCCTCATGTGTGCTTCCCTGTATGATAAAGGATTTCAACAAGTAGTGAGGCTCAAGGTGAAACATTTGGGTGATTATATCATCAAAATTACTATGGAACAATAGAATAATAATATTGATAATAAATGGTAACATTATAGATAACTAAAATTAGCGAACCACACCAAATTTCATACAAACAATTCTTTCATGTCATGATATACAAAAGATAATACATGGGGATAAGGTGAGAATTCATATAAACCCTACTATAAAAAAGAACAAAAGTCCAAAAACTATCTCCACATCATAAAAGTGCATATGCTCAATCCTATTCTAAAATAATCAATCCAAGAAATATCAAGCATCCAAAATTGGGTGATTTACATAATACATTCTTTTAATTATATATTATTCTTTAGTACTAAATTGAGGCCCATATATAGTTTGAGAAAATATTATTAGGGAACTGCTAAATATGTCTACTGTTATCTAGCCAATGAATAAAAAATAAGTTATGTGTATGAAAAATTAATATAAAGTAATAATCTAACATAACTAGGTCAGTCTGGGTTACTAAAATACCCAAGTCAAACTCTACCTACTTTGGCCTATGTGGGGAATAACTCTAAACTTGTGGAATTGTGTGTATATATATATATTATACCATATATATATTTATATGTGTGTGTGTGTCTATATATGAATATGTACCTATATATTTGTACATATATTGAAACACATATTTAAATATATATATATATATATAATATACTAGAAAGGACCCAAGAAATATAATTATGGAAACCATGCATAAACATAAGAGATTCAAACTCAATAAGATCAACAACTCATAGAGCTATGTCAGAGGAGGTGGTATTATGTAAGCCAAATCCAACCAACAAGAAGTTGGTTTTATGTCCATCTATCCCATTATCATCCATGTAAATTGTATTGCATCCACCTAGCCCATAATCATATTTGGAAACAGTATTACATCCATCAGGCCTATAATCATCTAGGTAGTTGGTATCATGTACATCATATGCATAGACATTGGAATAATAAGTCAATAAATGAAATGATTAACATAATAGATGTGGTGTATTCCAACCATTTATAATTTAATTTATCCTAAGCAATAGTTTATAATTTATACATGGTTCACATGACATGGTTTTAAAATTCACTATAACATAAATTTAGTTAAAAAATGAACCAGAATCAATCCAAAACAATTTGGAAGGTGGTTTCATTTTAATTGTACTTATACTGGATCATCACACCATCCCACATTTTAATCAATTTCATTTAAATATATCAATTAGAATTTATAATATAGAATGCCTCAAAATGTGTTTTATTATAAAACATTAGCTATATTATCAAATAATTTCAAGATAACACCCCAACGGTCAGATTTATTCAAGGTAATTATCCTTAACTGGCATCCCATGAACCCAATGTCACTGTATAACAAATTAAATTTATATATTTATTATTTTTTAGGGAATGTATGGAAGGTCTACTATACAGCACAATGAAACATCATACAAATCAACTAAATAGTTAGTGAAATAGTTAATCCACCTACCTTATCTGTGTAGATTATTCTTCATATATAATTGGTCTTTGGGATGATATAGAATAGAATAAATTGATTAATTTGACAAACAACCATAAAATAGTGAAGAAGATATTTCATGATGAAAACTTCTTCAACCGTGAGAAAAATAATGAATGATGTAAGAGGAATGAGGTTCATACCAGTAACTATCTAGTGGTATTGACGATACATGATTCTAAAAATGAATGGGTGAGATCTTCAAAATCATATGGGAAGTGGAACGAGAGCTTAATGAAGCGGGGAGGCATCTAAACAATTGGGAGAAGAAATTAAGGGTGAATTTTAATATATATGAGGGGTATAAATGTAATTTAACACTTATTGTGATGCACATAGTATGGATGCATGGTTTTCCAATCCAAGCACCACCTCTACCCCAAATGGAAACCCCTATGCATGGTTAGTCACATGGTTTACCAAACCTTTCACCAAACCTTATGAAATTATTTGTTATCATGAAACCCAGTCTTTTCATTCTTTTATAATATATATTTTTAAATTAATATTCATAACATCACATAAATGAACATTTTTGGACCATAATAGTTTAAATCAATTATAAAAAATTGACCAAAATATTATAATTTGGTGAAATATAACAATTTTTTCCCAAAAATTATTTTCCCATTTAGTACTATTTATAGACATACCTTATATAAAATATTTCATCATAAAATAGGGATAGGAAACAAAAGAAAGGGTGAGATAAAAATGTTAGTAAGGTTAAACATAGAATACACCAATCTATTATCATATGAAAACCTAAGTTATGTATATGGGTATCATAATATAACAATTTCATACCCAAAAAAATAATAGATCGTAAGCACAAGTCATTTAAAATATATTAGTAGTACATAAGACATGAATCAAATGGGAATTGATGAATGTGATCCATGAGAGCCCAACATTCCCATAAGACATAGATTTGGTTCATTCATATAAACAAATAAATCCATTTTCAAATAATTCATGTATCATCACCACAGATACCATTATGGAATATGTTCACTCCCCCAACCATCATATTAGTCAAGGTTCACTCCCAAGAACATCATACCACATAAAGTCCCTTACTGAATCAGTTTCACATACTCATCATGTCATGTTCATATCATAAGATATAAATCATTGCCCAGTAAAATGGAGGGAGATTTAGGTCCCCCCAATCTCATAATGAAAACCATTTTTATGTGTTCCATAAGATAATAAAAAATTTATCATATCATATTAAATGAAATCAAATAGGTTTTATAAAAACCTCATCAAATCATAACATATGGAAAAGGGATGGGTTCTATAATAATTTCATTATTTAATCATATTACAACCCATTGAAAATGAAGTAGTTCTAATAAATATTTTATCTTGAGAAAACCCATGTAAGATAATTGGGTTTTATAATTATATTATCACGATAAACCATTTTGAGAAAGAATAAGAATGTTATCCTTGGTTTATATCCCAATCAATGAATTAGTTACATTAAAGTATATCATCATAGATATAGATGATTTTGGAAACATCACATGGAATATATCTTAAGGAAAATAAAATTTATTTGAAAAAAATTAAATTGAATGTTTATAAAATATTTTATAAATTTTTTTTTTATAATAAACTTATATGGTTATAAATGAAGAATTGGAAACCATTTATGACATTTTTTGACGAATATAACCTTCTAATTTGAAAAATAATATTTAAAAGATAAAAAAATTTGAAAACCATTTTCTTTGAAAATAACCTTCAAAACATATAATAAAGGATTTAAAATATAACATAAAACATGTCTTTAGTAAAGCATCATTTTTTCATTGAAAAACACTTAAAAACATTTCATAAAAAATTCATTGTAAGTAACCTAAAAACATATAAAGAAACCTAAAAAAATCATTTAAATGATTTCATGATGAAAATATCATTTCATATAAGAAATTATTTTTTAAAACATAATACATTTTGAAAATAATTTTATTTGAAAATAACCTTGAAATAAATATAGAAATACTCACTGAAAATAACAGTGATGATGAATGGAAATTCTGTTCATGTCGTAAAAAGAGATTCCTTTCAAGTTTTCAATAAAATCCAAATGAGAATTCTTTTTAAAGGAAATGAAGATTCATTAAAAACAATTAAAAATTAAGACATACAAAAAAAATTCATTAATTAATCATTTAAAAAGATATTCTAATTTTTTTAAAACATTTTTAGAAAACATGGTTTTTGAGAAAAAAAAGTGTTTGACCAAAATTGATGTTTTTATTAAAGAAATTAAATTTAAACATTTAAGTACATAATGATATTTAATGGAAAGTAAAAAATTTATTATCATAAAGATTATGGAGAAGAATAAAATTCTTGATTTTATTTGTAGGTGGATAATATGATTCTATCGTAAAAAATCTGATTCTAAACAATCTTCATAAATTATGAATTTATAGCATAAAATTATTAAAAAATTGGTAACAATGATACATAAAACCCATGAGTAATTTTAATTAAATTAATATTCAAATATCATGAGGATAAATAAATTCAAGATATTACATGTCAAAGGGGCTTTATATGCACATTGTATACGAAGATAGGTGTGTAACATGATCTTGTGTCCTAGAGAAGGAAAATTGAGACAAAAATCTCTTACCGATATGGTAATGTTTTAATCATAAGACCCAAAAAAGAATAAAGTAATATAAAAACATAAATATAATGAAAAATAATATGATTCATTCTATAAAGTTTTAATATGGATGTATATATACCACACAAATGAAACAAGTGGTGAAATTTTTTATATCTCTCACAAATAAAAGAGAGACTAGAAATCACGTACCATAAGTCCTCACGTATGTTGTAAATGTTCAAAAAATTTGTATAATAAATATATTTTAATTATACCTAAATTAATTGAATATGTATATATATCATTTTAGATATGATTTTCTTATGAGATTTTATGACTCTTTTATTAATAGTTCCATGTTAAATATATATTTCTAGTAATAACCTGTTTGTTTTCACATTTGATTTGATTTTTTATTTTTGGAACTCTTAATTAATTATGATTTCATAATATATATAATTTTAACCATAATATAATTATCATATAAAATCATTATTTATTTATTTATCATATTCCATTAAATTTAGTTATGGAAAATGAAGTACACCTTCCATGGAGATGATATGACATACATACACAGGAACATTTTTTCCCTTTCTTTACCAGGTTAAAATAAATAAATGTAAATGCTATATTTAAATTAGATAATCAATATTTATTCATATATATGACAAATGTTTCTTAAAAATATCCTTAATACCTTCCATGTAAATCATAAATAAATCACATCATTTTGTGTGGTGATAGTCCACCGTACAGAAGAGCAGAGTTATCGTATTCCCACAATATGGAATGTATGAAGTTATCTATGATAAAATCATTCTAAATGAATAATAATATGAAAAATATAATAAATAAATAAACAACTAAATCATTATTTCCATCTTTTATATGTTGTAGTTGAAAAATGAATGACAATGGTTCAAGAGGTTGTAGTCCACCCAACAAATGAACGATGATAACATGACACATATGATGTAAGGGGATATGGTTAAAAGTAATTAACAAAACATAAAAAACCTTAGTATATGTGAGACATTTTGGTTATTTAATCATCATGGTATACTAATTCAAATATTTGGAGGAAGAAATAAAAAAACTTGTCGATGAACATTACCTCTTCCTCAAACATCCTCCTTAGGTTTCTGCAAAAATCATTATGAGTGTTTTTTTATATCTAAAATAAAGATTATAAGATTATTGGATGTAATTTTGGATGTTATTTGGGTATTTATTTTCTGATATGAAAGTGTATGAAATATTAAAGTGTATATTAGAATGGGTGGCCTTTTATAAGTGAGGTAAGTGGCACACTTATAATGTTTTGAATGAAAGAAACTAAACCATGTTTTTTCATGTATAAATTCCAAAATAATTTTCAATTATTTATCCTAGATGATATAAGGTCAAAATATTTATTTCCAATTTGTGTTATAATTTATTTTTTATTTTTAACCCCTTTCATTTCAGCTTAAAATCTCTATAATCCCAATTTTATCTTAACCATGGTAAATATTTCTTATTGTTTTTACTGTTCATTTTGGTTGGAAAATAATGTTACCATATTATATAATATTAATTATTATATCTAAAAATATATAATCTATTTTTCCATAATCCATTCACATAAGTGTGATATTTTAATTTATAAATAATAATCCAAACACAGTGAGAATGCATGTTTTTAATAAGAAAACATTCAAAAGCATACAATGTTTTTATATAAAAAATAAATATGAAATTGACTTAAAAAAACTAATTTATATTCATGGATTTATAATTTATGTAATTTTAAATTAATACCAAATTAAAATAAATTTTTCTATAAAATGAAATTAAACTACTAGATAGTTTTCAATTGAAGTTTAGAGTTTTTCACTATTCAATTAAAATTAATATTTTTAGAAAATTATCAAAAATTGTCCCTAATAAAATTATCAAATTATAATTCTAAAAATTAAGTTAAATTCTCCTGATAAAATTACTAAAATTTTAAAAAAATAACTTTATAAAATCCCCACAACCGTAATGAAAAACTGGTTTTCAAGATGAGTATTTTCATCTTAAAGCACAATATGATTTATATTAACACTTTGTGTAATAAAAATCATATTATTAATAAAAATTAATAATTATTTATGAATAATATATAATTTTCATATGAAAAAATTTTAATTATTGATTATTCTAATTAATTAAAATGAATAAATGTAATTCACTTTAAAATAATTTTTAGAAAAAATCCCTTTTAAAACCCAAAAATAAACTCATACTAAAATATAGTATAATGTTAATTCCTATGTAATTATATAGATTAAATATAAAAAAATTATTATAATGTTATTTTATAATATAAATTAAAATTTATGTTAATTTATTAATTTTTAAATAAATTATCATTTAACAAAAAGTCTCATTTTTTTAATACTCACTAAAAAATCATTATTTTTTGAAAAATCCAAAAAATTAACCGTTAGTTAATTTCTATATTATAATTTAAAATATTAATTTAATTTTATCAAATAAATTTCCTAAAATATCTATAAATTAATTATAACATTTTCACAAAAAAATAAATAAAAGCCATTTTGAGGAAAACATATTTGATGAAAATGATTACATTACCAAAAAATTGAATGATCATTTAAAAAGAGTTTGTAAATAAATTTATATTGAGTTGAGAATTTCTAGGTATGTTACATAAATTTGTTAATACTATTCATACATGTGTTTTTAATTTATATGTAATGATGTATAAATTTAATGTAATATTATTTCATGGTTCATTAATGCTCAGTGTCTCCTTTCATACACGCTTTGGAAGAAACTCATTGTTACATGAAAATTAAGTTAATGTTTTTTTTGTATGTAATAAATAAAATACTCATATTTTTTCTTAAAATAAAATATCAAATAGATTAAATTCATTTTAAATAAAATATCTCACAAAATCGAAGGGTGTTATATTCTACTCCACTTAAAATGAATTTCTCCCTCAAAACTAATTTTAGGAATCTGCGGCTTAATATTTTACAATTCATTCATAGACACTCACATAGTGAAAATGATTACTAAAATATTCTCATGAGAAAGAGAAGGTATGAGAGAATTTCATTTAGAGTAACAAATACTCTATTTCCAAATATGATAACATTGGTTGGATGTGAAAACATGGACAATGGTGAGAAAACTAACCACCGAATACAAATAAACAGTGATATAAATGATTGATCATGAGAAAGTGGGAGATCTAAAGAAGTTTGAGGGATAAAAAACTATAAAATAATGACAAGTGAAAAAAATTATTGATATAATAAGAAATAATGAAAATATGATAACCATATATTTCAAGATATTTTTAATAATATTTGGGACTATGTTTTCTATACATACTAAAAACATATGAAAATTTAAATAATTGATTTTCTTTTATAGGTTTAATTTCATCCTTTATTGTTCCTTGATCAATTTTCCCTACATCTCTTAATATAAGAGTTGGATTTTTTCATTTTTTATATTCTCAATAAAATCCATAAAATAATAATAAGTAATTTATTATATCTCATGTTAAGAATGAAAACACTGGTTATCCAATATTGAAATATCTTTATATGGTGAAGTAATATGTTAATAACTTAGTCATCATTTAAATATAATCTTAATCCATTCCATAAATAGTTAACCATATAATACTTGGAAATTCAATGTTTTTAAAGAATTTTGCTAAATTTTTCAAAATCATCATTAAATTAATACATCATATATCATTATTTAGATAGTGATTATTACATACCAAGCATCTGAATAATTTCATCATGTATTCTCATAAAACATGATAATTACATGAATTAACAAATAACATTAATGAAAACATGCATGAATCCACATTTATTGAATAAAACCATAGATTATTGAATATATTCCATATATCCAATAATGTTGTAAAATCCATCAATGATAACATAAACCACTTTTTCTAGAGATCCTTAATCAGTTACATGTTTTTTAATACTCTCCAATTTATTTTATCCAAATCTATCGTCTATTTTCCCCAAAATCATTATCTCAATATCTGGAACATATTATGATTTTTCTTTATCTAAATCATGTGTTTTCCTTCCATATCACTTTTTCATCAAATCATTTCTCTATTTCACCATCCTTATCCATCATATACATGAAAATACATAATGAAATCATATAGACAAAAATAATTATATATATTTCAAAATTCATAATTTTTAAATTCAAATACATAAATACATTAGTCCATCCACTTAAATGATGGGAATGGAAAAGGTCCTTCCTTGGTATAGAAGATAATTCTTGGTTCTAGGTATTGTGTTGGGTAATATCCATATTCCCCACATGTAATACATTCATCTCCATGACAATTTTCACCTTATGACCATATTTTCAACATAGATAATATCTTCCTCCCATTTTATATATTCTTCAATGTTCTTCTTCCCACCATCTTGACATGTAAGAATATGAATTTTCATTCAATTATTTTCATTGCCACATCAACTTTCATAAAAGTTCATCATCATCTTATTCAATGTGTTGGTAATCTCATTGAAGTTTGTGTTTTTTTTTTCATATATCGTGATAGATGATTAAGAATAATAAAAATATATTTCTCTCCAATAATTATCTTATTTGGTTACTCATAGGTATATAAATTTCTCTATGATTCAATGTTACATGATTCCTTCGGGTTCCATCCATTGACTAAAACTAAAAATATTAGTGTAAGAATAAATAATTATGATGGGGAACCACATAATCATGGTGAAATCACTTATAAGATGTAAAAATCATGTCACATTATATTTAATTTATGATATTTTAGGTTTATCCTAGGTTATTTATAGTCATCATATATTTAAATGCTTTAAAATTGCTTATAAATAGTTTGTAAATTTCTAAATTATATTTCCTGAGAGTTTCAAACATGTTGTACAGTAAGTCCCACTATCCTGTACCACGTGACGATTGAGTCCAAGTCAATGCACCCTTTTCAGTGTTATTACTACTAGGTACCTATGTTCTAGAGCAACATCCACTTATAGTATTTAGACAAGGATTTAATTTCTAAAATATAACATTTTCTATCTATTTCCAAATTCCAAAACATGTTCTTACACTCTGACTCATCCTTATATTTAACCATAGACTTATCCATATAGATATCTTAAGAAATAACTCTAGATATCTCACTATTGTTTTCTCATCCTAGTTTACAAAGTGAACTAACCCAATCCCCTAAAAAACTATAGATACCCATGATTCTAATACATGGATATTAAAACATTATAGATGAATAGTCATTAAATAACAAAAACATAGGCCTAAGGATCGTAATAGTTCATTTTGGAATCATTGAACAAAATCCTCAAATCTTGTGAGATATATTCAATGTTTTCTTCGATGATATTCCTATTTATTATTCTTCATAGGCACACCCAACATAAAACCATTCATCATGACCTATGTAAAGGAATCATAAGAAACAATGTTCTTAGGTTCTTAATATGGGTAAACATTAGAGAAATTAATATATAATAATATAAAAGCATAAGATAAGTATAAGGGTATGTTATAAATAGAAAAACTTACAATTTTCATAAAAACCTGTAATAGATCATAAACATGAGTTAGGGAATAAATATTGGTAGTTCATAAGACCTAAATTATAATTGAATCAATGAACATGAGTCATGAGAGCACAACATTGAATAAAGGCATAGACTTGATGCATACACATAACCATATAAAATAATTTACATATTTGATTGGGCTAATTATAAAGGTTATATTAGTGGAATGGGTTCAAAACCAAAACCATCATTGCAGTGAAGTTTAAATACCAATACCACCATATTGGACAAACCCCCTTACTATACTAGGTTCTCTCTATGTTCCTATCAAATCTATCTCCTGATATATAAATTTTTGCATAGAAAATTGGAGAGAGATATTGGTCCCACCCATCTCATAATCAAAATCATATTTATTTTTCACACAATATCATTAAACATGCATTATATCATAACCCATTAAAGGAAATGGGCTTTATAAACATTTCATCATACCATAAACTATGGAAAAGAGATATGTTTCAAAATCATATATCATTTTCATCATATCCTAACCCCTCTAATAAGATGTGGTGTTCATAATAATTTTATAATGGTATAACCTGTGGAAGATAAGTGAGTATCATAATAAAATTTTAATCATAAATATTAAAAGAAATAATAAGAATGATATCCTTGAATTATATTCCCAAAAAATAAAATGTTACTTAAAAATATATTATCTTATATGGAGAATGATTTTGGAAGATCACTTAGAACATCTCTTATAGAAAACAAATGATTAAAACATAACATTGTAAAATATTTTGGAAATTCATTTCTGTTAAAAAATTGAAAAATTATAAAGGAATCATTAAAACTCATTTAAATAATAACTTGTGGAAAGGATCCTTTCCTCTTCGTAAAAAAATTTCATATATAAACCATTTTAAAAATAATTTTCCTTGAAAATATAAATGTAAAAATATAAATTAATATTTAGAATATCATTTTAAATAGTTTTTGGGGACTTTAACCTTACTTATTTAAAAAAAACATTTTAAAATTTAAATCATTTTGAACATATTTTTCATTAAAAAAACATAAAAATTTATTACATTATTTCAAAAATCATTTAAAAAGATATTGAGGAAAATATTATTTAGTAGATGAAAAAAAATATATAAAATTTTATGAAAAGATTTTCTTTAAAAATAATGGTGAAAAAATTGAATGTAACGTTAATGGAAAATAATGTGCATCATGGTGGGAAATTCCATTCATGACATGCACAGAGATTTCTTTCACATTTTTAATAAAATCCAAGAAAATTGTTTTCGAAATAGAAATAATGATTACTTTTTTATAAAAAATTAAAACATATTTACAAATTAATTTAGTAATATAATTTAAAACTAATTTTAAAATCATTTATGAAAATATTCTTAGAAAACATGGTTTTGGAAGAAAATGGGGTTTCGACCAAAATGAAGAATATTCATAAAAAATAATTTTTAAACCCTTGTGTATATAAAGTCAGAAACATGAAGGTTAATCATGTATTACAATGTAATTAACTTATGATAATAAAAATAAAAGTGTTTTTTAGAGATGGATCATAAAATTATTTCATGAAAAACAAGATCACAAATAATTCGTGGAAATGATGAGATTTTAACATAAAATCCCTACAAATTTGGTATCTTTGAGACGTAATCTCCAAGAAAGAATTTCATTAAATGAAACATAAAATAACATGAGTATTAATAAATTAATGATATTACAAGTCAAATTGTATGTATATAAACATTTTATAAGAATATATGTTTGTAACATTGTCAAATGTCTCAAAGAAAAAAAATTTAGAGAAATGTACCTTACTGATTTAGTAACTTTTGAATCATAGAAACCAACAATTCAAAACACAAAATGATAAATTAAATATATACTAAATAACAGGATTTATTATATTATATTTTAATGTGGTAGTATATAGTTGAAACAAAATAGATGAGTGGTTGATTTGCATATGTCTTCGAGAAATAAAAACAACACTATAAATATCTTACATCAGTTCTTCACTTTCTTTATACACATTAAAACCTATATTATAATAAATATATTTTTATTTTTCATATATTATAGAATTATATATATTATAAAACATATTATTTTTTTATAACCTTTTATTAGCTATTTATTATCAATTTAATGTTAAAGTTATGTTTCTACTAATAACCTCATTTGTTTCGAATATGTTTTGATTTTTAATTTTTGTTATTTCTAAATTGATAATGATTTAATAAAATAAAACAATATAAAAAATATATTAATATCATAATTAATAATTATATAAATATTTATAGTAATTCATAAAACTTAGTGATGGATAATGGAATACATCATTCATAGAGATGATAAGTCATACAAATACATGAACGATGTTTCATTTTTCTTGTCAGATTAATAGAAATAAAGGTAAATGATATATTACCATTATTGAATAAATTTTATTTCACATATATCATATATTATAATTAAACCCATCCTTAATACCTTCCATGTGAGATGTGAATGATTCACATCGCTTCACAAGGAGTTAGTCTGTCATACACACGAGTGACATTTTCTTATTCCCACTATATAGATAGTATGAAGTTATATGAACTAAAATGATTCAATAAGTATAATAATAACATAAATTTAATACATAAATAATAAATCCATCATACTCTCCAACCTTGATAAGTGGTAATAGAAAAACAACCCACATCTGTTTGCAAGGTGGCAGTCCTATGTTCAAATGAATAATAATTTCTAAACTCGTTTGATGTATGTGGGGATGGTTTTAGGTAATTAGAATAAAATAAAAAATCTATAAGTATATTGATTTTAATTTTTTTTATATCATCATGTTATTAAAATAATTTATTGAGGAATAGGAAGACATAAAACAAAATTACTCATTTATGAAATTAACCTTTTCTTCAGGTACCCTCATAGGAGTTTCCCTATAATCCTTATTTGGGTGGATTTTTGTCCAAAAAATATTAAATTACTAAATGAGTGTTTTTCATAAGTTGTTTTTTGGTAAATTCTTAAAAAAGTGGGTTAAATTTTTGAAGATTATAAGAGAATGGGCGGCCTTTTATAAGTGATATGAGTGACACACCAATAATTTCTTGAAATAAAGAATCCCAACCACATTTTATTCATTTCCCAATGCCCCAATAGTTTAACATAATTGATTTTAGAAGCTATAATGTATAACAATTTAAGTAAATTTTATTTTTTTTACAATTTATATGTTATTTTTAACCATTATGTTTGTAGTTTAACCCCTAGTAAACCAATTTTAACATTAACTATGGTAAATAATTTTTCATCTTTTTACTATTAATTTTGGAAAAAAATTAGATTAATTTGTTATATAATATAAACTAAATGTATTAAAATCTTGAATAAATTTTTCCAAATTTCATTCAGAGAAGTGGAAAATTTTAATTTACAATTAATCTCACAAACGTGACAAGGACAAAATTATTTAAAAGGAAAGTGTCTGAATGTTTACAATATTTTTATGATGTAATTTAATATAAAATAGATTAAAATTATATAAATTGAATTAATTTAGTTATAATTGAAATTATTTTACTTTAAAACCAATTTAATAAATAATTTTACTATTTAAATATATTTAAAAAGGTCAATTTTAAATTAAAATTCAATATTTTTCACTATCCAACAAAATATTAATCTTAATAGAAATTTATAAAAAAAATAACATGATTGTAATTATAAATTTTTAATTGGAAACTTTTAATTTCTCAAATAATATTTAAAAAGGATTAATATATAAAATTTACAACATTACTCACAGATAGGATAAAAAAGTCTTTTTTCGAGAAGTGTATTTTTTTCACATATAAGATGATTTATATCAACTATATATATAATAATAATAATTGTATGGATATAAATTAATATTGATTTATATATAATCTATAAATTTAATTTAAAACATACCCCATTGGGTATTATTTTAATTAATTAAGATATAGAAAAATTAATCTCATTAAATTAGTTTTCAGGAAAAAAAACATTTTAAAAATAAAAAAACATATAAAAAAATCCAATATGTATTTGATTCGAATGAAAATTAATTATATTAAATATTTATAAATAATATATATGTCACTTTAAATCATAATTTTTATTTTAAATTAATTAACTAATTAAAAAAAATAATATTTTAAAAATTCTAGTTTCCACTATTCATTTGAAAATAAACTTTTTTCCTAAAAATACCAATATTTAACTATAATTAATTTTGATAATATCATTCCAATTATTAAGAAAATTTCATAAAATAAATGTTAGTAAATATCTAAAAAGTAATTATAAAATTTCTCAATAAAAGTGAAAAGACCCATTTTTTAAGAAAACAATTCTTTATGATATAATTACACTACCAAAAAATGATTGATTACTTTATAAAAATGGTTAAATAAATTTATATCATGTAGTAAATTTATATTTCTATTTAGTAAACTGGTTAATACTATTAACACCCACCTATTTAACGATAAGGTTATAATGATCATATTTATACTAATATTATTTCATTATTCACTTAACATTGGTATCACGTGTCATACTTTCCTTCAAAGAAACTAATTTTCTCATGAAACAAAAGATAAAATTGGTGTCAGGTTTAATGATATATATACTCATTTTTAAATCAAACACAAAAATATTTAAATTATTAAAATCATTTAAAAAACATTTCATAAAATATTATGGTGTTACAGGTTATGTGTAACTAATCATATGACCTTAGTGCATGGTTTAGACCAACTACGTGTAAGTAATTCCACCCTTTGATTAACCTCTAAAGAAACCCAAATTTTTTACCCAAACCACACATCCTCAAGTTCATAGTTATATATAACCATGTATAAAACCACTTTTCCCCATAATTAGGTTCTCCTGTCTCCAAACGAGCCACATACACTCTTGAAACAATTCTTAATATTCTAAAAGATTCCATAAGGATTAAACAAAAGAACCCAACCAAAAAAATTATCCATGCCTCAAATAAAAATTCAGGGTGTTAAAAGTTGGTTACTATTATTGATTTGTGAGATACATCACATGGTTTTCAAGTCCAAATACCTTACTAACACGGAAGGATTCCTCTCTGTCTGGACTAATGAATATGATGATATACTTAAGTAGCTATAGAATTGGATAACTACTTCGTATTTTCTCACATTACCCTCAAAAAGTGAGATATTTGGGATTTATAGAAATTCATGTAAAAATGTGTTAGGTTGTGTACTCGTTCATAATGACAATGTGATAGCCTATGACACTCACCAATTAACGATCCATGAGTAGAACTACCCCACCCATGATCTTGAATTTGATTTAGTTATCTTTTCATTAATTATTTGATGAAATTATTAGTATGGCACTAAATGGGATGTATATACTCCTCAAAATTTCAATAAGTATAAATTGAAATAGAATAACCTTAATATAAAAGAATGCAAGTTACTAGAGCTGAATAAGGGTTATGAATTTTCAATTCACTACCATCCTGGGATGGTGTATAAAGTGTAAGATTCTCTGAGTTGAAATGATCCTCAAACACTATCCACAATGAGGATTGAAAGGAATTAAATATTCTTGAACATGAAAAGATATATATTGTAATAATTAAAGTATCTTCATCCCACTATTTTCATATAACTACTCAAACACCGATTCTTGATATAATCATGGAATTCCAAAAATTTCATGAAGTGATACATATAAAGATAGATAGTATACCAGAGTTCTACTCTACTAAATATGGAGTTATAATATTTTGAACCTAGTTATATGTCCCATCAAAAACATACCTGAATAGAAATATTCTTGATAATTTTAATACCTCATCACATTATATTCATCCAAGAATCACTAAGATGTATATTGATTTGAATAAAAACATCTCATGGGATAAAATCAAGAGGGAGATTGATATTGTTTTATCTTGATTCTTTGTATTCTAAGAATTCAATGATAAATGAGAAAATTATAATGGTAAGAATCCATAATTTCATATATTAGTATTAAAAATGGAAAACATAAGAATGGATTTTGTAGTAGAACTCCCTAAGAATCCTAAAGAAAATAGTTATATCTGGTTTCGAGTAGATCTCATTATATAATCAAT
This sequence comes from Viscum album, assembly GCA_963277665.1. Lineage (NCBI taxonomy): Eukaryota > Viridiplantae > Streptophyta > Magnoliopsida > Santalales > Viscaceae > Viscum > Viscum album. The sequence continues at coordinate 204,219,974 of OY728159.1, read as the reverse complement.
TAATCTCATTACCATCAAGGAATTATTTGTTCTTGACCATATATCAATCATATACATAAGAGAAGTGGAAAGAATACATGTATTTCCACAACCTATTATATATAATTAATATCCTAGGGTTACCTTGTTCTTATAGAGAAACCTTTAGCAAGAATGGAATACAGGTTCTGGTTTTACTACTACATATTACCATTATATGGATTGAAAATTTGAATGGACCATCAAAAATCTAAAGGATCCATTGAGATCATTTTAAATTGGATTACAAGGATGTTTGGATCAACACCTTCCCCTACTGGAGTAATCATATAACAAAATTTTCCATAATTAAATTTAAATGGATAATTATGAGGCTATGTATGGAGAGAACTGTTTGATACTCAAATTCTATAGTGAATTTATATATCATAGTCTTATCCAACAATATTGTTTCAAAGAGTTGGAATTTTTTTTCAAATCATTCAACATTATATATATATATAAGTGAATAAAAAATATATGTCAAAAATCATAGTTGTGATATTCATTTTATGGTTATAGACATAGTGTAACATATTATATATACATAGATTAAAATCATGAGGCTTAGGATGATGGGTAAAATTAGTCTAGGATACATCGGCCCCTTTTAGATCCTCAATCGTGTCAAAACTGTGGCATTTTGAATAACACTCCCACCAAACTAGTATCATTTACTTGATGTATTCCATATATCCCATTTAGCGAAGTACATAATTGACCAATCATATGTACTAAATCCTAAGGTGGTCCCTTTGGATAATGATATTTTTTATGAGGGACTATTGATGACAACATTATATCATAGAGATAATGTTCTATGAAAAAATAAAACTCACCCAATCAAAGTGTTGTGGTAGAACCAAAATATAGAAGAAATGGTATGGGAATAAGAAGAGGTGATGTAATAATATTACCATCATCTATCTTAGAGTGTGAAATTGAAATTTTGAGGGTAAAATTTTTTATGGGAGGAATAATCTAATGAAAATAACAATGATATATGTAATTCTCATATTTGAATAAATGTCTTATTAGGTAATGTTGTTATAGAAATAACATACTCTAAATTGTACTATTATAACATATTAGTTTTAAAAGACTTAAAATTATCATAGAAATTGATAATATGGGAATTTTAAATTTACCATTATGATTATTTTACATTAGTTATTATGTTAAACTCCAATTGACATAGAAAAAGGAATTGATGGCCTTGACATTTAGGATTTACCCTATGAATCCCATTTATTAGAGCATCTGAAGGGGATAAATTCATTAGGGTTTACCCTTGAACAAGACTAATAAAATATTCAACAACTAATATATGATAAAATCAATTTACATGAGGCATTTAATCTCATCAAGTTCAATTCCCAAACTATGTACACCTAACTACCCAAATGAAATCTCACTGCCACACACCTTACCCATAGATTGGTTGTTAGTGTAATAAAAGGTTGTATATCTAGACCCTAACAGTATGAATTTTTAGGTTCCTATGTATAAATTAATAATTATATTAATAATTTATTATTAATTCATAATTATTAATTAATCTATGTAAAAAAATTGATGCAACAAAACCTAAATTTTATTTTGGAGAGAGATATAGTCTCGATTAGATTTTATTTTAAAGAATATAAAACTTTTTGAAATAAATGGAAATTTAATAATTTTTTTATTAAATAATATTTACTAGATATAGGTGATAATATAGTTTTATGATGTCAAGTATTGTTTTTATGAGGGTCAAAACACTATTATATTCAAAAAAAACCAGTGTTTTTTCATTAAATTGTGAATTTTTATTTAAAAGTGTAAAATTTTATATTTAATAAATTATTTTGATTAAATAAATATTTTTTTGCTGTAATGTTGTTGAAATTTTCTAATATTAAATTTCTTATAATTTTCTGAATTAGTTTAATTTTTGGGTTAAAATTAAAATCTATATAAATTTACAATAAGTATTATTAAATCATAAAATAAAAAATGTGTTGTAAAAAATGAAATAAAGGGTATACAAAACTAAATATATGTTTTCCCTTTAAAATAATTTATTTTCAATTTTTTTTATTATTTTTATAATCCCATAATGAATCCTCCAAATCCATATTATATATTAAGGCAGTAAAATTGATTCTTTGTAAGCATGAATCACTTCTTCACAAAAGGTATTATTTGAATTAGGTTTGTTTATAAACATTAAAAATAATTGAAAATAATAATATTTTGTAGAAAACAAGGGATATCCCATTGGATATTTTTTTTAGGGATTACATTATCACATAGTGTCCAAAACCTATGTTTGGAAATTAATAATGATTTTTTCTATGTTTATCTCTATAAACCAACCAACACTACGATCCGTATTCTCTAAAAATCATTAGAGCATAAACATACTCCATAAATATTTATATAGATTCAAACCAATGTTCCTAAAATCTCTCAATGTCCTCCTCCTAGTATTTAAGAATCACACACTCATAGTATGGGATCCTCTCCTTCTACTCTTGCTTCAAGCACCCTCAGTATATTATGCATTTTTATTTCAAATTATTCATGTTGGGGTATGTTATTACACATCCCTATTAGCATCCTTATTATTTCTTGGTGATGAGATCCCCCTTCGACTCTCATTAACCACTTCCTTGAATCTCTATGTACTCTCATTATATTGTTGATATTATCATGCCAATTTTCATTAAAATCATGGTTTATTGAAAACCCTTCCACATTCCTTCCCAACGGTATCCACAAAGGTTTATCCATAAATCATTGATTGGGGAATTCCATGTGTGTTACCCACACTCCTTGATCATGGGGTAAAATTTTATGAAGGTCATAATTATATTGTATAATCTATGTAAAATAATTATGCTTTTATATGATAAAAAAGCGATGGGTACACCGGTAACCACCTCAATACACTAGGTAATGTTGTAATCTTAGGAGATTCCTTGTATGGTTCAAGGACGGTTAGCCTAATCACATAATGTTATGATTTTTTATTAGATATCATTTACTTTTGTTTCAGATATCATGTCTTATATTGTTTCCAAATTCCAATGTTGTTTTTATATTTTCATGTTATATAATTCCTCATTGTTTGAGATTTTGTTTCTCACCCCTCATATATTACATTGATATGACTCTTGTATAACAAGTACTACTTTCTTTATGATATTATTTTTTATTCCCTTATGGTACTTTATATCCCACACATATCTTTTGTATCTCCTTGGTTTTCACATGTAGTTTTAGAATACACATTGACTATAAGACTATTTTATGTAGATTTTAAATGAATTTGTTGTTTCTCATCAAAAATATGTTATATTATGTAACTAATTTTTCAAATAAACTAGGAATAATGATATTTTTGGCTATATTATGTGTTATTTTGTATAATAAATAATGAGATAAATTGTATTCATGGAGTTTCTCTTCCACATTGCATCAATGTCATGATATCAAACACACCAAGGAGACCTTTCCATTGATCGATGGTGTTCAATCAATCTAATCCAGTGGAATGATTCCTTAGAGTGTTGGGATGATGAAGAATATGCCCCATAGTTAATCTGATAGGTCAAATCCCACACATCAGACTACAATTATATATATATATCCTTTATAAAATAGTAAAAGTACATTTTAAAGCTATTGTTCCATATTAATTCTCACATTTTTCTCATTATCCTTAATAAATTATCATGTTCCATAACTTTATTGAGTTATCAATGGGGTTTTGATAACCAAAACACACATACAATTGAAACAGGGGACTCACCAACCAGCACTGGCCCATCAATACCATGGCTCATCCATGAGCTCCTACAGATTCACCCTCCATCAATCCTATTAGATGTCCTAGTGGGTTCTATGCTATCCCACTCTCACCTATTGTATTGTGGGGTAAATTGATGGAATCTCCCATTTGGTTGACTTATTTCTCCAACTGGTGGTGGTTTGAGTTTCAAAATGTGGCTTCCTTTATTGCCCATTTTTTTATGTGAAGCCTCTAAAAAATCTAAAATAGTAAAAAGTAAGTATTAAGAGCCTATAAAGACAATAAATTCTCCAATCTCCATAAAAAATAAAATTTTAAATTGTTTTTTTTATAATTTTAAATTGATTTTTTTAATTCTCCAATCCCCATATGTATTTGGACTAAAAAAATTAAAAATCAGCTCAAATAAAGGATAATTTCAAATGAATGAAATCCAATTCCATATTAGGAATCTATAACAATTCTCTAAGCATAAAAACAAATACTTAAACACAAAAAATACATATTTTCACATTATTTATAATATATTAAACACTAGGTCAAACAATCTCCCCCTTTATATTTTTCTTTCAATATCTATTGAAATTATGAAAGTGAGAATGTGGTTCAACTTTCTCCCCCTAATTGATAATAAATTGCTCTGTGTACATGGGGATCTCCTCATCTCATTAGTTTTCTAAAAATATTTTATCCTTCCATTTATGATTATTGTAACGCCCCGTCCCTAGTTACCCAGAGTCGGTGCATTATTATATAACATTGGCATGATCAAAAAAGCTCAAGTCTCGAAAGACCGATTAGTTTAGTAGCCTTGGAATAACTAGATGCATTCATAAAGTTTACATTACATCATAAAGTGAAAACTAAAACAACATCTTGTCTCCACACTCATATCCCCTTATACTATCCCTGTAGGACATTCATAAAATACTTCTTCACATTCTGGGAAAAATAAAACATAGAAAGGGGTGAGCCCAAATGCCCAGTAAGGATAACAATATAGCAGAAACTTTCATAAATAATCATAAACATTTAAGGCAATGTATAACTTAAAAAAAAGCCTTTTAAACTTAAACTTCAACATAATATGGCAGAAATAAAATGAAATAATTCCATTTACTTATTCACATGGATATTCTACTAATCGAATAATCACATGCAATATCAATAACCACTTTCATAATGATGGAATGCATAATGCCAGACTATCATAACCACATAGTCAAGGCCTTACGCCAAGACTATAAATAAGATTTTGTCAAGGCCTTGTGCCAAGACACTAGTTTGTCTCATGAGACCTACCGATGCAATTTTTTTAGAAGATACTTACGTTTAAAATTAATCATATATACTCCATTGTTTTTCTGAAAAAATTATGCAAGCTTCTAAAAACAAAATAACTAATTCTAAGACTGGTCGACTAATTACAGGCCATAATGGGTCCACGGCCAAGCCCTTCCTATCTACCACACTCGAGAGTCATGTTTTCTGAAAACATTTTTAAGCTTGCGTTAAATACGTATACATTTGCACTGGATTTTCATATTTTTGAGAGAAATATCTCTTTTCTCATGAAAACATTTAAAAGTCACACAATTTGGAAAATAATTCATTTAAAGACATTTTTTAATCAAAGTGTCCCATACCACTTTGAAACTTTTGAAAATAATTAACATTTTAAAAACATTCTTTTCCATATAAATAATTCCTTAAAACCCATTTTGAATACATGGACATTAATGAGAAATATTTAGAAGAATAAATATTTAAAACATTTGAAATGATGTTTTAGTAAAAAGTTCCTTAAAAGAATCCCTTTGAAAACTCTTTCATAAAACATGGACATGGATAATAAATATTTACCAGTAGATACTTACATAAAAACAACCTCGGATAATAAAGAGATTTTGAAATTAACCCTTACCAATTTGGTAACTTATGAAACATACACCCCATGAAATAGGTATCATACAATGAATATGTAAATACACATAAATTAAATTTTATTACACAAATAATACAATTATGAGTAGTACATACACCACACAAAAGGTAATAGTGGCAATATGGTACGAATCTCACAGGAATAAGGAGTGAGATGAAAACCCATTACCTTGTAATTTTCCTTGGTTGAGGGTATGTTAACCTCCTGTATAATGGTGAAATAATTTTAATTATAAGAATCATATACATTAATATGATATCATATATGATTTTTTAACATTTATTTGTTAATAATATCTTAGTATTATCGTTGTTTTGGGTGTTAACTTACTTATTTTATTTTATATGTTTGGTTACGTAAGATGTTTTTGTTAGGGATAGGTTGGATCTTATTCATATACAGAATGATATAAAGTTCTTAAACATTATTTTTAATCATCAAATGACAGTTAGACTTGAATGGATATGATGGGGAATGAATCTCATCGCGTTCGTGGAGACGGTAGTTCATACGTACGCACGAGCGACAATATCATTAAAATAATATATAATTGGATGTTATATCATATATTCAGAATCATTATCATGTTATATTTATTATTTACATGAATTACACATCATTATTATAACCATACAAATAATAATGTATTGAATAACAATTACACCACGACGTGGAGACGGTAAGCCGTACGTACGCATGTATGGTGACATGTCATTAAAAGGTTGGATAGAATACTGAATATGGTTGTATCATATTTATAATAACATCACAGTATATAGAATACACTATAGTAATTATTTTAGAATGGAAATAATAAAGAAAGAAGAAGTTGAAGAATAAAGGAACTTGAAAGAGGGTGGTGAAAACATTACCTCTTCTTTGGGTTCTTCATTTTGATTTGATCAAAAGGGCTCCTTAGTTTGGCTTTATGACTAAAGAAAGGCCTCTAAATTGAATTTAGGGAAGTTGAGAGGGTATTTGAGCAGGGGTTGGCCGAGAAAAAAGGCTTTGAAGGTGTAAATTAGAGAGAAGGGGGGGTTCCCTTTTATAAGAGGGGTGAGGGGCACCTTTGGAAAAGCTAGAAATATTATTTTATAATAAATTCATATTCAGATTCTAATGGCTCAAAACTGGATTATTTAAAGTTTAAGGTGGGGATGGGTCTAAAACCACTCAACCAATAGTTTTTATATAGTTTTGGGTCACTATATTAACCTTATCTTTTAGTTTTAACTCTTAGTTAATTAGTTTGACATTTACCATGTCACTTTGTATTTTTATATTTTATAGTTAATAAACATACTATAAACTTCCAAGCGACCCCCAAGTGGTCTATTAATTATACACCTATCATGATACAACTCATTTGGCTGAACCTTAGATTTTTAGGAATATAATATCACTTAATAATATAATATTTGTTTTAAAAACTCTTTTATGTCAATTTTGATAGTATTTAATAATTGATTTTTTGTTAAAGTCTTAAAAAAATTATTAATTAGAAAAAAATTCATTTAATCAATCATAAATTGTCATATTATTCAATAAAATTCTTGTATGGCATCAAAACTTTCAAATTATATTTATTTTCATATTTATAATACTAATTATTTTATTCTTTCATTAATAAGGAAAATACTGAATCATTATTGTGTCATAAATAAATTTAATTATTCAATGTATAAAAATTATAAATAAAAAAATATGATGTATGAAATAGTTTTATCTTTCTAATGAATATTTATAGTTGAAAATATAATATATATAACCCTATTTAAAAATTGGTTTACTAAAAGATATATGCTTATGTCATTTTTGTATTTACTTTAACTTAATTAATATAAAGTGCCATTATCACTTACAAGTGGATCCATGGGATCCCAAAATCGACCCAAAGATTCCCATGGTCGGATGTGTATCAACAAATAAGGTTAGGACACATTTTAGGGTAAATTAATATTATTATAATATTATTTTTTTACCCTTATTTACCAGATTTACCCTTTAACCATGGTAAATAAAATATTTACCGAAGTAATTATTCAAAATGTATAAAAATAAAATTTACCTATTTACACAATTTGGACCTCCTGATTCCAAATATGGAATCCATATTTCTAAATTCAAATCACAGAAGTGTCAGAAATTAAGTTAAAATTAATTCCCGTTGTTAAAATAAAAAGCGTGTTTTTAAAAGATAATAACTATCAAAATATTTACAGTTGTTTATGTCCGGTTTAAATGTGAAATTATGTCCAATGAACAAAATTGCATTAAATGGTAAAAATATATTCTAAATATACTTTAAAACCACTCACATTCATAATTTATCACTATTAATTATTTTGATTAAAAAATTTGTTTTTAATTAAAATTTTGTAATTTTCACTAGTCATCAAAATATAAAAGTTATCTGAAAAGTACCAAAATTTCAACCTAGGATAATTTAGATATTACAAATCTGAAAATGAATTCCATTTTGAGAGATAAAATTTATAAAATTTCAAAAAGTGGGTATTATTATTCATAATGGCTACTTTGATTGGTCGCGATGTGTTAGGATCTTGAAGTTGCGTACAATGTAAGTTATTGCATTATTCAAAGGGAAATGTACCGTGGAAGCTTGGGGTGTTACAATTATTTATTTAATAATCCTTATAAATGGATGATATCAAAAAAAATTGTAGAAAAGAATCTTCACATAATCTACTTGAAGACTACATGGACAAACCTAGTGTTAAAAAATGAGAGATACAACCATAATTGTCTATGATTCACACAAAACATCATGATTGTGAAATATTTCTCATAAATTATCAATGATTATAGATTATAATTAGAATAATTATAGTTTTTTAATGAAATTCAGTATTTTATCTATACATCTATGAATACATCAACAGTTTTAGGTGCAATGAAATAACTTTCCACTTTGTCTCATATTTTCATCAACCTATAACTCACCCTTAATTTATATAATGAATACAATTAGTAATAAGGTATGGGAGTATAATTTTCATAAAAAATATCCAATATATATTCAGAAGTTTCACATTCAGAATATATTAATGTATTAACAACGTAATTTCATCAATGACCCCCCCCCCCCCCCTCAAGAGATGAATTCAAATCCATCAATTCCCAACATGTTTGTTAAAAAACATATATATATATGGGAATAAGGTTGTAACTTATTGTTCATATAGATTAAAATATAGGCTATTAACTACTTCCCATCCTTGGATATTATTTTATAATCTTGTTTAGATTCTCATAAATTTTTTACAAAATACAATTTTCTACCGCGAATTAGGAAGTCACTTAAATTCCTTTATCTTTATCATGTATTTGAACTTCCTATAAATACTTAGTTAATTTTAGTTGATTTAGACAAAAAAATAGAAACAGTTTATTGATATTATATTTATTATCATTATCTACACATGAATCAAAAAAAAGTTTTGTTCAATTTTATTCCATTTTATAACATATAAAACCTCTAATGATACTATTTTAATTAATTAATTAATTGTGTGACCATTCTAATTATATCTTCCAAAAATGTATGATAATACATTATATCTATTCTAAAATGGAATTATGGATGTATTTATGGTCACGATATTCTATATATGATAACTTTTTATCATATATCCACAATGCTTTCCCATTATTCAATCATGTTTTCTGTAAATGACATTTTATAATCAGAAGAGTGGGATTTTTACCCATAACATTCACAACACCAGAAAAAAACTATTATCCTAGATAATTTATATTGAGAGGTATCCTATGACATTATTTTATGTTTTTATACTTCTTCAAAGTGAATAATATTTTTATTATGTGGTATTGTTCTTTCTGAAATATTTTTATCTCCCGTTTATTTAAGAATGGATGTGTGATTATTCTTCTAGTTGAAAATGTATTTTTGATTCTTCTTGTTTTGTTCACAAACCAAGGATTACTTGTCACCTTTCATTTTATAAGGATGAATATTATCTCGTGTAGGTATTTTCATTTCATTATATTTTCTCCCCCTAAATTTAGGCCATTTATTATTTTCACTAATTGACATATTATGATAGTATTCCAGTACCTTGGGTCCAAACATCTAAAAACACCAACAAATGCCTATGAGCCTAATTTTCTTATTTTGGGTGAAGTCATTTTATATTTCATATATAGTGAACATTGATTCTTTTGAGTTGTATTATCATACATTGGACCTTTCATGGGGACTATATCTTCATGATAATTTTGATATAAAATCTTGATATCATCGGATCTTTAGTATTTTTCACCATCTATAATTTTTATGTGTTTTTTATAAAACCTATACCAACAATAGAAAAAAAATTATAAAATAAGATAAATTATGTGATATAGAATAAATTATTCTTATATGATAGTACCATTTGATAATAGGATGATCTCATTCTATTCATAGAGTTATGAATCTCAATACACACATATATGACAGTATCTCTTTTTATAAAAACATTGGATGATCCAGATTATAGTGAAAAATAATAATTTATATTTTTTTGTGCCTAAACACTTCACTTTGAGGTATTTATTATCTTTTTAAACTGATATTTTATTGTCTTTTCAATAATCCTTTAGAATCCACATTTTTTTCTTTAGTAATGAAATTTAATTATTGAAAAAAAATTCAAGCTTCTTTACCTTATTATATTTATTCTCCAACTGAGCCACATTGAAAACAATATAATCGTTTTGATATATTTAGAATTAATGGAATGTGTCTATAATATATCAATTAATTATTTATCTCTAAAATTTATTTTTAATTATATGGTATCTTTATAATATCATTTATTGAAAATTGAATTTTTTTATCATTTCCCTTCATATGTTTTTTGAGAGTGTTGGATATGACAACACTTTTATCCAATGCCTCTTCTATGGAATCATCCTCTTCATCCAAATGTAATTTATCATCTTAATGGCCCTTGACAGTGATTATAATTAAATTTAAATTCCATTGGGAATATTTCCTTATATATTATTGACGTTTTGAAATATTATCACTATGTGATACATAATAATCATATACTTAGAAAGATAAATTAGAATAATCATAATTAATTGAATTTTTTAATGTTTTAAAATGTTCATTACTTTCAGTTAGATATTTATATCAATGTAAAATAAGACTATACATCATTTTCCATGCCTGCATTTTCTTCATGTTTTTTTGAGTCTTTGTAAAAAATACATATTCTTATCCTCTGGGATGACTTCTTCTTTCTCTATCTAATGTAGATCAATAATTTATTGAAATATGAATCTCTATAAGAAAATATTGTATCTATAATGATTACTCATTACCTGATACCACTATTATATACCTATTATATAATTACCCCTGAGAGGTATGGGTGAATGAGTTGTTTCTTTTTATAAATTTTCATTTTATTCAATTCAACATATCAAACTTGATATGTTTCCTGATCAACTCAATATTATTTTCCAATATCAACTCATTTTTAGTTGTAATGGTAGTGAGATAAATCATATATTTTAAAAGTTTTAGTAAAAGACTACACCTTACGGAAACATGTTTTTCCCCTCATTACAGATTCTTTACTAACCAAGAGTTGAACACAATTACTTACATCTCAAACCAGAAGATTCCATGCTTTCAGCACCTTCTAGAAGACTTCTAAACTAGATCCAACTATGAGAATCAATTTTAATCTAGATCTAATTAATGAATGTTTTATCAATCCCTAATAGATTTACTAATTTACCCCATCCCTAATTGGGATACTTCTTATATCTGCACCAACCAGAAGGCTTATTCTATCTACACCAACTGAAATACTTCATCAATTCATTTGGACTTGTCCACTGTAGGATGATCAATGATCCTCGTTCGTAGGCTTGAATTATTTGATATTCTCATTTATAATTCTAGTACCATAAATATTAAATGGTCGAGTCTATCGTTCATTCTTAATCATTTCTGTTCAACTACATTTTACCAATTATCTTAGTGAAACTAATGCTTGGGTTATTCGGGCTTCTTAAAACAACGACCTAAACTCAATTAAATGTTTTCATCTGGTGTAATAAATTATTCACTATTACTTTATAAAATATATGACATTTAATAATCTCAATTTCACTTGATGTATGATTTGTATTTATCTTATAAAAGTATAAACCATAAGACATGTAAAAGTTTTCACTTTGTTATTTTATTTTATTTTCAAATATGATTTAATAAATTATAATAAGTAAAATATCAATGATTTAATTTATTTTCTTTATTCATGTATATGTCATCAAGCCTTTATTCATTCCTTGTACTATCCAAGTACTTCTATTTTTGTGTCTTCATGAATGTATGAGTATATGCACTATCTTCTTACCTCATGCACTCTCCTCCTTCATGAAACCCAATGGAGGATTAATGTATCAATAAACAACATCATTATGAATAGAATGATCTAAATAACTCTTTATTTCTATTTAATTTTTCTTTCATGAACCATAATATGCTTATACCTAGGTTCATCGTGTCTTTGTCAATTCATGCACTCCATGCAGATATGAGTAGGGGTATCACCCTCCAGCATGGATTTATGGAATAATTCATTCAAGAATAAATTAGACTATGATTTGAACAAATATAATGACAAAAAAATTTCACTATTTTTGTCATCCAAGAATACTATTCACATAATCTCTACACAAATAAGTAGTTTTTAGAGACTCTATTTCTTTTAAAGTTAGATCAGTTCTAAACAAATCCCCAATATTCCTCATAGCTAGGCCTATATTTTTATATGAGAGTTCCCATTTCCTTAGATATTCATTTCATGACACATTGTGTTTTCCCTAAATATCATTAAAATAAGCTATTTTGAGTATATTTATAATCTATTAAGATCTCAACATTTATAGTGTTAGAAACATTTGTTTCCTTCTCAGAAGAAATTTCAAAACATAGAGATCTTAACATCAAGACCATATTCATTATTTTTTATAATGTCTCATCAGAATGATAATTTTGAAACCATACATTCATTTATGAAGAACATGATATATCTTTATATCATCCTCATATATTCTTACAATTTATTAATTTATTCACAATAGAAATTTTATGCATATTTTTTTATTTCCACATCGCCTAAAATGAATGTATGTTGAAACACACACACACACTTTCTACATGGAAAGTGTTGACTGATGATTTCCCATTAAATCCCAATCCCATCCATGAGCCCCAACTCGAGCATACTCATGCATGCCTATACACTATTCTTATAGTTATTATTCTATCCCACTCTTACCTTCCACCATACAGGATGTGTGGATTGAATCTCTATTTTTTATGTCCTCCTCCCACATGTGAGAGATTTAGTTAGGCTATGTGGATTCAACATATTTCCCTATTTTTTTAATTAAATCCTTCCAAAAAATATATCATACTAAAAAATAAGTATTAATATCTCATAAAAATAATCTTCTTTGAAATCTTCATGGGAAAAGATATTTTTACTAGCCCTAATTTAATTACTTTTCTCCAAACATTATTTTAAATAATGTTACATCTTTATTGACTCATATGTTTTTAAAAATAATATCACATCAAAATTAATCACAATTTGAGGGGTATATATAAATCAGGAAGTGAAATTACTTTCTATTGAGTACATGAATATTATCCCAGATTCACCACTACTTTATTAACTCAACAAACACATGTTGAGAAAATATTGACAAAAAATAAAACACTTGGACCAACACTTAATCATCATGAATGAAAAGTACATATAAAATATAATTATAAAATCTTAAGTAATTAATACATATCTAATCAGATATCCAAAATAATATTGGAAATATGAATATAAAATCTATAAATAAAAAACAGAACCATAATTATGAAACAAGTAAAAACAAATAAGTATAACTAATAAAATATGATGACGAAAAAATATAACTAACTAATATATATTTAATAAATGATTTTTAATGAATTTTATAAAATATTATATGTTTTAATAGTTTTTTAAATAGGTTATTAAGAATTTTATTTCTTATACATGATGTTAGTCAACTTTTTTATTAGTGGGATCGAAGGTAATGTATATCATCACATTTTATTTTTATTGGGACTTTTAGTTGTTTTATATACCTAATTTAATTAAAATTGATTTTATACTTTCTTTTAGATATATAATATCATGAATTATCTTTTTTCAATGTATTTACTATTAAATTTGAAACTTTTCATTCAAGTATTTTCTAATGAAATGTTTCTTAAGTTGTAATGGAATTTCATTACTCAATTTACTTTCATTTATTTTTAATGAATATTTCATGAGAAATATTATTCTATGTTGATTTATTATTAATCTATGATTTTTAAAATTGTTTTTCTAGTTTCTTTTTAGTAATTTATAATTTATTTAGATGATCTTGTTTTTGAAGTATTTCTACTTAAATGATATTGATAAATGTAATGGTATTTTCTTGAAGAAAATTATTTTTACGGGTCAAAATTGTTTCTCATGAAATAAGGATATACAATATTTATTTATAATATAATAATTACTTTACATATTTTTATTGTAATTTCGTTAATATATTTATTTAATCAAAAAGGAAATGATGTATAGAATACTTCCATTCCTCTCCCAATGATCTCTTTTTCTTCAATACCCATATTCAATCATCCTATTAATATTATCCTTTGATATTATGTAATAAAAAATAATTTACTGAAATATTTATATTTATATATAAATATTTTGAAATAAAATATTTTTCAGCATCAATGAGATTTTGGATTTAATAAATTTATTTAAATATTATTAAAAAGAATCTCCCTTCAATGTAAATTTCTTATCTTAAACTATATATATTATATTGAATTCCAATGAGTACTTTTCATTGATCCATTACCTCAATTTTATTTAATGTGGTGATTTTTAAAAACGGTTTTCATTTGACATCATTGAAAATGATTTTTAATATGATTCATAATTTCATCTATTTACAATAAGGTTAAGATATTTTTCAATATCATTTTTCATGTCTTAATATATATTATACTCTAAAAATATATAACTCAGATGAAGCTATATTTTATTAACCAACTTCTGAATTCCTTATATAAATAAATTTTTGAGTGATTGAATGTTGGAATCAATCGATATAAACCCATATTTTAGTTTATATCAAACCATTTGAAAAGAAAAGAAAACCATTTTCATTACATTTTTTAATTAAAATATGAAGAATGGTTTATTTAAAAATGTTTATATGTATGGATGTTTATAGGTGGGGTTATAAATTACCATCCAATTCATTTGTTTAGGTTTGATAATATGTGAGATACTAATGGACCATAGGATGGGGAATACGAAGTTTCTAATTGACCATAGCGTTGGGAAGACAATTACTTTAAAGGTAAATATGTTTTTTATTCATATGAAACCATGTGATGAGTCCCTATGTATATTATTATTTCAATTTATATTTTTATACATAATTTATGTTATATGACATGTGTTTATTCCTAAGATATTTCTCCATGTATCAGGATTATTTTTTTCATTTTTACATACTCCTACACAAAGGTATAAGTTTTATCATTTTGAATTACATATATTTATATAATTAGTTATAGATTAAAATTAATTTTTCATGTTCCTTTTAATGATATATTAATCCCATGATCATGTATTCCTATATAATTATGACCTAACCGCTTGATAACATATTGATGAGTTTTTTACAAAGTGAGAATTTGAGCTTAGCCTTTTATTTTGGTTCCATTACAAAGGTTATGAATACATGTATTACATATTTGAAGTGTAGAATATAGTTAGAATATGTCTTAATTATGAATAAATTTTCACAAATATTATAAAATTTTCATCCCAGGTAGCTAGACCATGATGACACTAAACCTTTTATTTTCGGACTATATAACTAAATATGAGTTGTAATGATTAATTCATTAAAATTATGATATATAAATGTATATTAATATTGGTACATATCAATTGGTGTAAAGTAATTTGGGTAAAAAATGTAATTATAGTAGAAGACATAAAATTTTTGGTTTTAGATGCCATATGAATATTACTGGTTGTTGGAAGTGGTGTGATTTTTTTACTTTTATATCGGATGTGTTTGTACTTGATTATTATTCATTGGCCTATACTTTATCAATTTTTGTTTCTATATGGTGTTATTGATTTATTTATATTTATTTATTTTTTATGACTGGTTGTGTTAATTTTATTCACTAGTTCTACATTATACTTTGATAGAATATATTTACTTTTTCACTTGGTTTGGTGTGTATCCATACTTCATAAGGATGTGTCATGATAGATTTATGCATTAAAGTATCATGTTTTTTAGGTGGTAAATTAAAAATAGTTTTCTATAATATAAATTGATTTTAGAACATTTTAATTGGGAACACCCTTCATGGATTTACAAGATCTTGTTCATGTGTTGGGATTGGTCAACCTAGTTCAGTTCATGACTAAATGATATCACATAAATATTATTTAGAGGGTTATTAGTCTCAAAAAATACCTTTTTTATTTATACTATCAATGATTAATGTATGTAAGTATTTTATTGTGAATCAATAGGAAGATATTATATAGGTAGTATTATTGTGAAATGGGTGTTATCTAAGACGAGGATGGTACACATTTTGTGACTCTAGTGCTGAGAACCACATCATTTGAAATCAACATTTTTTAAATCTCTATGGTTTTGTCAATAGTGTAGCTATTTAATATATATTCAATTGTTTTATATTAATATTTATGAAAATATGATGTATTAGGGGAGTTTTTTTCTTTTTTGTGATTATTGATTTAGTTTTTTAGTTTTTTTATAGTTTTTTAGGGATGTTTTAACCTTTTAATTTTGCAATGGAGGTTTTTAAATGTTCTATAATGGATGTTATTTTTTATTCAGTTATTCCCTCATTATTTATTGGTGGTCGTTTCTTGGAAATTCTTTATTTTGGGTTTTATGGTTTGAGGTGAGTAATTTTATTGTACCTTATCAATCATTGTTGATTCACTTGTGGTTCTAGTGTTCTTGTGATTTATTTTCATTTTTGTTGAGATAATTTTGGTTGAGAATATGAAAAAATCATGGGTATACATTTTTCTAGTAATAAATTCATAGAAATTATGTATTGGACCACTTGTTAGTTTTAATTTTTGATTTTAATGGAACCATGATGAAGGGGTACTCTAGGGATGGGGTCTTAGGTTGCCTTCCAATTGTCACCTTAGTTAGAACTCCATGATGTTATTTTTATGTATGTGGTGGGATGTATATCATAATTAATGGTATTTATTGGATCTGATTTGGATGTATCTAAGGTATATTTTAGGTTTTTTATTGGGGGGTTTAATCTTGTCACCTGAGTTGTTATTTGTGTTTGATAGATGGTTGATATCATGTGGTTTTGATGATTTTGTTCATTCAGTTTTATTCCTCCTAAATCTCAATTTCGTGATAAATTCTAATTTTTAGAGGACTTATACTAGGTATATATCATATTGTAGGTCTCATTCCTTATGTTCTATTTTGTGTTAGTATAAGATAAATTCATTGAATTTTACAACATAGACTCATTATCTTATTAGAGGGTTCATTTTTAGTGGTTTTCATTCCTCAAAACAATTTATAGTGGTTTTCCCACCACCCGCATTTTGAATTGATATACCATGTTATATTTCATTGATCATCAATGTTATTACATCAAAGAATTTAACGAGGGAGAATTTCACTTAGCGAGGAGATTTATAACACCCCCATGTTACTAGATCATGGAATTATTTATTTATTTTTATTATTTTATATTTTAATGGTCTTTCCCAATGATTCCAAGTATTTGGTTTCCCCATGAAACACGTGTTGTGGTTGTGAAAATAAGATGTTGGATCTGTGATGTAGACCACACTGTTGAAAAGGTCTCTAATATGGGGTTTGTGTGCATGTGGATAAGATAAACCTATAGGAAACATAAATATATCATGGATGGCACTACATAAAGGTGATTAATAAAGGTATGAGACAGATAAAACAACTTAGGAATGAGGCTACACTATTGTGGGAGTTGAATAAGGGAATGTATAGAGTTTTGTAATGGTGGGTAATGGAGACCACATCTTAGGTTTTTTGGATATGTAATGGTGGTTGTTGTGTAAAGTTAATAGCATGCCTTATTCTTGTTGTTATGAGGTGGATTTTATCACATTAAGAAACCATATTGTTATTGTATGAATTTTATAAAATAATTCCTTTGATTTTTTTAAGGTTATATTGGTAGGACATGATGTAGAGGGTGAATCTATTCCATGTATTGTGTTTAGTAAGGGACTCCACTCTATTGTTTGGAGGGATACACTATGAGGACCAAGTGGTGTTCAATGGTTCTCCTTTCTAAAATTGAGATGGCTATGAATTTTATCCATAGTCCTAAGAATGTACTAATTCATTGTGCATATAATTGACACATGGTGTTATATATGGATTATAGGAGTCTATAAGGGATGGTTCATTGTGTTATAATAGGTAGAACCATGCCACATCAGGGCCCCTACAAGTGGAACTACACGGTGGTGATGAAGACCACCGAGCTCAATGCTTTTTCAAGATTGAACATCATTCTTGATATCATAAATTGAGAGTCATGGAGGGTATGACCAGGACATCATTCCATACAAGTAATGGATATAATGAATATATAGTTATTCAATTTGGTCTTACTACCCCCCCCCCCACTATGTTTAATAATTTAATGAATATTGTACTTAAAGATTACCTTTATATGTTTTTTATAATTTTTATAAATGGTATTCTAATATATTAAAAATAAATGGATGAGAATTAATATTAGTTTAGGATTGTATTGAAGACCCTATAGAAGTATAAGTTAAATTAAAATATATAAAATATGAATTTTAGAAGCTAATTGTTTCATTTACTGGACAAATAGTCTAAAGAGAGTGTATTTTGGTGGATCCATAAATGATGAATCACTATTGAATGTTGGCCCATTCCATCCATTATAACTAAGAATTAATGTTTTCATACAATTAGTGGATATTATTTTTGATTTTTAGGGAATTTTTGAAGTATTTATAAAAAAAATCAATAAGTTGACATGGAAGGGATCCAAGATATTTTGGTTAGATGAATGTGAGGAATGCTTCATGGAACTAATGTGAAGGTTAGTGAGCACACCCATTCATATATAAACCTACAGTGGAAAAGGAGTTTTAATCTGTTGTCATGCATCAAATAAGGGACTAGGATGAGATATCATGTATAATGAAACATTTATAACTTTTTACATCTGAAACTTTAATGATAATAAAAAAAATTACCCAACTCATTATTTGGAGTTATCTATAGTCTTTCATTCATTAATGATAGGGATAAATTATTTATACAAAGTATAGTGAAATATATATAATAATAATAAATGTTTACAATATATATTCAGATAAAAAAAGTTTAATAGGAACCATAGAACATGGTTGGAGCTAATAAATGTTTATGACTGCTCAATACATTACAACCATGGGAATGAAAACAAGGTGGAAAATGATTTGAGCCAAAAAATAATGTTATCATTTCAACAATGATGGTATAAAATATATAATATTTATATATATGGAAATGATTTACCTTGATATATTGAGTAAAGGGGAGATATCCTATCATTCCCAAATTACTATTCCACAACCTATCCATGTAAAGACTAAAGAGGAACAGAAGGAAGATGTAGTTATAGAAAATAAAATAAGAAATATTATTGAGTTAAACCTTGATTGTGATGGAATGATATGGTTTAGGAATCATGTTTGTGTTCTTTATATAACATATTTTCATATTGAGCTATTAGTAGAGGCTCATAGTTCTTGACTCTCTATTCATCCTAGAAATTTGAATATTTATATAGATTTTAAAGAGTTATTATAGTGGGGAAACATGATGTGATATATTTTAAAGTGTTTATATCGTTGTATTGTATTCTAGAAAATTAAATCAATGTGATAACATTCTAATGGGATGTTATGACCATTTTCATTTCCATAATTATATGGAAACTCATCACCTTCAATTTTGTTCATGGACTCCCCAAAACATCTAAATTCCATAATTCTATGTGGGTTGTAGTCAATCACCTTATGAATTCATCAAAATTAATTTATAAAGTTTAATATTTCTATTTTAATCATATTTCAATAATATACATTAATGATGTAGTAATTTTTTAGGGATCACGATATTATATTTTATCTAATCGACCTCCATGGTTTACCTTTATTTAGTCTTGAGATACATTATTGTATTTTAGTATGAAAAACATCTTCAGATAGATGTTTAGTCTAATATGATCATTCCAATCCTTGAGGGTATTTTGATATCATTTTTTTATGGATTTAAATTGGTGGTTGGGATCAATACCTTCTTCTAGTTGAGTTTTCCTATATCAATAACATTTACCTAAGAATTTAGATAGATAATTATGAATTCCTAAATTTATGAAATCATGTGAATCCAATTTTGTGGAATATATTTAGATAATTACATTTATTGACACATGACTTTGATGAGGTAATGAAATAGAATGTTTAATAAATTCAACTGTACATCAAGGTAGTTTTGTGTCAAAACAAAAGTAATGATGACCACCATCATCATGATCTGGGATTTAATATTAGTGAGAATATTTTTCTACGAATTACTACAATGAAGAAGTATTTAATAATTATAAATAAGGTAAACTTAATTCAAAGATTAAATTTCTCCTTCGATCTTCTTGATCGAATTGGTATATTAGAATATCACCTAATGATTTTTCTTAACATTTATAAAGTTCAAAAAATGTTCCTTGTATCTTTATTGATTAATTACATACCATAAAATTATAATGTAGTGAACTCAGTTGATTACAGCTGGAGAAAGATCATTCTTATAAGAAATAACTAGTTGAGATTTTTTATCATAGATAGAAAGTGTTATGAATCAAAACCACTCACCAAGTCAAGGTTTTGTGCTGAAGCTACCAATAAGGGGAAGCTACATTGGATCATGATGATATAATAAGGTAGATGTATCCTAATTTATTTTATATGAGTAATGTAATTGTTAGGGTAAAAAAAATTTTAAGGGTTGAAGAATATAACACCATATAATTTTATGAAATATTTTTTTCATATAATTTTTTTTCATTGATAAATTTCGTTACACAAAACACTAAGCTCAAACGAGCTATGATATAATATTAATAAATTATTAATTAATTTGAATTTTATCACAAAGAAATTGGATAGATGGGTGTGAATATTATTAACTAATTTATGAATTTTTACGTTTTATAACTATATAAATGAATTATTTGTTTTTTATTTAATTTTAAATATAATTAATAACTATAGGAAAATAATTATTATTTTTTTCTAAAAAAATATTTTCATCCTCATAATGTAATTTTATATTAATAAATTAAATTAATTTTTATTGGTGAGTGATACTAATGAATCTTATATATAATAAATTTTAAAAATATCAAATTTATCTAATAGTTATTCCACGTCATGGGATAATAATAAATAAGTGTTTTATACATAAAAACCAAATTTTCTTAAAAAAAAGTTTCATAGTGTTTTGAGAACTAATTTTATAAAAATATTAAAAAATTTATTGAACATATTTGATGAAATTAAATTCATTTTTAAAATAATATTGTAAAAATTATATTATAAATCATTCTTTTAATTTTTTAAAGGGATTAATTTTTTATGAATACTAGTAAATACATATTTTAATTAATAATTTACATTTTGTTTAAAGTATTTTAAAATTTAAAATATGTATTGAAATTTTTTTGAAAATATAATTAGTTAATTATTATTATTAATATTCCAATTTAGGTCATTTTAATAAATCTTACCATTAATTATGTTATAAAAACTTTTTATACTTTTGAATGCTTCTTCTTTAACAAATTGTATTTTCATCGTGCATGTGGGTTTTATTTTAAATTATATTTTACCTCCTATATTATTTAAATTAGATTAAAAAATTTCTAATTTTTAGTCAGAATAATTATTATTAGGTAATTATATCTTATTGTTTTTTTCATAATGAATTGAAAAAAAATAAATTTATATTTGCATAGTTAATGTAAAAATGGGTTTACAGGGAGTTTAAACAAAAATGATTGGGGTTAAAAATGAGATAAATCTTTAATAATTTATTTTTAAGTTTCATATTTAGGAATTATATCATATAAAATTCGTGAAAGGTCTATTTTGGTGGCATTATACTATGAAGGTGACTTTAGACTATTGAAAAACATTGAAAAGTTACAAGAGTGCCACTTATATCAATTATAAAAGAGAAAATTGTATCTTATTATAATCAAAATTTAAAAGACTTTTGGTTAACCAATACCTTCCCAAATCTCATCCCTAATTACCTAACCAAGACCATTATTCCCTAGATTGATCTTAAAACCTTCTTAGGTTGTGTTCTTGTGAAAACCTGAAGAGGTTTTCCAAAAATAGAGGTATCATTCTTAACTTAGTGTTTTCTATTTCTTCCTACACCTTCATCAAGTATTATTAAAATATTATGATATAATAAAATAATAAACTGCTTTATAGTTAGATTTAATTATGATAATGTAGCAATTTTTATCCATATATTCTTCTATCGAATGTGTAGTTAAATCATTGATCATTTGTAATGCAGCCCACCACCATGTGAACTGATGAATTTTGTCTTTCATAATTTATTATCAAGGATTGATATATTTATTGTTTTTATGTATATATATGATATTTTAGAAATAAATATAATATTTATTTATAATATGATATCCAACTTCTTACCTTAAAATATGTTTCAAAATTAAAATGTTTTTTGTGTGTATGGTGGACTATCACCTCACAAACTGGTGTAATGTGGTTTCATTTATGTTTTACATGGATGGTAAAAATAATAATTATATAATACATATTATTTATATTATCTCATAATTATTCTATAAGTTTTAATTATTATTTAATATTATTTTCTTCCATCTGTAAAAAATGGAAATATCATTCATGAGTACTTACGACCAAAAGCCTCCATGAATGGGGTAATTCATTTATCTATACCAAAATTATATAGGTGAATATAAATATTTAAATAATGAATATATATTATTTTTATACCATTATCATCATTCTGGAGGTGATTTAACCAAAATAAAGTACAAATATCAAAACTACCAAATCAAAACATACATGAAGAATGAAGCAGTTATCACCTGAAATAGTGACCCTAATAAATATTAATTAACAAAAAGATGATAAAAGGAACAAATTACATAATATATGGTATGATATATATGATAATAGTCTATAATATATTTATACTATATATATATTTTTTATAAATTAGGATTGAAACCATAGGAAAGGAGTTAGAATAGAGGTTTGGGATTTTCTGCTAACATTTATTTTGATAAGACACATGCCATATTCACTAGAAATTTATTTTTAGTGGTGTATGTACCACCCAAAAATGTATTTAAGGATTCATATCATAAAAATTAGGGGTATTTAAATATCCATTTAAGGATATATTTTTCAGGGTTATTATATTTTAAATGATACAAACTTAGTTTAAGATATATTCTATAATCTCATTATTTATCGGGATTGTCCATAATTAAGTTTAAAATGATGAAATTTCATGATCTACTTGTCAATAATTCTCAACAATCTTCTTATACTATGGTTATTTCTTTAGAATACATCTTTTTTTTCTTTTTTCCTATATTTATGTTCCTAATATTCT
This sequence comes from Viscum album, assembly GCA_963277665.1. Lineage (NCBI taxonomy): Eukaryota > Viridiplantae > Streptophyta > Magnoliopsida > Santalales > Viscaceae > Viscum > Viscum album. Next base: position 204,196,323 of record OY728159.1, on the reverse strand, counting down.
AAAAGAGTTCTTTTATGGAAAATCAATATAATTTATACTTTAAGTCAAAAAACATTTTATTGGAATCTATGTTTTATAAAAATATTTTATAGAATATTTTTAAAAATCTCATATTATTTTTTAATATTATTTTTATGCATTTTTATTTTTTTTTAAATTTGTTTAAAAGTAATATTCATTTCCATTTTTGAAATAGGTAATTATGACTACGTTTAAAATAATATGAATGGAATGATTTTTAACATATATAAAATTTATGATATTTAATTCTATCATGATCACTTCATTATTTGCAAAATACATTACATATTTTAATGTTTATTTTCAAATAAAATTGTTTCATATATATATAGTGAAATATTTATATTTTGAAAAAGTGATTTCAAGGTAAAAATGATATTTTTCAAAAGTAATGTTCAATGTGATATTTTAAAATAATTTTAGATCTATGATATATTTTTATTTTTCACCTAAATATTAATGTAGATATAAACATATGATAAAATGTTGATTAATTACCTTTATGTTTTGGGATTGTTAGGAATTTTTTTAGGATACTCACAACTTTTTCTTAGGTTATACTATTATGAATTGATTAAATTTTAATGAAACGTGTATCTTTTCCATTGATTATTCAAAGAAACAATGTTTATAAACCTATTTCCTTTTCCTAATTTATGATATGATGATTGATTTATTATCGTGTAGAAAACATATGTTTGATTTTCATTATGTGACGGGTGGGCCTAGATTATATATCCATCAAATGAATTGTGTAAATATTGATATCTGATGACATAAAGAAGACTAGAATGAAAAATGAGACTATTTCAGTAAACGTAATGTTCCACTATTATAGTATTCATATTGAGTGTTGACTACCATATTGTTTTTGGGAGTCAAACCATTCCACTATTATATCATTGGAAATGATCCATAACATATCTAGAAATTATTTTATATGCTTCTTTTTCTACCACAAATCCACGTATTGTGCCTTTGTTATACTCTAATGGATCATGTTTTTGGGTATATTTATGATTCATGTATTATAAACTTTGTAAAAATTTTCTATGACCCTATATTATGATCTCTTATGTGCATGGTACATACTTTCAATTATTAATATTGTGTACTTATACCCGTATACTCATGTTATATTGATATCTCAATTTTATTTACCATTACTAAGCATCTAAGCTCACCATTTGTTATTTTTTATTTCACAATGTAATGTTAAAGTATTTTAATTAGGATACGTCTCTATTTATTACTATGTGGGAATATATCAGTGCAAGATGTTGAATATATTTTATTAAATTAGAATATCATGTATGTTGTTTCTAAAGATAGTAAGAATTTATAGTCCTTGTGTATTTTTTCATTAAATAAAAATTAATTTTTATTAAATTTTAATATCTATATATGAAAACATTGAGTCACTATACATGGTAAGAATAAAAGGATCATCATGGTCCCATTATCAAATTACTTCTCAATCATTGATTCCTTAGGGGAACAATGGGGAACAAAAAAATTATGACTTTCTACAAAAGATGATTTAAAATATTTTGGAGCTTGTCAATGATAATAATAGAGTTATAGTGTTTCGAACCTAGATATATTTCCCCTAAAAACAATAATTGAATAAAGTCTTTTTGAATTATGGTCACAGATCATCCATCTCAATACCACTAAGAACATCAAATATATATATATAGATTTAGAGAAATAGTTCTTTTAGCATAAAAAGATTAGGGATATTTCAGAATTTGTATGTAGATTCTTAGCATGAAAAAAATAAATAAATTAATTAAGTATAAGGGTATAATGAAATTATTCCTTATACCGAGTTTGGAAATGGGAATGAATAACCAGGGATTTCATCATTGGACACCCCAAAACATCTAAAGCTAGTATTTCCATATGGTTGGTAGTCGACCACCATATGAAATTAGTGAATGTAGTTACTATCTTAGAAGATTTATATCAGGAACAACTCACCATGATATACACAAATGTGGTGTTAATACATCATGGAGTTCTAATATCCATTTAATTATTTTGATATCCTAGGTTTATCATGAGGTTCGAGAGAATCCTTCAATAAGAATAATATACATATCTGAATTTCAATTTTCATTATCACCCTCTGAATGATGTTCAGTCTGAGATAACCATTCAAACTCTTTATGATAAGATGATATCAAGTTCTATAGATTTCTATGGATATTGGGACTAACAACATCCCCTAATAGATATATCATATTAAATTTTTTCCATTTTATCATTCAAATGTCTTCCTGTGAGGATATATATGGGAAGAGTTAATTCAATATGACATTCTTGTATAAATATGGAGATCCAAATATCATAGGTCCTTATATTATCCTAGAGATAAAATTGAATTTTCAAATCATTCAGTGTCATGTGAAATATTTTCAATGTAAAAAAACCCATCACATACATTAATTGAAATGATTTAGAGTTTGTGATTGAATATAATGGTTTCCTTTGAATAATTTTGAATAGTAATTTGATGAGGTTGGGGAAAATGGAAATCTTATTCCAAGATACATCATCCACTTTGAGAACATCAGTTTCATTAGAGCTATGTGATTTTGAATAGAAATCTCACTTAACATATCCCATGTACATTATGTGTTCCTTGTATCCCACTTCATGAAGTACATGCCAGAACCCTCACATGTAATGAATCCATATGTGTCTCCATTTGATATTTTTCTTTCATTAGAGGGGCAGCTAGTGAACATTTTAGATAATAGAGACAATGTTTTATGAAACAAGCTCACTCTTCTTATCAATGTGTTATAGCTGAACCATATTATTGAGGAAAAATATTGGGAACCATATGAGGTGATGAAATAGAAGTACCCTAATCAATTTAAGTATTTAAAATGAAAAATTAATTGGTTAAATTTATGAATGGTGAAGTATTTAATAACTCGTGATTTTATATATAAAACTCTATTTCTGAATTAATATATATATTATTATGTAATGTACTTTCATAAATAAAATACAATAATTTGGTTTTATTGGATTGTTATACCTGAAATATTTTAAATTCCATTAGGCATAAAAATTATTGATAATACAGTCATTGTAAAATAACTATTCTGATTAGTATATATTAATGGTTTTAATAAAATACAATTTAAACATTTGAAAGAAGTGATGGCCTCAACCAGTAGTATTTTATCCAATGAATCCAAATTATCAGTGCTTCTAAGGGATATGACATATGTATTCATATCCCTTGACCAAGAGAATGATGGTATCCAACAACTCAAGCATGAGTGATATATTTTAGAGGATAAGTTAGTGGTTTTTTTATATGATTACCACAACCATGTTTTCCTAAACTCTCTAGGATCACCCCACCATCGTAAACCTTACTCCTAGGTAATACACTTGTTTAATTAGGTGATATGTATTAAGATCTTAGCATCAAAAAAAATTATATTTTCATTTCCAGAAAATGGTGATTATATTTATCCCTTATTTAATTACTTTATAATGTTTTATATAACTAGTTAGAAAAAACATGAATTTTATAGGAAGAAATCATTATATTATTTTTAGGAAATATTTTATTTCTATCTATATTTTCTCAAAAAAATATTGAAATTTTTAAATAATTGATATTTTAATAGTATTTTATTATTAAATAATACAATATTTAAATATAAATGATTCCATAAATTATTGAATCTCAAGGAATTTTTTTAAGTGTTTGAAAGTTGTTATTATTGTAAGAACTACAATTTTTTATTAAATAATTATTTATTTTTAAAAGGGAAAATTCTCATATATGGGAAATTATTTGATTAAAAATAACTTTTAAAATTATCATGTCTTTATTATCCAAGGTTTTGGTTTTCAAAATTTTCTAAGACATGTGACTTTTTAACTAAAAAATAAATATGGTATAAAAATAAAATATGTATTATTAACTCATAAAAGAATAAATATTATGTAATATTTATTATAAATACTATGAATATAATATATTATATTTACCCTTTAAAATAATATTTTTATGCACTTATTTTAAAAATTTTATAAACCATTAATGGTTCCTCTAAAACCTATATTATATTAAATGGTTTTATGTCCAATTTCTTATGGGAATGACTCATTTTCACAAAACCAGGTGAAAACCCATCGTAAGGTTTTTAGTATTAATTATTTTCTATAGATTCCAAAACAAATTTTTAGAAATTAATAAAGAATTTATATATGTTTCTCTATAAATACCCCATAAAACTAAAACTAAAATTCACTAAAAACATTTTAAGAATAACATTACCCAACATTTTCTTCTCTTGATCCCTCCTAAGATGTCGCAAATATCTCAAGTATCTTCTCCCACACTTTTATAAGAACATTTTCAATGTACGAGGTCACATCCACCTCATGTTTATTAAAGAATATTTTTTGTATTATTAATTTTGAATTCCACTAATTATTATTGGAATTTGTTTTATAAAAACCCATATTTTTATCTATAAGATATCAATGTAATGATATACCACTTTCACTCTCATTAAACACTTCGTTTAATTGTTATATATAGACATTGTTTTTCTGATATTATCTATAAATTCTTCATGGAAATTATTTATGTAGTGAATATGCATCCCTATTTCCACTCAGGGTATTTACCTAGATGTGCATATCCATAATTGACTATGGTTCCTTCATATATGTAACCCTCACACCATAAAAATGTGGTCATATGTGATGAAAAATGTTATTTTTAAGTAGAATATATGTGGCACATCTATGCATATACATTATATGAATGTGACTAGTGGGCCTAGAATTATATAACAATCCAATGCATTGGGTAGTTTTTTATCTCATGAGATTCCAAGTATAGTAAATGTGTTGTTATCATAATAACACATTTTCTATGGTCTTATCGTTTATATTTGAATTATTCTTAAGATGTCGTGTTTTATGTTTTTTATACATTCCCATGTTTACTTTATGTTATTATAGTATATAGTACATCACTATTCAAGATTATGACTTTCACCCATATTATGTTACTCTGACATGTCTCTTGGATCTCTTGTAGTAATTTAACATGTGTTATGAATTCTTATTCCCCAAACAAGATTTATTTTTTACCCCATTCTTTTATATGTCCCTAAATTATTCCATTCAGTTTAGGAATATCTGGGTATTATAGGGTCTTATTCTAGAGTTTTTTAATAAATGTATTGTATCCCATGTACATGTTGTTATTCAATGAACCTGATTTCACAATGAAAATAGTCTTCATGATCTTATGTGATTGTAATAAGGTCATCGTTATGTAATAAATGATTAAATAATGTGTATTAAAGATATAGGTTTTCATAGATCTTGTTTTCCTGGTTTCCCTTTATGAGTTTCACATCATGTATGTGGATAATGGTTGATGGATAAAAAGGTATGTTTTATTAAATGGAGTTATTGATGAGGGCGGGTATTGTTTATAAATTTTTATGGTGGTACGGATATATATTTTTCTCACTAAAACATTTTTTATTCAGGGTAACCTTAGTTTCTAAGTGAGAAATGAATATTTATTCCATAATTGACATTAAGATAGTAATAGTATCCAATCTAGTGTAAAATAATATATGATGGGTAATTCCATTGTTTTAGTTCAGAAATACATGTTAGGTGGTTTGTAGTTTTTTGGTCATATCATAGGATAATAGGTTAGTTCATGTTTTCTAATATATATGCTTTTATCACATTATTAACTAGGATAGATCCCATAAAACCTATTCTTTTATTAGTTATGTGATATGGGTGACTCCATTGATATCTCTTTTGGTCCCATTTTTGTTTGAATTTTTTTCCACCATCGATGGTTTCTTTTTTATATAAATTATATTTTCCAACATACTGCATTTTAATTTTGCTTTTTTATTTGTGTAGTGTGAGTGGGTTTTAAAAATGGATTTTGGATAATGTTTAAAAATTACATTTTATATAAAAAATTGATTACCAAGTTTGTAATGTGTGATTTGTTTTTGAAATTTTCTCAACAGATTGTTTTAATTTAAAATAAAAATGGAGTATTTCTTTATAAGAAGGGCATATAAATAATGTTTCTTATTTATTTATTTATTTATGAATTCATAAATAAACTATTTTATAATTTTATATAAAAATAGCTCAAAACAAATTATTTGTAAAAGTAATTACATATACACTTCATGGAAATCTTTAATGGCCTAATTTTTTAAAAACAATCCCAAACCACTGGGTATATGAAATCCCATTAATTACTATTAGGTTACTAAATCTATTGTATTATTTACTTTTAATTTATCATGTTATTTTGATATTAGCGTTAGGATTATTTATTTAGTGATTGTGGGTCACTTGTTCTTAGTTGGTAGTGGTGTGTATTTGGTTTTTTTATCTTGGGATATGTTTTTATTTTCTTCTTTAACCTATAACCTTTATTTATCTAGTTTTTTATGTAGTTGAATTATTGATTTATTTATATATTATTATCAAGAATTTATTTTTTAGGTGAACCAAACATTAAATAAATAAACATTACATCATTATAGAATTATATTTTATGCATTTGACAACAATACACAAATAATGGTGATAAATGATTGGTCCAATCAGATAAAAGTTACATAATCATCTTATTTTCTAAAATATCTTCAAAATATCCCGTAATGTATTATCATATATTTATGTTATTATTCATATCCCACTAAAATAAAATATACATAACCTAGGGAAAAGGAACATAAAATAATGTAATCTCATATCGCCAGTAAGGGTAAACATGGGGGATATCATTCACTGGTCAAAAATGAGCATAAGATAAGCATATACTGATTGAAAAAATTATATTAACATTATTAAATCATTCCAAATAATTTTGACATCATAAAACTTGATCATGTAATAATTCATTTTCAGTTTATAAAACAATAATCGTAAGAGAATAAAATATGATGATCCATGAGAATATAACACTGGCATATGATCATGACATAAGGGAGTGGAATTATGTATGAAAAAAATAGTAATCATAGAAATCAATTTTCATGTGTATATATCAAGATATTTATAACATATTGTACATGGACTATCCACCCTTGTACCCTCTTTGGTCATGTAATAAGCATATGTGTACCCACTTTGGGTCATGGGATAACCTCACGTGTTATGGGATTGCACCCTGAATACCCTTAAATTTTAGAAATGTTAATCATTACCTAATGTATTAGAGGTAAATAATATTCTTACCCATCAAATAATTATAATAAATCCATATTTATTTCATAAGATAATGAAAACATGTTACCTTTCGTCATAGTATAACCCATGTAATGTAAAATGAGTTTCCTATGTATTTCATCATCATAATCATTAACCATTAAAATAATGATTATTGATGTTTTTAATGGATAATATACCTAGTTAAGAATTATTATCATCAATGGTTGTTTTCACATATAAAAATACCTTGGTAAAGTTGCAATTTGAAAATAATTGGTGAATATTAAAATCATTATTGAAAACATTTTCAATAAAATATACACATGGATGAAAAAAATCTTCATCAAATTAAAAATTATAACTATTATCCTTAAAAAATCCATTTATACTTGTGAGTACATCGTGAGGGGAAAAGTGAAAATTTTTATTTAATAAAATATTAATAAAGTAATAAAAGGGTTTATATATATTTTGGGTTATAACTGGTAATTTAATAATGGGATATTAACTCATAAACAATCCTAAAAAATAACATCGAAAAATAAAATCCTTACCACTTTGGTAAAGTTTTAATCATAACCCACATAAAAGATATAATGTAAAATAAAACATTAAATTACGTAAGTATAAATAAATTCAAGATATAAAACATAAAAATGTTATTATATACATCACATTAAATAAAAATGTGGTGAATAAGGAATACGACTCATAAAAACAAAAGTGAGACCTGAAATCCTTACTTGATGTTCGTATTCCATCATATTCCTAGTAACAGAATTTATAATAAATTTAAATTTTTTATAATAATATAAAAAACGATATTGATACTTATAATACAATAATTACTTATATTATTAAATCTTATCTCCCGTTCATTAAAAAAATTTAATATCATCAATAATTCAGTTATTAACTACATCATTTTCATGTATGTTTCGGTTGAGGAGTTATGATTCATGAACTTTGATATTGGTCACAAAATATATATTATTAATATTGAAATAATTGTCATATTTAATAATTATAGATAATTTTATAACAATTCATATAATTTGGTAATAAAAAATTATTTACATCACTTCATATGGGAAGAAGTCCATACACACACATGAGTGTTGTTTCAACATTTTGATGGAATTAATAAAAGAAAGATTGATAATAATTGGCCATTAAAAATTAATAATTATGTTATAATTATAATATATAGTAATTAAATATATCTATATTATTATCCATGTAATTCTAAATGAAATATTAATTAGATCTATTTTGAGAAGGTGGTAGTCGACACATACACACGAGTGACATTATCATTTCCCAATGGATTGGATGGTAAGAAGGATGATAAGACAATATAATTTGAAAAGAATATTTATTTCCTAAAATTAACATATAAAAATTATTTATTTATAATATCAAACCCTGAAATACAGTTATTGTAAATGAATCATATCATCATGTGGGGGCGATATCCCACATGTTTACATGAGTAATGATTTCATTTACAATTTAATGGAAATAAGTAGAAAATAGTTTTCCATTAATCATAATAAAGTCATAATTTATTTATGAAACTATATTAATAATTTTAGTAAGTATATAAATAATTTATAGGCACCATTAAATGTAATAAACATTGAATGAGTCGGTTAATATCATTACCTATTCTTTACGAGACTTGGAGTCGATTATAGTGTAATATATTAATAGGATGGCCATAAGGTAACACAATAATCTCATGAATGTATGGAAGGAATATAGGAGGATTTTTTAAGGTGTCAGCTAAGCTTCAAGGATCTAATTTTTTGATAATGGGAGGGGTAGTGGTTCCCTTTTATAAGTGATGAGAGTGGAACACATGGAATTATTTAAAATATTTAATGTGTATAATGTCACATTATTGTGACAGTGGAACCATGTGAAAAAAAATTATAATTTAATATAAAATAAGGTATAAATATAGTAATATAATTATATTTAGATATATTTATGTGTTATTTCCACCCAAATATATTAGTTTGACCACTCCTCCTAGAAAATATGTGTTATACCAAACTGTGGCAATAGATTTTTACTGTTTTGAAATTCATTATGGATAAAAATGAAAGATTCCTCATCAAAAAAAATACAAGGTGATTCAAAATATTTAATTTATTTTTTAAAATTCAATCTCTAAAAGTGACATAATATAAATTTAATATAAATGTGTAAAACTCATTATAATCTTTTTTTTAGAAAAATGTATTTTTAGCCCAAAAATGAATTTATTCCAATTATATTCCATGTAAAAACAATTATAATAACATTAAGATATTTTATTGAGTATATATTCAAACAATTTCATTATAAACATTAATCAATAGTTATTTACTTAATTTATAATGATAGAAACAAATTACAAACAAAGAAAAATAATTTATGAAAAGTGCATATTTTTACCTTAAAATGATTTCATCTACATTACTAACCATTTGATAACAAATATATAAATTATTATTGGTTCTTTAAAAAAATATTTTATTAAAATCACTTTTCAAGAGGGATCAACATAATTTTTTTAAGAAAATTCCACCCATATAAGTTCTATTTTTTATTAAAATATTTGTAATTATCAGGAAATAATTTTTGTAAAATTAATTTATTATTTATTATGTATTAATAATTATATATATATATATATCAAAATTTTATTAATACAAAGTACATAATATATAGTTCATTATTTGAAATTTGGGATAGATGTAATGAAAGATATGAAATACATCAAATTTATTTCAATGGAATATATATAAAATAAAAGTGTGTTACATTCTAACCCATTTTAATAGATTTTGACATAAAAATTCTATTAGATCTATTTAAATAATATTGTATAATTATGATTCATCACATCTATGGGTTCCTATATAACATCCATGAATTTCTGATTCATCCAAAGAATCTTAACCAATGGAGTGGTCTTTTTTGATCTAGATTTATCCCTATGAATAAAGATTCCTACTAGTTGTTCTTCATAGAATTGATATTTCTCCAGTATTATATCCACTAAAATTATTACATGTGAAGGATCATGTATATACTTCTTCAAAATAGATACATGGAATATACGGTGAACTTGAGAGATGATCTATAGAACAACCATGAGAGAATATATCATCCCTACTCATCAAAAATGTTTAAGGGGATAACATTTATAAGTATCTACTTTCCCTTATATCTAAAAATCATAAAAAATTTCCATGTAAATATTTATAGGAATACATTATCAAAAAAATTTAATTACATATCATAAAAAGTAATGTCATCATAACTCTTATTTCAACTCTGAGAATCCATGATATGTAACTTAATGGATGTAAAATTCTCGTACATTTCCTATAATTTCATATGTCCTAATAACATCCATTTTTTATCTTCATCCAATCATGTCATTGTTTTTCAATTATTTCCATAAATTTCTTCATAATATTCCATTTAATAGTTCAAGTGATATTTATTATTATATGATAATATGATAAGAGGAAGGTGTTGATCAAAACCTCCATTAAAAACTTGACAACATGAACATTGAATGTCCCTAATTTTTTGAATTGTTCTCTTAGACTAAGAATATATATGAGTATGGTACGTATGTTATGAAAATAATGTTAAATACAATTAGAGGAAGGGTGAAATTGAGTATGATATATTAGAGAATATTCCCCATGGAATCATGTTTCATTTCTAAAAAAACACCCTTCTCTACCTTTCTCGTAACAATATAAGTTGAGATATGACATCATCTATGAGACAAAAAAATATTAGTTAACCAGCATTGGTATATATCTAAGCATAAAATTAAAATTTTATAATGTAAAAATTCCATTGATATTCATGGCTATTACAATGTTCAGAGTGGACACAAAATCCCTCTTAGTTTACAACATAAAACAATTTGAAGGCCCGCTACTATCTCAACTGAAGTGTTCTCACTGCTCCATTATATGATTCTTATTTTAATTACATAAATCTATATGTTTTACACCAAATTTGGGACATCGTTATGTTACACTTTAATCCAATTGACCAATACAACATTACCATAATTTTTTTGGGTAGTCCATTCTTGTTTACGTAAGATTTTGTTTTTTAAAATAATTTTTCTAAATTTCATGAAATGTCACAATTATTCTAAAAAATATGATCTTTTTAGAAACCCAAAACATTCAAAAAAATCCATACATTCATGAAACTAAAAAAAATCTTGAATCATTCATAGATGTTTCAAAACATCTTTTTTTATGTAACTGATTCTCAAATAAAAGTCATCAAGGAAGGAAAATCCTTTATGAAAAAATTCACAAATTTAGCACCATTGAATTTTAGTAAGCATTCCGATAAACATATAATGGGGAAACTGCCTATTTATAGTTGTTTCCTCCCTTTTTTAAAAATTCATGATCACCACCACATATTTTAACATGTTCATTATTTTCCCAAAGATCCCCTTTTAGAGATACTTTATGAAAAAAAATTCATAAAACATCTCATAATTGCATAACATACCACCTTTCCTTTACGCCTCATCATTATTTTTATAAACTCCATACTATCACAAATAAAGATAATGTTGTGAATAAACATACTTCTGAAAATTACATTCCTTCTCCATATTATTATAATGTAGTCCAAAAAAATAAAACCTTCCAAAACATAAGCAATGCTATAAATTTTGGAACCGAAAAATTTTGAAATGACTATTCAATGGAGTCACAATTACAGGTGATATTCTGTATCCCTTCTAGATCTTCCATACCTCTATCTTGTAGATTTTCTAATATAATCAGTGAATAATTTTATTGGAACTCTACAAATGGCCTTGCCAATCTACTTTTTCAACAAACACATTCAATCCAAAAACACTACAAAGTTACCTTTAGGTATTTTTTCTATAGTATCCCCATTTGAATATGTTTATAAATACTCACCATTTGAATACACTTTTAAGATTCATTTATATTATATTTAATATCAACTCTTGAAATTTTGGATAGCATAAAAAGATCTACTCAACATAAACTATAAGACCAAGGATCCATGCTCTGAACGAGAAACAAAAGTAGCATAAAAAGTTCATCAATGAATTAATTGATTCCCAAAAAAGTCAAATTATTTAATGATAAATACAAACTTTCGTGATAAAAAACCGTTGATCAGTTATCTTTTTTATTGTTATATTTAAAACATCCCCTACTTCACTACTCCACTAATCTGCTTCTCCCCTAGTCTTGATCAAGATATTTTATTCCCTTTTCAGATTAATCCAAAGGCCACTCTTTTGTGGATGCAATAATGTAATTAAGGTATATTATCACATAAGGGGAAAACACACAATACCCCAGGGAGAGGGTTTCCCATATCAACACATAATTATGTATGGGGAGTCAACTGAACTCTAAGAACATGTCAATGAAATTAGAATTATTGTTTTGGTAAGTCCTTCATCGAAATATCTACAACCCATATTTCTATAGGCACAAACTCCAACTTCACCCACCCATGAAATCACCTTCTCCTAGATAAAATGATACATGATTTCAATATTCTTTATCCAAGAGTGAAAGGAATAATTTTTTTTAATATTAATAGCCTAATGACACAAGCATGACATATATGGACATTTTATTACTTCTATGGACTACATGACACAAACTGATACCCAAATACCATATTAATTTTGTGCCTTTGGAAATAATAAAAAATAAAAAAATTGTTCATAAAACATATAAATCATCTCCTGTTTTATCCTTCATAACTAGAACCCCATTTTGATACATCTTATTTAATAACCTTCTCCAAATCCTCGGGAAAAGAAACATGAGAAGGGGTGAGCTCAAATTCTCAGTAATGGGTATTCATGTAAAATATCTTACAAAAAATTAACATATTAATGTAAACACATAACCATAAATTTTATTAAAAAACATACCACATTTAACATATACCAAAATCACGAGTCATGAAATAAATCTTGGTAGTTTATAAGGCATAAATTATAATGGAATCATAAACCATTAGAAAATAGCATTTTCAAAAAACATGAAATTGTAGAAAACAAATAAGTAGATAATATGATTTCCATAGTATCCAAGGAGTTTATGAAAATACAATCATAGTGGACAAAGTACATTACTAAATCAGGTTTACATATCGTTCCATCAATGTATTACTAAACCAGATTTACTTATCATTCCATCCCTATATTACTAAAGAAGATTTTCTTCTCGTTCTATAAATGCCTATCTCATTAGATATAAAACATTATGTAATGCATTGGAGGGAGATATAGGTCCCACCCATATCATAGTGAAATCATTCTTACATGTTCCACAACAACATAAATCAATCATAATAGAATATCCCATGAAATGAAATGGGGTTCTTAAACATCATTCCATAATAACATAATACAAATATAATAAATAGATTTCATAAAAATAATTCCAACATTAACACAATTATATAATTGAAATAATATTGAAAGAAACATAACCCTATTTAGATAGTGTTATCTTAGTTGGAAATGTTTTTTGATAAAACACTTGTACTTGATTCTTGGTGAAAATATCCTTTCTTCTTCAAAAATGTTTTCTTTTCTCAAAGTGCCATTCAATTTTAAAAGAAAATAATTTATTTTAAAATAAAAAAGAAATTTTTTACTTAAATCTTCATAGAAATAATGTTTTTTGAAGATTTAAAAATCCATTCTTTCCGCATATTTCAAAAAAACATTCTTCTTGTACTCTTATTGAAAAAGACAAATAGTACTTTGTATGGAAAATGAAAGAATGATTACATCCAAACTGTTTAATAAAATATAACCAATAGAAAAAATTTACATTAAAAACTAGTAAAATAATAAAAATAATATTATATAGTTTGGAAACATGGATGTGGATGATAAATATACCCTAGCAAATACTTATGGATAAGAAATCTCCAAAACTATTGAGATTCAAAAATTATCACTTACCTTAGGTCTGATATGCAATGTATGTATCCAAAAATCTAATATAGTGGGTTTAACCATATTATTAACTTATTATATATCCATAATAATATTTATTATATCATATATGATTCACTTTTGACTTTATATTAACCATTTATTTATCAATTCCATGCTAAATCAATGTTTTTTGTAGTAAAACTATTATTTTTCATACGTGTTTTGAATTTTCATTCTTGATCATATTATATATATCGTGATATACATACATTTATATTTTGTAACATGATTTATATATCACATTTATTTAGTATATAAATATATATATAAGATAAATGATAAGGAAAACACCGTTCATGGAGACGGTAGTCCGTACGTACGCATGAACATTGTTTCTATTTCTTTATTTAATTGAATGGAATAAATTAATTAATATATATATACATAAATCCACTGGAATTATTTTGTAATATATTTCATTATTATTTGTTATATATACTTTATAATCATTTTGTAACGGTTAAACTGGATAATAAATATCATCGTATCTTGGAGATGGTGGGTCATACGTACCAACAAGCGACGAAATCATTAACTTGATTTATTAAATGGTATGGAATTTGATGGTATATTAATTATACAGAAAAATTTAATTTTTTACATCCATCATACTTATAATTATACCCATCAAAATTATGTATTGTTGAATAAAAATTTACACTATGGTGTAAAGATAGTAAGTCGTACGTACGCACGCATGGTGATATTATTTTTCGTAGGATGAAAAAAATAAGGTATAAGGTTTTCAAATAATAAAAAGAGTATTTCATCATGTATATAATACTGGATTTATTACTTTATTATGATAACAACATAATAATTTCAAGTGTAATAAGAATATAATTTCGAAAGAGGTGGTAAAATAATCTCTTCTTATTCGAGTTACTCCTTTTGATTTCCACAAATAGTCTCCCTAGGATTGATTTATTCCAAAATTTTGGCCTCTATGAGTAAGGGATGAATTTTTGGAACTTATTTTAGAGGATTTTGGATAATAAAAAGGGCTTGAAATTTGTGAGTAAGTGGATAGAGGTGGGAACCTTTTATTAGAGGGAGGAGGGGCACTTTAAGAATGTCTAGAAATATTAATTTGTTATAAATTGGTTTTTTGTTAATAATTTTCCTAAACTTATTTATTTCTAATATAATTTGATTATGGGCCGATATCCTCTCACCTAAAAAAATTTATACATGTTATTATTTTATTTTAAACCTATTCATTTTTATGTTTCCTTATTTAATCTATTTAATTTTACTTGTGGTAATAATATTCTAAATATTAAATGGTTATAAATATTTACTTATATTCTTTAAATTTTTGATAATAGGATAACTTATGAAATTTTAGATCATATAATTTTCAATTTTTAATTTTTAAAAATTTTTGTTATCTTTAAATAATTTAATAATATGTTATTTGTATAAAATATTAATAGTGTATAATTTTACAAAATTTGTTAATTTGAATTTAAATAAAATCAACACTGAAAATAAATTTGGAAAAAAAAATATTTAATACACTCCTAAAAATTTATAGTCACTATGAAAATTTTTGCACCACATTAATTAGTTCATAAGATATTTATTTTAAAATTTTTAAAACCATTTATTGATATGTCTATCAATAAAATAATATCTAAATCACTATTGTGTTATCATTAATGGTAATTATTTAGTCACTAAAAATGGTAAATAAATTCCCATGATGTAGATAATTTCATTAAATTTATAGAGACAGTTTAGTTTTGATGTTTTATAATTTTTATCACTACATTAAAATTATTGTACTTATAAGATATAATAGAGTGAGATTTTGTAACATTGTTTTGTTTGAATTATAATTACATCCCTTCATTTGTCAAAAGTAAATTAAATCGATAAATTCTGACCCTTAGGTGATATAGGTTGACATAAATTCATCTAATATGGTTTTTGAAGGTGTTAGTATAATTTTTTTATCTTTATCATATTCATGTTTCCCTAATTTACCTGATTTACCTTTAACTCTGGTAAATAAAAATTATCGTAGTTACTATTAATAATAACCAAAAAATAATATTAACCTATAAATATAATTTGCACCCACTAATTCCAAATATTTAGTCCATTATTCAAAATTATAAACATAGAAGTTGCATTAATTAATTTAATATTTATTCCCATTGTCAAAACTAGGAAGCAGGTTTTTCAGAAGTAAAAACTATCAAAAGATAGACAAGTGTTCATGTCAAATTTAAATGTGAAATAAATTAGATTGACCAAAATTGGATTAAATGATAAAAATATAATCCAGTTATATTTTAAAATCAATTAAAAATATAATCTAACTATATAAATAAATTAAATGAAAATAATGTTTTGAATTAAAATGAAGTATTTTTTACTATTAATTAAAATATTAATTTAAAAAAAATACCATAAATTAAACCAAAGTAAATTTTGATGTCTCTCTTCCAAATAATAAGTATATTGTTTAAAAAATAATATATAAAAGTGTAAAAACATGATTTAAAATTTGTGCACCATCAAAAGTTATCAAAATTTCATTTTTTGAATAATACATCTTTTATCCAAAAAATTGAATTTGTTCTTATATAGTGTTCTATAATATGAATAACATGAATTATATTTTTATATAAAATTAAAAAAAATTAATATTGTTTATAATGGATAATTTATATCCCAATAATTAATAATATTTTAATAATATATCGTTTTTTAGTAAAACTCGATGGTGCGTACAATGCAAGCTATCAAGGAAGGTCATCCTTGCAGGTAACAGATGCAAAGTAAGTGTTGCATATATTGAAATATTACTTTCATGTTACATATAAAATAATATATTCATTTTTATTTCATACATTGAACTAAATCAATGCTCATTGTTGCATGTATTGTATGACCACTTGTTGTTGTGTGTAACAAAGGACAAGTCGGTTTATTGTGAAAGGAATGTTTGACTTAGTGCATTATAAGATATAAATGAAAATTTTAGTTTATTAAAAAATGGTCCATAAAAACTTGGGGTGTTACATTATACCCCCCCTTAAATTGAGTTTCTCCTTTGAAATTCATCGAGGTTATAAAAGGATAACTACTTAAAGTTTCTTTCATGGAAGTAAACATCGTAAAAAGAAATACTAAAAAATTATTTTAAAAATGAATGTTAGAAATTTAAGGGTTATGTAAAGTAACTCATTGTTGGTTTTCTAACATTTAATAACAAAGCTGGTAAGTGAAAACATGGATTTGGATGAAAAATTGAACCATCGTGTTCTGATAGATAGTGGTAGAGAATAAGGATTGGAGTCACGACCCCCTCCCCACAAAGTGTACCCCTCCTGGGTTGATAGTGTGAGAAGGGAGATAATGACCCCTGAGTCCCGCCTCCAGTAGGTCTGGGGTTGGAGACTAGCACTGAGGGTATAATAAACACACAAATGGGAGGCATTACCCTCTAAGAGAACACATGTGGAAGAGAGAGATAAGATAGACAACAACCAACTCCAACTCAGAACTGAAATATAAAAGAAACTCAAGTGCGTATATTTATTACCATGAAAAAGTACTACAACTGAAAGGGGAAAAAACTGCAAGTACCCAAAAGAAAGTAAAAACAGCAACAACCACAAGCCCGAACAGCTCCTGTAACCCCAAGCTAGTAGAAACCAGCTTGATCTCTAACCTGCTCCAAGTGACCTGAAAAACAGTTTATATATACATAGGGTGAGTATAACAGTATACTCAATAGGATTCTCCCTGAAGCCTCTCATGCAAAAGTAAAGAAACCATGCTAAAGCACAGTAAACAACAAGTGAAACTAACTCATCACCTAAACAGGTATACTAAGTTCCCAACCTCACCATGGCTACTCTCACCAAGTAATGCATACAAGAATATATCATATAATAAAGAATATCAAGGGTACCCTGCTACTACTTCCCCACTGGTTTGCCGCTTTTCCCTAACGTCGCACGTCCCGAGCATCTCTCTCCAAAAAGGCTTGCCCGCAGACACCTGGGCGAAGCACTACAATATGCACCTCATGCAAAAAAACTACCACGTCCACACACCAAAGTAACCAGGTAGTTTCTTGGGAGCCACCATAGC
This sequence comes from Viscum album, assembly GCA_963277665.1. Classification (NCBI taxonomy): domain Eukaryota; kingdom Viridiplantae; phylum Streptophyta; class Magnoliopsida; order Santalales; family Viscaceae; genus Viscum; species Viscum album. Next base: position 204,177,887 of record OY728159.1, on the reverse strand, counting down.
TCACATAATATGTATCATACGTCGGGTATTATACCTCAATCCATTACAACCCACACACCGAGTAAGGATCCTCAAGCCATCATAGCCTATACACGTTACACCTATAGTAGTCCATATAAAACTATATCCAGAATATATGTTTGTGAATAACCACAAGACATTACAGTCCTCTACACACATATATGGGAAAACTAACCAATGTGCCTACCAGCACAAGTAACTACCATGAAAAGAGAGTGGGGCCAAAGGGGGTAGTCAGTCATCCATCCTCCCACCGGAATGTTGGGGAAAACACCCCCTAGGGCTCAGAATCCCTGGGGTGTCAGTTACCCTTACTGAAAGGGTGGACTAGCGTATAGAAACACAAAAAGTACAGAATATATTATATCTCACAACCACAAAATGGGCATTACCTAGTCTTATACACTACTACAACTAACGTCTCTCGGACTCCGGGCTGCTACTTCTACGACTAGGTATCCTATAATCACACAACCATTTAAAGAGCTTTATTAGATTACTTCATTCCATTTTTATTTGTTCCACTGTATGTTAATTAATTATTTAATCATTAATTAACCATGAACAATCTCACATTAAATTTCATTAGCATCACACCCAAAGTTTACTATTCCTTCAAAAATTTACAACCTCATCATTATGTTCCAGCATCTCCATCCCCATGGGTTAACACCATTTATTCAATTATTCATTATAGAAATATTTTCCCATATTCCCAGGCATTCTAAAAAACATTATATACTACTAAACACAAGGGGATCAACACGGTGGGTAGATGTACTACCCGTCGAGTCTTTGCCACTTATAGCAAGAGCATATACTCATCCTTTCTTGAGAAGCTAAACATGGAAAGCATGTGGAATACCCCGTGTTTCTTTTCCTCTTTCAGAAGAAGGGTAAGTAAGACCAGCCGCCTTGAGCAGTGGGGAAAGTAAAGCAGATAAACAACCAATCAAAAATCAGCAAGCATCCAACAATCACATTCATCCCATTCCATCATCCTTGGTGTCCTCCCCAACACCCACATGCATAAAATGATGCATCATGCCACTCTAGGTGTCATCTGCTACCACAAACAAAATGGACTCCATGTCCCCACATATCACAACACCCATCCTGGCTCACATCACAACACAAGTAGCAGGAAAACAAACACGGCATTAATTGGGAACTTGGCCCTTTAAAAATAAAGAGGGTAACTCAGAACCCCTTAAAGAAGTATCAACAATCAGTTCTTTAATCTATATTGAATTAACAAATTTGTTATTCATAGGTTCCAAATTCAGGAAACCTAATCAGTAAGCTATCATCAACAATTAAATATGCTTACTATGCTAATTTTATTAACATAAAATTACAACTAGAACCAAATTCGTTTACATGCCTATTTATCTTTAGCCAAAAAATTATCAATTAATCCCAATTTATGTTCTTTACTGATTTCCAACAAGAATGGACAACTAATCAAAGTAATCATAGATATCACACTATCTTGCAAAACATGAGGCAATAACATACGACCGATATCAATTTATTTATCTGGTTAAAATATTTATTATGTCAATTCCATTTTAATCTAGTGGGATTAAACATGCTAACAATATAGTTGCATATAAAAGATAAGAGAAGCAATGAATCTCCTACCTCAAACAGTTCCTCATGTTCTTTATCCATACAACGGGTCACGATCCTCCTCTCGCGACAACTGCATCCACTCGAGGATGCCACGGTATGACAGCACCAACCAAACCCCAAGAAAAACACCATTAGAAGCATGGATATTATATGATATAACATGGAAAGGAGAAACAAGAGGAGATAATCCCCAACAGAATGACGATAAAACATACCTTATATCGAAGATTGATCGATACAGTTCGGTTGCATCAAAATAGAGCAGAACCAATCCGAGGAGTAATGTTTGATTGTGAAACTCCTATGGTAAGGATTGAAAGGTTCTAGAATCTCATAGCTGATAACAAAGAGTAAGAAAAAGGGAGCATGATATACTGTCCCTTTTGAAGATTTAATGGGGTGACGGTTTAAGATATGCTTAATTCCCCATTAAATGCGGATCGCATTAACCCATGCGGTTTGACCAAGTAAAAACATCCTGAGACTTAGGAATAATTAATATAGGATTTAGAGTCTTTGAATCGGCATTAAAGCCCTTAAAATGCGGCTTTAAAGGAATTTTATGTTAAAGGAAATGTCAAAGGGGTGAAACTGTATGAAGCTGGAAACACTGTTCAAAGTCCACTGTTAGAAGTCCGCTTTTAGAAGTCCGCTGTTAAAAGTCAGTTGTTAGAAGTTCGCTGTTAGAAGTCTGCTGTTAGAATTCCACTATTAGAAGTCCACTGTTAGAAGTTCGCTGTTAGAAGTCCGCTGTTAGAAGTCCGCTGTTAGAAGTTCACTGTTAGAAGTTCGCTGTTAGAAGTCCGCTATTAGAAGTCCGCTGTTAGAAATTCACTGTTAGAAGTCCGCTGTAAGAAGTCCGCTGTTAGAAGTTCGCTGTTAGAAGTCTGCTATTAGAATCTCACTGGTCTGGAAACACTATTCATGGAACCTCACTGATATAACTATTCACAAAACCTCACTAACAGAACACTATTCATTGAACAGCACTGATAGAACACGGTTCACTGAACCTCACTGATAGAACATTGTTCACTGAATCCTCACTGATAGAATATTGTTCACTAAATCCTCACTGATAGAACACTGTTCACTAAACCTCACTGATAGAACACTATTCACCTACTGTTATAGGTTACCGATAGAGGTTACCGATAGAGGTTACCGATAGAAATGTTCACTGATGGAACTTTTCATAGAATTGGAAATTTAGAAAAAAAATATTGTGGATAAGTCACTTTGACCTCCCAGAACACCTCAAACACCATATTTTCACAAAGTAATGGACCGGAGAGGTCTGGGCCATTACAATTAGAGAATCTTAAAAACCATAAATCCATAAATCTACGATGATTTAAGGGTCCATATGATTTATCTGATAAGAAGTTACTATGACAATATTTTCAATTTTCAATATCCTTTTCCTACATTTTAAGAACTTGAGAAGAAATACTTACTTTATTTTAGTACAATATCATCATTGGTCGTGCCTTGAACAATTTCTAATCTATATCTTATTCAATGAAATGAAGTTGAATTTTTCATTCCTGAAGTGTTAGAAGACCTTACAATCCATAAATAGAATGATATGTCATTCTAGCTGTCATTATCACAAAAAATTTAGCCCAAGGTATCTAATATACATAAGTCTGTTTATGGTGAGATTAATCGTATATGGTTCCAAAAAATGGACATATACTTCATCAATCATACCTCTTAAATAAAATAATGATAATTTATACTAACCTGGGACTTCTCATAGGAAAGCATTAGGTGATAAAGGACTATATCACTTTAGTTGTGGGTTTGATTCTCGTAGCCTTGTCCAACGTGACGGATTGTCGCCCGTTCTGTGGTTTTTCCTTCTTCTAAAACTATAATATTTTAACATTATTGAAAAAAATTTAAAAGAATGTTTTAGACATAATAAATACTATCTGATGTATAACTTAATTCATTCAAACCTTTAGTCTTATCCAAAATACATCTGTCTAAACACACAGTAAAAAATAATTACAAGAAAGATCATATAACAAGTATGTGAATACCTTCATTTATCCCATATATATCATAATATATATCATATTGGTCACATTGCAAACATTTTATTGACATCATCATACCTTCTCATGAGTCATGGTGACAACCTTAATTACTGTGACAACCTAAATTACCATATATCCTTATTGAAAACATGCATGTTTCCTTATTCCCAAATTTATTGGATATATTCCCCAAGTCCCAAAAATTTGTATACTTAATCCATGATAACATTACCCCCTTGTCAATAACTCCATAATTAGATAAAAAAACTAGTATCATCCATTTTACTTTTTGAAATCCAACATATCTTTATCCAAACACCATTATCTGAACATATGGAAAATATTAATTTTCATCATCCCCTTAATCATGTTTCCTCCAAATATATTACCTTACCCTTAAATCACTTAATTTCCTTCATAAAACTATTAAAAATATCCTTTCAAATCCTTAATTAAATACTTATACTGAAAACATTTATATATTTCATGATTAATATAACCTAATCTTTGAAATCTAAAACATATACACCTCAATCATCTAACTTAATTCATAAACCATTACTCAGGATCCATCATCTTCATCTTTCCTAAAATATGAATCATTTATTATGGTTTCTTAAAATCAATCTTCTTAGGTTTAATATATACAATACTGTAGGAATATCACATACCATTCACATGTTGTTTATAATATCTTTATCTTCAACAGTATGACCAATACTCGTACCATCTTCATGATTATCTTCATGATATTTCCACTTAGGAAATCGATCTTCATAATTCCCATAATTTCCACATCTGAAACATTCAATGGTTAACCATGTTCTATACAGTTTTGGATATTGACTAAAACCAGAAATAAAAGTGTGAGAAAAACATATCAGATATTAAAAACACATAAGTAAGTTAAATTACATATAATATTTCAATATATGATATCTTGGGTTTAATCCTAGGTTATTCATAATCGTTACCATAATTCTAGGACTATATCTTATAGTTAGACTTACCCTTAATAACATACCATGAAAAAACTTTGAAATATCTCTTGGGATCTCACTAATTCTTTCACATCCTAGTTCCTAAATTATGACTAAACCTTTTCTCTAATACAAACACTAACGACCCAATCTAAACATAAATGGAAATTTCCTTCTTCTGTGGAATAATTATTACATGGAACAAAAAGATGCCCAAAGAAAGTATTAGTTTTGTGCCTTTGGAAATTGGAAAACATAAATAACTGGTTCATAAAACATCTATATCATTTCATGATTTATCCATCATAACTAGAACACATTTTTAACACATCTTATATAATACCCTTCTTCAAATCCTTGGGAAATGAAACTTGAAAAGCTGTGAGATCAAATTATTTGTAAGGGTAGAAATGTAAAACATCATAAAAAACATAAAAATAAGAATGTAAATATTTTAACATAACATTAAAAAACAATCCACACTTATCATATACCAAAATCATGAGTCATTAAATAAATCATGGTCATTTATAAGGCATATATTATAATGGAATTTTGAACCATGAGAAAATAGAATTTGAATAAAACATGGAATTGTAAAAAAAAATCACATAATATGATTATCATAGTATCCATGTCATTTCTTCTAAGACCATCATAGTGGAAAAATTCCATTACAAAATCGGGTTTTCTTTCCATTCCATCGATGTATTACTAAACTGGATTTACTTGCCTTTCTAGCCCAGTATTATTCAACTAGATTTTCCTGTCATTCCAGTCATGTCTATATCATGATATATAAATCTATACCCAATGCAATGAAGATATATATAGGTCCCACATATATCATAGTGAAATCATTCTTACATTTACCAAAGAAACATAAATCATTCATCATATCATAACCCATGAAATAAAATGGGTTTCTTAAACATCATTGCATCATAACATAATCCATATAAAAAATGGATTTCATAAAAATAATTCCATAATTAACACTATAAAATAATAGTAATAATAGGGATATAAACATAAACTTATTTATATAATATCATCTTATATGGAAAATAATTTTTATAAAACACTTGAACTTTATTCTAGATGAAAATATCCTTTCTTCGCCAAAAACATTTTATTTTCTCAAAATCTCATGAAATTTTAAAAGAAAATTATTTATATGAAAATGAACATGAAATAAGGTAGAGCATTATTCGTGGAAATAAGTATTTATAAAGACATAAAAATCCATTCATGATGTATATGTTAAAAAACATTCTTCTCATACTATTGTCGGAAAAGATGAAAAGTACCTCATATGGAAAATTAATGAAAGATTTCATCCAAAAAGTTTAAAAAACATTACCAATTGGTAAAATAGACTTTAAACAACTGTATAAGAATAGAAATAATATTATATATTTTTGAAACATGGATGTGGATGATAAATATACCCTAGTAAATACTTATGGATAAATAATCTCAAAAAATTAATAACATTGCAAAATTAACCCTTACCATAGGTCTGATTTGCATCGTATGTATATGAAAATCCTATATAATGGGTTTAAACATATTATTAACTTATAAAATATCCATAAAATATTTATTATATAATATATGATTCAATTATGAATTTATATTACTCATTCATTTATCAATTACATGGTAAAGTATTGTTTTGGGTAATAATCATCATATTTATCTTCCGTGTTTTGACCTGTTATTCTTGATTGTTTTACTTAGATCTTGATTTAATTACTTAAATAATGTAAAAATTTATTTATATACTATATATATTCTATATTTAATATATATATATATAATAGATATATAAATTACATGGAATACACCATTCATGGAGACGGTAGGTTGTACGTATGAATAAATGTTATTTCAGTTTCCTTATTGAAATGAATAGAATCAATTAAATGACATATATATATATATAAAGTAGTATTATTATGTCATATATTTCATTCTTATTTATTATATATACTTTATAATCATTCTTTAATGGTTAACTTGGAGAATTAATATCATCGAGTCATGGAGACGGTAGGTCGTACGTACGCAAGAGGGACGATATCATTCACTTGATTGCTAAATAGTATGGAATTGGATGGTATATTAATTATAAATAATAATTATCATATTATATATATTATTTAAATAAATTATTCTCCTCATTATACCCATCCAAATTAAGTATTTCTGAATAATAATATACACCATGGCGTGGAGACGGTAAGCCATATGTACACACGCATGGTGATAATGTTATTAGTATGATGGATAAAAAAAGGTGTAAGATCATCCCATAATTGTTACAATATCTCATCATGTATAAGATACTGGATTTATTACTTTATTATTAGAAAAACACAAGTGTAAGATGTAGATGAAGAAAATAATTTGGAAAAGGGTGATAGAACCATTACCTCTTTTTTGAGTATATCCTTTTTATTTGCACAAAAGATCTCCCTTGGATGGATTTATGCCAAATGTGTGGCCTCAAAGAGTAAGGGAGGGATTTTTGGATCTTATTGGAGTATATTTTGGATAATACAAAGGGCTTTAAATGTGTGATTAAGCGAGTAGTGGTGTTGGCCTTTTATAAGAGGGAGGAGGGGAACTTTAAGAATGCCTTGAAGTATTAATTTGTTATAAATTTATTTTATGTTTATAATAGTAAAATACACATTTATTTGAAATATAATATTATTATGTGAATAAATTATCTCAAATTATAAAATTTATACATGTTTTGATTTTATTTTAGGCCTTATCATTTTATCTTATCCTTATTTAATCTATTTAAATTTCTTTGTGGTAATAATATTCTAAATATTGAATGGTTATAAATATTTACTTATGTGTTGTAAATTTTCCATAATTGGATACTTTATGAATGTTGAGACTATATATGTTTCACTTTGTAGTTTTTAAATATTTTTTGAATTTTTAAATAATTTAAAAATATGTTAGTTTTATAAAATATCTATATTATCAATTTTAACTATATTAATTTATTTATTTTTAAATAAAATCCACACAAAAGATAAATTCAAAAAAAATTATTAAATAGACTTCTAACATTTCATAGTCAACTATAAAATTGGTGGAGAACATTACTTATTTTATATGATTTTTTTAAAAAATTTAAACCATTTATTTGATATTTCTATATATACAATAATTCCTACATCACTATTTTATCATAATTAATGTTAATTTTTTAGTCTCTAAAAATTATAAAAAAATTATTATGAAAATAATTTCATTATATTTTAGGAGACTATTTATTTTCTATGTTCTATAACATTTATCACTATGTTAAAATTATTATACTTATAAGATATAAGATAGTGACATATTGTCACTTTCTTTTTGTTTTATTTATAATTTCAAAACTTTCATGGAAAAAAGTCCATTAAATGGATAAATTCTGACCCTTAGGTAATATTGGTAAACTTTAATTCATCTAATATGAATTTTAATGGTGTTAGGATAATTTTATTGTCATTATCATATAGTTGGTAACCCTGATTTACCTGATTTACCTTTAACAGTGGTAAATAAATATTATTATAGTTACTATTCATATTATCTAAAAATATAAAAGTAACATGTTAACATAATTTGGACCCAATGATTCAAAATATGGAATTAAGTTTTTAAAATTCATAACAAATTAGTTTCATTAATTAATTTAATGTTAATTTACATTGTTAAAACCAGAATGCAGGTTTGTTCGAATTGAAAACTATCCAAAGATTAACAAGTGTTTATGTTCAATTTAAATGTGAAATAACTTTAAAGGATAAACATTGGATTAAATGATAAAAATATAATCCAATAAAAATTCAAAACCATTTAAAATTATAATCTAACAATATAAATAGATTTGATGAAAATGCATTTTTAAAATAAAATGCAGTATTTTCCACTATTCATTAAAATAATAATTTTATCATAAAAATACCAAAAATTCAACCAAAGTATATTTTGATTTCCCACTTACAAGGAATATGTTTATTTTGTCAAATATAATATAAAAATGTGTCAAAAATAGATTTACAATTTATGTTCCATCAAATGGTTGAAAACCTGTATTTTTTGAATAATATTTCTTTTATCCAAAAAATTGAATTTTTTCTTATATCATGTTATAGAAAATGCATAAGATAAATGTTAATGTTATAAAAATTTCAAAATGTGGTTAATAATATTCATAATAGCTTGTTTATATTAAATTATGTAATATAATTTTTATAATATATCATTGTTTAGTGAAACTCAATATTGCATACAACGCAAGCTATCAAGGAAGGTCACTTTTTCATGTAAAGTAAGCCAATTCAGTGTTTTTTATAGTGAAATCTTCCTTTATTGTTACATATAACATAATCCAAACATAGTTCTTTTATACATTGAACAAAATCTATACTCATTAATGTGTGTATCTTAAACTAACTCGGTGTTTTGTGTAACATACGACAAGTTAATTTAGTGTGAAATTAATGTTTGACATAGTTTGTAGCAATATATAAATGAAAATTTTTAAATATTAAAAAAAATGTCCATAAAATCTCTAGGTGTTACAAATATAACTTTAATTAACATAATGAATTCTGAATGAAGAATTCATTTCAAATCTAATTTCATCAAGTTATTACTTTATCCACAATAACTATTTTCATGCTTGAGTAGCTATAATATACTTATCTTAAGTGGTGATTAGTTAAATGAAATATTTTTTCTTGATTATTTATGAAATATACAATCCACCGAGATATAATTCAACACATGATGTTGATTTTCTATAAACTACTTAACCGACCAAGTCTACATAGGTATAACCCAATTACACATGTTCAGATTTATCATTATACATTAAACCAAAATTCACCAAATCCCTGATATACTTTAAGATTGTTTTCACTGAAATTATATAGATTTTATTGGTATTATGTTGATACTATATTTTATGCTATGTGGATAAAAATAATGAGTCGTGTCATGTTAAAGTATATAATACTTCTAATGATCTCCTTATATTATCTGATATTAAATGTTTTTCTTTCATCATATCATGATGGTTTCTTACATGTAGCCACCAGAGTCATTTTATTTGGAGTTATCCTTTCAAAATAATCACATAACTGCATTGTAATATTTTTAATGTAAATTATTTTTCCATTTCTTTCAAAGATCACATATAATCCAAGGTAAAATTTCAGTACCCCAATCATTGAAATTTCGAAGTCGGTTTTCATGAATTCCATGAACTAGTTGCATTGTGCTTCATATGATCTACCAAGATTTTTTAACAATATACACCAACACCATCATAATTTTATTAATATATTTGTTAATGTATATATATTAATCAACTCAACCATTTAGAAAACTAAGCTTCTTAAAAAAATTACAAAGTATTGAATACCACTCTATTGATGATTAATTTAACACATATAACACCTTCTTCAGTAGAAAACCTCTTTACTAATTATCATGAATGAAAACCCCATATTTTTTCTTGATATAAAATCCTTCTTTAAGAATAACATTTATGAAATATAACTTTATGTATATATATGAAAACAATTTATCCTTAATTTCTCTATTATGGCGAAGAATAAGTGGATAGTCTCGAGCCTTAAAATGGGTGAAAATGTCTCATAAACACTGATTCCCTTGATCTGGGGGTATCCCTTTCAAATTATTCATTCTTTTTTTTCAAATTACCAGTCCAATTTAATTCAATTTATTATAGAAGACCCATTTTGTCCCAATAAAATTATTATCTACAAATCATGAAACAATATCCCATGTTTGATTCATCTTAATTTGGTCAAGATCGTCATTCATAGTTTGAACTTGGTTTTCATCTCGAGTAGCTTATTCAAAAAATATAGGTTCTACCTAATATAGGAAGGATTCCTACTATAAATATATCATTCTCTATGTTTGAACAAGCAATTTATAATCAACAATAATGTTTTTATTTTCAATTTCATCTCAACTCTTCAGTTTCCATGTAGATACATATTTCAATTCAACTTGTACATCATCAATATCTTCTTTTAAATCATAATTTTTCTCTTCTTATCCCCCTAAAATCTCACCACCTCATCACTATCATATGGGAACTATTCAATGTATTATTGAATGTTTTTTTATTCTCTACTTTAGTGTCACCATTTCATTTAACAACTTTTATCATCCTCTTATTGAAGAAATTATATGTTTTTATATTTCTTTAATAGACAAGGAATATCATTTCAATTCAATGAGATTTAAATTTTCTCTCTTTATCCATATGGATAATAAAACACTTACTTCTAAAGAATCAATTGTATGTTAATGTTTTCTTATTTCTATACTACATATCATATCAAGTATTTTCTTATTTTTACATGAAAAATCCCTATTGGATATATAGATCAATTTCAAAACTATTTCCTTCAAAAAAAATATCTGGTAGATACAACTCAATAATCATTGTTCTGGTCATGGTGTTAATGATCTAATTTATCCACTCAACCAATCCATTTGGTTGTGGAGATCTCACTGTAGATACATGATTCCTTATCCCATGTTTCTCAAGATAATAAAACACTGGGATACTTTTTAATTTCATATCATTATTATCTCAAAACATTTTAATCTTCTGTCCAAGAATCCGTTTAGATTCCCTTTGATATTTTTTTATACAACTAAACATATCAGACTTGTTGGAAATGAAAAATATCAATACCATCATACTAAAATCATTAATTAAAAGAACATAATACCTATTTCTATCAATATATCTTGGTGAGATAGGGATACACACATCTTCATGCACTAATTCAAGAATTCTACTTGACGTTGGTTATTTTTCTTTTATATGTTTTGGATAATATTCCGTTATTAACTTGAGTCACTCATGTGAATATGATCACATGATAGTTTTGGGAGACCTAGAGCTACATCACATTTGGCCAGATCATCCCGAGATGGATGAAATAGAAGGATAATTTTTTTATGCCATGCCATTTTTTTCTTCATCTATATATGGAAAGTGCATATCTTATTCTCCACTAAAAAGGTAGAGATTCCCCTTTGTGATCATTCCTTATAAAATAGATGTACTATCTCTTACCTGAAGATAGAAAAAATCTTGGTAATTTATATATATTAAACAATTTTATATAGTTTACATACACTTATCACATTATGACTAAGACCATTTAAAACCATGAAATTGAAATATCTCATATCTTTAACCCCAAATTCATCTTTTCTTGATTGAATAATCTTTTGGCCTTCATAATTTCCAAATTTGAAAAAAAATCTTTGTCATATTTTATTCCTGTAAATAAATACTTATTTACCATTATATGTGATGTTCACCCACTATCTAGGTCCAACACATAACCACGATATAATTATTTAATGGAAATAAATGAAACAGCTGCCACCTTAGCTCTTTTATTTTTTATCCACAACATTGACTTCATAAATTTTTTGGAATGATATTCTTGATCATCTTCATATTTTGATGAACAAACATTATCTTGTAGATATTTGAACCAATTTTTTCTATCTCATTAGATTATTCTTGGAGTTCATGATTATGATCACTTTGGGTCTTATTCTTCACATTCCTCTGTATTATTAATGAGAAATATCTAGCCATGTTTCCAAATCCTCCACACCAAAAATAGTATCAATAAAAATCATTCTTGGATTATTGAAATATATGTGACCACCTTTTTTTGTCTTATTACCTTTAGTTACTTTTGGATATGGAACATAGTTTTTGGTAATTTACAACCATTTTACTTAAATAACACTTAATATGAAGGCTATTACAATACATCATTAGTGTGCCACTGGACACACCCTAGGATATCATAATATTCTGATTCAGATTCATACTAAAATTATTATTTAACCTTGGAGTATGATATTTTGGTATTGAATCATTCTCATAGCTTTGATTTCGTGATCATTCCTTGTAAAATCATTATAATTTGGATATGACTAATGATTCTGTTTTTCTAGACCTTTATTCCCCACTTATATCTTTTCTTCCACCAGAGTGATCTTATTTTTTGATTTTATATTGGTAGTCCAGAGTCTCTCAAAATCTTATAATTTTCTTAAATGGTCAAAAAAATCATTTTTATGTCTATAATAATTTTTATTTGATATTTTTATATGTTATTCAACCCATTGATCATTAATTTATGTTATTCAAATTTGAGCTTCTACTCAACAACGTTTTTTGAGTTCTATTGCACTAAAGACTTAAACATTTCAATTTATCCCCTTAACACAAACATATCTTCTTACAACTGCTACATAAAATGTTTGGCATCATGAACCACACAGTTTCCTTTATTTGTTTTGTCTCTATAAACATATATAAACTCAAGAGTGGATTATAATTCATTCTAGAGGTCAACTCTTCCATTTTATTATTATTCATCATTGTCAAAAAAAATTCATTTCCATGAGCTATCTAAAACTACCATCATGTCATTTTTTCCATGATCATTGCAGTTTTCCATCTATTCAACCATATATACTTCTAAATTTTCATTTTCTTATGAAAAGAGATTATTATATTTGAATAAAATTCTATTAAAATTTCCCTTACCTTTCATGTAGGTGGAAGAGTACTTCATGGGACTTTAGACTTCATGCTCATTACCTTCTTGATATTTATTAGTGAACCTCGATGTAATATGTCCAACCTTTCCACATCAAAAGTATGTGAGTGAATTTTACCATTGAGAATACATTTTATTCTTTATATATTTGAGTAAGGTAATGAGATGAACTCTTCTATCTCTTCTTCTTCCTCACAATATTCAATAGTGTGCCTCTTCATGTCTAAGAATACATCCTCTTTTGAATTCCATTTTTTTATAGACTAAATATCATAATTTATCATCTTGTATGTGACATGAGTACTATGAAAGATATTGAGTGTTAGATCATTTGGAATATTTTCATCCACTACATAGAATTTCATATTGATTTGAGGTGGAATTATTCTAAGGATGTTGTTATGAATATTAGGATTTTTAATAGTTCTTTTGAGACTATAGATGTCCTCCACAAAAAAATCACCTATTAAACAAATAATATACAGACTCATTAGGGTGCATACTCAAATCCACGCATTAATTCCATAAAATGTTTAATTTATCATCTCTGAATTTTGAACTACCCAAATAGATATTTAGAATCTTCTCTCACTAAGCTTATGTTGACTTACCTAACATCACCGGTGGGTAGATTTAATTGGAAAATGCTCCCCCAAATGCATTGATTTGTTTTGAGTCAGCTTCTAATTGACTTTGGTCTACTAATTATAAATATCCACTATCTAAATTAGCAGAAATACTATGAATCGTATCTATAAAGTCATCTCTAACTAATGATAATAAGAAGTATTGTATTCAATTGTCCTTCAACTGAACATTTTTTCTTCAAATATCAGAATCATTTTTTGATTAAAACCCTCCATTGAATCATCTAAGAGGGAACCTATAATATTAACTATTCCATATGATACCAATTGTTATCATAACATGGAAAAATAACTTGATATGGAGGGGTGAATTTGGTAATTACAGATTAAAAAAACTTCCACTTCAAATCTTGTTTCATCATTTAACAAAAAACTATTCCCTCTTTTTACCATAGAAATGTATGAGAAGCAATGAAATCATACACATAAATTTTATTTTACATCATTCACCCATAATGGGATACATCCAAAGATCATAAAAATTCAATGTTCCTAGACACCATGTTTAAAAAATTGAATTGTTGTTACAATGTTCAGAGTGAACTCACAATCCCTCATAGTTTATAACCAATGACAATTTGAAATCTCACTATCTATCAACTAAAGTGTGCTTACTTATCCTTTAGAATATTATTATTTTAATCGTGTGAATAAATATTTTTTACACCTAATTTAGTTCATCATGAAGAGCCACATTCATCCAATTCATGTATACATTATTCCATATTTTTACTAGTAAATACCTTCTAGTTCTTGTAGTATTTAATTTTTTGAAACCCTTTTTAAACCGTTATAAAACATTACAATTTATCCCAAAATATTCTTCTTTCACAAAACCCGCAACTTTTGTGAAAGTTAATACATTCTTGAAAATCACAACATTCATAAATCTTGAATATCTTTTAATATACACATTTTCTCAAGAAACTGATGATCTTATAAAAAACATCATGTAAGAAATAATCTTCATCTAACACTTTAACGAATTCATATCCTTTGATTATTTATTAGAATTATTGATCTCATATGATGGTGTAGCCACCTAATTATATAAAATTCATCCCATTTGTGAAACATTCTAGCTCGCCAGCTCCTTTTCAAAAAAAACTCATCATTGATATTCCCAACATTCTTAATCTATATAAAACCTCAAAAAAATTCTATTTTTGATAATTCACATAATCACATAACTGATCGCCTTTCCTTCACACCTCAGCCACCATTCTCGAAACCTTCTTTCATAAAACTACACACCTTCATAAATCACCAAACATTCCCAAAACACCAACATTTTGAGAATTTCATTCTGTTAACATATTTTAATGAATTTTTTTAGAAAATACAACTTTAGTGGAACCTGGTCCATCCTCTAAATTTTGGACCCAAAAAAATTGGCTAACCCTGGGAAATAGAGTAACCATGTATACATGATTTTATGTACCACTTATTGAGATTCTATACCTATATCTTGAATTTTTTTTCAACATAATTAGTCAGTAACCATTCTAGAACTCCACAACAAACCATGCCAACCTTCTCTATCTGCTAACACAATCAAACTAAAAATAATTCAATGTCACTGTGAGGGATTTTTCTAAAAAAATTAGTACTAAAACACAACTCTATATCCACAAATTCATTAATACATTTCCATAATCAGAATGTAAATCATGGATCTATATAAGATATAATATAATGTTTTATATCATCCGTATTTTCATTTAAATAATGTATATTTGGGAAATATTATAAAGGTATGATATTCTCATATAGAAATGAAATCCACTAACTTCATATGGTGATTGAATGCAACTGAAATTAAATCATTCCATTTAGATTAATTGGAGAGTCCTACCATGAAATCCATGGTTATATTTTCCCATCTCTATATAGGTTTGGGTAATGGTTGTATCATCCCCTAGGACATATACCACTTAGCCTCGAATTGTTGGCATAGATATCACAGAAATACAAACTCTTTATTATCTATATTAATGTTAACCCAATATAAATACTCCTTAGCATATCTATACGTCATTTTAATTTTGTGATGTATAGAGGTCATAATCAATGACCATGTTTACTTTCTATATATATATCTTTTCCAATACTGATCATAGCTAAGAAAGTATGATCCTTTTGACTGATATAATCAATGACCATGTTCACTTTCTTATTTGGGTATGGTATTTAGAGGTCATAATATTTATTCAACTATAAATATAATCTCAAGTGAATTTTCAACAATTTCTTGGTGAATTTATACATTAATGTTTTATAATATGTATATATGAATAAAATTTCACCATAAATATAATTCCTCGGTATCTTCAATGTAACGACCCAATCTTTTTGAGTAGTATATTAACTTACTCTTAATGATTTAATAAGATTTTAATGGTTAATGCAAAAAGAGGAGTCGATATCTTCATCCAGTAGACTCGACCCTTATGAAGCCCACTTATCAGAGCTTGGGAAGGAGGTAGCATTTGTGGGCTTCGCTTTGGACCAAGCCCAAGCCGAACTCCAGCGTGTCAAGCTTGAATGGAAACACCTACGGGAGAAGTTCAAGTTAGTAGAGATTACTACTAGGGCAATGTTATCTGTGCCTCCCTCATATTCTCTCACCATAGCACACCTTACACTTAGGTCTTATGCCGGTGTTATAAGGGGCTATGTGACGAGACCCTAGCTTCCTTGTGTAATCCTTTCGGGTGAATAAATTGAGATCTCTTCCTTTAGTGATGTTTGTGGAATTTTTTTTGTCCGGATAATTTTAGGATATATTTTATTGATGAATTTTTGAAAAAGGGATATTTTAAAACATTTATGTAAACCCTAAATAATTAATGATGTGTAATGATTTTCAAAAAATGGTCTTCTACAAAAGTGTTCCGTAAGGAATTTGGAGTCTAATAAGATCAACTTAATTTTTGATGAATAGTAAATTATGAATAGTGATTTTACGCTTAGGATTAGTAATGTGACCAAATGGATTAGTAATTTCACTTAAAGAAAGTTTTAAAATAATCTAGGCGCCTTGATTAAGTAATGTGATTCAATAAAATGGTTAAATAACGGTTTCATAAATTATTAGTCAAGTATTAGTTTTTTTCGGGTGAATAGTGTTTTTTAATTAAAAATTTAATTAAAAATTATTAGAAAATTATTTTTATAAAAAGGAATTTATTTTTGAACTCAGAGCATCGATATTATGTTATGGTAATTTTTGGGGATTTTTCTGAAAAAAATAAAGTCTCGATGAATAGTGTTTTTATTTAAAAATTAAATTAAAAATATTTAGAAAATTATTTTTATAAAATGGAGTTTATAAATTTAATTAGAAAATCTATATTTGGTTAAGGTGAAATTTTGGGATTTTTCTGAGAAAGATGAATTTTTTCAGTGAATAGTAAAAATGCAGTTTTAGGGTTTCGGTATGTTTAATGACATCATAACTGTGTCATGATGATTTCATGATATATTTTAAGGGTTGGCCGGCCAAGGGTGATGAATTATTGTTTTGGGGGGCTCATGTGGCTTAGATTTATGAAAAATATCATGAGAGAGCACATGGGTTTGAGAAAAGCACTTGTGAGGTGTCCCTTGGCCATTAATGACTTGTCCCCTCACTTTCCCTATAAATACCAAGCCCTTATCTCATCCTTTAGACTAAAAAACCATTCTCAATGAAGTTCTTGTATCCTTACCTCCCAAGGAGTCCTCCCAAGGTGCCCCCAATCCCTCAAGGTCCAAACCTTTGAGTTTCAAGAGTCGCGTTTTAAGGTAAGGGATCTGACCTCTCTCTTTCTTTTCATGTAATCTCTTTTATGTCATTCCTTTTATGCTCCATGTTATTATGTGATAGGATGTTCTTTTATATTCCTCTTACTGACCTTTAATGTTTATATGATGAGAGATCCCCTCTTACTCTCATCATTTTGTTTTATGAAAGTTTAAGTGACGCCGTTAGGCTGCCGAATTTTTAAGGGATTCTTTCACCCTTCTCATTTTTCAAGTTCGATTTTCATGTCAAGTCTTTCAAGTTCCTTTTTATTATGTTGGGGTATTATCTCTATATCTATCATAATTATCTCTTATGATCATATGATAACAGACCCTATTTGATCTTGTCAAATATTTTTTTTATTAAAGTTTAAGTGACGTCGTTAGGCTGCCGAATTTCCCTAAGAGAAATCTTATTTTTGTCTCACTTCCATGTTTTTCATTTCATATGGTATATCTTTAAAATTTCATTACCATGTTCTTAAATCCATTATATTCTATCCCCCTACTGTTTTATGGATAATTTATGAGTGGGTGACCCATGTTCTCTCTCTTTTCAATGTTTTCTAAAACCTTGTAACATAGTCGTTAGCTGCAGAATTTTCGTCTCAAAATGCCTCTCTCTTTTCTCAAAATTATTTTATGTTATAAAGTGAATACTCAAAGCTCTTATTTATACAAGGGTATTCACATATATATCAAAATTTTCTATTTTAAATTCTGTGATTTACATACATGAAACCCGCTTCCCCTTTCCGTGGGTTTAAAGTGACATAAAGATCATGTCATTAAAGCAGTTTTTAAAACGTTATGATTATGAAATAAAACCCATTTCTTTTATTCTATATGGGTTGTTTATGAAATTATTGATGATGATATATGTGGATCACATGATAATAAAAGCAAATTTAAGGGTGCGCCCTGATAGCGCTCCAATGCATTGGGTAAAGACTTAATCTCTAGAGATGACCATTTTAACGACGCCTTGGTGAATAACCTTGGTAATTTTTAACGACACCTTGGGGATGGACCTTGGTGAAACGAAAAGATTGTCAATATTAAATGTTCCAGCCACATCTTCAAGTTATGAAAAATGTTATTTTTATTATGATGTATCTCATGATTTCTTTCTCATGCCTTAAAGTTCTTTTCATGTCCTTATTGAAGTATCTCAAGTTCACATGTAAAATGTTTCTCTTGTTTCCCTTACTGGGCCTTCTGCTCACCCTTTCTTTTGATGTATGTCCCCAGGTTATGAGATGCAATAATGAACCTAGTATGAACTTAAGGAGAATCCTTTCAAGTGTTTAAGAAGAATGTTTTATGTTGTTTTCATGTATTATGTTCCTTGTTTCCAAGACACTAAACCTTAACGATCCTCAGTTCCGTGTAATGAAATGAAAGTTATGTTATAAAAAGACGGGATGCGATATTCAATGTCAAAATCATAACTAATAAATCCAATTCAATTGTTACTTAATTGTTCACATGAGAATTTAGTGGAAAATAGGTATAATCTACCACCATATAATTATGAAAAGGAACACATCCAATCCCATTCATCAATGAATCACTAAGAATCATAAAACCCTCTCCATTGTAATGTAATGTGAATACATTTTCATTGACCAACTCTCTCCTTAGCTCCTTGAATTTTTTATTCACATCCATCATCTAAGAGAACATAACTACATTCATTCTTTACCAGTGTAATGGATTATGCTTCCAAGATAAATTCATTACAAACCATAGATAATATCCATCCATTTGCAGAATAATGTTGATCTTAGTCATAGTGGTTTGTATTCACTAATATTGAATTTATTCTATGATAGATGGATTTACTAAAATACGCTATCTTATTATCACATGTCCCATGAATGACAATTCTATTTTCTAAAATACGCATATAATAAATTTGGAATTTAGTTTCTCAATCATTTGGGTCTTCAACCCAATTTTCCTATGGTCATCCTGATCTTTTTTGATTTTGGATTAAATAGGATTATCATTTATAAAGATTGTCACAAAATGATTAAGGTAGTCTATAAATATTATTTTAATTAAATACCTAAAGATAATATAAAAATTATTCAATACAATTGGAGTCAAAATATATTTAATGTTTCCATATCTCATATGAAAGTTAGGTATTCAATTTTTTCCTTCAATTTATAGTATCTAAAATAAAAATCATTCTTTGAAATGTATTGACTTCCTTAATGTATATCAAACAAAACATCAATACATGGAAGAGGAAACATGTTCATGATCATAATAATTTTATCTTATTGATGATCAATATATATTTTAATATATCTATATTAATTTTTAACAAATTTATAAGGTGCAACACATGGTGACCCACATGGAAAAATTGATCCATTTTTAATATTACCCGGGTCTTTAATATTTAATTACCATAATTAAATTGAGGATATTCTATTTGGATTATTTGAAATATGTTTAAAAGTAGGTACCATTTCTACTAAAAACATTTTAGTGTGATTCATATATGGACTAGGAATCTCTTATGGGATTAAATGAAAAAAATCCAATACAATAAAAATATCATTGATGATGATTATACACCCAACCATCTAGATGAATACCCTTTATAAATATGAATAATACCTATAAATTGGTTTTAATTTCTAGTGCAAACTCATATTCATCTAGGCACTGATAAATAAACATATGTTGATTTATAATATCAAATGTGACATCCTTAATCTATATAATTAATTTGAATCAATATTGAGAGTACTAATAAATGCTTCTAATAAATTTAAATTCCCATAAATAATTAATAATAATATTTTCCAATGGAACATTCATAGAAACATTAAAATAACATCCCCAACTCTAGAATAGGGGATATGTGTTCCTTAATGACACACATTAAATATTGACATAACATATGTATTTTCTTAATATTGGAGTTGACGTAACTGTTAGGGTATAAACCAAAATAATGACCAAGTTCCCCACATACAATACATTGAACAATATATTGTACCTTAGGATATATTTTTTTCATGTACATGATTTTTTTTAAAGGTATATTTCATTTAATTTTCATTCATGCTTTGTTTGGGGGTTTCCCAAGCTTTTTTGGAGGAAAGGGTGAGTTTTCATGATTTGGGCCAAACTGTGAGCCCATTTCCAAATTTAAAAACCCATTTTGATTATTTTATAACTATTTCATTTTTTTATATTTTTTACCAATTAAAATTCCAAAATGGATTCCCTAGACCTATTAAAACTACCATTTCAATTTGGACCCTTTATGAATCCATAATAATGGTAGATTTGAGTTTTTATTTAAGAAATTGGATAATCCCAAAAGGTTATTCCAGTTTTAAAAAATATATTTAATAACATATTCAGTTTTTCATTATTTTTCAGTGATTTCAAGTCTCAAATAAGGCCACTGAACCCAGCCACACTCCAATTATCCTCCCACCCTCTTTGGAGCATGTATTCATCGCGATTTAGTACAGAACTTCTTAGGGTATCTCAAATTGTCCAGATTTGAAGAGGTAACTTATTTCCTTCATAACTTTTTCAATTCTTACTCTATTTCCCTAATTTTAGTTCTCACATGACCTCTTAGACATATTCAAACTTCATTGTAATTTTTTTATGTTTTTAAATTCATCTACTAGTGTATTTGAGGCGATTTCATCAATATCCCTTAAGTAAGTGGGTCCCCTTCATTCATCCTCCCATTTTCTTAGGGTTTTATTACCTTTTGGTTAGGGTTTATTCCAATTATTCTTGATTTTTCTTATTTCTATAGGGTAGGGTTTTGAACCTAAGGATTAATATTGGGTTTTCTTGGTCTATTCATGTGGTTTTAGGCTTTATCTAGGTCCCTCTTGGTGCGGCGATGGTGAGCTTTGATTTGTTCACAAAGAATGAAGGGTTTTCATCATATCCAATACTGGTTTTTTAAAAACTATATGGCCTTTGGGATGAGACAATACTTTCATGTTTTTCTTCTAAAGTAGAATATTTTTTTTGATTTCATTACCACCTACTGAAGGATAATCAAATATTAAGTGAAAAGCATCCTTCAATTTGGGCTTTCTTTTGGAATTATATTTCCCCACTTATTTCGTGACTGAATCTAGATCTTATTTCAATTGTTTAATCTGTTTATCCCTAGATTATAGTTGAGCATTATGTTCTCTTATGAGAGTCTTCCCACTAGTTATCTCAACTTCCAATTATCTGGATATCTTATACATCATGTCAACTTTATCCTTTATTTTATAATATTTCTAGGAAATAGATTCATTACAATATGCATTCTCTTTTTGTAGTCTTTGGTTCTTATAAACTAGTTCAGATTTCCTTGTAGAAAGATCCTCATTTCTGTATTTCAGATTCTGAATTTCTTCTGAGTTCAAACTCTTTCCATTATAATCAGCTTTGAGTTTTTCTACCTTTGTATACATATTCTGCAGTTCTTCATCTTGGGAATCATTATTATCCTTCAGATTAGTATCCACATAAATAAGACTTTTTTTAATTCTCTGAGATTTTTGACCTCAATTTCTTACATTTGGATTCATATATCCTTATATTTAATTTCATCATCCAATTTTTGATCCAATATATTTATTACATGGAAAACTTATACTTTTGGTCTTCTTACAATTTCTTCTTCATCAGTTGATCCATTATCACTTGGAATTTCAGGTTATCATCTCATTATTACAGTATCACTGAGTGAGTAAACACTTTTACTTTCTAATTCTTAGAAATCATTCTTTAGTACACTACTTGTTTCCTTTAACTAAATCACACTCTTTCCATAGACACTTCCACCCTGAGGAATTCCATCAGAATTTTTCTTCTTCATTGAAGTTATTCCCTTTTCCATGGAACACCAAGATAAGGGCATACTGAATATTTAAATTCAAAAATAGACTGAACCAAGTCAGAGAAAACAAATCTGATACAATAAACATACCCTTTGATTCCAATTGTTAGGCCCAAAAGGAGACTAGATACCCTGAGAGGGGGGTGAATTTGGGTATGAATATTCTTCTCTAAATTATTCCTACCCCAATAGATCTTTACCTCTTTATTATAAGGGTCACTTTGTTTTCACATAAGTGTTAATGTTAATCATATTATTTCCTTCTTTATCTTATGATGATGCTTTGAATGTAATGCAAGAAAGAAAGCACAAGGAAACAGTGATTTTTACATGGTTCACCATCACTGAGCTACATCTAAGGAGCATACAATGGTGATGTGCCAATTGTACCAAATTCACTAAGGCTCACTACCAATAATGATGTTTCATACTAGATCTCATCTATACCCAAGATCACTACCTTTAAAAGGTTTAGGGTCTACTCATTGCATTCCTAAGGGTCACTCCCTATGTCTCTTTCACTGGCTCACTACCGGTGTAAAGGATTGAATATTCCTATTCCTTCACTCACTTCTATTAGAAGGGATTCACCCACAATTTATGAACTTGTAGGTCCCTTCATTATCTCTAATGAATACATCCTCAATTTTATATGAATTCTCTATTGATGTTTCACTATCATCTAATTGAATAATACCACTTTACCATAAATTTACTGGGCAATTCCTTCTGAACACCTTCCACAATGCATAATGCCTTTGTGAAGCTCTTATTTTGTGAAGCTCAAATAGCCTTTGTGAAGCTCCAAACTTTTACGAAGCTCACTTATCCTTCACAAAGAACACCTCTTTTATGAATCTCAAATAGACTTCAAAAAGCTTATTTCCTTTATGAATCTTACTTAGCCTTCACGAGTTTCTTTACTTTTGTGATTCTTAGAACAATTAGTTAGATTTTATACCCTTCGCAAACTTCTTCCAATGAAACTATTTCATGATTCTTAGAGCATTCGGTTGAAATTTACAGCCTTTGAGAACTTCTTCGCATATCACCTTCGTGAACCACCCTTCACCAACCACCTTTGTGATCCCAAAGTCTTAATATTTTCATTAAGTCTCTCTACATTTCTAAAGGGGTTAGAGGCATATTTATAGGTGTTTTAACCAATTATAAAAACTTCCAGCCATATCATCACCATTTCACGATACTACCACTTTTCCACCATGATGATCCTTGAAGATCCTTGGAAATTTATCATTTGTGATGCTTGTCGTAATCACAGATATTTCTTCAAAATATTTGCACCGTCGTGATGCTTCACTCAGGATGCTCCTCACCTTCACCATTCGTAATACTCATCGTACTCATGGAAATTACCATCATAATCTTTGAACCTTCACGAATCACCCTTCAAAAAACCCATTCATTACAAAATTCATGACTTTTCTATATTTTAATAAGGCCTTCTAGGAAGTCCACTTTCTATGATGCTATCCAAACATCAAATTTTAGACCCCAAAAATTTGTAAAACACTGTGAAATGGCATCATCTTGTGTACAAAATTTTCTATACTGCTTATCAAGAACTCATTATTTTATCCTAGATCATTGGAAACATACAATGTCAAAAATATCTCTAGGTCTCCTCAACTAATCATGGAAACCCACTTTGTCAATAAACACAAAATACTTAAAAATACTATAATGTTACCTTGAGGGATTTTTTACCAACAGGTTGCACTTGAGCCACAGGGGAACCAACAACTAATTCGGAGAATCATTTAAGATTTTTAGGTTATGGATAGAGGTAATGTAATAGATGAAACCAAGAAAGTTAATCAATCTATCTAGTTCTATAAGTAGAATCCACCCATCTTTCAGGGTGATTTAGAACAAGAGAAGGTAGAAGTGTGGATGAATAGGATGAATCGAATATTCAATTTCCTTGGCATACCAGTAGAAATGAAAGTAAAGTTGGTGACATATATGTTGGAGGATCTTGCACACAAATGGTGGGATTTAGAAGTTCTGGATAAATTGGTCTAAGGACTTACATGGGAGGATTTTGTAGAATTTTTCAACAAATAATTTGATCCACATACATTCAGGATTACAAGAATGATGAATTTCTTCATCTTGAAGTAGGAGAACCACACAGTGATAGAGTACCCGACTAAATTCATTAATTTAGTTCGCTTTTCATCCAAAGTTGCTGTTAGTGCATCTTTAAAGGCACGCATCTTTGAATCAGGGTTGAGGTAGGAAATTTTCTCAAATATTATCATGATCTATATAACATATTATATAGATATAGTTAATAGAGTGACTATGGTAAAAAGTTACAACACGGGAGTTATGGGTTGGGGAAGTATGTTTATACCTATGGAAAATATTGGGAACCCTAATACTAGGAACAAGAAAAAAAGGGAAACCTATTTGTATGGTGGGAGCATAACTCAGAATCAGATAGATGGATTAGTGAATATTCACACAAGACCCAAGAGTAATCCAGGATGTTTCCAATGTGGTTCTCTTAGTCACATAAAGTGAGAGTGTACGATACCACCTAGATCATTCCATAATTGCAACCGTATGGGGAATATTTAGCGTTATTGTCACATTGCTCTAACATTAGGTGTTCGGGACACTTCTAAGGTGTCGTAGGCATTGTATGCTTCGACAGGACGAGGGTAATAGAATCAATCTCATCAGAAAAACAGACTTATCCATGGTGATTCTGGGAATACTATGACTCCTCAGAAAGGGTTATCTCAATAGTTAAATAAGGAACTGGGTGTATCAAGCAAGTAATTATATGGAGCTGAGTAGGTTATTGTGGGTGATCAATTTAGACCATCGATGGTGCGAGGTGCGATTATTTTGAATTCAACCCTTAAACAAGATTTATTTGATATGGGTGTGTCCCATTCTTTTATTTCTTCTCGTGTTTTTTATTTTCTGAGTTTAAAAGTTGAGATGATTCCTTTAGGGTTAAAAATTCAAACTCCTCTTGGTCAAATAGAATGTTTAGCCTTTATGGGTAAAGCATGTTCTATAATTGTTGATGGAATAGAGCTAATATGGGAATTCTCTATGCTTGAGATAGATGTCTATGATATAATCCTGGGTATGGATTTTTTTTCAATGTTCAAGTATCACATCGACTATTATACAAGAAAGGTTTGTTTCATGACTGAGGATGGCATCAAGCATCTATTTAGAGAAGAAAAGAATGTAAAGGTAGGTGCAACGAGCTTCTTGGAACCAACAGTGGGAACAATATCATACTAGTTGATAGCATTGACATTGGAATCAATGTAAGTGATTGATAATAGTAGTTTTCTAGTAAGTTTTGTTCATTTTCAATATGACTTTACTAAAAATTTCTCAGGGTTTATACCCATAAGAGAAGTGGATTTTATGATTAATCTCTTTCCGAGGACTAGTCCTATTTAACTTTTATCTTACTAGATGGCACCAATATAATTAATGGAGATTAATGTGTAGTTGGAAGAGTTGAAAAGTAAAGGGTTCATTTGGCCGAGTACATCACCATGGGAAGCAACGATCTTGTATGTCAAAAAGGTTTATGGAACTATTCAGTTGTGTATATATTATTGTAATCTTAACCTAGTTATGATAAAGAATTGATATCCACTTCCATGTATTGATGATATTTTCGATCGATTGAGGGGAGCTCAGTGGTTCTCTAATATTGACTTGCGATTAGGATATCACCAATTGCGGGTTCAGAAGGAGGATATTCCAAGGACATATTTCAGAATTAGATATGGCCATTATGAGTATGTGGTAATATATTTTGATCTTATGAATGCACCAATAGTATTTATAAAATTGATGAATAAGATATTTCAAAAATATATGGATTCTTTTGTGGTGGTGTTTGTGGATGACATATTGGTGTATTCAAGGACAAGGGATGACCATGAGAAATACTTGGAGAGAGTTTTTGTAATCTTGAGGGATCATCGGTTGTATGTCTAACTATCAAAAAAAAATTGGATACAAAAGTTAAATTTCCTTGACCATGTAATCTATAAAAAAAATATGTTTATATGGATCTAGAAAAAATAGAAGTTGTTATCTCATGGAAACCACCAAAGAATGTCTTCAAGATATGCATTTTTCTTGGTCTAGCTGGTTATTAACTATGATTTTTTCATGATTTTTTATGACTGACCTCACCTATGAAAACTTTGAAATAGAATAATATTCTATTACAATAGAGAGAGTAATGTTATAATTCTTTTCAAGAGCATAATGTTTACCTTACATCAACACCTATTTTGATATTTTTGGAATCCGCATAAGGGTATCTGGTGTATTGTGATGCTTCGGGACAAGGGTTGGTATGTGTTCTCATGCAGGGAGATCATGTTTTTTATTATTTCTTAATATAGTAATAGTTTTATGATAAGAACTAACTAACACATGATTTGGATTTACCTATCATAGTCTATGCTTTCAAGACATAGTGTCATTACCTCTTTTGTGAGAAATTTACTATGCTTATGGATCATAAAATCGTGAAACATATTTTATCACAAAGTGATTTGAACCTAAGACAAATAATATGGATAGAGTATCTCCAAATGTTTTAATTTTTCTTCATGTATACACTGGGTAAAGGAAATATTATGGCAGATGAATTAAGCAGGAATTCATATTCTTATTTGTAAAAAGAGGCTTCAGTTGAGTGGTAGTTGATGTCGATCCTAGATAACATGCACATGGATTGTGAAGACCGAGGGAGTATAGCAGTTTTCTTTCCAGTTTTGGTGGTTCCTGATTTGAAGAATATGGTTAATAAGCCACAAGAATCCGATTTATAATGTGTTTCTATGAGGTTGAAACATAAAGTTGGGAATACCATTGAGGGCTATAGGCTGGAAGGGAGATTAGTGTTGTGGTTTAGAAATCGGATGGTCGTACCTATGGATTTTCAATAAAAACTTCTTCTTGCTTAACACCGTTTGATATGGATTGTTAATACTAGAATACATTGGATGTGTGAGGCATTTAAAATCCCAGTTTTGGTGGGTTGGTATGAAAAGGAAGGTGTATAAGTTCATTTTGAGATGCTTAACTTGTTAGATGGTTAAAATAGAGCATCAGTGACCATAAAGTATGTTATAGTATTTACATATTCTTGTTTGGAAATGGGAGAATATAGCCATAGATTTTGTAATAGGTATCCCAAGAATGGTTTAGAAACATTATTCCATATGGGTGATAGTGGATCGGATCACAAAGTCATCTCATTTGATCCCTATTCATGAATCTCATGCGGTAAGGACTTGTCAAATATCTATATTTGAGAATTTATAAAGAGGCATGGAATACTAGTTTCGATAGCGTCAGACTGAGATATATGGTTTATGCCTTATTTCTAGAAATGATTACTGAAATACCTTGGGACTCATTTGACTATGAGTATGACGTATCATCCTCTGGTGGATGGGAAATTTGAAAGGATGATATAAACATTGGAAGACAAGTTGTTGGCTTATGTAATGGATTTTGGTGCCTCATGGGAAGATCACATACCATTGGTGGAATTATTATATAACAACTACTATCAGGCCTCGATACATATGGATCCTTTTTAAGAATTGTAGTAGAATCCTTGTTGTTCTCCTCTTTTTTGGGTGGAAACAAGTGAGACTTCGCAAGTTGTACTGATCCTTGTCCAAGAAACAATAGAGAATATTTAGTTGATTAGGAAATAGATGGAGATGGCTTAGATTCATCAGAAATCATATGTGGATCATCATCAATGGTTGTTTTCATTTGAGGTTAATGATCATGTGTTCTTGAGGATCTCTACAAGGCTTGTACATCATCATTTTCTAAAGCATGGAATGTTATATCCTTTATATATGTGCCCTTTTGAGATACGTTAACAGATTGGTGAGGTGGAATATCGGTTGGAATTTCTACCACGGTTCAGTGTGGTGCATAATGTGTTTCATTTATCTAATTTGAAAAAGTATCAGCCTGATTCTGACCATGTGATTTAATGGGATCATGTTATCCTAGAGTCGGATGATTTTTTGGTGTACATGCCAGTGCATATTTTGGATAGGCTAGAGAAAGTCTTGCATGGGAAAATTATCGATCTAGTGTGGGTTTTGTGGAAACAAGGTCAGATTCAGAAAGAGACTTGGGAATGAGAGAAGGAAATGAAAGAGAAATGGTCATAAATCTTTTAGAAAAATATTGGTTTTCTACTTTCCGATGATGGAAACGCCAATGTTGTGGAGAATTTAAAACCCTCGGTTTCAAGTAAGGAACAACTCATTTATGTCCTTTATTTATATAAATTGTTTGGGTGAAGTTTTGGAGGGTTTTCAAACATTTTGGAATGTTTTTTGGATTTTATATAGGTGTGTGATTTGAGCATGATTTATGGAAACTGTGCAACTCCTATAGGAAACCATGCACAGTAATACATGGGCTAAGGGGAAAGCACATAGGTAGGTGCACAATTTGTTTAAATTGTACAACCACCAAGGAGAAACCATACAAAGTGGGATAGTGATATTCTTCACATTTGGATGCATTTTGTCTAACCGTGTGGTCCAACTATGTGAGGTCCTCTTTAGGTCAGTGGATGGTGCATAGTTTTTGTAACGACCCAAAGTTTTTCAATGGAAAATTCCCTTCTTATATTTATGTCATAAAATAACATGAAAACAAAAAATAATGAACTACTAAGTGATAAGTGACCATTAAACATAATTTTTTCACTCCTATGTTTGGAATTTTGAAAATCCGACATACACTGTTGTGTTCAAGATGATTTTTGGAGTCTATTAAAACAAAAATAATTTTTTGGTGAATAGTAAAATACATTAATTTACCGAATAAATACATTATAATTAAAACCCACTACTCCTGACATCACAAGTGATGTAAGCACCCAAATCCCGAACTCACATGCCTTTTTTACTATTATTGGTCATCTAAGACTCACTATTCCTTGTCTTAGGGGAAATTAATAAACTAATTAATTTTATATTAAGGAAACCCCTCTCCCCTCCACTATAAAAGCCACCCTTCACTCCCTCATTTCCTAACACCTCTCAAGATCCAAGACTTCTCTAAACTCTGCCCAAACACCTTCCCTAGCCCCTACCCCACGTCCAAAAGCTGCTGGTCTCATAAAAAGTCCAAGGCTAGCTTCCTTAAGGGGGGTCTCAAGAGGAAGATTTAAGAGGTAATTTCTCTCCCTCTTCCCCTTTAATTTCCTTTCAAGTTCAAGTTCCTTTCTTGATCTCTCCCCACCTATATTCATCCAAATTGTTTTTTAACTATAGTATTATACATATATTGTAATTTTATGATTCTAATGGGATATTATATCACCCCACACCCTTTCCATCTTCCTTTTATTTTATTAAAGAGAACATTGTTCATGAGGTGTTAATTTTTCACCTTCAAAAACGACATGCTCTCTTCTTACATTTCAACCTTTAGATATGGTCATGAAACCATTTTTATGGTTGAACCAGAATATTTTATATGTATTATTTTCTATTTTAAGTTCTGGAAATAACTTATGGCCATATTACTAAGTGAAAAGTTAAAACAAGTTCGTTGTGATCCAAAAACCTCTCAAATTAACCCAAAAAACCATCATTAAATTCTTATCTAATGATTCATCCACATGGATCTAATATAATTCATTATAAAATCATTAAAGATCATTTAATATCATTAATAACATGTAATATCAGTTCTGGATGTTTACCCATGATCTACCCAAACTTCAATTTAAGAATACAAGTGAACCACTCAAGAAAACCATGAAAATGAACATCCCTTAACAATGTTTTTAAACTCTTTAAGTCATCCAAAGGAACATAATATTACATAATGAAACCAGAATGAGACATATTAATATACACATGGTTCTGGATTTCTAATTAATGAATATAATTTCATTATACAGGACATTAAATAGAAGGAATCATTTGAGTACAAGGTAAGGGGAAATCTCGAACCCAATTTTCTTCCTTCAGGTTCTACCTCTTTCACTCCATTTTTGATATGGTCACTCCTTAAAGATCATTTTTTCATAATTTTATTTCCTTTTCTGGGATATACATGTTTTCTAATGAATTTTATATCAATACAAATGTTTTTCTAAAGAACTCTTCTCTTAAGAACTCAACTTTTACCTCTCATTCAAGGTTGATGGTTCTTGTATCAAGTATGTTGTTTCCTCTTTCTCTTGGGAACCCAAAGTTTGTGAATGTTTTATTATGAGATGCAACCAATTACTTTTCATGGGTTAGTTATGTTCATTTATGTTATATGTTCATCGTGGCATGCATGATAAATGATAATGTTATGATGTGATGGGTGCGCCCGGAATTATATAGCGCAATATGAATGTTTAAATGTGACGGGTGCGCACGGAATTATATAGCGCTCCAATGCAATGGGAAAAGTGATGAATCTCATGAGTAAATGTGAAATGATGTTTGAACAAGATTCTATCTTGGTTCACAATTATGTGTGGTAGTTAACCACTAATACATGATGTTTCATTTTTATGCATTACCACATTTCAAGTCTTTTATTTATGCTCCTCTCATGTTCATGATCTTTTGCCTATGTTATGATTATGCTCACACCATGATATATTATTATTATATGTCCTCTTAATAGGCTTCGATATCACCTCTTTTTGATGTATATCCTCAGGTGGATACGTGTACTAAGGAGAGGACAAGTTCCACTAAGAAGCTAGTGAAGAAGAAATTAAATAAATGTTTATTCTTGATGTTGTATTTGTTATGTATGGTCCTAGTTTTCCCAAGACACTAAACCTTTGGATCTTCTAATTGTAGTACTATTATGTTTTTCATCTTTGAAATTATTTAATAGTAATGTAAGAAAAGGCCGGGTCGTTATAGTTGGTATCAGAGGAAAGGTTTAGTTAATTTGGGAATTAGGATTAGTGAACCCTAGAGAAAACCTCTAATATGAGACTAATTAAAAATATGCACACAAGAATATTTACCTAGGGATCCCATATGTTATGTTTTTGGTATAATTGTTTAAATGAATAAATTATTCATGACTTGTTTAGTTATGTTTTGTTCTATCCTTTTCTATTTTAGAAAATGGTGGGAACCAGGAGAAATCGGGCCAAAAACTCATGCGAGGGCCAATGAAACGATTGCCCGAACGACATCCCTAATGATTTTGGGGGTGTAGTTCAAAACATTATGGCGATGCTTACCCAATTATCTCAGGTTATGAATAATAACCATAATAATGGGTAACTTCCTCCTCCACCAAAGAGGGAGAAACTGGCAATCGAATGTTTTATACGGCAACGACCACCGACGTTTAGTGGATATTTCGATCCACTAGTTGCGGAACAGTGGGTCAACTCCATGGAGAAGATCCTTTATGTTCTTCAATGTTTTGAGATGGAGAAGTTGACTCTAGTTGTTTATCATCTAGATGGAGAATCCGATCAGTGGTGGGGTTTGATTAAGAACACTAAGCCAATGGATGAAATTGAAGAGATGGAATGGGAAGACTTTAAGATAATGTTTCTTAACAATTATTTCCCAATAACTCTTCGCACGAAGATGGAGAGAGAATTCATAGAGCTCAAGAAAAAAGAAGGAGAATCTGTCACAACCTATGAAGCTAATTTCCCAAGGCTTGCAAGGTATGCTTCGGGTTTGGTTATCAACAATGATAGAAAAATTGATATATTCTTTAGTGGATTAAAATGACACCTTTGAAAGGCTCTTGCAATTAGAGACTTTAGGAGTTATGAAGAAGTTGTTCGGTGTGATCTCAAAGTGGAGATGGAGTTTGGAGAATGGTCCCATGTCTATGGTGATAAGAAAAGAAAGATTGATTTTCAAGCTGGTGGATCTAATGACAAAGGCGGGAAGAAAAATCAATGACCCACATGCCAAAAATGTGGGAAGTTGCACCATGGGAACTTCCTCAAAGGGACAGGTAAATGATTCAAGTATGGGAAAGAAGGACATCATGCTCAAGAGTGTCATAAAGACACAAAAAAGAAGGATAATGTGGCCGATGAAAGGAGAGAACCACTCATGGTTCAATGCTATATTTGTAGGGAGCTAGGGCACTATGCAAACCAGTGCACTAAACCTCGAGCTCTCGAGGGTAATCAGCGTCAGCAACCACCAAATCCAAAGGAACAAGGCAAGGCTTATTCCATCACTACTGCGGAGGTGGAGCATGATAATGAAGTCATACAAGGTACACTTCCTATTCACTCAAGAATGGAAAAGGTCTTATTTGATTCTGGTTCTACACATTACTTTTTATCTTGCAAGTTTGCTAGAACTATATAATTGAAGCCCCGAAACCTTGAAGTAGAGATATCTGTAAAAACACCAAGTGGTATAATAATTGAAACCCAAGTGTTTGACTCTTCTCCCATTGGAATTTGTGGGAAGTTTCTTCTGGAAAATCTCGTAATACTTCCCTTGGTGGAATTCGAGGCTATAATGGGAATGGATTGGCTCTCGTTATATAGAGCACATATCAACTGTCGGGAAAAGGAAATATATTTTCATATTCCGAATAATCCCATGCTTCTTTACAAATTCAAGGAAGATCATGAATCTCCTTTGAAAAATCCATCAATGTTGTGGGTGTTTATTGCCTATGAAGAAGCATACCTCGCCTAAATGGTTGAGTCGAAGGAAAGTTCCAACCTTGAGGAAATTCCCATCGTGAGGGAATATAGTGATGTATTTCCCGAAGAGTTACCCTGAATTCCTCCGAATCGTGAGGTACAGTTCTCAATTGAACTCATACCTGGAGCTAATCCTATCTCAAAGTTCCCCTATAGGATGGCTCCAATCGAACTGGAAGAGTTAAAGAAGTAGCTACAAGAGCATCTGGACAAAGGGTTCATATTCCCTAGTGCATCACCTTAGGGTGCACTAGTACTCTTTGTGAAGAAGAAGTATGGAACAATGCGGTTGTGTATCGATTATCAGGAACTCAACAAGATCACCATAAAGAACAAGTATCCTCTCCCAAGTATTGATGACTTGTTCGATCAGTTAAGAGGAGCTCAATACTTCTCAAAGGTGGATCTTCGCTCTGTATATCATCAGGTAAAGGTGAAGAAGGAAGATATTCAGAAGACTGCCTTCCGTATAAGGTATGGGAACTATGATTTTTTGGTGATTCCCTTTGGACTTACAAATTCCCCTACAATCTTCATGGATTTGATGAATAGAGTCTTTAGACATTACCTCGAAAAATTTGTGGTAGTGTTTATCGATAATATTCTCATCTACTCCAAGAGAAAGGAGGAACATGAAGAACATCTAAGACTTGTGTTGGTGAAATTAAGAATGGAGAATTTGTATGCCAAGTTCAGCATGTGTGACTTTTGGATGAATCAAGTCATGTTCTTGGGACATGTGATCACAAGTGAGGGAATTTATGTGGATCCTTCAAAGACAAAGGCGATTGAGGAATGGCCCAGGCCCTCTAGTGTCACAGAAATCCGTAGTTTTCTTGGAATAGTTGGGTACTACCGACGTTTTGTGAGAAACTTCTCATGATTTTCAAGCCCGCTAATTATGTTAACAAGGAAAGGGGTAAAGTATGTCTGGACTGAAGAATGTTAGGGAAGCTTTAAAGAGCTAAAGAGAAGGCTGATCACTGCACCTATACTCACACTACCGAAAAGTGGAGAAAGTTTTGTGATATACAGTGATGCTTCAAAGAAAGGATTTGGTTGGGTAATCATTCAAAATGATAATGTGATATCCTACTCCTCACGACAGTTGAAGATCCATGAACAGAACTACCTGAAACATGATCTAGAGCTGGCAGCCGTGATTTTTTCCTTGAAAATCTGGCAGCACTACCTTTATGGTGAGAAGTGTGACATATACACCGACCACAAGAGCCTAAAGTATAGATTCACACAAAAGGATCTCAACATGCATCAAAGGAGATGGTTAAAGCTAATCAAGGATTACGATTGCTCTATTCACTATCATCCTGGAAAAGAGAACAAGGTAGCTGATGCTCTAAGCAGAAAAGAACCTGTTACTCTATCCATGTTGCGGATTGAGAAAGACCCTATCTTCTTAGATATGCAAAGGATGGATTTGGAAATCATAAGGTCAGGGGATACATCCTACCTTGCCCAAATTATTTCACAACCATCCATCCAAGAGAAGATTAAGGAAGCACAAAGGGGTGATGTGGAGATACAAAAGAGGGTGAATGCAGTAAAGGAAGGGAAGCTGAAAGAGTTCCATAACGATGATGATGGTGTGATTTGGTTTGGAATGCGGCTTTCTGTTCCTTCATCACCCAGGATAAAGAAGGATCTATTGGATAATTCACAAAGATCAACTTTCTCTATCCATCCTGGGAGTACCAAGATGTACCGTGATCTCCGAGAACACTTCTGGTGGGATAACATGAAGAAAGAGATTGCGGAATATATATCAAGGTGCTTGGTATGTCAGCAAGTTAAAGCTGAGCCACAAAAGTCCAAGGGAATGATGCAACCATTGCCTATACCCATGTGGAAATGAAAAAATGTTACTATAGACTTTGTCACGGGTCTCCCGAAGACGTCAAAGGGAAATAATGTGAGATGGGTTGTGGTTGACCGACTCACCAAGACCGTCCATTTTATCGCTATTCGGGAAGACCTCTCGCTTGAACAACTTGCAAGGATATATATGAACGAAGTGGTGAGACTGCACGGTGTTCCACTCTCGATTGTCTCTGATCATGATCCAAGGTTCACATCTAAGTTCTGGATAAGCCTTCAACATGCTTTGAGTACTAAATTAAATTTCAGCAAGGCTTATCACCCCCAAACTAATGGCCAGTCTGAAAGGACTATTCAGACGCTTGAAGATATGCTAAGAGCCTGCTCTATTGATTTTTAAAGGTGGTTGGGATTAGCATCTCCCATTGGTTGAGTTCTCATACAACAATAGCTTCCACTCGAGTATTCAGATGGATCCGTATGAAGCACTTTATGGGAAGCGATGTAGAACTCCAACCTGTTGGGATGAAGTTGGAGAAAGAAAGCTACTTGGGCCAGATCTTGTTCAAGAGATGACAGAGAAGGTTCAAGTCATCCAGAAACACATCAAAGCTACTCAAAGTTGGAAAAAGATCTATGCTGACAACCGTCTAAGGGACTTGGAGTTCGACATTGGAGATAAAGTCTTCCTTTGAATATCTCCATGGAAGAGAGTCATTCGATTCGGGAAGAAAGGGAAGCTAAGACCAAGGTATATTGTCCCCTTTGAGATCCTTGACTGCATAGAAGTTTTGGCCTATCGTCTAGCACTTCCACCAAATATGGATCAAGTTCATGATGTGTTTCATGTATCACTACTGAGGAAGTACATACTAGACCCCTCACATGTACTAAACTCAGAGGTGGTGCAGCTGGAAGACGATCTCTCCTATGAGGAGCAACCAGTATAGATTCTGGACCGAAGTGATAAGGTTCTACACAATAAGACAACCCGTCTTGTCAAAGTGTTGTGGAGGAACCATAAGTTTGAGGAAGAAACTTGGGAAACCGAAGAGGAAATGAAGGAGAAGTACCCTCACCTTTTTGTGTAAAGTAAAATTTTAGGGGCGAAATTTCTTAAGGGGGGAAGAATGTAACGACCCAAAGTTTTTCAATGGAAAATTACCTTCTTATATTTATGTCATAAAATAACATGAAAACACAAAATAATGAACTACTAAGTGATAAGTGACCTTTAAACATAATTTTTTCACTCCTATGTTTGGAATTTTGAAAATCCGACATACACTGTTGTGTTCAAGATGATTTTTGGAATCTATTGAAAAATAATAATTTTTTGGTGAATAGTAAAATACATTAATTTACCGAATAAATACATTATAATTAAAACCCACTATTACTGACATCACAAGTGATGTAAGCACCCAAATCCCAAACTCACATGCCTTTTTTACTATTATTGGTCATCCATGACTCACTATTCCTTGTCTTAGGGGAAATTAATAAACTAATGAATTTTATATTAAGGAAACCCCTCTCCCCTTCACTATAAAATCCACCCTACACTCCCTCATTTCCTCACACCTCTCAAGATCCAAGACTTCTCTAAAATCTGCCCAAACACCTTCCCTAGCCCCTACCCCACGTCCAAAAGCTTCTGGTCTCATCGAAAGACCAAGACTAGCTTCCTTAAGGGGGATCTCAAGAGGAAGATTTAAGAGGTAATTTCTCTCCCTCTTCCCCTTTAATTTCCTTTCAAGTTCAAGTTCCTTTCTTGATCTCTCCCCACCTATATTCATCCAAATTTTTTTGTAACTATATTATTATACATATACTTTAATTTTATGATTCTAATGGGATATTATATCACCCCACACCCTTTCCCTCTTCCTTTTATTTTATTAAAGAGAACGATGTTCATGAGGTGTTAATGTATCACCTTCAAAAACGACATGCTCTCTTCTTCCATTTCTACCTTCAGATCTGGTCATGAAACCATTTTTATGGTTGAAACAGAATATTTTATATGTATTATGTTTTATTTTATGTTCTATAAATAATCTATGTCTGTATTACTAAATGAAAAGTTAAAACAAGTTTGTTGTGATCCAAAAACCGCTCATATTAACCCAAACAACCATCATTAAATTCTTATCTAATGATTTGTCCACATGGATCTAATATAATTCATTATAAAATCATTAAAGATCCTATTATATCATTAATAACATGTAATATCATTTCTGGATGTTTACCCATGATCTACCCAAACTTCAATTTAAGAATACAAGTGAACCACTCAAGAAAACAATGAAAACGAATATCCCCGGACAATGTTTTTAAACTATTTAAGTCATCCAAAGGAACATAATATTACATAATGAAACCAGAATGAACCCTATTAATATACACATGGTTCTGGATTTCTAATTAATGAATATAATGTCATTATACAGGACATTAAAGAGAAGGAAGCATTCGAGTACAAGGTAAGGGGAAATCTCGAACCCAATTTTCTTCCTTCGGGTTCAACCTCTTTCACTCCATTTTTGATATGGTCACTCCTTAAAGATAATTTTTTCATAATTTTATTTCCTTTTCTGGGATATACATGTTTTCTAATGAAGTTTATATCAATCCAAATGTTTTCTGAAAGAACTCTTCTCTTAAGAACTCAACTTTTACCTCTCATTCAAGGTTGATGGTTCTTGTATCAAGTATGTTGTTTCCTCTTTCTTTTGGGAACCCAAAGTTTATGAATGTGTTCTTATGAGATGAAACCCATTATTTTTCACGGTTTAGTTATGTTAATTTATGTTATATGTTCATCGTGGCATGCATGATAAATGATAATGTTATGATGTGATGGGTGCGCCCAGAATTATATAGCATAATATGAATGTTTAAATGTGACAGGTGCGCCCAGAATTATATTGTGCTCCAATGCATTGGTTAAAGTGATGAATCTCATGAGTGAATTTGAAATGATGTGTGAACAATATGCTAGCTTGGTTCACAATAATGTGTGGTAGTTAACCACTAAGACGTGATGTTTCATTTTTATGCATTGCCACATTTCAAGTCTTTTATTTATGCTCCTCTCATGTTCATGATATTTTGCCTATGTTATTATTATGCTCACCCCATGATATATTGTTCTTATATATCCTATTACTGGGCTTATATATCACCCCTTTTGAAGTATATTTTCAAGGGGCTACATGTACTAAGGATAGGACAAGTGCCACTAAGAAGCTAGTGAAGAAGAAATTAAATAAATGTTTATGTTTGATGTTGTATTTGTTATGTATGGTCCCAGTTTTCCCAAGACACTAAACCTTTAGATCCTCTAAGTGTAGTACTATTATTTTGTTTATCTTTGAAATGATGTAATAATAATGTAAGAAAGGGCCGGGTTGTTATAGTTTTTCCTAACTGTGCAACTAACCATGCACAGTTTAATGACAAGATCCTAAAAATGTAGATATGGTTCAGGATTAAGTTTTAACCCCTAGTTTTTTCTCCATACTGACCCCAACTCGATATTTTCTCCTCCAAAGTTCTTTGGAACCCTTACCCATTAAATTAGAAGTTATCTGGAGGCATTTCTTGGTGTGTTTAATCTTGATTCCCACAGTCAGTCGTCATTTTAGGTAGTTTTTCTTGGTTTTTCTTAGATTTACTTCCTTCCCGATCTTGGTTTCTTAGATCAATTCCATTGAGGATATATATATGGTTTTTCATGTCAATCATGTTTATATTTGGCATTTTTGATGTTAGGTAAAGATATCTAAGGTGTTTTTTTGGAGATTCAACCTGATTTTCTAGGTGTTTTCCTGTCGTTCTTCGTTTTTACCAAATTTATGAGGTATGTGGCTTCACTCTCAACTCCTCTTTCTAGAACTAGAGAGATTGATTTTAAATTTATTGTTTTGTGTGAAATTTATTGTGAAATTTTTGTGAAATTGATTTATGGAAACCTTCTTTGGTGATGGTTTAAGGTATTGTGAAAAATTTGGTGTTTTGGAAAAAGGTGATTTTGATAACATGGTTTTAAAATGATGATTTTAAAATGGTTATTCATTTTTTATGCATGGAAAAGTGTTTTCAATAAATGTTTGGTTTTATTTGAATGATTTTTTGGAAAATTGTTTTCAATAAAAGGGTTGGTTTTATTAAAATGGTTTGTTGTTATAGTTTTTAATAAAAGTGTGGTTTTATTGAAATGATTGAATTGATTTGGAAAATGTTTTATTGGAATGTGGTTTCTTAAATGGTTAAGCATGGATGGAATGGGATGTATAATGGTCATGAAAGTACCACCATTAAAGTGATGGGTTATGGATGTAAAAGTTCCACCGTCAATGGTAACACCAAGCTTGGGTGGTTGTGTGTTTAAGTGTGTGTGTGTGTGTGTGTGATTATGTGAACATATTGGGTTATTCCAACATGGAAATTGAGAAATTTTTAAATGACTTGTTTAGTTTATTTCCATAGAAACTATTTTTTTAGATAACCAATTCGTTATGGAATTTTTTGGCTTTGTTGTAAATTTTTGAACTATTTTAAATGGTTTTTATATAAATTTTTTTCTATATAAATGTGCTAACTTGTTATATTCTATTGATTTGAGTAGGGAAGTCATTTGGGGAAAACCTACTGAGTTTCATTACTCAACCCTACTTTGGAACTTCATTTCTTTTGCAAATATCATTTATCGAGACATAGGCAAAGGTAAAGTATCACACTTCTCTAGTGGTGCTTCGTGACACTTAGTTTGTTTCGTGGTATTGGAGCATGGAGCATGTTTGGATTTGTGGGGCTATATCCTTGGAGTATTTGGGTTTTGTTATTTTTGTCTCCCTTTGTGTACTTTGATGTTAGTTATCTTCCATTATGGTACTTTGGCATAGTTTTATTTTTATTATCAATGGTATTACTTTGACTTGTTTTACATTATTATCATGCATCATTTAGTGGTTTTTGTAATGGTATATTTGGTTGGGTAGTTTTATCTACAAATGGAAAATCGTCCCTCATTTGTTAATGAAACCCTTAACATTTATTTCCAGTCTTTGATGCCTTAGGGATGTCACTTAAGAGAAAGTAACAATTCCTCCTTGACTCAAGCCAATGAGGAGGGGAAGGATGTTGCAAATTGGGATTCATGAAAGTGGATTTCAGAAAGGATAGGTAAAAATATAAACCATTAATAATGGAATCACATGCATTACAAGTATTATACATTTCAGATCTCATAAACCAAAAGTGGTCAATTGTTTTGTTATTGACCAAAACCATTGAATGGGTAGATTTCAATTCAACTAAGGATGACTCTTTCATTTGGATGTCATAATCATTTCATAGCAGTATCAATGTAGATGAGGACTTGTATGTCAGGGGAAGACTACAATGAATGGATTAAAATTCTAAATATAGGGGTCCACTAGTGGAAAATGGGTTTATACCAATGCATGCATGCCCACGATTTATAAGAACCATTGGGAAACTGTGGTTTATTCCTATGGTTTTGCTAAAACCATCAGTATACATTACCAATTTCTGATTTTTATTGGGATCCCTTTCGAGTTTTCACCCCCGTGCGAACCCTCCCCAACCTCAGCCTCTCGTCCGTATCCTCCCCTTCCCAACCTCGACCTCCCGACCTCTGCCTCCACCTCCCAACCCCCAACCCATCTTGGCTCCCTCTCCTCTAGTAACATTCAACCATCCCCTCTTAGCTCCCTCTCTGATGATGATGTCCCCCTCCCCTCTTAGCTCCTGGCTCCCTCTCCTCAGGCGACGTTCCCCCCTCCGATGATGTCCCCCATCCCCCTCTCCAGTTGTGCGTGAGACCCCCCATGGATGAAAACCCCGCACAACACCCCCCTCTCTCAGATCCCTCTCCTCCACCATTTCTCCCAAATTTCTTGAGGGTTCTTGATTGGTACTTCCAGGTAAAAATTCATCTTCTTTAATTTTTCAATTTCTTAGAGTTTTCCTCTCCCCGGTTTCCCGGTTTCATTCGGTTGAACCCTAGGGTTTTTTAGGTTTCCTGATTCTAACTTTGATCCTTGTTTCTAGGGGGTATCATGGTTCTCTCAGGTCACCTAGGGCATGTTTTGGAATCTGATGCTGAAGGAAAAGTGGTTTGGATAGTCTTGGTTCATCTGCCACCATTTGAGGTTGGTTTATTCTTATCTCTTTGTTTGGCCCAATTTAATTTGGTGATTGTAGTGATTTATGTGTCTATAAAAACTCTATATTAGGAATGAATTTCATGAATAAGACTACTTTACATCTTTCATATCTATTTGTGTGTGTTTGTAGCACATATCATGTTATATGTTCAAGATTCATCCTTTGGTATAATCATCTCATGTTTGTTTATTGATGGGTGAGTTGAGATATGCTGATAAACATGATATTGTACAATGGATATATGGGTATAATTGATTTTTTTTATTCTGTTTTGGTATGTGTTGTTATATTTGTCTAACACGGCATAGTGTATGTTTGATTCTACTTTTATTGAATCTTATTTTTATGATTCATTTTTTAATTTTGAAGTGATGGTAATTATATTAATCTCATTTGGGTTATTTATCTTTTTTACTTCTGTTTATTTGATGTTTTATGGACGTATAATGTATGGGTGACCCATTATAGATTCTCAATAACTGATTCAATGCCACACATTCTTGAGGATGAAACAAACCAATTTAAATGAAACCAACATGAACTCATTCAAACTGAATTTAATGAAATAAGACATAATATAAGTAGGAAAAATCAAAATAATCTGAATTGTATTAACCAATAAAGAGTAAAATTGAATATTCCTAAATGAATCTACAATATATTAAATTAGATTATACCGAACAAATAAATTAAAACTAAATAGATCTAAAACAAATCATATCATGTTGTATCAAAATGAATCATGCATAATCAGTGACCCGCCTCAATTAGGATGACATCAAACATAACAAACCAAGATGAACCACAGGAAACCAAACCAAATAAGATTATGAAGAGTAAACCCAAAATTAGTTGAACTAAATAAAGTGAAACCATATAAACCCATAAATGATGTATCAAATTGGACCAAATATAATGAATTAAAACCTATATAACCGCAACCGACATGAACTAAATTGAACTAAACCAAACTGATATGAACCAAATGTAATGAAACTGAACTGATTAGAACCCCATCTTGAAGTGATAACTTGCATTCCCTTTCAATAAGAGAGTCATCTCCATTTTCAATAATTGGCCCAGTCAGTGAAAGATAATGTGTGAAATAGAAACGGTCAGATCATCTCACCAGATCAACAACCTCATCAGGGCCTGATGGTGTGTACTCAAATCAAGAGATGTATAGTATCCTGGGGTGAAACAAGGCACCAGGGATTACAGTGGTGTTGAGATAACTGTATCAATGGAGGTGATCCCATATCTATCCAAATAAAAACTGTAAAGGACCACTGAGTCTATAAGTGATATTTTGTTATTAAATATGGCTCAAGAGATGCCATAGGCCTATAAGGGTCAATACGATTATATTAAGAGTCTGAATCTCTACCACTCAAGCTGCCATTACCAAAGTGCCAACTTGGATTCTTGAATGCACATCCCCTACTGGAAAAAACTACTCATTCAAAAATATTTCCATGAAACCATCAATCCTAAGGATTATATATATTTACAGCCTCACCCAATAAACACATGTGGTGTATTCTCCTACTTCTATGATTTCCAAATATGAACAGACATGATTATGGACCTTCTGGGAAGGGAACCAGTAAGGGCGTATAGCGGTCAACCACACTCTACTACGATGGAGTAAAATATTGATCCAATCTTTAAAAGAGATGAGTGATCGTATTGAAATCTCATTTCTTAACTTTTATTTCATGATATTGAGCATATCCCTCACCAAAACTAGATTCTATGAGGGGTTATCCCATACATCCATGACATGAAGAAATTTGTCTCACATTTCCCTAAGGGGGGTATCCTGCCTATTCAATAGACATCCTAGAGGCTAATTCCAACTTCGTTGTGGGAAAAATGGAATGAGTTGGTTTCATGGAACTAATGGATAATCAGTTCTATTAGATTATTTGTTTGGTGGTATATGATATACTAGGAAACCCATACTGGTTCATAAATATGGATAACATGTAGCTGGTTGGAAAAATATAAGTAGCTTTACCTAACCAATAATA
Source organism: Viscum album (assembly GCA_963277665.1). Classification (NCBI taxonomy): domain Eukaryota; kingdom Viridiplantae; phylum Streptophyta; class Magnoliopsida; order Santalales; family Viscaceae; genus Viscum; species Viscum album. The sequence continues at coordinate 204,134,423 of OY728159.1, read as the reverse complement.
ATCATGCTCATTAATCAGAGATGTGCCCATGCAGTTCGCAAGACACCATGGAATCCATGGCGATAGGTCTACCTTATCATACAACATCCGGTTGGCATGTCACATTCATCATAAAAAAGTTTTTAAACACGACCATTTGACTCTATTTCACAATGAACGACTCCATGGAAAGACTAAAGGGTTTTACATGATAATGATCATGCATCACCACAAGACCCTTCATTGGTGATGCGACATAGTACCAACAGGTAGAGAGATTATCTTCGATAACACTCTTACGAAGTTGCAAGACCCCTTGCATTTCTCAAATAAAGAAATAAATAAAAGAGGAAATGGTGGATGATTCTTGTGGAGTGTGATACGTTGGAAATTACCCACATGGTTAGTCAATACCCCATTGTTTGGACAAAGTATAATAATTGGGGTGTTGGTGGAAGGTTATTGTGGTCAATGATCATTATGTGATGCCCCATGAATAAACCATTGGTGGATCATACGAAATGCATAACAACAATTCCCTACATCGAATCCATCCTGAATCTACGAGATACACACCACAAAAGGAAGTGTATAAATATTGTTTTGAGGCCTCTATATCCCTCCCCCTTAGCGCAAAAAAAATGAATCTATGCACTTGCACATTCAGGCATCCACAACTGATCACATACGTTGTAGATTTCTCATAGCGGCCAATCTCATGATCACAATGATTACCCACTAGGTAAAATATAGGGAACAACCTAAGGGGTCATGAGGCATGAATAAACACTTCATGTGATACCATGATGTATTTCGAAGGACTTCTGGCATGGCATCTAGGTCATGTGAAGGAGGTCCTGAATATCTGATGAATCATTTGAATCCTTAAAAATCTAATACAAGAAAAATATAAGGAATATATGTAATAAAAGATGGAATAAAGATTAAAAGACATGATACTTATGTAAAGAACATATACAATGATCCTCATAAACATCACACGACTCACCCAGATCATGTGAAAGCATCGGGACATGTCACCCAAATCATGCAACCCTCCCTGGATATGCTATTTGGATCATGCGATGTCCTACAGACATTTCTATAAAGTCTCATGAAATCCCTCATACATGCCACCAATTATTTTGAATCCCTATAGGTTCTCCATATAGATCTTACAATTTCCACATACAGGTCACCAAAATTATGCAACAACCCCATTGTCTATTAGTTAGGTCTTGCGAAGTCCTCCACACTTACCAGCCAGATCATTTGACATCCTGTAAGAATATCATGAAGTTTTCATGATGAAAAAAGGTCAAGTCTCCTGGATTTAATTGGCTCAATGTCTTTAACACAGTCTTGAGGATGAATTTTGAAGTTCTATCCACATGAATTAGGAATGAAATTTCATCACATGGTATATGATAATCCAATGATAGATGATGTAGGTCCAAAAATAGTGAAAGGTACAATTAATATTGATTCATTATTATATAGTGTTTTATTTGAAAATATTTCAACCAATTATATTATTTATACCTATATTGTGTACATGATAAATCATTTTATTGATTTCATGCATTTTGTGATTTAAATTGCAATTCCATTAGATAATAGGAGAGAGAAAGGTCTCAAATTCCCCTCTTATGATTTTCCTTATATGATATCATTCATTTATATGTATTTTTTACTCTAGATATAGAACCAATGGATATAATTATTAATATGGATTGATTGATTATTATCAATTCCATGATCAACTAGAACCCAAATGAATGAAATTGTCTAAGATAATATAAACAAAAACAAGACAAACTAAATCTAATGGAAATTTCCCAAACAAACTTGTATTGAACAAAACCAAACTAAGATAAAACTCAAGCCAAACTAATTATATACCATTTATAGAAAGATTAATTGTTAATTAATAGGAATGTACTTTTTGATAGTATCATTTTGAAACATGGATTTTTCCCCCCTTGCTTGCAGGAACATGATTTGACCCATGTGGTGTTTTGGTTCTTATATTTTGGGCGGTGACATGTATAGTCACAGGAGACAGGTATGTTTTAGTTTAGTTTTTATTTTATTTTCTTTATCGCATTGGCCACTTAGGTCTTTTACAGGTTTCTGTGGATAGGGAGTAGTTATATTCTATGAAGGAGGCCAGAAGGGGTTCAGATTGTTTTAGTCTGCCGGCTTTGATCCGAGGTAAGATTCTATGATTACTAATTGTCCCGCACCTCATATATTTTGGGGATTTCAATTTTTTGACTCCATATTATGTTTTCGTTAGGGCGTTGGATCGTTTTGTGTTGGTTCGGGTGGATTTGGTTCTTCGCTGCCAATCGAGGTAAGGTTTTAATGATGTTGGTTGGTTTTTCACTGGTTATGTAGGGTCCTTTATGTGTTTTAAGGTTCTTAATATCCTTTGTATAGTGCGTTGATCCTTTCTCGTTGGTTTTGAGTCACCGAGTCAAGGGTGACTCGCCTACGTGTGCATAGGTAAGTAAGTATATGTTTGTGGGTTCCCCTATTACGTGTATAGTCAACCATGGCAATGATTATATATGTATGGGGCTAGGTGTGTCCATGTATATATATAAAAATGCATACGCAGGTGAGTGTAGATTGGTATATGCATATAAGCATATGTGTAAGGATCCCCTTCCACATGCTCATGGCCATGCGGGTGTGTGCATAGGGACTAGGTGTCCTTTCATGTGTGTGAAGGTGCGTATACCCAGTGGGGGAGCATCAGCTTTAAGTTAGAAAGCTCCAAGAGCCGAAGTGGACAACTTGGTTCCACCTTGAGGTAGAGTCCCTCTCGTTTCCTCTTTAATTTAATAATGATTTAAATTGAATTTAGATTCTTTCTTAATTATGCTTAATTATATTGAATTGCATATCTTGAATAAGTTTTCTTTAATATAATTGTTTCATTTGATAAATAAAGTCATGTTTCTATAATAAAACCACTTTTAAAAACAACGAATATAAAATACATATCTTTATCATACCACAATCCCAAATCAAGAGTATGTTTTTTATAAAATAAGATCAGTTTCTATAATGTGAAGGATAAATACATAGGATTTATTTGGAATCCTGGACGAAAGATGTTGTCACGCGGATGTTGTTGGACCGGCCCCACATGTCGTGGTCACACCGTGGTCACGTCGTAGTCACGCCGTGATTTGGCTCTACTCTAGGACGACATCCCGCGGTGGTTTGCAGTCTTGTCAGAATTCGATGTATAATACCTAGATAGAGTTTTAGATACATTACCCTCCCATAGTTAATGGGGAGGGAGGCGACAGTCGGAATGTTTCCTCGCTTCCTCCCGCTCCCTTCGCTCCTGGCTGGAAGATGTTGCCCCACAGATATCGCTGGACTGGGCCAACATGCTGTGGTCATGCCGCAGTCATGCCGCGTTCACATCGCGGTCACACCCCAGTCACGCCGCAGTCATGCCCCAGTCATGCCCCGGTCACACCGCGGTCACGCCGCGGTCATGCCGTGATTTGTCTCTGCTCCAGGACGGCACCCCGCGGAGGTTTGTAGTCCTATCATAATACGATGTATGATACCTAGATATAGTTTTAGATACATTACCCACCCATAGTTAATGGGGAGGGAGGCGACGGCCGGAATTTTATCCCGCTTCCTCCGGCTCCCTTATCTCCTGGCTGGAAGATGCTGCCTCGCAGATGTCACTGGACCGGGCCAACATGCCGTGGTCACGCCGCGATCACGCCGCGGTCATGCCGCGGTAATGTTGTGATTTGACCCTACTCTAGGACGACACCCCATGGCGGTTCGCAGTCCTGTCGAAATTAGATGTATGATACCTAGATAGAGTTTTAGATACATTACCCACCCTCCAACCAGGACCCTGGACACCCCCCCCCCCCCACCCTCCTCCCTGGACCCCGGACAGCCCCCCGGATAACCCCCCCCCCCCCCCACCCTTCTCCCTGGACCCCGGAGAGCCCCCCCAACCCTCTTCCCGGGACCCCAAATCCCAATCTAAGCTCTTTTCAAGATTCACCCTAAATCCCAACAGAAAAGACGGTTTTAGAACTTCGGAAGAGGAAGAGAGAAGAGTGAAAACCCAAATCGAAAAGAGGAAGAAAGAAGAGGATTAGACTCACTCGAATCTTCAATCTGCACTTGACGACACTCAAAATGCCCAAGTGACGTGTAGGACTCAACCCTGCCTCAAACCGAGGCACGGTGTGGCCGGTACCACTCATAGTGTCTCACTTTTATTTGAAATGGAAAGAATTTTAAATGAAAACAACAACTGACATACAGAAAACTGACCAAATGGATTCATATTGTGTTGACACCCCCACCCCTGTGGACAGCCCCTCACCCCTGGACACCCCCACCCCCGGGACACCCCAACCCCTTGTATGTCATATTATATATGTGTTATATATAATTCAGAATTTTGTATGCGACATAATTCATTTTGTATGTGTTATTGATTCATAATTCAGAATTCATTACATAATTCATTATGCATGTATTCAATTGAGAATTCAATTATGAATTCTGTATTACATTGGGTAATTGGGTTCATATACATGATTATAAAAACAGTTCACAAGTTCTTGATTTTTTAAACCGATTTCAGATTTCCTACAACCATGCTCTAAAAACATTTAGAGTCGTTCCCAAGTTACAAAAACAGTTCAAAAATTCCTGATTTTCTAAACATATTTCAGATTTTTAGTTTTCTGTAAACAAATTCCAGATTTTGACAACCCAACACATTGCTGAATTCACAGCTTATCCCTTTTAGCAGCTCTTTCTAAATACATGCTTTCCTTTTAGAGATCACTCCCCCAAAAGGTTAGATACATATCAAACTCTAAACGCACCTATCATTTCCAAAACCACACAATAGATGTATCGTGAAACCTTAAGAACCCACACTATGTGCTAACCTCTATCAGTCTATCCTCATTTGACTCATTCCCTAAGCACCCATCTCTATTCGTCAGCATGTTTCCACCTCAATTAATTTCAATGCCTTCACTACCAAAGGCATTACACATCCACCCAAACCCACCAATTGGAATCTGTACCAGACCCTAGTGTAGTTCAATAGTCAAATCCTCTACTAACTCAAAACCACATTTGTTTCCTACCGCATGCAACAACTCACCTCACATACCCACACCTCATATTTCTTTTCAAAAACACCACAATACCTTGCTCACAATCGGCTCAATCATATACCCTAAATGATTTTCTATTTAAACGCCCTAGGAAAACTAATTTCACACATCAAGGATTCCTCACTAGAATCACAATGCCACCCCAACCAATCCAATCACAATGCCACCCCCAACCAATCCAAAGCTAGTTCCACAAACCTATGAGCCTTCTAGAACAAGGATTATATCTTTGCAACAAATACATCACTCCCCGCCATAGAAGTTTCATCGTCATCAACTCACCGAAAAAACCTCAACCACTTTTTCAAACTCTGTTAGTACCTCAACACATTACAATGTTAAAGCCACTCTATCCTAAGTGATCATTAAACTAGAGGGGTGTTTCACTCATCTAGATCTCCTATTAGATCACTAATCACATCTAAATATAGTCAAAAAATTGATATAACTATATCAAAACATAGTTCCAATGCCTGATCTATGATATCATATGTGTCTCCTCCTTGGACTAGAGTCCTGACCAGAAACATCCTCAAACCTCACGACCAAATTCCAACCAAACATGGGATGATCTAGCCTTCAAACCACTGTCCAAATAGCTGATCTAGAAGCATCAATCAACTTACATAAAACAAATAACATACCCTCTCCATGTTACCTGGGATATTATCCTCTAAAAACAACCACTATTGGCTCTCTTTGACCCACCATAGTGCCAAACCAAAACACAAGGCTCCCATGGTCCTCAATGTGACAATATAAAGTGATATCCAACTATAGCGTCCTCAGGTGCACCCAAAATCTTGGCCCAATCCATTCAAAAAAACCTAAAATGGGAAAAATTCCACAGTAAGAACATACACCCTATGAGGGGTACCTCTAGTACATCCAAAGCACAAGACACACCCAGTGCAGAAATATCCCAAATGCCCCTAAATGGCCTCCAACTAATCAACGATCAATAACATCTCCAACTGATCATCTATCAACAACGCACCCAATGGGGTATATAAAAGAAATGAATAAAAAATGAATTATCAATGGTCCTCATGACAATCATAAAATTTTTACCTTACAAGGGCTCTATAGTACAAGATTGGCCACTCCATATGGGCATTATTAATTAACAGCTATAGAAAACACTGGTCACTCAATCAGTAACAAGCCCACTATGGTATCCTCAAGAGTCCCTTTGACGCATATAAATATCTTAAGGAAATCCAACCATAACTTCTATCCCACAACATCATCCCATCCCAATGGTTCCAATAGTTCCAATCCTAAAAAAAGGAGGTAATCCTCAACTGTTCTAACCTTGAGAAATAGGTACCAACATGTCAGGATAAAACAATATCACTTCATATATACTACTTGATTATAATTTTCAGGATCTATATGAAAGAACATTGAACAAAACTATCTTATATTTCACAATCCATTCCAACTAATGATCACATAACCCTCACACATGATTCTCATCTCACAACCCAACCTGCTGGAGGATTCTGAATCCAATCCTTGAAGAAATCCTGATAAATAATTCTCTTAGTCCAAAACACCATAAAGACAACATTCGAACACAGAAAGTATTCCACCATGGAAATTTATATGAAAAATTGGTCAAAATTGAATAATCATAAGTTGAATTCTGACTCCAGGGTTAAAATAGGGTAAACACAACAAGGAGAAAAAAGTACCCAACCTGTACTTTAGGTACATGATATGTAACCCAAAATGTCCCCTCGTTCCATGTGACATAGACTACTCAGCTTGTAATTTTCCAAAGTACACATCATGTGTTCTGGTATATGATGTTTACCCCCACCTGGGTACATTTACAAACAAGGCCCCACTTAGCAAGAAAAATTCCCTACTACGTGGAATGTATCACGCCATACACAATCTTTACCCCACATATGGTTCCCATGTATGTACCTATCCATATACCCTGTCACGACCCGTCCTCGGGGCCCATGCTGTGACTACCCCAAGCCCGCCTTCCATAGGCCAGGGGATGGCGACTAGCACCAAGGCGTAAATCCCAACAAAAGGGAAGGCATTGCCTTTGAAAAGTAAACAAGCACCACAGAGTAAGCAAGCAGAAAAGTAAACACTAAGTAAAACTGTAACAAGCTGTGCTGAAAGAAAAAGAGGCCGGAAATACAAGCCCAACTGTAAAGTACAACTGAAAGGGGAAAAACAGTAACTGAAAAGAAAAGCCGCAGCGTCGAGTCGTCCTCTGGAAGTCCCGCCTGAAGGGTGGGTATAGATAGCCTCCACAGCTCCTCGGGTCCACCTGACCGCTCCGAGTACGTCCCGCCCAGTGGTCCACCTCCAGGTACCGTCCTGCTCCGCACGCCTCCACCACGATCAGCGCTGTCCGTCGTCTGCAACCAACACCACGAAGTGCAAGCAAAGCCCATGCAGGGGTGAATATAAGCTACTCAGTAGGGACCCCGAGACCCCGAAGGTCTCCCGAAATCCACAAAGGATAAACCACAAGAAAGATACAATCACGAAGTAACAACCGACACTACTTAGGTATATGCCCATACATATACCTAAGTCATCAACTCCCGCTCGGCTCCAATGTCTGAGCTCACGCACAACCCAGTCCACACAGGAAAGCAAAACGTATACCCACACAGGATAGCACAACACAATCCACAAAGGAGAGTAAACAGTAAATCCACACAGGATAGTTCAACACAATCCCCAAAGGAGAGTAACACAAGATTCAGCTCTCACAGGTATACTTCTTCAAATGACGATAGAGATTGTAACACCCCGACCCTAGTTGCCTAGAGTCGGTGCATTATTACATAACATTGGCATGATCACAAGAAAGATCAAATCTCGAAAGACCGATTGGTTTAGTAGCCTTGGAAACACTAGATATATTCATAAGTTTCACATTACATCATAAAATGAAAAACTACTACAACAACATAATGTTTCGACAGTCCACACTACAATCCTCTCATAATATCCCTGCAGGTCATTCATAACTTACATCTTCACTTCCTGGGAAAAATAAAACATAGAAAAGGGGTGAGCTCAAATGCCCAGTAAGGATAACAATATAGCGGAAACTTTCATCAATAAGAATAAACATTTAAGGCAATGTATAACTAAAACAAAAGCCTTTTAAACATGAACCTTCAACATGGTATGGCATAAATAAAATGAAATAATGCCATTTACTTATTCACATGGATATTCTACTAATCGAATAATCACATGCAAAAATCAATAACCACTTTCATAATGTTGGAATGCATAATGCCAGACTATCATAACCACATAGCCAAGGCCTCGTGCCAAGACTACAAATAAGATTTTGTCAAGGCCTTGTGCCAAGACACTAGTTTGTCTCATGAGACCTACCGATGCATCGAGGAGCTATAGCGGGCTCCACCCGTCACATATTAAGTCCAATTCATTCCCATATGAAAAGGTTTAAACATAACATAAACATTCATATTAAAACTAGCATATGAAATGTCAATACTTTCACCATAAACTATGAATGGTATAGAAATAGTACATCCACAGTCAAACATATCACAAAACCTTCAATACAATATAGAAGTTTTGTATCATAATAAATCAACTTCAAATAATCTTAAAATCCATCAAAGTATGTTGACATAGATGAAATCAAAATTCTTTTTAAAGAAATATCTCCTTTTATTTTGAAATAATTTAAGATCCATATAAAATAAAACATTTTCTTTGAAAATATTCTTATAAGATTGTAAGGAAAGTTTTGAAGATTTTATAACGGTGGAAATTAGCCGCACCCGCCGTATAAGTTTAAAAAAAACGTTCTTACCTTAATTCTGTCGAAAAGGTTAAAAATGACCTTGTTTTGAAAACGACGGAAAGATTCCTTTATAAACCTCTTATAAAAAGTCAAACAAGGGTATAAATGACTTTAACCCATATTCTTGTAAATAATAAAAATGTTTTGAAATACATTTTGAAGAAACATGGATGTGGATGATAAAGAGATCCCAGTAGATTATTACAAATAAACAACCTCGGATAATGAAGAGATTGTGAAATAACCCTTACCTTGTACTTTTCCTTGGTTGGGGTAGGTTAACCTCCTGTATAATGGTGAAATAATTGTTATTAAATTATACAAGAATCATATATATTAATATGATATCATATATGATCTTTTAACATTGATTTGTTAATAATATCTTAGAATTATCGTCGTTTCGGGTGTTAACTTACTTGTTTTCTTTTATATGTTTTGTTACGTAAGACATGTTTGTAAAGGATAGGTTGTATATTATTCATATCCAGAATTATATCAAGTCCTTAAACATCATTTTTAAATCATCAAATGATAATTATACTTGAATGGATACGATGGAGAATGAATCTCATCGCGTTCGTGGAGACGGTAGTCCGTACGTACGCACGAGCGACAATATCATTCTTTTGATATTAAAATAATATATAAATGGATGGTATATCATATATACAGAATAATTAACATGTTATATTTATTATTTACATGAGTTACACATCATTATTATACCCATCCACATAATAATATATTGAATAACAATTACACCACGACGTGGAGACGGTAAGCCGTACGTACGCACGTATGGTGACATGTTATTCAAAGGGTGGATAGAATACTGAATATGGTTGTACCATATTTATAATAACATCACAGTATATGTGAGATACTGGAGTTATTATTTTAGAATGGTAAGAACAAAGGAAGAAGAAAGGAACTTAGAAAAGGGTGGTGAAATCATTACCTCTTCTTCGGGTTCTTCCTTTTGATTTGATCAAAAGGGCTCCTTAGGTTGGCTTTCTGATCAAACTAAGGCCCCTAGGTTGTAGTGAGGGAAGTTGGGAGAGTATTTGGGCAGAGTTTGTCCGAACCAAAAGGCTTTTAAGGTGTGAAGAAATGAGAAGGAGGAGTTCCCTTTTATAAGAGGGGTGAGGGGCACCTTTGGAAAAGCTAGAAATATTAATTTATAATAAATTCATATTCGGTTTCTAAAGGCTCAAAAGTTGATTATTAAAAGGTTAAGGTGGGGATAGGTCTAAAACCACTCAACCAATAGAATTTAGACAGGTTTGGGTACTTATATTAACCTTATCTTTAAGTATTAACTCTAAGTTAATTAGTTTCACTTTTACAATGTCTCTTTGTATTTTTATATAATATGGTTAATAAACTTACTATATACATCCAAGCGACCCCAAAGTGGTCCATTAATGATGAACCTATCCTGATATAAGTCTCTTGGCCGAACCTTAGATTTTTAGGAATTTAATATCAATTAATAATATAATATTTGTTTTAAGAACTCTTTTATGTCAATTTTGACACTATTCAATAGTTGATTTTTGTGAAACTCATAACAGATTGATTACTTCGAACAAAGTCAATTAAATCAATCCTAATATATCATATTATCCTATAAAATTATTTTAATTCATTAAAAGTTTCATATTATATTTTTTTGGGTATTTATAATATCAATTATTTTAATTTTTCACTATTATAGTAATTACTACATCATCATTGTGTCATAAATAAAATAAATTATTTAGTGTCTAAAAATTATAAATAAAATATCATTATGTAGGAAATATTGTTATCTTTCTAATGAATATTTATAATCTAAAATCCAACTTATATAACCCTATGTAACAATTGTTTTGCTAAAAGATATATGCTTGTGTCATTTTTGTATTCATTTTGACTTAATTAAAATAAAGTGTCATTATCACTTACAAGTGGATCCATGGGGTCCCAAAATAGACCCAAAGATTCCCATGGTCGACCATGTATCAACCAATAGGGTTAAGACATGTTTTAGGGTAATTTAGTATTATTATAATCATATTTTTTTAACCCTTATTTACCGGATTTACCCTTAACCATGGTAAATAAAATATTTACCGCAGTAATTATTCAAAATGTCTAAAAATAAAAGTTACCTATTTACACAATTTGAACATCCTGATTCCAAATATGGAATCCATTTTTCTAAATTCAAAACACAGAAGGGGCAGAAATTAATTTAAAATTAATTTCCGCTGTCAAAACAAAAAGCGTGTTTTTAAGAGATAATAACTATCAAAAGATTGACACTTGTTTATGTTCGGTTTAATTGTAAAATTTTGTCTAATGACCAACATTATATTAAATTGTAAAAATATATTCTAAATATACTTTAAAACCACTCAAATTCATAATTTATCACTATTAATTATTTTGATTAAAAAAGTTGTTTTTAATTAAAATTTAGTAATTTTCACTATTCATCAAAATATGAAAGTTATCCGAAAAGTACCAAAATTTCACCTAAGGCTAAATTCGATATTCCGAATCCAAAAATGAAGTCCATTTCAAAATATAAAATATATATTATTTCAAAATTTAGGTATTACTATTCATAATGGCCAATTTGATTGGTTGTGGTGTGTGTTAAAACTCGAAGTTGTGTACAACACACGCTACTGTTTTATTCAAAGGAAAGCGAACCGTGGAAGCTTGGGAAGTTTCATTTTAAATTTTTTGATGTCTCCATTTAGTCAAAAAGTTTAAAATATTGTATTTAAAAAGGTTTCACTATCAAAATTTGATAAAAGTGCAATACTGAAAATGAATCTGTTCTTGCATTATGACTAAGAAACTCATAATATGGATTCTAAAATTATAAAGTTTAAAATTTAGTTAATACTATTCATGACCTCTTTTAATGGCTTTTTTTTTGGTAAGTCATGGTGCAATTGAACTCGATGTTGCGTGTAGTACAAGTTATTAAATTATTTTGAAGAAATAACACACTATGAAATCTTGGGGTGTTACATTCTCCCCTCCTTCAATAAATTGCGTCCTCGCAATTTGAAATTGTTCTTCGAAAATAAAAGGTTGAAAATAGATAATATATTTGTGGGAAAACCCACATCGGAAATTGGGTTACTAAAATTTAGTCTTAATATGAGGAAAAGAGAAATGAAAGGGTCACCACCAAATTATGATCTTGATTAGGAGAACATTGGTGGCAATTAGAGACATATAATCGGAGGAAAAACGTAAATATTTATAGGTAGTGATTGAGGTCATCAATCACAAACAAGTGTATAATTGAGGTCCTTAAACTCATCAATCTATGATGATTTTAAGTACCATCGGTTCAAAAAAATATAGGGTATTGGGATAACACATTTTTGACGTTTCAAAATATCTTAGTTGAAATCTCACATCGAAAAATGAATTAACGAGGCCTCTATTTAAAATAAAGAGTCGAAAGTATGAAGATTACCGAAAATAACACATACTAGGGTTCCATGTAAGAAAATATGGATATGGAAGAAAAATCTAACCATCAATTATCTGATGGAGAGTGGTAGAGAACATGGCTATGAAAAGGCCAACAATCCAAAAGCCATAAATTAGTGATGATTTAAGGTACCATCTAGGAAAACATTTTTGTTCTAAGTTGCTTTTCTTAATATTGAGGAATTTATTTATGAGATTGGCTAAGATCATAAGGAGATATACTTACTTTATAATTAGAGTTTTATCCATTAATAAATTTCTACCACAAACTCATCTTTCACTCTAAAAGATAATAGAATGTAAAAAAAAATTCTATTTACACTATTCGTATAGGGTTCCAAAATAAACAAATTTATAATTCATCTACAAGATCTTTTAATAAAAACTAAATTATTTAATCTAGGACATCTCGTGGGCCAGTGGTAGGTGATACACCCTTGTCGCCCTTCGGTTGCGGGTTCAAGTCTCGCAGCCTTGCCGGACGCGACGGGTTGCCGCCCGACCTCCGGGTTGTCCTTTTATGGCAATCCAAAATAATCCAAACTAGAACTATCCAAAATACTTCTATCCATACTCACAGTCCAACATTTATAAGTAAGGTAAACATAATGTAGAACCTTTTTACCCCGTAATATCATATGAATACCTTCATCTTGTATTCTTTTAATAAACTAAAACATCTTGAATTACCATATTCCTTATTGATTACATTCATGCTCCCCTATTCCATATAGAATGCTGGATATACTTCATTAATCCAAAAATGTTTTAAACCCCAACAATGATGGAATATACAAATCATTAATTAGTTCCAAGGTAGTCAAGAATATCCAATATAATTTATCCAAAACAATCACATATTATTCCAAAATCACTACCTCAGTATCAGAACTATATTATGATTTATCATTCTCTCAACCATATATTTTCCAAAAATTTATCCTGCTATTGAGTCACTTTTCTTTGTTCCACATAATCTCAAGTCCTTAATGAAATAGTACTGCAGTACAATCCTTATATACTCCATAATTATTATAACAAGTACATTGTTGATACAACACTCAATTGACATAATCAACATAAGAACTCTAATCATTACTCTTCATCTGTGGTAGTATCATAACTTGGTTATTATCCAATAACATCATTTGCGGCATAGTCTGATGACTGGGACATAGGTTCGCGTAGTGTCCAAACTCCTTGCAAATTAAGCATTGTACATTTAAAACCATTTTCTTACCCTTGCAGTCACGTACTTTGTGCCCTTTTTCCTCCACACTTATAACAAACTCCCATTCCTTTCAGGCAAGTTCCAGGGTGTTTCTTTCCACAGTTACCACATATGGGAAAATTCTTCTTTTCCCTCTTCCCTTTATCCATCTTTCTCTCTTCCATCCTTTTCTTCTCTTGCTTCCCTTCAAAGCCATAGGACTCAGTAAACTCTTTACTTATCTTATCAACACATGATATTATTTCTTCATATGATGATAATACATGGGAGAATATTTCTCTTATAAATTCTAGCTTAAGACCATGAGAGATATGATCCTTCCTTCTCTTTGAATCATGTGCATTTCTGGAGTTATCATTCCTTCTACTGGGCGCCATTTCTAAACAATGGCATAAACTAGATTAGTTTATGAGTCAAAATACATAATCCCATACTTATAAAACACTTAACATAAATTGAACTATTTATGGATATAATCCATAATCATAAAAAAAATTTCTTTGAGGAAGTATATACTCATAAACCCTTCATAATGATTTGTAAAGAAAATGAGAGTTATCCTAAGCATATCCCCCGGGAGTGTCGTAACCAAGAGTGCAGCAAGGCCCGTTGTCGTGCACCAGTTCCCGTTCGAGTCTAGCTCAAAGCGGTGTTTTCGGGTTTTACCCCTAGGTACATCTGTGCCAGATCCGCCTCTACCTGCTCGTATCCAGACAGGGATGTATTGCTCGGAAAACTCACAAAATCTCTACAATACCAAAATTCTAGGAAGTTCTTCTATACTAATCCTCAAAGTTCATCTTAGGTATACGTGCTCTAATCAGAGTTTATCTAAATCTAGCCTCCAAGGTTTGTACTAAACTTCCTCTGATACCAACTGTAACACCCCGACCCTAGTTTCCTAGAGTCGGTGCATTACTTCGTAACATTGGCATGATCACAAGAAAGATCAAATCTCGAAAGACCGATTGGTTTAGTAGCCTTGGAAACACTAGATATATTCATAAGTTTCACATTACATCATAAAATGAAAAACTACTACAACAACATAATGTTTCCACAGTCCACACTACAATCCCCTCATAATATCCCTACAGGTCATTCATAACTTACATCTTCACTTCCTGGGAAAAATAAAACATAGAAAAGGGGTGAGCTCAAATGCCCAGTAAGGATAACAATATAGCGGAAACTTTCATCAATAAGAATAAACATTTAAGGCAATGTATAACTAAAACAAAAGCCTTTTAAACATGAACCTTCAACATGGTATGGCATAAATAAAATGAAATAATGCCATTTACTTATTCACATGGATATTCTACTAATCGAATAATCACATGCAAAAATCAATAACCACTTTCATAATGTTGGAATGCATAATGCCAGACTATCATAACCACATAGCCAAGGCCTCGTGCCAAGACTACAAATAAGATTTTGTCAAGGCCTTGTGCCAAGACACTAGTTTGTCTCATGAGACCTACCGATACATCGAGGAGCTATAGCGGGCTCCACCCGTCACATATTAAGTCCAATTCATTCCCATATGAAAAGGTTTAAACATAACATAAACATTCATATTAAAACTAGCATATGAAATGTCAATACTTTCACCATAAACTATGAATGGTATAAAAATAGTACATCCACAGTCAAACATATCACAAAACCTTCAATACAATATAGAAGTTTTGTATCATAATAAATCAACTTCAAATAATCTTAAAATCCATCAAAGGATGTTGACATAGATGAAATCAAAATTCTTTTTAAAGAAATATCTCCTTTTATTTTGAAATAATTTAAGATCCATATAAAATAAAACATTTTCTTTGAAAATATTCTTATAAGATTGTAAGGAAAGTTTTGAAGATTTTATAACGGTGGAAATTAGTCGCACCCGCCGTATAAGTTTAAAAAAAACGTTCTTACCTTAATTCTGTCGAAAAGGTTAAAAATGACCTTGTTTTGAAAACGACGGAAAGATTCCTTTATAAACCTCTTATAAAAAGTCAAACAAGGGTATAAATGACTTTAACCCATATTCTTGTAAATAATAAAAATGTCTTGAAATACATTTTGAAGAAACATGGATGTGGATGATAAAGAGATCCCAGTAGATTATTACAAATAAACAACCTCGGATAATGAAGAGATTGTGAAATAACCCTTACCTTGTACTTTTCCTTGGTTGGGGTAGGTTAACCTCCTGTATAATGGTGAAATAATTGTTATTAAATTATACAAGAATCATATATATTAATATGATATCATATATGATCTTTTAACATTGATTTGTTAATAATATCTTAGAATTATCGTCGTTTCGGGTGTTAACTTACTTGTTTTCTTTTATATGTTTTGTTACGTAAGACATGTTTGTAAAGGATAGGTTGTATATTATTCATATCCAGAATTATATCAAGTCCTTAAACATCATTTTTAAATCATCAAATGATAATTATACTTGAATGGATACGATGGAGAATGAATCTCATCGCGTTCGTGGAGACGGTAGTCCGTACGTACGCACGAGCGACAATATCATTCTTTTGATATTAAAATAATATATAAATGGATGGTATATCATATATACAGAATCATTAACATGTTATATTTATTATTTACATGAGTTACACATCATTATTATACCCATCCACATAATAATATATTGAATAACAATTACACCACGACGTGGAGACGGTAAGCCGTACGTACGCACGTATGGTGACATGTTATTCAAAGGGTGGATAGAATACTGAATATGGTTGTACCATATTTATAATAACATCACAGTATATGTGAGATACTGGAGTTATTATTTTAGAATGGTAAGAACAAAGGAAGAAGAAGTGGAAGAAGAAAGGAACTTAGAAAAGGGTGGTGAAATCATTACCTCTTCTTCGGGTTCTTCCTTTTGATTTGATCAAAAGGGCTCCTTAGGTTGGCTTTCTGATCAAACTAAGGCCCCTAGGTTGTAGTGAGGGAAGTTGGGAGAGTATTTGGGCAGAGTTTGTTCGAACCAAAAGGCTTTTAAGGTGTGAAGAAATGAGAAGGAGGAGTGCCCTTTTATAAGAGGGGTGAGGGGCACCTTTGGAAAAGCTAGAAATATTAATTTATAATAAATTCATATTCGGTTTCTAAAGGCTCAAAAGTTGATTATTCAAATTTTAAGGTGGGGATAGGTCGAAAACCACTCAACCAATAGAATTTAGACAGGTTTGGGTACTTATATTAACCTTATATTTAAGTATTAACTCTAAGTCAATTAGTTTCACTTTTACAATGTCTCTTTGTATTTTTATATAATATGGTTAATAAACTTACTATATACATTCAAGAGACCCCAAAGTGGTCCATTAATGATGAACCTATCCTGATATAAGTCTCTTGGCCGAACCTTAGATTTTTAGGAATTTAATATCAATTAATAATATAATATTTGTTTTAAGAACTCTTTTATGTCAATTTTGACACTATTCAATAGTTGATTTTTGTGAAACTCATAACAGATTGATTACTTCGAAAAAAGTCAATTAAATCAATACTAATATATCATATTATCCTATAAAATTAGTTTAATTCATTAAAAGTTTCATATTATATTTTTTTGGGTATTTATAATATCAATTATTTTAATTTTTCACTATTATAGTAATTACTGCATCATCATTGTGTCATACATAAAATAAATTATTTAATGTCTAAAAATTATAAATAAAATATCATTATGTAGGAAATATTGTTATCTTTCTAATGAATATTTATAATCTAAAATCCAACTTATATAACCCTATGTAACAATTGTTTTGCTAAAAGATATATGCTTGTGTCATTTTTGTATTCATTTTGACTTAATTAAAATAAAGTGTCATTATCACTTACAAGTGGATCCATGGGGTCCCAAAATCGACCCAAAGATTCCCATGGTCGACCATGTATCAACCAATAGGGTTAAGACACGTTTTAGGGTAATTTAGTATTATTATAATCATATTTTTTTAACCCTTATTTACCGGATTTACCCTTAACCATGGTAAATAAAATATTTACCGCAGTAATTATTCAAAATGTCTAAAAATAAAAGTTACCTATTTACACAATTTGAACATCCTGATTCCAAATATGGAATCCATTTTTCTAAATTCAAAACACAGAAGTGGCAGAAATTAATTTAAAATTAATTCCCGCTGTCAAAACAAAAAGCGTGTTTTTAAGAGATAATAACTATCAAAAGATTGACACTTGTTTATGTTCGGTTTAATTGTAAAATTTTGTCTAATGACCAACATTATATTAAATTGTAAAAATATATTCTAAATATACTTTAAAACCACTCAAATTCATAATTTATCACTATTAATTATTTTGATTAAAAAAGTTGTTTTTAATTAAAATTTAGTAATTTTCACTATTCATCAAAATATGAAAGTTATCCGAAAAGTACCAAAATTTCACCTAAGGCTAAATTCGATATTCCGAATCCAAAAATGAAGTTCATTTCAAAATATAAAATATATATTATTTCAAAATTTAGGTATTACTATTCATAACGGCCAATTTGATTGGTTGTGGTGTGTGTTAAAACTCGAAGTTGCGTACAACACACGCTACTGTTTTATTCAAAGGAAAGCGTATCGTGGAAGCTTGGGAAGTTTCATTTTAAATTTTTTGATGTCTCCATTTAGTCAAAAAGTTTAAAATATTGTATTTAAAAAGGTTTCACTATCAAAAGTTGATAAAAGTGCAATACTGAAAATGAATCTGTTCTTGCATTATGACTAAGAAACTCATAATATGGATTCTAAAATTATAAAGTTTAAAATTTAGTTAATACTATTCATGACCTCTTTTAATGGCTTTTTTTTGGTAAGTCATGGTGCAATTGAACTCGGTGTTGCGTGTAGTACAAGTTATTAAATTATTTTGAAGAAATAACACACTATGAAATCTTGGGGTGTTACAGAGATGATCAGATGTAGCCACTGATTCATCTAATCTGTCAGACCCATAAAGGATCGGAAGGTACTAACCCCCTGCAATGACCCACATAGGATCGATCATGAAGTTGAACCCCAAGCTATTGGGAAAATCCTCCTCCATCAAGTACAGTGGTTATGCCGCTACAACCAAGTGCTTCCCTCTTACCTTAGACTGCTGTAGTTCTCCACCTATCGGGTACTGTGGGCCTGCTGCTACAACCAAGCGCTCCCACGTGCCGCTACAACCAAGCGCTCCTCCGTCGTGGGTCTGCCGCTACAACCAAGTGCTCCCCTATGTCGCTACAACCAAGCACACCTCTGTCGTGGGTCTACCGCTACAACCAAACGCTCCCCTGTGCCGCTACAACCAAGCGCACCTCTGTCGTGGGTCTCCCGCTACAACCAAGCGCCCCCCTGTGCCGCTACAACCAAGCGCACCTCTGTCGTGGGTCTGCCGCTACAACCAAGCGCTCCCTTGTGCCGCTACAACCAAGCACACCTCTGTCGTGGGTCTGCCGCTACAACCAAGCGCTCCTATGTGCCGCTACAACCAAGCGCACCTCTGTCGTGTTATCCGTAACACACCGAGTCGTTCGATCAGCAGCCTCCAAGTCTCAACCGTCTATAGGGTTTCCGCCCACAGCATGCTCATTCTGGGAGGGTCCACTCCACGAGCTAAAAGGTCGATGCATCAACTGACATGCAGTCCGGAGTTGATGTATCCCAAGGTGTACCGTAGTGGTCACTGCCGAAAACACGGAGGATTCTCGTACTGTTCTCATCATCGTCGCAGTCGAATCCACCGAGGATCTCTGTACAGTCATTGTCGTCGAAGTCGCAGCCAGCACTAGGGTTCCCGCACACAGCAAGCTCATTCGGGAGGGTCCTCTCCATGAGTCGAGAGGCTGATACATCAACTGACACAAAGTCTGAAGTTGATGTATCCAAAAGTTCCGTATCGTCAATAGGAACTCAACGTCGCAGACGGCGCGTCAATTGGACGCCCGGTCTGAGAGTTATTGGCTTTTTCGTCCCAGGGGCCCGGTTGGTTTTTAATGCAAAACCAACCCGACCATACTCCACCTGCGTCCAAACCTCGGGCGGAGTGAGCCAAAAGATCCGTCTCACTTAGAGGAAAACAACAAAGCTGACGGCACGTCAATCGGACGTTCGTAGCTCAAGATATGAGCGTTTCCGCTCCGAAGGCCCAGTTGGTTTCGTGTACGAACCAACCCGGCCAAACTCAAAGTATTCCTAAACCTTGAGTGCAATATACCGAAATGACCGTCTCGATCCAAGGATCGTGTTTCCGCTGACGGCGATTCGTTTGGAGGCTCGTAGCTCAAGTTACGGGCATTTGACCGAAAACAATCCGAAGACGGGGGGTCCGGGCCCGGGCCGAGCCGGCCCGACCCCCCCCCCCCCCCCCCCTTGGGTCGGCCGAACCGGGTCGACCCGGTCCGGCCCGTCCAGGGCGCGGCCAGCCCGGCTCGGCTCGGCCGAGCGACGCGGGGGGGAGCCGCCACCCCCGCGTGACACCCCCGCGGCACCCGCGGGGTGTCGCCCTGGACAGCCGAGCGACGCGGGGGGGAGCCGCCGCCCCCGCGTGACAACCTCGCGCCACCCGCGGGGTGTCGCTCGGACAACCGGACGCGGCTTCAGCCGCGTCCCACGCGCGCCGGACCCGTGCGGCCGCGGGTCCACGAGTGCCGCCACCGCGGCGGCCTTGTCCGGCGGCGCGCCGGGGCGCCGCCGCTCCCGGCTGCCGGCAACCCGCACCGCCGGCGGCTTCCGCGGGCCACCGGAGTCGCTCCGGTGGTCCGGTTTTGTTCCTGTCTGTGCCGCTGCTCCTCCCGGGACTTTCTCTTCACTGCGGAACCATCACACTTCCGTTGCGGCACGTTCCGTCGTCGCCCGTCAAATCCGCACAATAATGAAGAACGGCGGAGGGTTGTCGGGCCGTGTTCGTTTGGCCCGCACCCTCCGCGTTAGTGATAAACAACGGGAGGAACAATATTCAACATATGAATACATATCCGAAAACAATTTTTAAGGAAATAAAAATTGTTTATGAATCGGGTTCTTCATTCTTGAATGGAAACAACACGGGAAAAAGGAAAAGTTCACAACAACCCCTACCTCGTTGGTCGTCGTCGTACGCACGTCCTTCGCGGAATTGTTCGTCGCGGAAGGAGGAGATCGTCGCGTCGTCCCAGAAGGGCGTCGCGTCGTCCCGGAAACCGGCGTTGAGTCGGCGAACTCAAACAGCAGATCGAAGATTCGTTGCGGAGGAAGAGACGTCGCAGAAGAACGTTGCAGGAAGGGAACATCGGCGTCGCGGAACACGGCGTTGCGTCGTTGACTTCCATGGGTTCGGCGTTCTTCGTCGGAGGCCGGCGTTCTTCGCGTTCTTCGTGTTCTTCGCGTTCTTCGCGAAGGAGGATGAAGGCTCAAGGATTCTGTCAAGCCTCTCAACGAGTAATCCTCAAAAGACCTTGTTGGTCTTATTTTATTATAACGCCAACAAACGAAAAGGTAAGTAACGACCCATCAATTCGTTGTATTAATTCAACGAAAGTAACAGCTCATTTAATTTACGAAGAAAACCGCCCAATTAAATGGTTTGTTAAGAATTTAATAAAACGCGTCAGTTGACTTTCATAATGAAGGGTTTTCGCGGGTGCGTTACTTAGCGGAAAGAAACGGCGGGGCTCGTGCGGGCCCCACCTCACAAATATCCTACCAAGAGGGTAGGATATTTCTGGATAGTACCCTATCCGGTTCAACTCAGTTTAAGTGGCTTTCAAGTGGCTTCAAGTGGCTTAAGTGAAATAAAATAAAGTTTGTCGAACAAATTATTTTATTTCTAAACTTTAAGCCCAAAAATTAAAAACCACACCCGAGAAAACGCAACTCCGAAAGAGGCATTTCTAAGAAAATACCGGCACTGTGATTCCATCGGTGCCCTCAGAATTTGATTCCGGGCACCGGTTCAAAAGTTAGAAAAACCCGCTCGTCCGTTCACTGAACGTACCCGAGCCAAACTTCGGAAAATGATTCCGGGCACACCGGGCCTCGGAATCAGGTGCCGTCAGAAACTGCGTTTTTGTAAAATTCCAAAGAAAATTAAGAAAAAAAATTTCCTTGAAATTTACGGGTATTTACATTACTCCCACCATAGGGCTTTACGTCCCCGTAAAGCTTCATTACAAACTTAGGGATACAAAGGCGGTACTGAGCACGCATCTGAGCCTCTCGCTCCCAAGTGCTCTCCTGGAGGTTCTCGAGCTGCCATATGAAGCGCACTAGAGGAATCGATCGTCCACGTAGGACCCGCTCCTGTCGATCCTCGATCTCCACTAGGACCTCCGCAAAAGTCGTCCCATCATCCACGTCTAGCTCCCCATGGTCAATGATGTGCGTCGGGTCGTGCACGTGTCTGCCCTGCTGAGATACGTGGAAAACGTCGTGCACCCGGCGCAACTGTGGTGGTAGAGCGAGGCGATAAGCCACCTTGACAATTCTGCTGAGAACCTGAAAGGGCCCGATGAAGCGTGGAGACAACTCGCCGCTTCGGCCAAACCTCTGAAATCCACGTCGAGGTGAGACCCGCATGAAGACGTGATCGTCATCCTCGAACTCAAGTGGCCTCCGCCTCCTATCAGCATAGGACCTCTCTCGGCTCTGAGCTATCCTCATCCGCTCCTGGATGACCTGGACCTTCTCTGTCGTGGCCCAGACCATCTCTGGTCCCACAAGAGCTGCTAAGATTTCTTCTTTACCGATAAGAGAAATCTGGTTTCATCCCCTGGATGAACCACTTCCTTTTGCCTAATACAGTCAATCCCTACATGGATGTTACTAATCCATACCAAGGATGACGTCGTAAGGCCTCGGCGCTACTACCAAGAGATCCAACCGTTACTCTCGCCTCCAAGGGTTGAGTCACACTATCGGCATCAGTGTGTGGTAACTGGGTCTCCTCCAGTAGATGTCTCACAAGTGAGGGTCAAGTCAACAGTCTAAACTGGAACCTCTTAGTAACAACACAAAAGAGGACAGGAATGAAAACATCACAAGGTAAGCGTCTTTTACTATTGCATCTCATAATACAAAGACACTACACAATAGCAACAAGGAACTAGAAGTACAAAGGACGCATCCACTAGTTCCGCTCCTGTCCATTTGCTCCCGGAGCTCCATGATCGAAGGCCTCAGCTGCCTGAAGATGAGCTCTCGCATGTCCACCAACTCCCTGCGGTCGGGGTGGACCTCCTGGTGGTGGTGGTGACAACACCTCGAAGCGTCGTCCACCTCCAGCTTCACGGCCATCTCCCCTGCCATGGCCACCTGCTCCTTGCGGCCCGCCCTGATCGAACCTCTGCCTCTTCCTGGGGGGTCCTTCGTTCATCTGCTAGTCATCCGTATGGCGAGTCGGACAGTCACGAGCCATGTGACCAGTCCCGCCGTAGGAGTAACACTGCCCTCTCATGGTAAGTCGTTTTCCACCCCGAGTGCCTTGCACAAACGATCCAGAGTCATGCTGTCGACCACCTGCAGGTCTAGTCCTCTTGGACCCCTGCGTCATCTGTCTACTGCCCGCTGCAGAAGACTCTGCCGCATGCCAGCAAGTGGTGGGTCCTGCTGCTAGAGACTGCTCAGCAAGGAAACTATCCACTAAGAGGGCTCGCTCCAACACTCCTGCCTGAGTTGGAATGTTGAGGGAGATCATCAAAGCCCTGATCTCGTGCCTCAGTCCCTGCTCGAAGGTCCGGGCCCGGAAGAACGGGTCCCGTACCATATCTGTGGAGTAGCGCGAGAGATCAGTAAATCTCGCCGAGTACTGGGCCACTGTCATGCTGCCCTGCCGCAGCTGTAGTAACTCCTAAATGTGCACCGCACGGAGGGTGGTCGGGACGAACTCTGAGCAGAAGAGGCTCTCGAAGTCCGTCCAGAGAAGAGATGTCTCGTCGTGCACCTGGAGCATCAAGCTCCACCATCTGTCTGCTGCCGCGTGCAGGAGGCTCGCTGTGAGGATCACCATGAGGTCTGCTGGTGTCCTCACTAATCTGAAAACCCGTACGACCGCCTCCAGCCAGTCCTCGGCTGCCTGGGGGTCTGTCTCCCCACGAAACTTGGGTGGTCGCTGGCGCTGGAACTCATGCAGAGCTCCGAGGCGTCGTGCATCGTCAGCGGTCGGTGCTGGAAGCATCGGGGGCTCAGTGGGTAAAGGTACCGCCGGTGCCTCTGCTGTCAATGGGCCCTGTACCGAGGCCTCGTCACTCGGCAGGCTATCGTCACGCTATACTCTCAGAACCCTAGCTGGCTGCTGTCGTCGGGCCATCCTGAAAAGGAAACAAGTGCGCCACGGTCAGAACAGTATACCTGGTGAGCTGACACAAGTAATCACAAAGAAAACTTGAAACACACATGCAATCAATGTTTTCGTGCATTAAGTCGGAAATCAGAAGTCAGGGTCCTAGTGTACGGATACGTCGGCCGCCGCACCAACACTGGACTCCCTGGACTGATAACCACACTCAATACGCTATACACTATTGCTTCACATAGAAGAAAGATCAGAGTCTGCGGTAGAACCGACCACCTCTGATACCAATTTGTCACGACCCGTCCTCGGGGCCCGTGTCGTGACTACCCCAAGCCCGCCTTCCATAGGCCAGGGGCTGGCGACTAGCACCAAGGCGTAAATCCCAACAAAAGGGAAGGCATTGCTTTTGAAAAGTAAACAAGCACCACAGAGTAAGCAAGAGGAAAAGTAAACACTAAGTAAAACTGTAACAAGCTGTGCTGAAAGAAAAAGGGGCATGAAATACAAGCCCAACTGTAAAGTACAACTGAAAGGGGAAAAACAGTAACTGAAAAGAAAATCCGCAGCGTCGAGCCATCCTCTGGAAGTCCCGCCTGAAGGGTGGGTACAGATAGCCTCCACAGCTCCTCGGGTCCACCTGACCGCTCCGAGTACGTCCCGCCCAGTGGTCCACCTCCAGGTACTGTCCTGCTCCGCACGCCTCCACCACGATCAGCGTTGTCCGTCGTCTGCAACCAACACCATGAAGTGCGGGCAAAGCCCGTGCAGGGGTGAGTATAAGCTACTCAGTAGGGACCCCGAGACCCCGAAGGTCTCCCGAAATCCACAAAGGATAAACCACAAGAAAGATACAATCACAAAGTAACAACCGACACTGCTTAGGTATATGCCCATACATATACCTAAGTCATCAACTCCCGCTCGGCTCCAACGTCTGAGCTCACGCACAACCCAGTCCACACAGGAAAGAAAAATATATACCCACACAGGATAGGACAACACAATCCACAAAGGAGAGTAAACAGTAAATCCACACAGGATAGTTCAACACAATCTCCAAAGGAGAGTAACACAAGATTCAGCTCACACAGGTATACTTCTTCAAATGACGATAGAGATGATCAGATGTAGCCACTGATTCATCTAATCCGTCGGACCCATAAAGGATCGGAAGGTACTAACCCCCCGCAATGACCCACATAGGATCGATCATGAAGTTGAACCCCAAGCTATTGGGAAACTCCTCCTCCATCAAGTACAGTGGTTATGCCCCTACAACCAAGCGCTTCCCTCTTACCTTAGACTGCTATAGTTCTCCACCTATCGGGTACTGTGGGTCTGCTGCTACAACCAAGCGCTCCCACGTGCCGCTACAACCAAGCGCTCCTCCGTCGTGGGTCTGCCGCTACAACCAAGCGCTCCCTTGTGCCGCTACAACCAAGCGCACCTCTGTCGTGGGTCTGCCGCTACAACCAAGCGCTCCCTTGTGCCGCTACAACCAAGCGCACCTCTGTCGTGGGTCTGCCGCTACAACCAAGCGCTCCCCTGTGCCGCTACAACCAAGCGCACCTCTGTCGTGGGTCTGCCGCTACAACCAAGCGCTCCCCTGTGCCGCTACAACCAAGCGCACCTCTGTCTTGGGTTTGCCACTACAACCAAGCGCTCCCATGTGCCGCTACAACCAAGCGCACCTCTGTCGTGGGTCTGCCGCTACAACCAAGCGCTCCTCTGTGCCGCTACAACCAAGCGCACCTCTGTCATGTTATCCGTAACACACCGAGTCGTTCGATCAGCAGCCGCCAAGTCTCAACCGTCTCTAGGGTTTCCGCCCACGGCATGATCGTTCCGGGAGGGTCCACTCCACGAGCTAAAAGGTCGATGCATCAACTGACATGCAATCCGGAGTTGATGTATCCTAAGGTGTACCGTAGTGGTCACTGCCGAAAACACGGAGGATTCCCGTACTGTTCTCATCATCGTCGCAGTCGAATCCACCGAGGATCTTTGTACAGTCATCGTCGTCGAAGTCGCAGCCAGCATTAGGGTTCCCGCACACAGCAAGCTCATTCGGGAGGATCCGCTCCACGAGCCGAGAGGCTGATACATCAACTGACACAAAGTCCGAAGTTGATGTATCCAAAAGTTCCGTATCGTCAACAGGAACTCAACGTCGCAGACGGCGCGTCAATCGGACGCGCGGTCTGAGAGTTATTGGCTTTTTCGTCCCAGGGGCCCGGTTGGTTTTTAAGGCAAAACCAACCCGACCGTACTCCAACTGCGTCCAAACCTCGTGCGGAGTGAGACAAAAGATCTGTCTCACTTAGAGGAAAACAACAAAGCTGACGGCACGTCAATCGGACGTCCGAAGCTCAAGATATGAGTGTTTCCGCTCCCGAAGGCCCGGTTGGTTTCGTGTACGAACCAACCCGGCCGAACTCAAAGTATTCCGAAACCTTGAGTACGATATACCGAAACGACCGTCTCGATCCAAGGATCGTGTTGCCACTGACGGAGAGTCGTTTGGAGAACCGTATCTCAAGTTACGGGCATTTGACCGAAAACAGTCCGAAGACTGGGGGTCCGGGCCCGGGCCGAGCCGGCCCGACCCCCCCCCCCCCCAGGGTCGGCCGAACCGGGTCGACCCGGTCCGACCCGGTCGGACCCGGTCCGGCCCGGCCTGGCTCGGCCGAGCGACGCGGGGGGGAGCCGCCACCCCCGCGTGACACCCCCGCGGCACCCGCGGGGTGTCGCCCTGGACAGCCAAGCGACGCGGGGGGGAGCGGCTGCCCCCGCGTGACAACCCCGCGGCACCCGCGGGGTGTCGCTCGGACAACCGGACGCGGCTTCAGCCGCGTCCCGCGCGTGCCGGATTCGCGCGGCCGCGGGTCCGCGAGTCCCGCCGCCGCGGCTTCTGCCGCGGCGGCCTTGTCCGGCGGCGCGCCGAGGCGCCGCCGCTCCCGGCTGCTGGCGACCCGCGCCGCCGGCAGCTTCCGCGGGCCATCGGAGTTGCTCCGGTGGTCCGGTTCTGTTCCCGTCTACGCCGTTGCTCCTCCCGGGACTTCCTCTTCACTTTGGAACCATCACACTTCCGTTGCGGCACGTTCCATCGTCGCCCGTCAAATCCGCACAATAACGAAGAACGGAGGAGGGTTGTCGGGCCGTGTTCGTTTGGCCCGCACCCTCCGCGTTAGTGATAAACAACGGGAGGAACAATATTCAACATATGAATACATATCCGAAAACAATTTTTAAGGAAATAAAAATTGTTTATGAATCGGGTTCTTCATTCTTGAATGGAAACAACACGGGAAAAATGAAAAGTTTACAACAACCCCTACCTCGTTGGTCGTCGTCGTACGCACGTCCTTCGCGGAATTGCTCGTCGCGGAAGGAGGAGATCGTCGCGTCGTCGCGGAAGGGCGTCGCGTCGTCGCGGAAACCGGCGTTGAGTCGGCGAACTCAAACAGCAGATCGAAGATTCTTTGCGGAGGAAGAGACGTCGCAGAAGAACATTGCAGGAAGGGAACGTCGGCGTCGCGGAACACGACATCACGTTGTCGACTTCCACGGGTTCGGCGTTCTTCGTCGGAGGCCGGCGTTCTTCGCCTTCTTCGCGTTCTTCGCGTTCTTTGCGAAGGAGGATGAAGGCTCAAGGATTCTGTCAAGTCTCTCAACGAGTAATCCTCAAAAGACCTTGTTGGTCTTATTTTATTATAACGCCAACAAACGAAAAGGTAAGTAACGACCCATCAATTCGTTGTATTAATTCAACGAAAGTAACAACTCATTTAATTTACGAAGAAAACCACCCAATTAAATGGTCTGTTAAGAATTTAAGAAAACGCGTCAGTTGACTTTCATAATGACGGGTTTTCGCGGGTGCGTTACTTAGCGGAAAGAAACGGCGGGGCTCGTGCGGGCCTCACCTCACAAATATCCTACCAAGAGGGTAGGATATTTCTGGATAGTACCCTATCCGGTTCAACTCAGTTTAAGTGGCTTCAAGTGGCTTAAGTGAAATAAAATAAAGTTTGTCGAACAAATTATTTTATTTCTAAACTTTAAGCCCAAAAATTAAAAACCACACTCGAGCAAACGCAACTCTAAAAGAGGCGTTTTTAAGCAAATATCGGCGCTGCGATTCCATCGGTGCCCTCAGAATTCGATTTCGGGTACCGGTTCAAAAGTTAGAAAAACCCACTCGTCCGTTCACTGAACGTACCCGAGCCAAACTTCGGAAAATGATTCCGGGCACACCGGGGCTCGGAATCAGGTGCCGTCAGAAACTGTGTTCTTGTAAAATTCCAAAGAAAATTAAGAAAAAAAAATTCCTTGAAATTTACGGGTCTTTACATACCCCCCCCACACACACAAGGTCTACCAACGCACAATGCCTATCCATGTACCTCGCACTAGATATAGCTTTATACCATACATGGTCATCTGCCACTAGCACACCCCGAGTCACCACTACATGGCGTGTAACCCACCCCCTTGTATAAATCTTTTAGTTCCCAAAAACCATCTTTCCCAAACACATGACGTGTGTTCTCAAAACTACACATCATGTATATGAGTTCTCCAAAACTAAACCCCCCAAAAATATCCCAAAACACCTAATTTCTCCAAAGTATTCATAGATTGAATCCTGAATGGGTGACCAAAAACCCAAAAAATATGATTAAAACTTAAAATCAACTACCCTGTGGGAATTTGTGGGGGTGGCGGGGGTGCTTGGCGGGGTGAGGTGGGGAGGAGGGGGGTTGTGTAGGGGGGGGGGGGGTGGGGAGGGGGTGGGCTGGGCTGGGCTGGGGGTGGGGCGTAGGCTGGGCAGGGGGGAGGGGGGTTGTGCAGGTGTGGGTGGTGGCTGTGTAGGTGGGGGCTGGGCAGATTGGGGAGGGGGGCTGGGCAGGGGGTTGTGCAGGTCGGGGGTGGTGGTTGTGCAGGTGGGGGGGGGGGCTGGGTAGTTGGGGGAGGGGGGGGATGTGAAGGGGGTTAGGCTAGGCAGGGGGAGGGGGCTGGGTAGGGGGGTTGTGCAGGTGGGGTGGTGGCTGTGCAGGTGTGGTAGTGGGGGGGGGGGCAGGTGGATGAGTATGGAGATGAACTTGAGTTCCTTGAACCCAATTAGGGAACTGCAGAACGATTTCGTAGGACCCGAGTATATTGGATAAGGCACATTCGTGGAAGAATCTATAATTCTAGTCATGTCCCTACTTAGACTATCAATGTTGTAGAAACCGTGGAAGACCTATTTAGCGAGTCTAGTAGGAGAAGGAAAATACACATGCATAATCCAACCAAGTACAATTACTATGGAATGTAATAATGTTATATTCATCCTAGATCAAGATTAATATGTTATTATGTTGAGAAACATCAGAACCTTGTACTTGTATTTAATGATAAATGTTATCAATATTTGAAAATATTACATTGACTATGATTTTTGATTTAATATCATTCCAATGTTGACACATTCTCATATGTGATATGATGAGGAAAATATAGAACCTTCCACATAGATACTACAACTCTGTGTCCAATGCAAGAAATGTCCATAAGTCCAATTCATGCTCGGGTACCATTACAATATCCCTCTCCCTATTTGATCAACAAGACCACATTTTGTTGGTTCTTGGTCTCTCTACCACATCAATATGTGAACCATACAAGGGGAAGGGATGTGAGTAAGCCTTCAAAAATGAGATGATTATTTCTATGTGTTTCTTGTGTGTTTTTTGTGTGATTGCGGTGATTGAAGTGAGTTTTGTGAGTTTTCTATGTGTGCAGTGTGTTTTCTATGTTTGCAGGTTGCAGTGTTCCTAAACACACAGAATGAGTGTTTTTTTTTGTGATTGCACTGTATTTTTGTGAGATGGCACGTTTTTCACACAGATTGCAGTCTGCAGTTGATTGCGGGCTATTTCATTTTAAATTAATGGGGGTCTAAGCCAATGGTTTCAAAACCGTTGGGTTATACCCCTGTGTGCTGCTGCATTTCCCAACGGTTTAAAACTGTTGGGTTATACCCCCTATATGTTTATGCTGACGGTTCTAAAACCGTTGGCATACCCCTGTGCGCTGATTTTCCCAACGGTTCAGTTGAACCGTTGCTATAACAGGATCCAATTTTATTCCAATGGTTCATTATGAACCGTGGGAAGTTGAAATTTAAACAGCCTTTTCCCAACGTTTCAACGTGAACCGTTGGTATAAGGCTTTCCGGGCGCCTCACACACCAACAGTTCCTAAAACTGTTGGGATAAGATTTCCCAACGGTTTGAAGTCCTTTCCCAACGGTTTAGAACCGTTGGGAAAACATGGATTCCCAGCAGTGGTCAAATCCCTTCAACCTTTTAAAAAAAGATAGTTCAATAATTAGGTTATATTTTTTTGCAATATACATTGAGTTGCATCATATTATTATTTGTTCACTACTTCATTTACGTAATCTAAATTAAATATTCAACCACTTCTGCCGATAATGATTTTTGCACATGTCGATGCTCTCAATCCCGGGGAACAACAGGTTTCTCAGCATGCTAGTGCTCCCACTGAAGAGGAACAAAAACCTTTTATACACATCGCTGCTACAAATATAAAGGAACAACATATTGGTTATGCCAAATCAAAGGAAATGGTAGATGGTGAACAACTAGTATCCCATAAAAAATAGAAGCATTAGAGCATGATGGTGTTAGCAAAAGTTATTAAGGCTGGAAACAAAGACATCAAATTTGAGGTTTGATGGAATGCACACGACTAGCCTATTAACCCCAACACAGCCATGTTCGTAGTTATATTGGGCTCACCACTCACAGGCACATGCCGGTTGATGTAGATTCATGTACCAATGTTGTGCATGTGCTTAAGACACTGATTTGGGAAGAGATTAAAGTAACATTATGATATGCTTTCTTTATTTAAAAAAAAATGAAACTTTGAATTACTCTTCATTATCCCCGATAGAGTGCATTTATAGTAGATGAATCCTGAATGAAATTTGTAATAATGCATACTGGAAATGCTCAGAGAGACCTTCACACAATTCCTATGAAGTAACATCTCAAAGATGCTGAAGGGAAAATAAAATTGCACCCACCATAGATGCATGCACACCTGATAAACCAACAAGCCTGGGATACGTTTATTGGTCATCATGAGGAGATATCTTTTCAAGTACATTGTGACTGGAAACACATTGTTTGACAATACGTGTATTAATAACTTTGATTAAGAATTGTTAATTTATGAAACATTAATTGAGTGCTGAAAATAAGCAACGAGTATAAAAACGAGTGTACCCCTATAGTAAAGAAAGGAATGGGTATATTTTATTGGAAACAAATAATACGTATTTTAAATATATTGTAATACTTTTATGTGATATGAAACAACAACATAATTATGATCCTTTGTTTTTATGCAGATTCATGAATCAGAATTTAAAGCTACTTCCATCCCACGTTATGTGTTATGGAAGGAGGCATGAGTAAATACAAAAGTGATACTAATAGATGAAAACGCACCAAAGGAGTTAGAGATACACAATCCTGGGCTCTTCAATTTTGATAAAGAAGGATACAGTTTTACATAAACAATATATTTTTTTATTAGATATTATATTTCAATAGTTCATTCAAAAATGGAAGTCACTACAATAAAAATGGTTTTTAACTACACAGTATCAACTACATGTTTATTTGTGTATTATTAAAGATGTTGTAATTCTATTATTTCCATAGGAATAAACTGCAATCACGATATGTATATTGTTATATGTACAAAATAACAACACAAAATAAGTTTTGAGATATTATATAAAATACTAATAAAATATTAAAATATAACCAGAGTATATATTTTTTAGTTATATATGTTTATATAGTGTTAAATGATATTATTAATATATGACAATAACACCATGTGCAAGATCATAATTCCCAACAACTCCCATTCAATCATTGATCAAATACAAGTCGTTGGAGAGTCCAAAGGCAATTTGTTTTGAGTGTGGCGGCCCACCAACCCATCCACCAACCCCGCTGTGGCCGTCCCACACACTATATACACACACAGTCCCACGCCCATCTCTCTCTCGGTAGCAATGGCCGCAGCAGCTCATTCACCTCTCATCGCGGGGCTCCTCCTCCTCCTCATCCTCTCCTCCGGTTCCTCCGGCAAGCCCCGCCGCCCCCTCCGCCCCTGCCGCACCCTCACCTTCTTCTTCCACGACATCCTGTACGACGGCACCAACTTCCACAACGCCACCTCCGCCATTATTGGGGAGCCGGCCTGGGCCAACACCACCCGCCTCGCTCCCGGCAGCCACTTCGGCAGCCTGGTGGTGTTCGACGACCCCATCACCATGGACGCCAGCCTCAGCTCCGTCCCTGTGGGGCGGGCCCAGGGCGTGTACGTGTACGACCAGCGGGTGCCCTTCAGCGCCTGGCTGGGCTTCGCCTTCTTCTTCAACTCCACCCGCCACCGCGGCACCCTCAACTTCGCCGGCGCGGACCCCCTCCTCAACGCCACCCGGGACATCTCCGTCACAGGCGGCACCGGGGAGTTCGCCATGGCCCGCGGCATCGCCACACTCTCCACCGACCTCTACCAAGGCGAGCTCTACTTCCGCCTCCGCGTCCACATCAAGCTCTACCACTGCTACGCGCTCTCCGACTGATATATTATTAATATTATTATCCGGAACCACGCCTCCTGCCGCTTTGTCATTCCCCTGTTTTCCCCACCCCCGATTTCAACTCCGGACTTTGCCAGGATTAATAAAAAAGGGTTCAGATTTTGCCATGTTTTTTATATTCGAATCATTTTTTTAATAATAATGACAGTTACTTTTAGTGGTGGTTCTATGACAAATGATTTTAAATGCAAATTTTATGTGAAATTGGAGGTTTTCATAGAAATGTTTTATTGGTTTATTTAGGGATTCCAATCATGTATTGAATGTTAATATCCTATTGTTGTTTTTGTGAAAATGGGTTTTTAAGGTATTTGTGGAACATTTGAACCGTAAGTGCCATGTTTGTGTGTAAATAAAGATTTTATAAAGCTATCATTTCTTGGTTCACATGGGGATGACCTAGAATTTATTTGTTGGTTTCACTGAAATGTATTGGGAAAAATTTTCTGTTTTGGTAACTTGTGTGCACATAGTGTACAATGTGGGGTTTTCAAGGAGTTTTTGGTGGAAAAAAATGCGGGATTTTGAGAAATGGTTTCATTTAAAAATCAATGTGTTTTTTTTTGTGTTTTAAGTGATTTAAAATGTGTACAGATATTGTACTAATTGTATGTGACCAATAGTAGTGTTTTATATGAAAATGGGTTTATGTAGCATGCTGAAATTATTTGAGCATAAAGGGGGGAGCCCGGGTACCTAGGTGGGGTGGATATGTACTAGAACCACTAGTGGACCAGATGAGTTTTGTCCCTGTTTCACATAGCATTTCGATAAAGACAACTCTAAATAAACTATATGGATGATTAATGGGGACAACTAGGTTATGAGTATATTCCCTACTAGTGTCTCGTACATGAGAACAGATATTACTATGATTACTTTACACCGAGGTACATGGGGCCTCAGACTATATAGTGCCTAGGGGTGTTCCCGATTTTCTGGCTCATTGGATTTGTGGTACTTGACCATGTATTTGGGTGTGTTTGGAAGTATATTACAGTAGCTAACATGACAATTTAAATGTGTTAACATTCTGAATGTTTTAGCTTGAAAACTATTTTCAATTCAATGTTTCATTTCTTGGAATTTGTCGCCACTTTTCATTGCATATTAGAACTGCTGGTTTTTTTACCCTGTATTGCATGCATATTGAAATCATTGGGTGGTATCCTATTAGGCTTAGTCTCACACCTTACATACACCCCTTGGGTGTAAGTAGACTTTATTATTCTTGGCTCAAGTAAAGGAAAGCCATCGGGTGATGGTACTTCGGGGTGTTTCTTCCCATCCTTGGGTGGAGTTGTGGAGACGGCTTGTGGGTGATGACCCCTTGTCATATGGAGTCCTTGGAGATGTTTTGATGTTGTTTCTTTGTGTCTTGAGTCTTTTTGTATTTCATTTGAACTTATGTATTCAGTTCTGGATTTTTGTATAAACCTTGTTGGTATGAAATTTTTAGATTCATTTTGCCAAATGTTTTTGAGGTTTTATGTATACATATTCGGGTAAATCGTTCCCAAACCAAGATAAATGATACATGGGCACTTGTGCCAGCCCATGGGGATAGGTAATTCTCTTCGGGCCTTGCCATTGGTCGAGTCTATTGCTAGTATTGGTGGAAATCAGATTTGGTTCATGACAAAATAGTATTAAATGCAGGGCAATGTTTTTGGGTTATATTGCTATTTTGGGATGAGTCGGGATAGACCAGATCAAGGAATGTAGGGGCTTGGGGGTTTGGTCATGAGTATGGTGCATGGCCTTCACCTCTCGTGGCAGAGCATGAGTCGCCAGGGGACGTTGGAATTTATGGATTGACATCACTTCCAGGTGAGACGTGTAGGCTGCAGACCACCCGTGGACATTAGGCGGGGGTGAAGTAGTTGTTTCTTTTTTTACTAAAATGTGTTTAGATTATATATATTTGATTTATTTGATTAAAATTTTCAGAATTGTGGTATTGATTATTTTTTTGTGACTGTTGCATTTTTTAGCAACATGTATCCCTGGAAAGCTCCCACATGCCCACAGGTGAATGCCGGAGAGAGTTCTCCCACACCGATTGATCAGAGGCTAATCGAGGCTATGGTTCAAGCTGTCCAAGCTTTAGGACAGGGACCAACTCCTACTCCTATTATTGTTAGGGGTGAAGAGATGGGTCCTAGAAAAGATAAAGAATAGAAGTTTCTGAAAAACAAGCCTCCAACATTCTGAGGTAGCTCAGAACCCCAGGAAGCATAGGAATGGCTCGAGAAGATCATGCATATGTTTGAGTTCCTGGAAACACTTGAGGAGATCAGAGTGAAGTGTGCCTCCTTTCTATTGGAGGATCCCAACCATATGTGGTGGGAGTCAGTGCTTCAGATTAGGAAGAATGGGTAGATTCACTGGGGAGATTTCAAGGTCGTCTTCAATGAACAGTACTGCCTAGAGGTCTTGGCATATGCTAGGTCCCATGAGTTCATGGACCTTGTACATAGGAATCTTTCTGTGATAGAGTACATCAACCGTTTTACTGAGTTGGTTTGATATTCCCTTGAAATCATCTCGAATGATCAATTGGAGGCCTAGCGGTTTAAGAAAGGATTACGCCCAGATATATACTCTTAGGTGTTCTTGTTTAAGATGAGGACCTATAATGAGTTCATTGACTGGGCGTGCATGGTGGAGATTGACTGTAAAGGTTGGGATGGATTCTCTGGGTCAATATCTGTAGTGGGTAGTGGAAGATCTTCAGAAAAGAAAAGGAAGTAGGAGGATCAGGTGATGAAGGGAGGTGGTAGTTTATGCCACTCATCCAGGCAGTTTTTGTCTGCAACTTCTAATGCAAGATCGGTCGTGTGCCACAAGTGTGGGAAGCTGAGGCACATCTGACCAACATGTTCGCTTCCTCCGAATCCTTGTTACCAGTGTGAAGGTTTGAGGAATTTTCAGCGCTTTTGCGAGGTGGCACGCCCACTTCCGAGTGGGACCGGGTCAATGGCTTCAAGAGGAGAACCAACACAGTCTGAGCTATCGAGGACTGGGGGATCTCGATTTGGAGGTCGTGGTTTTAAGGCTTGGGAATCTTCTAGGCATCCCCAGTTCAGGGAACAACCACAGACTAGCGGTCATCCTCGGGCAGAGACCGGACACCTCCATGGCGTGGATCAGGAACCAACAAGATCAGAGGCGGGATAGTCGATAGTTCAAGGTACCATTTTGATCGCATATTCTATAGCTGCTAGTCTTCTTGATACTGGTTCCTTTATTTCATTTATTTCTTCCTGTTTTCTAGACATGCTGAATTTTCCAACTGAGCTGATGTCTTTCACAATGGAGTTGGTGACACCGCTAGGAAAGAAAGAGGAGCAGGGCCTAAGGTGCTTCTCATGTGCGCTTTCCATGTCAGGGGTTGAGATGGTCTGCGACCTCTTCGTTCTAGATATGAAACATTGTGATATAATACTTGGAATGGATTTTCCAGTACACTTCCATGCACACATTGTGTCACGACCCGTCCCCTGGGGCCTATGCCATGACTACCCCAAGCCCGCCATCCATAGGCCAGAGGCTGGCGACTAGCACTGAAGGCGTATTCTCTAAAACTGGGAAGATATTGCCTTTAGAATCTGTAAGCACACGCAACCAAGAACACACCAAGATACGAACTCTAGTAAAATGAATAGTAAACAGAGTGAGTGTAGTAAGTTAAAGGGGCCAGAATACAAGCCCAACTGGAAAGTTCAAGGAAAACTAGAAAGTACTAGACGACTGATAGGTGAAAAGCAGCTCCGGGATCATCCACCATGAATCCTACCTGAAGGGTAGATACATCTCATGAATGGCCGTCTCTTCAGTTTTCTACATCTAACGTCCACCTCCAAGCTACCTCCAATCCTGGTACTCTTGTCCTTAGTCAACGCTGTCCATCGTCTGCACCAAACACAACAGGGCGTGGACATATCCCGTGCAGGGGTGAGTATAACGATACTCAGTAGGGAGCCCGAGACCCTCAAGATCTCACAATATTCACAAAGGATAACCTACAAAGCATGAAGTCAACTGTCAACCATACTTAGGTATATTCCCATACAAATACCTAAGTTATCAAGTATACCCATCTCAATCATGAGGAAACACAGGGTCCAACCCAAAAGCCCAAAGATCAACTGTTCCACAAAGGAAGGAATACCCCGAAGGTTTGTACCACACAGGTACACCACACAGAAGAATACCACCAAGGTATTACCACGAAGGAATATACCATAAGGTACAGACTCATCTCACACCAGGTATAACTTAAGTACAGTAGTAGAGATAATTAAGTGTAACTACTAATTCATCTTACTCTATTAAGAGTTTCTACTACTGACCCACACATGATCGCTCGGTGCTGACCCACACAGGATCGCTAGGTACTGACCCACACAGGATCGCTCGGTGATGACCCACATAGGTTTTCTTGGTGCCGACCACACATGATTGCTCGGTGTTGACCCATACATGATCGCTTGGTGATGACACACACATGATCGCTCAGTACATGCTCTAGTACATCATCAGACCCACACAAGATCTTAGTACATCTCCAGTACGTCGTCAGACCCACACAGGATCCTAGTACATCTCCACTACGTCATCAGACCATACAAGATTTCTTTTCATTCTTAACGTCACAACCCGCTATAGGGTTCCTGCACTACGCTCTCTTTTCTCTGGGAGGGTCCACTACACAATCCACTTTTTGATACTTCAACTTCCACAAAGTCTCATGAAGAAGTATCTCTAAGGACTTCCACATCATAGGGGTCTCAACACAATAGACGACACATCAATCGGATGCCCAATCTATAAGTTATTAGCCTTTTTGTCCCGAGGGCCCAGTTGGATTCATGCTTGATCCAACTTGACCAAAATTCAACATTACCCAAATCTTTAATGGGGTATACTCAAAGAGAATATCTCACTCCATGGTTTCTGTCACCACTAACGGTTCTTC
The DNA here is from genome assembly GCA_963277665.1 of Viscum album. Lineage (NCBI taxonomy): Eukaryota > Viridiplantae > Streptophyta > Magnoliopsida > Santalales > Viscaceae > Viscum > Viscum album. The sequence goes on along the minus strand of OY728159.1, from coordinate 204,096,695 downwards.
AAATGAACGTCTGGTTTCAAAGTTATGGCCAAAAGATCATAAATGGGTCGTAGTAGGTCTGGGTCGGGTCTGACCCAGTCGGACCGACCCTGTTTGGGTCGACCTGGACCGACCTACTGGGTCTCGCCTGACCCATGGTGCATCCTGACCTGGCAGCGTGGGGTGACGCGGAGGCCGCGAGGCGGCGCGGCGAGGCGCGGGCGGCGCAGCGGGGTCACGGGGTGGCGCGACGGGGCTGCGGGGCGGCAGAGCTGCAGGACAGGTAAGCCTTGGGGCGGTTGAGCCGTGGGGCGGCGATGGCCACATGCGGAAAAGTGTCGCGGGGCGGTGGTGGCCGCGGGCGGTGGAGTGTTGTGCCATCTCCGGCGGCCGGCTTGATCAGCTGCCCTTTGTTCATCGCCTTTGTCGCAGTTCTCGAGTTCCACTGATGCCAACCGCCATCACCAGTCGCCAACACCATCATGAAGATCACACAAAAGATGCACAAGATTTGCAAAGGGGTTGGGCTATGTTTGTTTGGCACATACCCTCCTTGTTATGGAGGTAACATACAACTCAATGAGGATGACTCAATGTGAGAGGGAATTTCCCATTGATCAAATTAAAACACACCCCTACCTTGTTTGCTCGTTAACATCAAAGAGGAGGAAAGAACTGATGTTTGTTCGTCAGTGTTTCATCAATCATCAGTTCGTTGTCTTCAAAGATGTCTTACATTTTTTTCCTCTACAAGGTGCTTCTGATCCGGATCGGGGTCAGTTTCCTCGTTCTTTGATCTATGGTGGTCATTCTTCGTTGGGAGGTGAAGTTCTTCATTGGATAAATTTTAATCCTCCCAAAATCTCTCCCCTTCTCTTTTCCCCCCAAATGAAGAATAGACAACATAATAAAATATTTTTGTCCAATTTTTAAATTGTTGGCACAAATTAAGTTGGCTTAATTAATTAAATGGGGTGGCATAATTAATTAAGGGGGTGGCATAATTAATTTGCCCAATTAATGAATATTGTTGGAAAAATTCAATGTTGGATGGATTCCATTGGTTATCTCTCATTAAGAGGGAGTTCAATGGGGTTTTAGTCTCAGGTGGTCCGAACCACCATAACATCACATGGGAGGTTTAGGTCTGGTGGTCCCTACCTCTCAATATCAACATGAGAGTTCTAGAGAAAAATAAAATGTTACACAATTTTATTTTATTTAATTCTTTCACAAAAACCCAAATTCTCTCTTTCACCCTAGACCAACTGTGATCAAGGTGAATTTCTCCTTATGCGAATATCGGCACTGCGAGTTCAACGGTTCTCTCAGATTTAAATTATAAGCACCAGATCAAAAGTTAGAAAAACCCGCTTGCACGTTTACTGAACGTACCCGAAATAAAGTTCATAAATTCATTCTGGGCACTCCGGGCCTCAGAATCATGCGCCGTCAATTTTCACAGACTCTTAAAATTCCCATATATTAAAAAAACATTCACATGGAAATTTTGGGTTTTTATATTCTCCCCACCTCAGGGATTTGCATCCCCATAACCCATAACTCAAACTAAGGGAACAAGTGGGGTTACTGAGCACGTATCTAAGCCTCCCACTCTTATGTGATCTCTTGGAGGTTCCCGTGCTACCAACGAATGCGTAACAGAGGTATCAACTGCCAATGAAGGACCCACTCTTCTCAATCCTCAATCTCAACTAGAACCTCTATAAAAATCGCACCATCATCGACATCCAATTCTCCATGGTCGATGATGTGAGAAGGGTCGTGCACGTATCTCTACAGCTGGGATACATTGAAGATGTCGTGCACCTGATGCAACCGAGGTGGAAGAGCTAAGTGGTAAGACACCTCACCAACTCTGCTGAGGACCTGAAAAGTTCTGATGAACATCGGATATAACTTTCCATCTCAGCCAAATATCCATAAACCTCATCGAGGTGAGACCCATAGAAAGACGTGGTCGCTATCCTTGAACTCCAGAGGACTCCGTCTCCTGTCGTCATATGACATCTTCCCACTCTGTGAAGTCTTCATATGCTCTGAGATGATCTGAACCTTCTCTGTGGTAGTCCAAACCATCTCTGGTCCCAAGAGTGTTGACTCCCCAGGATCAGTCCAGCACAAAGGAGATCTGCATGGTCACTCGTACAACACCTCAAAAGGTACCATTACAATGGTGGAGTGACATTTGTTGTTGTATGAAAACTCCACCAAAGGCAAGTAATCCTCCCAGTTGTGACCGAAGTCGAGAATGAAAGCACACAATATGTACTTGAGAGTATGAATGGTCTGCTCAGTCTGACCATCTGTATGAGGATGAAAGGCGGTGCTAAAACGAATCAGCGTCCTGAAAGCCTACTTCAACCCCTTCCATAGCTGGGAAGTGAAACGTGCATCACGATCGGAGACAATAGTCAAGGTTACGCAATGTAACTGCACAATCTCCTGCACATAGAGGCATCCCAAGCTCTCTACTGAACTTTGATCTCTAATCGGTAGGAAGTTGGCTGACTTGGTGTGTCAGATGATGATCACCCAAATCGAGTCATGTCCCCTGGATGTACGTGGAATTCCTATTATGAAGTCCATGGATATCCCATCCCACATCCACTCTGGGACCTCCAAAGGCTGAACCAAGCCTATTGGTACCTGATGCTCTGCCTTCACTTGCTGACAAGTGAGTCACTGAGATAAAAACTCAGATACTACATTCTTCATTCCCGGCCACCTGTGTTGCCATCAGAGATCCTGGTACATCTTTTACACTCATAGATCTACCACTAGAGGGGAAGTGTGGAAATCCCTCAACACTTCCTCCTAAAGTGACATTGGTACCATGGTACATCCTCTGAAGAGGATGACGTGCTCCCCACCTTCATAAAATCTATTTGGTGCCTGCCCTATGGATATCTGAGCACATCGAGCCTCACAGTCAGCGTCCCCATGCTGTGCCTTTCTGACTCACTAAAGAAGTGGGGGAGTGACTATAATAGACTGAAGGAAAGCCACTCCATCACATTCCACAAAGGATATCTGCAAAGTGGCCAACTTCTTCATCGCCTCACCTAGAAACTGTATACCAGATCTTCTGCTGAGTGTATCTGCTACAACGTTCCCCTTCCCAAGAGTATAGACTATCTTGAAGTCATAGTCCTTGCGTAACTCAAGACAACGTCATTATCTTAGGTTCAGGTCCTTCTAAGATAAGATATCCATGACACTCTTGTGATTAGAGTAGACTGTAAAAACGTTCTCCAATAAGATAGTGTCACCATATCTTCAAGGTGAAGACCACTACTGCTAACTCCAGGTCATGGGTAGCGTAGTTCTGCTCATGCTGTCTCAACTGTCAAGAACCATATGTGATCATTGCTTGCTCCTCCATCATGACACATCCAAGCCTAGTCCCTAATGCGTTTTAGTAGAATGCATACCCTACTCCCTCCTATGGAGCCTCAAGATGGGGGCACTAGTCAGCCTCTGCCTCAGCTCCTGAAAGCTCTGCAGGAATCTCTCTAACCACACAAAGGCTTGCCCCTTATTTTTCAATGATGATAGAGGTGTTGTGACTCTAGAGAAATATGGAACAAATCACTGGTAGTATCCAACCAAACCCAGGAAACTCCGTACCTATATCACACTCCTGGGTGGCTCCCAAGTAAGTACCACCTCAATTTTCACCGGATCCACTGCAACTCTAGCCTCCGATATGACGTGTCCCAGGAATTGAACCTCTCAAATCTAGAACTGGAACTTCGAGAGATTACCATAAAGCTGGTGCTCTCAGAATGTGTTTAGTACTACCCGTAAATGACAAGCATGATCCTACTCAGTAGTCAAGTATATAAGAATTTCGACGATGAAGACTACTACAAAGCGATCAAGGTATGGCTGAAAGATCATGTTCATGAGTCCCATGAACACTGTTGGATCATTTCTCATGCCGAATGGCATAACCAATAACTTGTAATGGTCGTACCGATATCTGAAATCCGTCTTCTTTACATCCACATCTTGTACTCCGAGCTGGTGATTTCCTGATCTAAGGTCTATCATCAAGAACCACCGTAATCCCTTCAACTGATCAAAGAGGTCATAAATCCTTGGGAGTGGGTAATTTTTCTTCATGGTCACCTAATTTAGGTGATTATAGTCAACACAAATCCTCAAGCTTCCATTTGCATTCTTGGAGAATAGAATCAAGGATGCCCAAAGAGAAACACTGGGCTGAATGAATCCCTTCCCCTGTAAGTCCTCTAGCTGTACCCACAGCTCACAAAGCTCCAAGGGATCCATCTGATATGCTGGTGTATATATTGGTGTTGTCTTGGGGTACAATTAAATGTAAAAGTCCACCTCTCTATGAAAAGGTAGACATGAAACATCATTAGGGAAGACATCTGTGTACTGGTCCACCACTACAGGATAACTCGGACTCTCCACATCAACCACTCTGAGGGTAAGGCTATCCAACTAATGAGTGATTGGCTACACTCTCCTTCGGGTAAGTCCATAATGTGCTGCAAAGGATCCCTTCTCACCGATGAAGGTAAACCTAGTCCCATCCACGCAGACACACTGCAATTTGTGCCTAATACAGTCAATATGAGCATGGACTGTAGATAACCAATCCATACCCAAGATGACATCGTTAGGCCTCAACGCTACTACTAGGAGATCCCAACTGAAGATCTCACCTCCTATAGTAAGCTCGCACTACCGACACGGGTGCGTAATCGTCGAATCCACTCCCATAGGAGTCTCTAGCCGTAATGATAGATCCAATGGATTTGTCAGAATCTATGAGCTCTGAACGAGGGAAGTGAAAAAAAATAATGACTGGCACATGTGTTTATAAGTAATGTAGCTAAGGTGGAGTAGACACAAATCGTAACGCATATCATCTCCGAAGCACCATGTTCATAGGCCTCAACTGCCTGGAGATGGGCTCTACCATGTCCACTAGCTCCCTGCGGTCGAGGTGGACCACCTGGTGGTGGTGACGGTAACATCTCGAATCGTCTCCCACTGCCAGCTGCACGGCCATCTCCTCTACCATGTTCGCCTACTCCTTACGGACCTCCTTGGTCGAACCTCTGTCTCTACCTGGGTGGTCCTTTGACCATCTGCTGATCATCTGTATGGTAGGTCGGACAGTAACGAGCCATGGGACCCTACCCACCACACGTATAACACAACCCGCTCCTGGCATGACTGGATGTACCTTGGGTGTCTCGCATAACATACCCTGAATCCTACGGTCGTCCACCTATAGGTCTGGTCCTCTTGGACCTCTGCAACATCTGTCTGTTGCCCGCTGCAGAAGACTTTTCTACATGATGACTGGGGGTGGGTCTTGCTACTGGTGACTGCTCAGCAAAGAATCTCCCCACTAAGAGGGATCTCTCTAACACCCCCCTACGTCGGGATGATGAGTGAGATAATCAAATCCCCGATCTCCAGTCTGATTCTCTGCTCAAAGGTCTAGGCCCTGAAGAATGGGTTTGTTACCATATCAGTGGAGTAGCGTGAGAGGTAAGTGAACCTCATTGAGTACTGATCCATAGTCATGTTTCCCTATTGCAGATGAAGTAGCTCCTGTATGCACACTGCGTGAAGAGTCGCTGGAATAATCTATGCCAGAAACAGGCTCTCGAAGTCTTCCCAGAGAATCATCACCTTGTTTTGAACCTGGAGCATTAAACTCCACCATCTGCCAGCTGTTGCATATAGAAGGCTGGCGGAAAGGATCACCATGCGATCATCTAGTGTACATACTAGTCGGAAGCCTCTCACCACGACCTCCAACCAATCCTCAACCGCATGTGGGTTCATCTCTCCCCTGAACTAGGGTGGCCTCTAGGGATGGAACTCATGTAACGCGCTCAAGCAGCATGCATTGTTTTCTACTGAGTCCAGTGGCATCAGTGGCCCAATGGGTAATGGTTCTGCTGGTGCCTCCACTGGTGCCTCTACTGAAAGAGGGACCTACACCGAGGACTCGTCGCTCAGTGGGATATCAGTGCGTACTACTCTCAGAACCCTAGATAGATGTATGCGTGGAGGCATCCTAAAAAGAAACAGGTGCGCCATGGTCAATAAGTTATACTTGGTTAGATGACTCAAAGAGATCACAAGAAGACTCTTGAAAACACACACACAATCAGTGTTTTCATGCACTGAGTCATAAACCAGAAGTCAGGGTCCTGGTGTATGGATACGTTGGCCACCGTACCAACACTATATTCCATAAACTGATAACCACACTCACTATTCTTAAAACCGTTTCCATTAAAAAGAAAGATCATAGTCCTATGTTCTACGGTAGAACTGACTCCTCTGAAACCAATTTGTCATGACCCATCCCCCGAGGCCCATTCCATGACTACCCCATGACAGCCTTCCATAGGCCAGGGGCTGGAGACTAGAACCGAAAGCATATTCCCTAGTACTGGGAAAGAATTTCCTTTATAACCTGTAAGCACACACAACCAAGCACATAGTAAGATACAAACTCAAGTAAACTGAAAAGTAAACAGAGTGAGTGAAGTAAATAAAAGTGGCCAGAATACAAGCCTAACTGGAATGTACAAGTAATACCGGAAAGTAAAAGGTGACTAATAGGTGAAAATAAACTCTTGGATTGTCCACCATGAATCATACCTGAAGGGTAGGTACAACTCACAAACGGCCATCTCTGCAGTTCGCCTAGTCTAACATCCACCTCCGAGCTACCTCCTATCCTGGTACTCTCGTCCTCAGTCAACAATTTCCATCATCAGCACCAAACACAACAGGGTGTGGGCATAGCCCGTTCATGGGTGAGTATAACGACACTCAGTAGGGACCCTGAGACCCTCAAGGTCTCACAAAATCCACAATGGATAAACTACAAATCATGAAGTCAAATATCAACCCTACTTAGGTATATTTCCATACATAAACTTAAGTTATCAAGTATTCACATCTCAATCATGAGGAAACACAAGGTCCAACCCAAAATCCCAAAGCTCAATTGTTCCACAAAGGAAGGAATACCACAATGGTAAGTACCACAAAGGTACGCCACATAGAAGAATACCACCAAGTTATTACCACGAAGGAATGTACCATAAGGTATAGAATTATCTCACACCAGGTATAACTTATGTAAAGTAGTAGAGATGATTAGATGTAACTACTAATTCATTTTAATCTGTTAAAAGGTTCTACTGCTGACCCACACAGGATCGCTTGGTGCTGACCCACACATGATCGCTCGGTGATGACCCACACAAGATCGCACAGTGCTGACCCCCATGGGATCGCTCTGTGCTGACCCACACATGATCTCTTAGTGATGACCCACATAGGATCGCTCGTTGTTGACCCACACAGGATCGCTCGGTACTGACCCACATAGGATCACTAGGTGCTGACCCACACAAGATTGCTTGGTACATGATACATCGTCAGAACCACATAGGATCCTAGTACATCTCCAGTACATCGTCAGACCCACACAGGATACTAGTACATCTCCATTACATCGTCAGACCCACAAAGGATCGCTATTCATTCTTCATGTCACAGCCAGCTACATGGTTCCCGCACTATGCTCGCTTGTCTCCGAGATGGTCTACTACACAAGCCATTGTTCAATAATCCAAATGCCACAAAGTCTCATTAAGATCTATCTAAAAGGACAACCATGTCATAGGGGTCTCAATGAAATAGACGGTGCGTCAATCAGAGGCCCGGTTTGTAAGTTATTAGCCTTTTTATCCCGAGGGCCTGGTAGGATTCATGCTTGATCCAACCTAACTGTACATAAAAAATACCCAAATCTCTGGTGGGTTATACTCAAAGAGACGATCTTTCTCCATGGTTTCCATCACCTCTGACGGTTCGTCAAATGGATGTCCGGTGACAAAGTTATGGCCACAATAGCGTAAATGGGTCGTAGTGGGTCTGGGTCCGGTCTGACCCGACCTACTGGGAGGCCCGGCCTAGAGGTGCGGCATGGTGTATAGGTTTCAAGGCTGTAGGCGGCATGGCGGGGTAGCGAGGTAGCGGAGCTGTGGAGTGGCGGTGGCCGCCGGGTTGACCAGCCGCCGGGTTGACCGGCCGCCCTTCATTCGTCTCCTTCGTCACTGTTCTCAAGTTCCACCGGTTCCAACTGCTGACACCGGTTGCCAACACCATCGTGAAGATCTCACAAAATCTCCACAAGATTTGTGGAGGAGTCGGGCCATGTCTGTTTGGCCCGTACCCTCTGTATTAGGGCGGTAACATACGGCTCAAGGAAGATGAAATAATGTAAGAGGGAATTTAACATTGATCAAATTAAAACACACCCCTACCTCGTTCTCTCGTTGACGTCAAAGAGGAGGAAAGAATGGACGTCCTTTCATCAGCATTTCCTCGATCATCAGTTCATTGGCATCAAAGAAGTCCTATGTTAGTTGCCTCCACAAGGTACTTCTGATCCATCTCGGGGTCGTATTCCTTATTCTTCGATCTTCGGTGGTCGTTCTTCATTGGGGGGGTGAAGTTCTTCATTGGAGAAATTTTAATCCCCCACAAATATCTCCCCTTCTCCTTTCACCCCCAAAAGAAGAATAGCCAACATAATAAAATATGATTGTCCAATTTTTAAATTTTTGGCACAAATTAAGTTGGTTTAATTAATTAAAGGGGGGTGGCATAATTAATTGTCCCAATTAATGAATGGTGTTGGAAAAAATTCAAAGTTAGAGGGATACCATGGGTTATCTATCATTAAGAGGGAGTTCAAGGGGGTTTTAGTCTTGGGTGGTCCCCATCACTATAACCTCACATGGGAGGTTTAGTTATGGTGGTCCCCACCTCCAAAACCTCACATGGGAGGTTCAGTTCTGGTGGTCCCCACCTCTCAACATTCACATGGGTGTTCCAAATAAAAATAAAATGTTACAAAATTTTATTTTATTTAATTCTTTCACGAAAACCCAAATTCTATCTTTCACCCTCAACCAATTGTGGTCAATGTGAAGGTCTAATTAAGAAAATACCAGTGTTGAGAGTTCAACGTTGCCTTCAAATTTTAATTCTGAGAAAAGGTTCAAAAGTTAGAAAAACCCACTCACACGTTTACTGAACGTACCCAAAATAATGTTCAGAAATTCATTCCGGGCACTCTGGGTCTCAGAATCACACACCTTCAATTTTTGTAGACTCTTAAAATTCCCATATATTAAAAAAAAATTCATGGAAATTATGGGTCTTTACACATTGATTTCTACAGGCGGCGAGTGAGTTTCACGACACCTGGTGGGAGTTGTCAGGTTTTTCAGGGAGAATGGAATCCTCGGTCGATTCGTAAAGGACCTCCACTCCTAGATTTGGGAAGTCTAACCTTCCCGTTATCTTCTTTCAAACTAGAAGAAGATGGTATTTCCCCTGAAGGTGCACTACCTTATATAGTGAATGTGTTTCTGGAGGTATTCCCAGATGATTTCATAGGTTTTCCCCTGGAGCAGGATGTGGAGTTTTCAATTGATCATGCACCAGGAAAACTACTGATTTCTCTTCCCCCTTATCGCATGGCCACCACCAAGCTGAGGGAATTAAAGGTACAACTAGGAAAATTAAAATCCAAAGGATGAATTTGCCTGAGGATCTCTCCTTTGTCCACTCTTGTGTTGTTCACAAAAAAGGTTGACAGATCCATCGAGTTGTGCATTGACTACTAGATACTGAATAAGGTAACAATTAAGAACAAATAACCTTCACCTTGAATAGAAGATTTGTTTGATCAGTTGATGGGGGAAAGTGGTTCTCAAAAATAGACTTGTGTTTGAGATATCATTAGATCAGAATGAAGGAGTCAGATATCCCAAAGACAACCTTCTTAAAAAGGTATAGCCATATTGAGTATTTGGTCATGCCCTTTGGATTGACCAATGCTACAACAGTCTTTATGGAACTCATGAACAAGGTCTTCCATCAGTATCTCTACTTCATCGTTGTGGTATCCGTGGATGACATTCTAGTATACTCTGGCTCTGAGGAGGAACACGGACATCACTTGAGGATCGTTTTGGGAACCTTCTAGATCACCTCTTATATGAAATGTTGACAAAGTTCACTATTTGTGTAACGAACCAAAGTTTCATTAATGGAAATCCCTCTTGATCTAATTAAATGTCTCTTTATGTTTATATAAAATGTCAACATCTTTGGTTGTATGTTAAGAATTTTTATCGTTGTTAATATAGCCGTTGAACATTGATCACATGATTAGTATAAATATAGGACTTTAACAAATCCAATTTACTCAGAAAAAAGAAGCGATGGCCTCATCCAGTAGAATTGCTCCATACGAAGCCCATTTGTCGGAGCTCGGAAAAGAGGTGGCATCCTTGGGATTCGCTCTTAACCAAGCCCAAGATGAGATTCATCATGTCAAGATCGAATGAGACCATCTACGGGAGAAGTCAAAGTTGATAGAAATTACCACTCGAGCGATGTTATCTGAGCCACCCCAAGAGTCTGTCACCATCGCACACCTTACCCTTAGGTCTTATGTGGCTGTTTTAAGGGGTTATGTAATGAATCAATAGTACTATGTTCATGTACATTATTTTTTGTATATAATAATGTATATACTTTCTTGTCATAATTGATACATTGTAAATAGTTTTTAAAGTACAAATAGTGTTTTTAATTATTATTTAATTAAGAAATATATTTTATTAAATTAATGGATTTTTTAATTAAATAATATTTTAATAAAATAATATTTTTATTATTAAATTAATTTTTATTAAATATAAATGATCTTATAATTTTATGAATGCAATTGTAATTTTTATTAATATTTGAAAGCCATTTTTGTCAAAACCTGTAAATTTTCGATAAATGTCAGTTTTTATTTTAAAAGTTAAAATTAACATATTTAGAAAATTATTTAGATAAAATAAATGTTATTTCTGGAATTAGGACGTCGAAATTATCCAATAGTGAATTTTTCATAATTTTTTGAGACAGTTAAATTTTTGGGTAAAAATTAAATACCGTTTAAATATATAATGTGTTTTATGACATCATAATGACCCAATAGTGATTTAATAAAATACTATAAGATTTATGTTCGGAAAATATATGTTTTACCATTAAAATAATATGATTTTGGATTTGTTTGACTTATTTTACAAAGCATTAATGGACCCCTCAAGACTTATTAAACGTCTTGTCTTTTTAAATTATTTTCCATGGGGGTGTGACTCACCTCCACAAAAGCAACCCCATTATTTTAAGAAGTTCGGACTTTGGACTTATAAAATATTTTTTTCCTCTTCCCTTTTCCAAAAACCATAGGCAAAAACCATGGGATGGTTTTTTGTTTGGATTAATTTAATATAAGGGGTCCCAAATCTAAATAATAAAGAATTCTCTCACCTTTCCTATATAAACCCACCGAAGATCCCACTTCCTCCTCACCCAAATCCTTTGAAGTTCGTCCAAAATCTACCCCAATATCTCTATAATCCTTCCAAGGTGCCCCAAGCTCCCAAGAAGCCTCTCAAAAGCCTCTCTCTAGCCTTTGGAAGAAGACTTCCAAGTAAGGGTTTTTTCTTCCTTTCTCATTTTTGTCCAATTTTCTTCATATTGTTATACCCTTTTAATTTCAATTATAAATACTGGGGTATGGTTTCAAACCTCTCCCATACTGACCTATTATTTTTTTAATGATGGGATACCCCTTTCTTTCTCATTAAATTCCTCCCATGTACACCTGTTACTATGCCGAAATTCCAAAAGGAACTTTTCTATCCTCTTTTTCATTCAAGAAATACTTTTGTATCATGAATCTAAATTACATTACAATTGTTTGGAAATGTATATATATGACCCCCTTACTATCAATTTCATGTAAATATTATGATACACCCCTTTCTCTCTCATCAACCATTTTTATGAATTCTTATGTCACGCCGTTACGCTGCCGAAATTGCACCGATTTTCTAAGCCAATGCCATTGTGTAGTGAATACCATGCCCATTTCTCCATCAAGGGTATTAAACTTTATGTGCATTTACTTATTTATTATAAAGTTTCATGTATGAATTCCACATTCCTTTATCGTGGAATAAATGATTATGTTTTATGAATCAATGTTTTATGATCCATGTGACACACTAATGCATGAAATGAAATGTTTAAGAAGGGTGCGCCCTTATAGAGCTCCAATGCATTGGGTAAAGTATAGTATCATGATAAGTCATTTGAAATGAGTGTTGAATCATGCTAATTCAAGTGCAACGAGGGTTTACTCATGCTTCATGTGCAATGAGGATTTATTCATTCTCCATGTGCAATGGGCCTTGGCTCATGCTAATTCCATGTTAAGTGTTGTTGCCACATTTCCATGTTATGATTATCATGATTTATCATGCCTTTATGTTCATGTTTCTCTTGTGATCTATTGATATGCCTAATGTCTAACATGTATTGTAATCCTCATGTTATTCCATGTGTATTCCCTTATTGGGCTTTATAGCTCACCCTTTTCTTATGCATGTCCTCAGGTTATCCCATGCAATGCTAAGTACGAGGGAATGTAGTGGTAATGTAAAAGATGTTTTAAATAAAGATGTTGTATTTCATGTTTCAAGTTTTTGTGTAATGATCCTAATCCCAAAATACACTAAACCTCTCAATCTTCTTTGTTGTATCAAGTGAAGTTTTATGTAATAAATCATGTTTAAGTTTGTAATAAAAGTAGGGTTGTCATAATTGGTATCAGAGGATAGGTTTAGTTATTTTTGAGATTAGGATTAGAAAACCCTCGTAAAGCCTTAGATACAAGACTAAGTATAATAAAAACATCCCTAAGTTTTGGTAAGTACTGAGTAAGTGGTTTATCAAACAAATACATCCATGTCTGGATACGAGCAGGTAGAGGCAGCTCTGGCACAGATGTATCCTAGGGGTAAAACCCGAAAACACCGCTTTGAGCTAGAATCAAATAGGAACTGGTACATGACAACGGGCCTTGATTCACTCTTTGTTATGATACTCATGGGGGATATGTTTTAATAAATTCACAATCTTAGTATGAACCCTTATTAAGGGAATTAAAAAAAAATGCCCCTAAGAATATATGTTAGAAAGTAGATCATGAAAAGCCTAGATTGAAGCCTATAGACTCATGAGTTAAGGAAATAAAAGTTTATTTATAAGTCATCAGCTTTTGTATTTGGATTACCATTTATGTGTTACCCCTAAATTTCCTTTTATTCCAGCCAATGGCCAGTAATAGGAGGACTCGGGCTAACAACCGTTGAGAAGATCAGTGTGATGACTGTACTAATGAGATGCCCAATCCAATGGGACTGGGAATCACGAACTTTGTCACGCTTCTCTCTCAGCTAACTCAAGTTTTGAATAGAAACATGGGTCAAGAAGAATTTTCAACCCCCCCAAAGAAAGAACAAGTCGCTATCGAGAGCTTCATGAGAAAAAGGCCTCATACCTTTAATGGATCATCTCATCCCACGATCGATGAACAATGGATCAACTCCATTAAAAATATATTCTCAATACTTCAATGTTCTAAACAAGAGAAGGTTCTCCTAGCGGCTTATCGTATGAAGGTTGAATCTGATAAATGGTGGACGTTGATTAAAAATACGAAGCCTGAGGAGGATATCGAGGTGTTGGAAGGGAAGGATTTACGAAAGATGTTTTTCGATAAATATTTTCCGTGCACCCTCCTGCTTAATATGAAAAGGGACTTCCTTTCCATCAAGTAAAAAGATGAAGAATCTATTGGAGCATATGAGGAAAACTTCACAAGGCTTGCATGATATGCTTCCGGCTTTGTTGTTACCCCAGAATGCAAAGTTGACCACTTCTTTGGTGGGCTGAAGCCTAGCCTGTGGAAAGCATTGGTGATCTGTGACTTCGACAGCTATGATGAAATTGTCTGATGTGCCCTCAAGGTCAAAATGTCGATCGGAGAATCACTGGGGTATCATGAGGATAAGAAGAGTAAGGTGGAATTCAATACTGGTGGTCCGATGGATAAATCCAACGGTGCTAAGAAGATCCAGCACCCCACTTGCCAAAAGTGCGGAAAGAAGCACCCTGGGAATTGTCTCAAGGGGACGAGGAAATTATTTAGGTGTGGAAGAGAAGGGCACCAAGCTGTTAACTGTCGGCAAGAAAGGCCCGCGACTGCAACAGAGGAGAGGAATGCTCCGTTCAAACCTCAATGCGTTGTTAAATGCTACAAATTCAAAGAACCGGGGCATTTTTCAAATCAGTACCCTAATCCAAGGGTTTTCGGAGGCAACCAACAACCTCCAAGGCAGCAAGGAAGAGCTTTTTCCATCACTTCTGCCAAAGTGAACCCCAACAACGAAGTGGTGACATGTACGCTAGTTATTCATTCAAGAATAGCGAACGTACTTTTTGATTTAGGTTCTATGAATTATTTTATATCTCAAAAGTTTAGTAGAACAATCCCAACACCACCACAAATCATGGAAGTGAAGATGTCAGTGAGTACGACAAATGGGGAAATCATTATATCCCAGGAATATAAGTCCTCCCCGGTTTTAATCTGTGGATTGAATTTCTCGGCGAACCTCATTATACTCCCTCTGGTGGAATTTGATGCAATTCTTGGCATGGATTGACTTTCCTTATATAGAGCCAACATAAATTGTCTGGAGAGGGAAATCACACTCCATATGGAGAATCAACCCCCTATTCTTTACAAGTGTAAGGAGGAAGATGAATCTACTTTAGCTCCATCATCTCAAGCATGGATATTACTGCCCTATGAGCATGCGTATCTGGATCATATGATTGAGTCAAAGGAAGAAACCATCCTTGAAGAAATACCTATTGTGAGGGAAATCACGGAAGTGTTTCCCGAGGAACTGCCTGGCCTTCCTCCTAGAAGAGATGTTGGATTCTCAATTGAACTTATACCCAGGGCATTACCAATATCCAAGACTACATATAGAATGGCTGTTGTAGAGCTTGAAGAGATGAAGAAACAACTATAGGAGAATCTGGATAAAGGGTTTATACACCCAAGTGCTTCACTATGGGGTGCACCAGTCCTCTTCGTCAAGAAGAAGGATGGGTCAATGCGCCTTTGAATTGATTATCATGAGCTCAAAAAAATCACGATAAAGAACAAGTATCCTCTCCCACGAATCGATGACTTATTTTATCAACTGCGTGGAGCACAATACTTCTCCAAGGTAGATTTGCGATCGACATATTATCAAGTAAGGGTGAAGAAGGAAGATGTCCTTAAGACTTCTTTTCGTACAAGATACAGGCACTATGAATTCATAGTAATTCCTTTAGGACTCACCAATTCTCCAGCAATCTTCATGGACTTAATGAATAAAGTCTTTATAGATTACCTCGAAAAATTTGTGGTAGTCTTTATAGATGATATTATAATATACTCCAAAACCAAGGAGGATCATGAGGAGCATTTATGAATTGTACTAGAGACTTTGAGCAAGGAGAAGCTCTATGAAAAGTACAGAAAGTGTGAGTTCTGGTTGAAGGAGGTCTCATTATTGGGCCATATCATCACAATCAATGGGATATCTGTGGATCCCTCCAAAACAGATGCAATTGAGGGATGGCCGAGACCAACATCGGTAACAGATATCTGTAGCTTCTTGGGGTTAGTTGGATATTATCGACGATTTGTGAGGAATTTATCATGATTTTCCAATCCTCTTACCAAGATAACTCAGATGGGAGTAAAGTTTTCTTAGAGCGATGAATGCGAAGAAAGCTTCAAGGAGTTGAAAAGGAGGCTTATCACTGTGCCCATTCTCACTTTACCCACAAGTGGGGAACTTTTTGTGGTATTCATTGATGCTTAAAACAAGGGCTTAGGTTGTGTGATGATGTATAATGATAAAGTGATATCCTATACCTCAAGGCAGTTGAAAATCCATGAGCTAAACTATCCAACGCATGATCTAGAGTTAGCAGTGGTGATATTTTCCTTGAAAATCTGGCGGCATTATCTCTATGGAGAGAAATGTGAGATATATACTGACCACAAGAGTCTTAAATATATATTCACACATAAAGAGCTTAATATGCGCCAGAGAATATGGATAGATCTCATCAAGTATTATGACTGTTCAATCCATTATCACCCTGGTAAAGCGAACAAGGTGGCAGATGCCCTAAGTAGAAAGGACCCAACGATTCAATCAATGATGAGAATTGAGAAGGATCCAATCTTCTTAGACTTGATGAAGATGGACATGAGAATCATAAATAAGGGAACATCATCAATCCTTTCACAAATGACTGCTCAACCGTCTCTTTTGGAAAGGTTAAAGGATTCTCAAAAGGATGATGTGGGAATTCAAGAAAAAGTGGAAGCTATCAAAAAGGGTAAATCCTTGGAGTTTAATGTTAATGAAGAAGGAATTGTGAGATTTGGGAAAAGACTATGTGTTCCATCAAGTCCGGAGCTGAAGAATGAACTTTTGGATGATGCATAGAGTTCAAATTTCTCTATTCACCCAGGGAGCAAAAAGATGTATCGAGATCTCTGAGAAAACTTTTGGTGGGATAATATGAAAAATGAGATCACTGAATATACATCAAAGTGCCTGGTGTGCCAGCAAGTGAAGACAAAGAGGAAAAAGTCTACGGGGATGATGCAACCATTGCCCATACCAGAATGGAAATGGGAGAACATCACCATGGACTTTGTCACCGGACTTCCGAGGACATCCAAAGGCAACAATACAATCTGGGTTATTGTGGATCGTCTTACAAAGACTGCACACTTCATTACTATTCAGGATGATTTCTCATTGGATAAACTAGCACAGATATATATCAGGGAATTGGTAAGGTTTCATGGAGTACCACTATCTATTGTGTCTGACCGAGATCCAAGATTCACCTCTAAGTTTTGGAAGAGTCTTCAACATGCTCTGAGTACTGAACTGAACTTCAGTACGGCCTATCATCCTCAAACTGATGGCCAATCCGAGTGGACAATCCAAACACTTGAGGACATGTTGAGAGCATGCTCAATGGACTTTAAAGGAGGATGGTATCAACATCTTCCTCTGGTTGAGTTCTCTTATAATAACAGTTTCCACTCGAGCATCAAAATGGCACCATATGATGCCCTATATGGGAAAAGATGCAGAACACCGACATCTTGGGATGAGGTCAGAGAACGTAAGCTGCTTGGACTAGAAATGGTCGAAGAAATGTTGGAGAAGGTAAAAACTATTCAGCAGCACATCAAGACAGCCCAGAGTCATCATAAGAGTTATGAAGATAACTATCGATGAGACCTTGAGTTTAAAGTTGGAGACATAGTTTTTCTATGCATATCTCCGTGGAATAAGGTCATGAGGTTCGTAAATAAAGGGAAGTTAAGCCCAAGGTACATCGGCCCCTTTGAGATTCTTGATTGTGTCGAGGATGTGACCCATCGACTAACACTTCCACCTATCATGACCAAAGTACATGATGTCTTTCATGTATCCCTCTTAAGTAAGTACATACCAGACCCTTCACATGTACTCTCTTCTAAGGTGTTACAATTGGAAGATGATCTTTCTTATGAGGAGCAACCAGTGAAGATATTAGATCATAGAGAAAAAGTTCTACGAAATAAGATGATGCCCCTCATCAAGGTGTTGTGGCGAAACCACAAGTTTGAAGAAGTGACTTGGGAATCAGAGGAAATGATGAAGCTGAGTTACCAACATCTATTTTAGTGTGGGAAAAGGAAAATTTCAAGGGCGAAATTTCTTAAGGGGGGAATATTGTAAAGACCCAAAGTTTCATTAATGGAAATACCTCTTGATCTAATTAAATGTCTCTTTATGTTTATATAAAATGTCAACTTATTTGGTTTTATGTTAAAAATTTTGACCATTACTAATATAGCCATTGAACAGTGATCACATGATTAATATAAATATAGTACTTTAAAAAATCCAATTTACTCAAACAAAAGAAGCGATGGCCTCATCCAGTAGAATTTCTCCATACGAAGCCAATTTTTCGGAGCTCGGAAAAGAGGTGGTGTCCTTAGGCTTCAATCTTGACCAATCCCAAGCTGAGCTTCATCATGTCAAGCTCGAACGAGACCGTCTATGGGAGAAGTGGAAGTTGATAGACATTACCACTTGAGCGATGTTATCCGAGCCACCCCAAGAGTCTGTCACCATCGCACACCTTACCCTTAGGTCTTATGCGGCTGTTTTAAGGGGTTATGTAACGAATCAATAGTACTATGTTCATGTACATTATTTTTTGTATATAATAATGTATATACTTTCTTTTCATTATTGATACATTGTAAATAGTTTTTAAAGTACAAATAGTGTTTTTAATTATTATTTAATTAAAAAATATATTTTATTAAATTAATGGATTTTTGAATTTAATAATATTTTAAAAAAAATATTATTTTTATTATTAAATTAATTTTTATTAAATATAAATGATCTTATAATTTTATGAATGCAATTGTAATTTTTATTAAGATTTGAAAGCCATTTTTTTCAAAATTCGTGAATTTTCGATAAATGTTGTTTTTTATTTTAAAATTGAAAATTAACATATTTAGAAAATTATTTAGATAAAATAAATTTTATTTATGGAATCATGACGTCGAAATTATCCAATGGTGAATTTTTCATAATTTTCTGAGACAGTCAAATTTTTGGGTAAAAATTAAATACCGTTTAAATATATAATGTGTTTTATGACATCATAATGACCCAATAGTGATATAATAAAATACTATAAGCTTTATGTTCGGAAAATATATGTTTTACCATTAAAATAATGTGATTTTGGGTTTTTTTGACTTATTTTACAAAGCATTAATGGACCCCTCAAGACTTATTAAACATCTTGTCTTTTTAAATTATTTTCCATGGGGGTGTGACTCACCTCCACATAAGAAACCCCATTATTTTAAGAAGTTAGGACTTTGGCCTTATAAAATATTTTTTTCATCTTCCCTTTTCCAAAAACCATGGGCAAAAACCATGGGATGGTTTGTGGTTTGGATTAATTTAATATAAGGTGTCCCAAATCTAAATAATAAAGAATTCCCTCACCTTTCCTATATAAACCCACCCAAGATCCCACTTTCTCCTCACTCAAAGCTTTTAGAGTTCGTCCAACCTCTGCCCCACTCTCTCTATAATCCTCCCAAGGTGCCCCAAGCTCCCAAGAAGCCTCTCACAAGCCTCTCTCTAGCCTTTGGAAGCACACTTCCAAGTAAGGGTTTTTTCTTCCTTTATCATTTTTGTCCAATTTTCTTCATATTGTTACGACCTTTTAATTTCAATTATAAATGCTGGGGTATGGTTTTTAACCTCCCCCATACAGCCCTCTTATTGTTTTAATTATGGGATACCCCTTTATCTCTTATTAAATGCCTCCCATGTACACCCATTATTATGCCGAAATTCCAAAAGGAACTTCTCTCTCCTCTTTTGCATTCAAGCAATACTTCTGTATCATGAATCTAAATTCCATTAAAAATGTTTGGACATGTATCTATATGACCCCCTTAATTTCCATTTCATGTAAATATGATGAGACACCCCTTTCTCTCTCATCAACCATTTTTATGAATTCTTATGTCACGCCGTTACACTGCTAAAATTGCACCGATTTTCTAAGCCAATTCCATTGTGTAGTGAATACCATGCCCATTTCTCCATCAAGGGTATTAAACTTTATGCACATTTACTTATTGATTATAAATTTTCATGTATTAATTCCACATTCCTTTATCGTGGAATAAATGATTATGTTTTATGAATCAATGTTTTATGATCCATGTGGCACACTTATGCATGAAATGAAATGTTTAAGAAGGGTGCGTCATTATAGCACTCCAATGCAGTGGGTAAAGTATAGTATCATTATACGTCATGTGCAATGAGTGTTGACTCATGCTAATTCAAGTGCAACGAGGGTTTACTCGTGCTTCATATGCAATGAAGATTTACTCATGCTCCATGTGCAATGGGCCTTGGATCATGCTAATTCCATGTTAAGTGTTGTTGCCACATTTCCATGTTATGATTATCATGATTTATCATGACTTTATGATCATGTTTCTCTTGTACTTTATTGATATTCCTAATGTCTAACATGTATTGTACTCCTCATGTTATTCCATGTGTATTCCCTTACTGGGCTTTATAGATCACCCTTTTCTTATGCATGTCCTCATGTTATCCCATGCAATGCTAAGTACAAGGGAATGTAGTGGTCATGTAAAGGAAGTTTTCAATAAAGATGTTTTATTTCATGTTTCAAGTTTTTATGTAATGATCCTAAGCCCCGAAGACACTAAACATCTTGATCTTCTTTATTGTATCAAGTGAAGTTTTATGTAATAAATCATGTTTAAGTTTGTAATAAAAGAAGGGTTGTCATAATTTGGATCCGGTAAGTGATATTTCTGGGGCATGTGATCTCCAAGAAGGGTGTTTCAGTAGACCCCAAGATGATTAGGGCGGTTATGTCATGGGATCAGCCAAAGAATGTGTTCGAGATTAGGAGTTTCCTTGGCCTAGCTAGTTATTACAGGCGATTCGTTCGAGGTTTTTCTTGGCTTGATTCACCAATGATTGTGCTCACCCAAAAAGGGGTGTAGTTTATATGGGGCCCAAAATGTGAGGCATCATTCAAGGAGCTGAAGAGGAAATTGACTACCGCACCATGCTAATTTTTCTAGAGGTTGTAAAAGGGTATGTGGTCTATTGTGATGCTTCAATTATTGATATTGGGTGCGTACTTATATCAGATGATCAAGTGGTGGCGTATGGCTCTCGCCAACTCCGACCAAACAAAAAGAACTAACCAATTCATGACTTGGAGTTGGTAGTGGTGATACATGATTTAAAGACTTGGTGTCACTACCTCTTTGGGGGGAAGTTTGTGGTCTACTCTGATCACAAAATCATGGCCTATATCTTCTCGCAGAAGGACCTCAACTTGAGGCAGTGTCATTGGATCGAGTACTTGTAGGGGTTTGACTTTTACTTTGTCTATACCCTGGGAAATAGAAATGTGGTGGCTGATGCATTGAGTAGAAGAGTTCCAATGTAGGCTTTTATGGAGTCTAGTGATGAGTGGACATTGATGGGGATCTTTTCTCAGATGCATGTGGAGGCTAGGGAGCACAGTGGAGGTGCATTCTTGGAAAGCATCCAGTTGAATCCTCTATTAGATTTGATTTAGTGGAAACAGACCAATGATGAGCTTTGTCTGGGGTCAAAGCATTTTCTTCATGGTGGGGAGACATCCTTTGATTGGTCATTTTCTCCCGAGGGCATCTTGTTCTTCCATGGCCAGTCAGTAGTGCCGTAATATCTAAGTAAGGTGGTGATGAAGGACAGCCATCGGTCCCAGTGGGATGTCTATCTCAGTTCCATTAAGATGTATTATGATGTCTGTCAGTATTTTTGGTGGCCTAGTATGAGACGAGACATAGTGGACATTGTGTTGAGATGCTACACATGCAAGCAGGTTAAAGAAGAGTATCAAAGGCCCTCCAGTTTGCTCCATCCATTACCCATTCCTACCTGGAAGTGGGACGAGGTCACCATGTAATTAATTGTTTGATTACCTCATACACCTCAGGGTAAGAATGAAATTTGGGTGGTGATTGATCGTCTAACTAAATCAGCCCACTTAATTTCGATCAGAGATATGGATAAAGTGGATGAGTTGGGACATTTATATCCTCAGGAGGTGGTGAGACTCCAGGGCGTGTGATTAACAATTGTCATAGGTAGATATTTTTTTTTCAATTATCAGTTCGGGGAAGGCCTTCAGAAGGCCTTGGGGTCTTAGATTAAGATGAGCACATCTTACCATCCTCAGATGGATGGTCAAACAAAGTGGGCAAATTATATTTTGGAGGACATGCTCTGGGCATGTGTCCTAGACTTTGGAGGTCCTTGGGATTTCCATTTGGGGTTGGTTGAGTTTTTATTATAATAACAGATACCAATCCTTGATTTGAATGGATCTTTTTGAGGCGCTCTATGTTCGACCTTGTCAATCCGCCCTGTGTTGAGATGTGGTAGGTGAAACCTCACTGCTGGGGACAAGTATGGTGTAGGATACATCTGAGAAGGCTAGGTTGATCAAGAATCATTTATTGACAGATCTAATTCACTATAAATCATATGCTGTCCGGAGGCATTGAGACCTAGAGTTCTCTGTGGGTGGCAGGGTATTCTTAAATGTGGCCCCTCGCCTGGGCCACTGTCGATTAAGGAAGCAAGGGAAGATGACGTTGCAGTATGTCGGGACCTTTGAGGTCATAAAGCATATTGTCAAGGTGGAATATAGGTTTGATTTACCTTCTCAGTTGACATCCATCCATGATTTCTTCTATGTCCCCTAGTTAATGAAATAAAATCTATATCTATCCCATGTGCTGAGTTGGGAGGAACTGGATATAGAGCATGACTTGTCTGTTGTTGAGCGGCTGGTGAAAATAGTGAACTCCCAGTAGAATTTTCTTTGGGGGAAGACCATTCTGTTGGTCCGGGTGATTTGGTATCATGAGAATGATACACATGTAACATGTGAGTGGAAGTCATGGGTCAAGGAAGAGTACCCATTCTTGTTTTCCAATCAAGCTTCATGTTGACTTTTTGAGGTGGAAAGTCTTTCATGGTGGGGATAATTTTCACATAAATGACTTATATTAAATTTAAATTTCATTTAATTTCCATTAATTCTTTGTTTTGGGGGTTTCCTAAGTTTTTTTGGAGGAAAGGGTGAGTTTTCATGATTTGGGCCAAACCGTGGGCCCATTTCCAGATTTAAAAACCTATTTTGATTCATTTATAACTATTTCATTTTTTAATATTTTTCACCCATTCAAATTTCTAAATGGCCTTCCCTGACCTTTTAAAATCAAAATTTTAATTTGGACCCGTTAGTAATCCATAATAATGGTGGATTTGTGTTTTTATTTAATGAATTCTGCCAGCCCAAAAGCCCATTTTCAGTTTAATTTTTTTTTTATAAAATATTCAATTTTAATGATTTTTCAGTGATTTCAAGTCTCATACAATACCACTAAACCCATCCACTCACCCATTATCCTACCACCCTATTTAGAGCTCGTATTCATCATGATTTAGTAAAGAACATCACATGGTGTCTGAAATCATCCATATTTGAAGAAGTAACTTCTTTCCTTCAAAACTCTTTCAATTCTTAATAATTTCCCCCATTTTATTTCTCACATGACTTCATAAGACTTATTCAAACCTCATATTCATTTTTTTCTATTTTGAAATTAAGCTATTGGTGTATTTGGGGCGATTTTTTAAGATCCCTTAAGTATGTGGGTTTCCTTCATTCTTCCTCCCAGTTACATAGGGTTTTCATTCCTTTTGGTTAGGGTTTATTCCAATTATTCTTGATTTTTCTAATGTCCAGATGGTAGGGTTTAGAAACTAGGGTTTAAGTTTGGGTTTTCTTGGCCTATTCTTGTGGTTTTAGGCTTGATCTAGGTCCCTCTTGGTGCGGCGGTGGTGCGATTTTATTTTCGCACAAAGAATAAAGGGTTTTCATTAATTTGGAAGGTGATTCCATTTTTATGAAATATTTGTGTGATAGAATTATATATTTATCATATTTTCAGGTTTATCTCATTTAATTATTTTTACAAAAATTAGTTTTAGTGTAGGTTGTATTACAAATGAATTTTAAATGTAAATTTTATTTGAAATTAGGGGTTTTTCATTGAAATGTTTTGTTGGTTTATTTGGGGTTTACCTATAAATACTAAATTGATTTTGTTAAACTAAGATAAGGATTCCAATCATGTTTTTAATATTAATCCCTTTTGGTTGTTGATGTGAAAATGGGTTTTAATGGTATTGGTGGAACATTTTAACTTTAAGTGCCATGTTTGTGTGTAAATGGAGGTTTTACAAAGTTATATTTTTTTGGTACACATGGGGCTGCCATAAAATTGATTTTATGGTTTCATTGAAATGTATAGGGAATAATTTTATGTTTTGGTAACCTAAAATTGTGCACATAGTGTAAAATTTAGGGTTTTCAAGGTTTTTTTGGGTGCAAAACAACATTGGATTTTGCGAAAATGTTTCATTTAAAAATCCATGTTTTTGTTGTGTGTTTTATGTGATTTAAAATGTGTATAGTTACTATACTGATTTTATATGAATATTAGTGGTGTTTCATATGAATATGGATTTATGTAGCATGTTGAAATTATTTGAGCATAAAGGGGTAATCCCAGGTACCTAGGTGGGGTGGATATGTACAAGTACGACTAGTGGATTAGATGGATTTTCCCCTGTTTCACTTAGAATTTGGATAAAGAAAAATATAAATAAACAATATTGATGATGATTGGGTACCACTAGTTTATGTTTATGTTCCCTACTAGTGTATCATGAATGAGAACAAACTTTACTTTGGTTACTTTACACCAAGGTACGAGGTACATGGGGCCCGAGACTATCTACTACCCAGGGGTGTTCTCGATTTTGTTTCTCATTGGATATGTGGTATTTTCCCTTGTATTTTTGTGTGTTTAAAATTAAATTATAGTATCTAACATTACCATTTAAATGTGTTAACATTATGAATGTTTTATCTTGAAAACTATTTTCAATTGAAAGTTTCATTTCTTTGAATTTGTCACTGTTTTTCATTGCATATTAAAACTACTTGCTTCTTCACATTGTATTGCATGTACTTTGGAATCATTGGGTGGAATCCTATTGGTCATATATCACACCTTACATACACCCCTTGGGTGTAAGTATACTTTATTATTCTTGACTCAGGTATATGAAAGACTTCGGGTGATGGAAGTTCAGGGTGTTAGTTCCCATCCTTGGGGTAGAGTTGTGGAGACGACTTGTGGGTGATGACCCCTTGTTGTGTGGAGTCCATGGGGATGTTTTGAAGCTTTTTCTTTGTGTATTGGGACCTTTTGTATTTCATTTGAGTGTATATATTCAGTTCTGGATTTCTGTATAAACCTTGATGGTATGAATTTTTCATATTTAGTTTGCCAAATGTTTTTTATGTTTTATGCATACACATTCAGTAAAATCATTCCCAAACCAAGATAAATGATACATGGGAACTTGTGAAAGCCCGTGGGGATAGGGAACAACCTTTTAGCATTTATATGGGCCAGGTTTGGTTCCAGTATTGGTGGTGACCAGATTCGGTTCATGATAGTTTTGTTCCCTCCATACAATTATTCATTTTTCCTCTTAAATTACTCGATATATTCTCTTATTTTCCATAGATAAAATGTAAAACCCTTACACTTGTTTGGTTCATGTAACTATTTATATTTTTATAAAACATGTTTATATTAGAAATTTTTTTATTATTAAGGGATTGAGGTATTCCCATGTGATGTTTGGGAGGAACGAGATAGAGTTTAATTGATATTACATATGTTATATCCATTAATGGAATAGAAACATATGTTAATCCATGAAAAGGGATTGGCAGAGGGGTGGATCCCCTTCCTGAATATTCACGGTGTGTCACCAAATATCACATAAAAAACAACCAATAAGGCTTCATAAAAGTTATTATTTGTTTAGAAAACTGTAAAGGAGTCCTAAAATAGTTCTAGGGAACACACATTGAATAGTACTGTTCATAGATCCTCCTTGTCTCTTAGTCACATAAAGATCCATTTCTTTGTCATTTTTCCATATAATTGTGTTTCATCTATTCAATTAGAATCTAGTTGTAAGGATGTCCTCCCATCTTCTACTTTCTTTGATATATCCCACTATAATGAAATTTCTTATCATCTATGTGGTTTTACCAATATTCAGGGTGTTCACATGATTTTATTACTTCAAATCGATTAGCTAAAATAAATTTTGGTATTGAGTGAGTGGAATTTTAGGACTATAAAATAGATGGTTATAATAAATCCTAAAATTTTGATGTATTTTATTGATTTGTGCATTTCCCAAATATTCTGAATTTTTTACGTGTAGGACTTAAGATAATAAATTAAACAAAAAGTCCCTAATTCATTAAATTGAACCTCTAAATGGGCCACTAACATCCGATTAGAGAGTATATTGGGATTTTATCCACACATGGGGTGTTCATGACCTCTTAATTAAATTGAAAAAGACAAAGAGGTGACTCTATGTGTGCCATTAACATGAAATGTGACAATGTGGGCATGATCGAGACTATAACCACCAATTGAGGTGTGATTCACATTAGAGTAAAATTTGAGTACATAATGAGGATTCCATTGGGGTTATTGGGACATGAGATATGATAGTGGGGGAGTTAACATGCATGTCTAAGATTTATTCAATGATCCAGATACGTGATTATTTTACGAGAATTAGTGATTTAGAAGTTAAATAAATTTTATTTGTTAGATCGATGGGTTTTACGTTGGGGATTATTTTTGGATTAGTTAATGTTAAATGAGTTTGATAAAACTATGAGTTCTTTAGGATTAAACCTAATGTATGATGAGATAAATGAAATTTATTGATGAATTTTATATTGGATTAAGTGGTAATAAATTTTTAGAATACCAAGGGTGATACCCCTTTGTTTTGGCTATGAAACCTAAGCCTTTGTGAGATTAATTAGTGACCACATAGTCACCATGAGGGGGTATGGGGTGGTGAATTAGGTGTGAAAAACTATTACTAACTATGTTCAACATAAATTCTTAACTTTATAATTTTTATCAACACACTACTATTTGTGTGGATGTATAAATCGTTACTAAATTCCCTATCATAAACTCTTCCATTATACTATACAGATAATGTAAGGTAAAAATCACACATTTATATTTATACATATCATCATAAAGATAAAACCCATTTCATTTTGTTTATACAAACCAACATAGATTCACCACTACATTAAACAAATTGGTGAAAAAGTCACAAGATGAATGTAATTATACACCCTAGTAATCAATCCTTAATTTGACCAAGGTTCTACACCCCACCCACCAAAATTTCTATAATACATGGTCTTACACCCCATTTTTCCTTCTTCTTCACTTCCTTGACTAGATATACACTTTACTCATTGACCCTCTTCAGTAACTGGTTATAAAACCAATTTACAAGATCGTTCTCTTCATTATAATGATCTAGTAGTAAAAATGTTATCTTTCTCCATCATACTGATCATCCTAAAAAATCTTGTATGATTAGACTTACTTCTGTACAACATAATGATCTTAAAAAACATATTTTAACAAGTTTATTGTTTTTGAATATTATTCACACTAGATAAAGTGGTATCTAGATCAATTGAATACCCATCCATCTGGATCATTATGTCTAAATACTATTCCAGAACATATTCTTCTAAAATGATTCATTCCTATTCATTTTCTTTTGTAATGTTGTGCATCCCATAAACAAACTCTAACTCAAATAACCATATTAGGGACTCATCAAATTTTACCTGTATGATCCTCTGATTGTATTATTTGGAGTCTAATTCATCTCATTGATATTTAGTACCTCTCTCATTATTTTATATTAATAAAATTAAGTGAATAACCATTTATATACACGATCCTCCTCCAAAATATATATTAAACACAGAAGAATAATTTTAAATATCCTACAAAATTAGCATCTTGATTTTACTACTTTTAGTATCCTTATGAAGACATCCTAACCTCACTTCCCCTGAAACATAGCATAAAACATCTCTAACATTTCCTTAAATCTCAGTTTCAAAAACATAAAAAATATTCCTTATAAACCTATTATATTAATGATATTTTCTTTAAAATATTGATAATATATAACACAAAATCATGAATCCAAATAAAAATTCACTAAATTTATGCATATCAATTCTAAAACTCCTTCTGTTTAACATGGTAATATTTTTCTTGATTTCATTCAATTGATAAGTCAAATGTTCTCTTTGATTTATATAAAATTAACTCACAAAGGTTATTCTTGATTTTATTTTGTTGAACTAAAAAAATTCATTCCAAATTCACTTCATTTTAAATGTTAACATTTCTTCCATATTTATTTTAGTTGAAAATACAACTTTTCTATTGAATTTATTCATTTGAACTCATAATATTTATTTAAAATTTCTATAAGTTAAACTCACAAATATTCTTATAAATTACCTATAGTTGTACATAAAAATTTTCTTCAAGATTTATTTTAGTTGAACCTAAAAATAACATTAAATATGTTTATTCTACAAACCAAAAAAAGATAATGTTCATTTAATGAATCTTATTTTATATTTTTATTTGGCTAGATTAATTATCTAACTAAATATTTTAGATTCATCCTATTTTCAACATACTAAGTCTTATTCCAAAAAATCAACTTTCACAACAAAAATAACCTAAAATTGAATAAAATTTTATCTTTATTAGAGTCATATTTCTTCCATAAATAAATAGAAAAACCATCTCATGGATTCTACATCTAAAAACCCCAAGGTTGGGGATTTATATCATGTGATTCTATATATAATTAATATTATTCTTCATATATTGCAACATGTATATTGGGTGATCATTATAAATAATCCTTCTATTATATCTTTATAGAGGTGATACATTATATTCAATTTTCATGACCATTTAAGTAACTCATATTGCATGTTTAGGTAAACCTACATTCCACTTGAAGGAATCATGTGGAATTAATCACTTATTTATTCCACATTTTACTTTCAATTATACTGAAATATTTTATCTTCACTATCATTATTTGGAAGTATTTACCTTCACACATAATTCTTTCAAATGATCCTTTATTTATGCTATCCAAAACATGTGAAGATATAAGGATGAATTTTCTTCACTCATTAATTATATAAATTGGTTTATGAATATTTTTCATCCCAAGACACCCTATCCCTTTGGATCCCCATTACAACATTATTTCACCCATGGTTTTATAATTGTAAATCTTTATGGGCCACATGGATTTATTCAAATAAATTTTATATTTCCTGTTATGTGGTAGTTTCTTCTTAATTTTTCCATGGTTCATTCTGATGTCTTCTTCACTTTTCTTTCCAACTACTCCACCCAGGAAAATAGTTTCCCACATTTATAAGGAGTGTGTCCTGTGAAGTTACTTCTCCCATAAAAAAATATTACATCAATAAGTTACTCTTATGTTGAAAAATTTTAGGAACATTATATTTTCATGGAACATGAGTGTAGTCATAATTCAGAATAAATTTTATTTATACTGAAATGATAGCTTTCTATCTATATTTTTGTTCACATTTCTTCATTATCTATAGCCCTTTTTCCATTATATGTAATTGAGTTATGGTAGGTAATTTTAAACCAACATAAACCATCATGATAAAAACTTATTTTAATGTTTTAATAGACCATATATAGATATTTTAATATTTTTGATGATAATATATTATTCATATTCTGTGAACTCTAGTTTTTTATAGCTGGATTCTTTTTACCATTCCCCTCACTCCCCATAAATGTAAGACATCTACAATTACTGATGGTTCAAATGTTATGAGAAAAATCCCTAGAAAGTTGTTTAAAATTTTCATCACATCAACAGTAGCCAAAACTATCATTTTCATCCACTGTGATTTATTCTAGTAGGTGGATGTATCTTATTATTCATTAAAACTGGATAATTTATCTAGAACATCATTATGTGGACATCATCATCTACTTCTTTCTCCAAACATTATGTAATTGGTCAGTTTATCACTTTTCATTAACCATCATCGTGCTAGACTATAAACTAAACTATTTATTATTAATTTTTTTTCATACATAATCTTTATAATGATGGTTTAACTTTTTATTATCAGATGATAATTCATCTGATTCATTAACGTTCCACCAAATATTTTATTGAGTATTTATAGAAATTTTACAATGTATAAAATCATTATTACTTCCAATTTTCTAATCATTATGTTATGGATCGACTTGACTCCATGTTTTTAAATTTTATTTCCAACTCAAGATTCATAAAACCTAAAACGTTCATTTTTACTTTCAAATAACATCGATTTACATTCACATTATCCATTTAACTATAAAAAATTTGTCCATGCATCTTCCTATCATTTTTAAGAAAGATGTCAAGATCTTTTATTCTTTGTGATATTACTTATAACTGAGGGGTCATGATTTCAAATATTTATTTCAGTGCAGGGAATAAATCCCTAATATTAACATTTTCAAAAAAAATTATTTTCAATATTTCATCTAAATGGTCAAACATTTATTCAAAATGTAGTAAAATTTCTTCTATACCATCAAAAAGTTTAGTGATAGTTTTATCAAAACCTAATTTCTTAACCAATGATTCCACTGGTGATTTGGTTTCCTTATTGAGCTATAATTTATTTTTATAAATTCTCTTCAAGAAAGAAAATAAATATATGAAAACATTAACAAGAACATACATCAGATGATCATTAATTTATTATTAAATATACTTAAGTATTTTAATAGATTCATTCCCACCAAATAAATAGATATATGTTTGAAAAGGATAATATATACCAACATTTTCAATTTTACTTACATAGTATTTGAAATATAAAATTGGTTGATCCTCCTTTAGCTAATTTTTAGAGTTATACTATCATTGATTCTAAGAATATTTATTCATTAAATT
Source organism: Viscum album (assembly GCA_963277665.1). Taxonomy (NCBI): domain Eukaryota; kingdom Viridiplantae; phylum Streptophyta; class Magnoliopsida; order Santalales; family Viscaceae; genus Viscum; species Viscum album. The sequence continues at coordinate 204,065,982 of OY728159.1, read as the reverse complement.
TTTTATGTTTATGTATGAAATAACTATATTGATACAACCAAAATTATAATTCTTTATTCTCATGTCATTATTATCTTCAATAATATACGAAGGGATAAACGTAATTTAAAATAGTTTAACAAAACAATTAGTAAACTTATAGATCCCAATAGAGGTAACATATCCCTCTGTAAAAAAGTTTGATTCATAGAGGATCATGTAGTCACCCTGAGGGGATGAGGTGAATCAAGTGTGACTAAATTTTAACAATTAAGAACAAAAAATATTCTTCAATCCATTATATGGATTCAACCTATATTATAAATTATAGTGTATGGATCCTTTATCAGTTTTCCTTCACTAACGCTTACCTTATAATATGTGGATAATGTAATGGAAAGAAAACAATGGGAGTTTGGGAATGAGCATTGACATGAGAAAATTTTCTATAGGTTTTCAATGTTTCAATGTTTTTATATTTGTGGTAAATGTATTTGATCTACTACAGATGTATTAATTTCCTACCTTTTAGTATATAGTTCCTTTGTAATATACTATATTATTGGTATTATTTTTAAATACATTGCTAGATGTTTTTAATAATTATATATCTTTATGGTAATATGTTTTCCATTGTTATTTCCTCCATTATTTACGATGATATGTGTTTATAGTATACCCATAATATAACATTAGACCCACACTTCTAGTTTGATATATCTTTCATACATGAAGGAGAATAGTAGGTCAAGTGGATAATTGTTTTTCATCAATTTATTAGTGGCCTTAGATAGCTGTAAGATGAAAAAATTGTATCAAATACAATACCCAACCGAAAGAAGAGTGTTGTTGGTTGGGACTGAAGTGTGCGGTCCATAGTGAGAAAACTATAATTTAAAGGGATAGATTGCCTGAAATCCCTATAAAATCAAGACATAAATGAATAAATGTTACCACCTATTTCAAAAATGTGTACCATTATTTTCAGGATCATAATGGATATGAACACTTTTATTAAGAGTACATGGCATAGATTAGTCATTCATATGGGTGACATCTTAGGATGTTTCCCAAGGCATGTGTGACTGAGGAAAACCCACATCGAAATAACATGTGATGGAATATAGGGATAGTAACTAGTATGATAGATGATGTTTTTGGTTAATAGCCTATGTAATTTTGGGAAGGAACAAATTGTATTATAGGAGACCCATTGGACTATATGACTATGTCCATAGACCAAGAATTGATAGGTCTATAAAATTAGTATTAGTTTCCATTCAAATTTTGATTATATGGGTATTTTGGATAAGAGTTAAGAAATTTTCAAGATATGGTATAGAACACAGCTCAAGGAGAAGTGTGCCCATGGATGAGGGAAGTCCACATTCCCTGGGATATGATTTTATTTCCTGATATTCATTTTTACCACTGATATATTTCACCTTGAGTGAAAGGCTTGATTATGAGGTTATTTTTATGGGATATTATCTATTTTCTGGTATGGAAAGAGGGTGTGTGTTCTTGAATAATATTAGTGATGTTAGTTTAACATGTAATTTAGGCAAGGGAATGAGATTTGTTTTCATGAAGTATGTCATTGTTAGGTCATCTAGAGTGTTTTAAACTTTTTATATGGTGATACCTATATAAGTTTACAATGGAAACTTATAAAACAAATCCATTAAAAAGATGAAACAAATTTCTTTGATAAATTTAATTGATTACAATTATCGTTCAATGAAATAAAATTACAAATCTAAATTATACAAAATTTTCCATTATAACATAAAATTGAAATTTTATATAACTGATTCCTTGTTAAAAAATGATCTAGTTGAAGTAAATATGTGAAAGTGTATTGTATGATGAATTATCTTGATTAATATGTGGTGGATACTAAAAAATTTCCAAGTAAAATTTAAAAAGTGTTTTCATCTATCACTTGTATTTGAAATTTAATTTAACATATAAACTTTTTATGATAATTTTAGTTTAAATGAACTAAATGAGTAAAAATTATGAATCATATATATGTGATGTAGATCATACATGCATTTGATGTTGACCCTTTTTATCTGTAGTTAGGTATGTTGAGAGTGCTCATGTTTTGTGATAACTTTGATATGATATTTAATAAATAATGTGGTGTTTATCCTAATATCACCATCCCTAATTTATGGAATATGATAGTTTTATTTGATCTGTGATCAGATGCAGGTTATTGTGTAGATAACTCAATCTAATGAATGTGAAGTGTGTATATAGAGAGAACTTAAGTTTTGAGACCTATATGATGTAATATGAATATGATAGAATGATGAAATAGTTATTGTTACATTAATTTTTAATAATGACCTTATTATTTGGGACATGCCATTGAAATCTTTGAACCTTATTGATTTATTCCTCAACTGAGAGTGTGTGGAGTGAACTAGAACACAACATGTATGTAAGAGACTTGTGTTATATGGAATGAGTGAGTTAAAAATATGTATTTTCTTCCAATATTTATATTGCAATGAGTGGTGGATATCCCATAGTGGTTGTATTAGTCGACAAGTTACCCTATAATTTTGTGATATGTCTTAGATATCAGTGGGACGAGTACTATTTCTTAGTGGTAGAATATTTTTTTATAGTTGTGAGGATAGATATGAAATATAAGGATCCCAAAATATATGGTTAAACCATTGATATTTGATTCATTAAAAATAAAATAAATGGTGGATTCATTACATAATGGTTTATGCATATGTTGTGTGAAAAAATGATTGAAATGGGTGCTTGGATTCCTTTTATTACAAAGGTTTACATTCCTATAATTTATGTGGTGAGTAATGTTAATGATATGAATGTATTTATTAATTAGATTCTGATCCATTTTTCAAGATAATCCTATATAAGATAAATATAGAACAACTAGAACTTGGTAAAAATCATTTGGTTTGGTGGGGCTGCTGAGGTGGCTAGTGATCGTTTTGTTTTCCTTTGAAAGATTGAGATACATTAGGCATGTTGAAATGAAATCAATATATTATATTATTTAATATATATATATATCTCTGTGTGTGTGTTTGTTAACATGACGTGAGCATGTTATGCTAGGTTATTTGGTTCTTGGGTGTAGTCTTTTATGTTACATCTCTAGATAGTCATGTCATTTGGTGAAACAGAGTGATACTGAGATGTATGAATACTATGTTTCTTGGTTGGAAATGTGATCTATTGACTGATGTTTCAAATGATAAACAATGTAATCCTTTACTGTCAAAAAAATTAGTTGATTATTTTCAAAAATCATAAATATTGGGTCATCATAGCTAAATATATTCCTTTATAAAGAATTCATGGTGTTTATTTTTATGTTATTGGATTTGGATGGCATGCAAGGTGTAGTGATGGGTTATTTTTTATGATATCTCTGAGATGTGGAGTTGGTTTTGGTAAAGATATGCGACATCTGATGTTAGGTCATAATAATATACGAAATATAAAATGTGGTTGAATTCGATGATATTATCATGTGGATAAACCATTTTGGGATGTCAATGTTCATACCTAAGAGATATATCTAATTTAGTACCTTATCAGATGCCATTGTGTCATGTTGTGGTCTAGAACTATATATATTTTTCCTAACCATATAGTGTGAGGCCATGGGTTGTTAAGGTAATGGGTAGATGATCAGATGTAAAATGATGCTAAAAAGGCCTGATAAACCTTTTTATTGAGAAGTGGATGATTTTGTAGACCCGTAGTGTTTTAATGTGTAATTATAATCAGAAAAGTGACTAAATAGTATGGTCTTGTGTAGTTTTATAATAAATAGATGGATTGAGGTATGATAGGTGAATTAAATGTAGTCTCTATAAGAGATGAAGAAAACGTTATTGGGATCATTAGTATCTTAGTTATGTTGAGATCGTCAACTCATATGAGTTTGAGTTGTGACCTTGTATGGGAAGTGTGAATGGAAATGTAATGACCATTAGATCATGTGAAATACCGAGTGGATTAATATGATGAAAAATAATTTATAAATTCCATCACCTATAGTGACATGGGAACTACTATAATTCTGAGTGCTACTAGGGTTAGGAAGGTCCCATAGTAGGATAAATGAAAGAGTCACAAGGTGATGAGAAAAGTCATTAACGTTGAGTTTGATTCATCATGACCATGACTATGATGATAGTTTTTTTTTGAAAATTTTAGTGTAGATTCATGTAGAACCATTATGGTAATATATTCTCAAGTACAGATAATTATAAGAACATATTTTGACAATGTAAGTGGGAATATATATTGGATGGTGATAGATATTAGGTAGGGTTGTGCTTGTTGATCAGTAATAAGGAAGTCTAGATGTGCAGAGCATGTGTTGAGAAATTGGGCGTATGACAATCATTTAGAGTTTTTTTTACTAAATGAAAGGTGAGTACTGATTACAAACCCAACCTAGTATAGTATGTTTTTTTTGTGACATTGTTGACCAAGTGGGTTGTATAAAATGGGAGATCACCTGAGTATGTGTATCATTCAATGAAATTTGAAGGTATTGGTATGATCAATGGTTGAAAACCACTAGATATAAGATAAAGGCATGGTTTTATGGTTGGGTGTGTGTTTATATATGTAGGTTGGTGGGGTTACTAGTTCTATGACTTATTAATACTATAGGATGACCAACCAATATGAGTAATGAGATGAGTACTTGTTTTATAATAGTATGGGGAGTGAGACTGATGGTTATGATGACACAGTTGGATAAGGAATTAAATGGTTTAGGCTAGTGCATTTAATATATGAGGTTATGACGTTTGTGTTTTGGGAAATCATGAATTCCACCAAGTGGGGATCATCATGTAGTTTGATGAAATAATTAGAGTCATAGTCATGGGTTAGTTATGTCTATAGATATCGAGAAATTCTGGGGGAAGTGTTAGAACGACCATAATTGGAAAGTAGAGTTCATTTGGTTTTTATATTGGGCTCTCATAGTGAAGGTATATGTAGATAGTTCATATCATGGAGTACATGTTTTGAGAATGTGTCTTAAATTTCTAGGGTTCATGGGAGAACCACTTGGATTTGGTTGAGTTCCTTAGTGAGAATATGAGGATGGTGAGCTAGTATTTATTGGTTTGGGCCTAATGAATAAGTCTTTAGGGCATTATAGGAAGATCCATAAATTATTGGAGGCTACTTGAGGAGTTTTTTGACACAATTCATCAGGAAAAATCTAGTTTTCGTAATGAATCTATTAGAAAAACCCTATTTTTTGGACTTGATTCGTGGGATGAGACCATATTTGGTTTCTTGATTTACAAGGTGAACATATTTCACTTCTTTATTTTGGGGTGAAATCCCATTTTTAAGCATGATTCAGGTGGTTAATCATGTGACAAAACCTAGTTAATATCCTTACTAGGGCATCAATGCTGGTGAAGCAAAAGAAGATGATGTCATGGATTGTGTGTATGAGTGGGACCAAATGTATGGGGTTATAAATGAGAGTTTTAGTTGATAGTTGATGCATAATTGATGACCATTTTTTATAGTTTTTTGGAGTGGAGAAGATACCTATGATATGTTAATTTTAATGGTTCATGTGATGTGGTTTCATGGATGTGTCTAGGTGGGGATATGATAGAGGTTGTTGGGTATGTGATGCTAGTGGTGGTTTTTAGTTACATCCAAGTCGTAGTTTTTTATTACAGAGAGTCTCAAGGGAGAACTATTTTATGGTTGCAAGGTTGTAAACCCCACCAATCCTTCTATAGTCTATTTAAACATTTAAAATTTTCCAAAAAATATATAATTCACTCAATTATAAGTTTTAAGTGTTCTTGGGTGGCATAAAGCCATGGTTGGTTGGAATGACTAATCATAAAGTTGAAAACTATATATTATTTCCTTTCTTGGCATGATAGAAAATTTTCATTCCATAATAAGTTCCAAGTGGAGGGTATGATACCCATTATGAATATTCCTAATATAACACCTTATTTAACACTATGAATCCCTTCAATTAGGTTTCAAAAATCATTTATTTATTAAAAATGGGAGGGGAATTTTAAAATAGGGAAAGGGCTCCCCACTTTAGTTGTATGAAGTATGAAGACCCCCTTGTTTTTATTACCTTCACCAGGGATTTCATTCTTATTTATTAGTGAAAAACATGTTGTTAGTTGTATTATAAATCTAGTAGAAATTCTAACCTTTCATATCATCTATTTCTCGATTTCGCATGACTTCATGATTTTTAAACTTATTTCCATATGTTTTCACTATTTTTGGGTATTCATATAAAATTTAAATTTCTACATGATTATCTAGAATTAGAGGAGGATATTGGATGACTGGAAATTTATGAGTATATGGAAGGTGGTTTATAATACCACCTATAATTCTGTGAAATTTTATTTATACGTTCATTATTGTGCCACGCCTACATTACTGTATATTTGGGGTAAGATTATAAATAAAATATTATGGACATAATTCCTTAAATTTAACCTCTCAATGTGCTACTAGTAGATAGTTATAGAAAATACTGGGGTTTTATGCAACTGTAAGGTGTGCATGACCTTGTAATCAAATTCAAAAAGATAGATAGCTAACCCAATGTGTGCCTTAGAAATGAAATGTGATAGTGTTCCCATGAATGGGACTATAAACACTACGTGATTTGTTTTTCACTTGGTAATAAATTTTGTTTTTTTAAATAGGAAACTCTAAGTGTTATTAGGAGTTGAGATCTGACCATGGTTGTGTGACATAGGATGACACGATTGTGTTATAGGATCCAAATACATTATTAATTTTGGTTCTTTACTGTTTTAGAATATAAATAAATTCATTCAGTATGATAGATAGTTTTTACCCTTGTTTCATGTTTTCTAATGACTAAATGGGAAATGAGTGGGGTGGACATTGGGGTGCCCAAGGATGACACATGATGTATATTGAAGTAATTAAAATTTATTGATTGACATTTTATGTTCTTAAATGATAATAAATTTGTTGAATTCTATGGTTGATACCCATTAGGTTCAGTGATGGTGACTAAGAATTTAGAAAGTTGTGGGTGAAATTAAATGGGTTTGTTACTAATGAATAACTATCTGTTTTCCTAGGATTGTCCTCCTATGAATCAGTAATGTGGCATGATAACAAAGAACACCTAAGCTGATACACCTTGATAATTATTATTATTCATGTTTATATAGCATGAATTTTTGTGAAACCCCCTTAGGTGTATTGATGAAGCATAATGTTATAGATTCCATGGAGTGATTTCTCCTTAGGTTCGATGTTTACACATGTTTTATTAGTAATCCGTTAGTTATTTTCACGGGTTTGATAATATTTACTAATTACATTGACTACCTTGGATTATTTCTGAGTGGTTGATATTTATTTTTGATATCATATTATGTAATGAGACATCTATCTTAGTCTGAAGTATGTATGATCTGTCTTAGGTGTTACCATAGAACTCATATATGGATGATAGTTTGTTTATTTATTATTATCATCACAATTTAAATTATTTAATAGACTATATTTACTTGTATATAATTTTTTAGGATACTTACTATGTTTTACTCTCACCCAATATGGGGAACCATTTTATACCTGAGAAGAATTATTTTTTACATGACCAGATATAGGATAGAACCCCATGGTTGATGCTTGTTTGGGTTACTATAATAGATCTTGGGATTTTGGGACTGGTATAGGAATTGTGATCATTTTATGTTTTTTTACTAGATTAGTATTTTTTTGGGATTTATGTATTTGATCTTATATTCATGTATTACATTCCTAACATTTAGTATAATGTTTATTTGATAATTCCTGGATTATTATGTTTATTTGTTGGTACATTCCTGGATGACTATTTACTATTAATTTTTCCAGATGGTTTTATTCCATATTTTATTATTTCCACTGTTGTTTCCTCTAAAATACATGTATAGTCTTCCCAATATACCTCTTTAGGCATGATCTACTAATTGTAATCCTATAGAATATAGGGCGGTTCACTTGAGGTACAATAGAAACCACTAGAAGATGAATTTATTAGTGACCTCATATTATGATATGATATAAAATGGTGTCAGACATAATAACCTATTGTATGTGTTGTGATACTACATGGGATTGAGGTATGGGAACCCAAATTGGGAAATTATTATTTAAATGGGTGGAAAGTGTAACACCCAATGAAAATTAATTCATAAATGGATAAATGTTTACAAACTTTTCAACAAGTTGTAACATTATTTTTTAGGATCCTAACAAATTAAAATTACACTTTTTAGTGTTCTTGTCCTACTGTAGTGGTCAATATTTGGGAACTCCTAGGATGTTTTCCATTAAATCTGTGAGTGATGTAAAAATACATAGAGTAACTATTTGGTGGAGAATGGTGATAATCATTAATCAGATAAGTGATCTATGTGGGCAATAACATATAGTTTCATGATAAGAAAACCAATGTATTATAAGATACCCATGGTGTCAAATTAAAAAGTTCACCTGTCAAGGAAAGTTGGGTAATTAAATAAAATATCATACAATTAATTTGATACATTTACCTTGTTTATTTCTCCAATATCCTTTATATTTATGAAGTTTAATTTTTATCCCTCTAAGTTCATTATCACTAGTAAAATCTCAAAATTTAATTTTTTCCTTAATTCCATCATTTTAAAAGTCACATATGTTCAGGACGATAATCAAAATTTGCGATATATAATTAAGAATAATCACCATGTTATTCATTCCAACTCCCATAATATTAATTTTCATTGGAGGGAAGTCATTATATTATCTTTCACACTCAAAATTAACAACATTAATTATGTTTTAAGACATTAACTAAAATTAAGAATCCTAGTGTGAGAAACTATAATCAAATGGGGTAATCATATAATCCTAAAAATTCATTCATAGGAAGATAAAATCATGAATAATTCTTCTCTATCCAAAAAAATTTATGTTTAACATTGTTCAAACATAGTCATTATATCATCAAATACTTAATAATGGTTCATAATAAAAATTTAAATTAACCCATAAATAACCCATATGATTTTATAAAAGGATGTGGATTCACAGTCCTACTCATTTTGTTTTGGTTATGACCAAGTTAATACCCATTCCACCCCCTTGAAAGCTATTTCCCCAAGTGAATATATTCCATAGCTGAATCAATTTTCTAGTATCCAAATATAGATGCATGTTCTAAGAAAACAACACTCCTATATTTACCATAAAATATTATATAACCTTATACATAGGATTTTACTAAATATTCATCTAAAAATTTTCTAATCAAAATATCTAAAAAATAAGCAATCCTTTGATACCAACTAAGGTGACCCAAACATTACATTCATAAATATTATATCATTTTAGATTTATATTATATATATTTCATAATAATAGTCTCTTAAGGTCCATAATGGTTTATTGAATTTGGATACTAAATAAAAAATCATCATATTTAAAGAGATATCATCAACATCTCCAATAGAGTCTTCTCACATAGTAATATTCTTAGTCATAACCTAATAAAAACTATTCTTCATTATGTGGGGAAAGGAAACATAATAGAAGGTTTTATTAGATCATAGTAAGTGAAAACATTGTAGATACCATTAAATGAGGAAATGTGAGCATAATATATTAATAATAGTATGAGGGTATGATCATAACATTATAAATTCATATGAAACTATTATCATATCATAAAAATGAATCATAGAATTAATATTGGTTCATTCAAAATACATGAATCGTAATATAAATAATTACCATGAGCTATAAGAATATAACATTGCAATAATAACATGTCATAGTAGCATGGCATATTTTTTTGTATAATAATTTTCATAAAAACCATTTTAAAAGATTTTCTATTAAGACATTCATGAAATGATGGGATTTATATAACAATTATTGTACCATAACTGTTCATGGGATAACCTCACACATAACATATTTTAGGATTGGGGTAACAAATAGTATACCCTCTTCCAAGATTAAGATAACCTCATATGTTCTAATTTGAATTGTCAAAATTAAGTCATTACCCAAGGAATTGGAGGGTTATGATAGTACCAATTGCCAAAAATAATTTTATATTCATATTTATGGAAAATGATCAATAAAAGATTTATAATTTAATCATATATTATTCCTTATAAATAGAAATTTCTTTCATTAATATTTCATCACTCCAATCAACAACTATCTAAATAAAGAAGAAAAAAGGTATCAATAGATCACTTCTTCAGTGAAGCATAAATAACATCAAATGATGTTTTAAAAGATGAAGGTATCCTTAAATGATCACAAAAACATTTATTGAGAAAAATTCCCTTTTCATTAGGAAATCACTAACATAAAATATACAAAATTCCATATTAATTGGAAAAATTCTATTTTAAAATAAGTATAACATCATGGAAAAGAAGATTCAAATAAAAAAGTAGTAATGATGGTGGTAAATTATGTTGGTGCAGTATATGTTAATATAAATGACCTATTCACTCATTTAGTAAAAAGTATCAGATCTAAAAAATAGAAAGATTAATAAATTGGATAATTTAATCGAAATTCCAAATTGGAAAAAAAGAAGTTTAAGAAATAGTTAGATGTAATTAAAAACATTTTTTAAATTGTTTTAATGATAATATGGACATGGGGGAAATATATTTTTAACCTAATAGAAAAAAATGTTACTTTTCCTTAAAACACCCTCATGTAATTTTGTGTACATTGAGAGATGAAAATGACTTGAAATCATATATTTATATAAATAAAATGAGTATATTAAAAGAAGTAATATTTTTTATAGATATATAATATAATTTCATCACCTAAAACTTACTTATAAACAATTGTTGTTAAATGTGAGATTATAACATAGAACTTTTAACACTTTTGTATCATTTGATTCATATCCACCATGAAATAAAACACATAAATGAAAAATTAAATATAATAAATATAAATACAATAATAATATAACATTCCAAAGGATAATATTATAAACTTCATGAAGTAAATGTGTGGGGAATATGGGATATGTCTCGCAAAAACATAAGTCATGCGAGAGACCCTTAACTTAAGTCCAACATTCCTTATAAGTGTTATAAAATATTTTATAATAATATTAAATTTATTATACTTCTACATAAGATACATTTTAGTATATATAATATCATAAGTTTTTTACGTATAACATATTATCACCCTTTCATCAAAAATCATTCATTATCAATATTATTTCGAGTGTTAAATTATTTATTTTTCATGTCTAAATCATTTTAACAATATATTATGGTCCTTATACAATTATATTTGTTATATTATCTAAAAAATATCAATAAATTCATATTTATATATAATATTTAGTCAATATATAAAATCCTTAACAATTAATTTAATTTATTGATGAAAACTGAATTACATCACTTCATGGAGACGACGATACATGCATTATAATGAGTAATGTTACCAATTTTTGAAGCATGGAACAAAAGTAATGTAAATAATAAATAAAAATTATTTAATAAAAATTATATCATAAATATAAAATATATTTGTTAAATATATCATTTTACCATCCATATGAAGTATAAATAAAAAATGAATCATAACACTTTATATAGGTGGTAGTACACACATATGGATAAGAGATGTTATCATTTTATATCAAATGGAATTTTAATAATTTTGATAAGATATTATAATTATATAATCATAATTATATAATGAATATCATATTTAAAATTTTTATCTATCATAATAATTATCCATGAATTATGGCGATGAAAACCGAAAAATATCATTATGTGGAAAAGGTACTCCAACCATATGCACAAGAGATACATTCATTTACCATTAGATCTAAATTAGGTGTAAAATTGTTTCAAAATAATAATAATAAAATTTAGGTATATTTATCATAATTGATCCACTTTTTTTAGGATAGAAACAATATACTTAGAGTAAGTAGATGAAAAAATATACTTAAAAAGAGTCTGGTATGATGATTACCTCCTCGTTCAGAGATAAGATTCTTCTTATATCTAAATCCTTAATAGTATGGTGTTATTGTAATAAATTATTATTGAGAATAAATAGAAGGAATATAGGTAGGTTTTTGGATAGGTAATGGCCACATAATGAGTCTCCAATTGTTTGAATAATAGTGTATAAGGGGTTCCCTTTTATAAGTGAGTGGAGGGTCAGTCATTGGCTCACATAAACTATTTATGTAATATATGGAGACAATCTGGAAAATGAGTAAAAAATGGCCTATAAATAAATTTTAGGACAATATAATTTCAAAATATCTTAAAAAGATTTTATTTTTAATATATTAGGTGGTATTTAAACACTTATCTCTTAGTTTAACCCAACATGGAAAACTATTTATAACTTAACCAATGTGACATATTTTTACTATATTAACTATTAATTGTGATTAAAAATGAATTATTAATCATTAAAAAAATTTAAACATGATTATTCATAATAAAAATTCCATTTTATCAAATTTAATAACAATAATTGGTTGAAAATAAATAAAAAATTATCAGAAAAAACTCAGTGAAATAGATATTTAAAAAAATTAAGCATGAATATAATTTACTCCCAATATTTTCCTAGTAAATAATATTAGATGAATGTTAAAATATTTGAATATATTTTTATTTTAATCATTTAATTATCATAATTAATCAATAGTGATTAATTTTATTTATTATGATAAAAACATATTGTTTACATAAAATTATTTTTTTCAGAACCTTATCATGATTTTGTATTCTTTCCGAACCATTAGATTATTAATGTATGAAAGATTATTCATTAAATAAAATAATATATTAAAATTATTTTTTAATAGTAACCAATATATTTTTTTATAAAAAACTTAATAGCACCTAGAAAAATACATTTCTTCAGAAAAATATTTATTTTAATCATGAAGTTATTTTATTGATATTTAATGGTTATTTTCTATTCATTTGTTTGATATTTTATTTAAGAAAAATATTTTTTATATATTTAACAATTTTCATAATCTTATTCCCATCCTCTAATATAATTACTAGTTTTGAAATGATATAATATATCATCGTTTATTTAGTCTTAATGTTGCATGTAAAGAAAGATAACAAATAATTAAAACATATATATGAGTAATACATATAACATCCTTTAGTGTTTCTGTTTTTGTGTGATGTTTATTAATTTTTATGGAATTATACTATGATTTGATGTCTTTGTATGTTATTTTTATGCTATTGATGTTCAATATATGGATGGTTCATGTGGGATTTCCAGGTGGATGTATCTTGTTATTCAATAAAATCATTCCCAAGAGTTTTCTTTAATTACTAGGAATTAATTTCTAATATTTGGGGATTATGAATTCCCCCCAGAGATTCTCATGAGTGATTCTATATGATAATATTGGCTGATCCAAGCCAGTTCATGACCTGTGGTGAATGTATGTATAGATGAGGCATTAAATTATATTTTAAAAATGTATAATATAATTCACTTGAATGTCCTAATGATAATATAAGCTGGTTTCCACCATGGGATAATTATTAGATGATCCTGATAAAGCCTTATACTCTTTTCAAAATTGAATCATCCTTCTCTTACCTTAGATTCCATTAAATACAACCATATTATGCTTCAGAGAAGAGTCTCACTCATGTGATGGGTGATTCACATCAACCTATGTATATACCACAATAAAGGGGTTCCTTCACCTTCCTCCTAGTGAAGTTTATCAATCATATATGAAGAAAAAATCACTAATTTTTTTTCAATTTATGGGATAAAACTATTTATTTATGTATATAAAAACATGTTTATCTTTTTTATAATGTGTTATTGGGATTTTAGGTATCCTATATCATCATTGAGATAATTAAATGATATTTTATCTTTAGAATACAAGAAGTGACATCAAATATTTACAAAGTTATTTTATTAATGAAATAGTATTTGAATGTGATCAAGATTGATACCCTTTGTGATGTTATAAGGCCTTCCAAGAATTATTACTAATATTTTTTCATGTGTTTTTATATAATATTGGATATCATAAATAGTGAATTGGTCATTCCACATGAGATGGGATATCATATGAATAAATGAATTTAAAAAACAGTTTTTCATTATATCATTGTGTATGATATGACCTAAACATAATGTATAATAGATATGAATATTTTTAATAAAATATAGTATATTTTCACCAATATGATATCTTATGTACCATATTATGTAATATCTTGAAGCAATGGGATTTTCATGTGTACAACATGCATAAGTTTTAACTATCTTTAGGGAATATCAATTTGACAAGAATGGTATGATTGTCTTATATAGTTAAAATTGGTGTTTTTATTATAATTAATATATATAAGACGTCAAGAATATGTTTACACAAACACACTCCTACATAGACTTATTTGTGCTATTTTTATATTTTATGTTCCCTTTTTGCATACTTCTACAGCTGGTGGGTAATATTTTTCCCACATAGACTCTTATGTGTTATATTAATCCTATGATAGTTGTGCACACTATTTCATTCCATATATGTGACACATTTTGTTTATTGTTGTATGTTATAGGTATTATTCATAATGTATGTGAATGATTCACATAAAAGAATAATGTTACATGAGATAGAAATACCCCACATGTGTAAGTCAAGAGTGGTATATAGAACACCCCATTCACTTTTATAGAAAATGAATAAGCCTATAGGAATATAGGTGGTCTAACCCAATGTCCCTTAACTCAAGGTTACTATATTAAAGTGAGAACCAAATTCATGAAAACAATAACACCTAATAAATATAAAATACTACCCTGAACTATTAACATGATCAGAATAGTGATTACAAATCAATGTCATGGTTGATTAAAATTAAATTTTATGATATAAAACATATCTTGAAATGGAAGGCACTATCCAAGAATATTTTTATCATATTTATGGAGAAAGGTTTTTTAATATTTCATAATATGTTTACTAAACAAAATTATCAAATAAATTTTTAAAAAATAACAATTTTATTTATTTTAAAACACCTGAGAAATTTGAGAATCCATTCAAAAATAAATTTTATTTTCATATATTTTAGAATTTAGATAATTTAAATTAATTTATAATATTTTCAATATAAAATCTATTATGTTTTACTATTATATAGAATTTCTATGATATCATTTGAATTATAAAAATTATATAATTTAATTTGACTTATATAAACATTTTACATAAAATAAATACCATATATTTTGTAATATTGAAACAATTAATTAAATAAAATTTATGATTTCTAAATAAATAATTTATTTCTACTTCATAAATTAGTAAATATAAATTTTTAAAGGTTACTTTAAAATAATAATCATTAATAATTGGGAAAAAATTTCACAAACACAAAATAAAATAATTATAAACCCATTATAAATAAATAATTAATTTTTTTAACATATATAAATTAAAATATCCCAAAATAATGTTAACCTTATTTATAATCATTTTATAAAACATAAAAATCATTTAAAATGTTAATTTTTTTTAACAATGTTTCAACTAACCCATACTCATAAGGGAATTCCAACATAAGGGTAAATCCTTATAACCATACATAGAGTGTTTGGAAATCCCTATTATAGAGGTAAATCACAACATACCTTTACAAAATGAAATAAAATTATATGTAAGGGTATTTTTTTGATTACCATTCCACTTGAAATTCTATATAAGGGTACTAAGGATAATGGCTTTAAAAAATTATCTAGAACTCCTTTAATAAATATTACCACTATTTTTTATGGTGCATCAATTAAACATCAAGGACCTTTACATAGAATCTGTTGTGTAATAGAGGAATAGGTTACAACCTGTAATGTCACCCAAATTAACCAACCGAATGGCCAGAATAACATTCACAATCACCCTAGGCTGAAGAAAACTAGAAGTATGTCATACAAAGAACATTGGAATGATTTCCCAGTCAATAGAGACGTGTTAAGATAGAAACAAACAAAGTATCACAATAGATTTCAATGATGAACAATATATATATACTACCAAATAAAAAAGTTTACACCCATCAACTACATAATAAGGTCTAAACATACTGATTGAAAACTTGCAAGGAACCTAAAAAACCCCATGGTCTGATCTCCACCTAACCATAAATCACTACCATCCCAATCCATCAGAATGAAACATGAACCTGAAAAATCTCTCCTCTATATGGAGTTCCTACTTTTACCTACATATATTACAAAAAAGGATATAAATTCCCAATAGAAAAATTAGGATGTGAGAAATAAATATCATTATGATACAACTAGGAATCTATTCATCATTTATTCATCTGTATACATTATATTTTGTAAAAAAATATTCAAAAATTCCAAAAGAAATCATTTTTCATAATAAATCATTCATTTTGTATTCTTTAATAAATATTACATATTAATATACAAAAATAAATATGACATAAAATTTATCCATGGGGAATAAGAAGATGAAATAAATAGTTTTCAAGAAATAATATCTATATCAAGTGAGAAAATTTTTATATCAAATACAAGATCATGTAATGTATACTCAAAGAAGAAAAGAGACAATCACATGATAAATTTATACCCAAATAATGTGAAAAATACCACTAACCATCACTAGTGTCTCAAAATTTATAGGAGCCTCAGTAACCTTAAAAGTCTCTCCACAGTAAACCATGGAATAATAGCCACCACACCAAGTGATTACTAACTCTAGTAAGGATCACATATTTCTAGTTTTTTCACATACCACAATGTATTCATGATGTACCAATACATTTCAATTCCATTAAAACAAATCCAATTTCATATTTTATAAAAACATTTTCCAAAAAAAATTTATTTCATTTCATCCATAATTTTTTATGAAACATTTCAAATAGATATAAAAAAGCTTCTATTATAGAAATAGTTTTTCCTTTTTAAAATCACCATTTTGGAATTCTGAAAATAATAACATGTGTATCAAATTGGGTTCCATCAAATACACCAATTTTAGAAAACCTTACAATAGACCTCAAAGATTAATTCAATTCCCATGGATTTTGAAACAAAAAATTTCACAATAGATACCAAAGGAATTTCATAAGAACATAATTCATGATAACGGTTAAACCATAATATAGAGAAACCTACCTAATAAATGATGAAAACATTGTTTCCATTAAAATAGATTAAGGTAAATCATGATATCTTGCCCTCACATGAATAATTCTACCAATAACCTTTGAAATTAAATATCCACAAACTATAATCCCAAAATAATTATGAATTTCATTTTAACAAATAAAGGGGAATATTGATCAAGAATATATATTGGGAAAATATGTTTTATATGAATAATAAATAAAAACATAACAAGATGAGTCCAAGAAAAAATGATCATAGATCATCAAAGAATCAAGTGGAGATTTTTTTATAGTATCATGGAGGGGATGGCTCCATCCAATGAGGGATTAGGTTGTGATTAGAGTTAAAAATAATCTATGGAATCAAGGTAATATTATCTTTTTAAGATTCTAAAACTAGTCACATGGCTTGGATTCATAGTTAGATAGACTATGTGGAAATTATGTGATAGAGACTATCCCATGAAAAACCAAATCTGATAGTTTCCTAGAAAAATATGAATGGATAAAAAATACGCTCAAACATTGTGACAATCTAGGGTCCAAAACCCATTCTCCTATAAATGGATTTCATGGTGAGTCACATACATCAAAAAACCAGGCTCAATATATTAAAATCACCACTGGAAAAAAATACACATGACATGGTCACAACACTTTAAGAACTAAATATGGGTCTGATCAATATTCCCCAAAACTCTAATTTTTTAAACCATGAAACCAAGTGGCATATAAACCCACAGATGATATAAACCATGTTTAAAATTAAGCATATAAATTGTAATGTCCTGGACCAAGTTCCACTAAACTGATACCATGATCCAATTTTCCACTACACCTGAAGCAGACCTCCTCATATGTTAGAGGCATACATCTAGTATTGAGGGACTAAAATGGAATTGTGAGGAGAGTATAACCACATATTAGACTACAAAAAAAAGAATTAAATAACTAAATTTCATATAAATAATTGTAAGATGATTGGAATAATCATTCCAAGAATCCAACTGGGACTCAGAACAACTTGTCCCACCATCATAACCTTTAGATAACAAGTTTCAAAACATGGAGCTTCAGCCCAAAAATCTAACCAAGGCTTGGAATACCATGTTTAAAAATTAAAAACTAGATATAAAATTCCATTTTTGTACTCATGGGATCATGATTTTTGGTCCTTTCCCTAAAAAATAATGGTTCACTGGGGTGCCTATAGCATCAGTATAGACCTCCAAAACCCAGGTAGTGGAATTTTAATCCCATATCCCCCAAAAAATAATCACTAGATATAAAACATGGTGAATTGGTCTAGGAAACCAAAAAAGACATATATCTTCATGTTCAACCATTCCAATAAGAATTATTACCATTATAGTTTATATTACCATGTTACATTGCATTAATCATATAAACCAATTTTACAAGGAATCCTTATCATCCTTTAAACAATCACACTAACATTAAATGTTCTTCAAGACATTTTTCAATCATACACATCCATTTTACAATTTACATATCCTTTGAAAATAATAACTTTCATTGTGGACCTAAAGTACATTTAAATCAACACATGGTTCCATAAAATCTGACACATTTTTCAAATTTCATAAAACCCAAATTTAAACATTTTCACAAACATTTCAGAATAACCTTAAAATAAAGGAAACTTTTAGTGAAAACCCAAACATGGTCTAACACATTCATATTCCATGAAAACACATAAAAAGTCACCATACCCACATTTTAATTAAATGTCTAAAATCCATTTAAAATCCATTTAAAATCACCATGAGGTCAACACAACACATAAAAACAAGAATAATTTCAAAACATGGCCTTTCCCTTTGAGAACCCGTAACTATTTGGAAAACTAAAGCACACATTGAAACCCATTTAAAACTCCCCATATTCATTTTAATTTTAAATTAACACAAAAAACATTCCACTTCCAAAGGTAGAAAAACCCCATGGGTGGCTATAGGTCGTATATTATGTCAACATGGATCCAACAAGACCTCTAGATGGTCCATGTTAAATGTACAAGGCCAAAACCAATTCCATAAATTAATGGTGAAATAATTTGAGACACGGGATCTAAGGTATATACCAAAAATGTACATATAATAAAATTATTAAGACTATGAGTAAACCTCTTAGACCACCTACCTCTTTAAAGAATCATTTCATTATGTTCCCAAAACATGATGGTTTTACCATGATCCATCCAAGAATTTTTCAAACACATAATCACCCAATCATTCTCATATCTATCACCCAAGCATCAATTTCACACTAATAAACATGAAATAATTAATTATAAAAATTATAATTAATTAATTAACTAAAACCCAACATGGAATAATGTATGAAAACCCACCATATTATCAGCCTAAACTGAAACCGAATCCAAATACTCACAAAATTACATTTACAAAACCCTTACCACATCCCATTCTAAATATATAAGGGGTGATTCCCATTATAAATGTAATTAAAATAAAACATTAGGAAGAAACTTATAAAATTCAATGTTGTCCCATACCAAGATGAAATGTATTATAATGAACCGAGTAGTACGTCTCAGTATCTCTTTAAAGAAAGAAGAAAAAAATCCCCATGATAAATAGATGATTCAACCAGTATCTAGAGAAATATTAAATAAAATCCTATCTATAGAACTCCCAAATTAGAAATGAACAATAAGAAGACTAATTAGGACCATTGGAGAAGGATAAATCACCTAAAACACAATTAACTTACCTATATTTCACCAACAAAATTGATGGAAGATGAGGGTGGAAGGGGTGTAAAAACCCCTTGGTTCATGAGCCATAAATGGGTGAGAAATTGGATCATGGGGGTGAAAACCAAGAGGGTTTTTTTTAGAAAATTCCCCCTTTTTATGAAATATAGTATGTCGAACGTTTTTCCAAAATTTCTTCCAACCATGTGGTTGGATCAATCCAAGACCACCACTCGTATGGTTTGGCCACATAATTGGACAAACCATGTGTCAATCATACTCACCCCTTGTTTCCAACACACCTGGCCTCACATGGCCATTCCACACAATACGAAAAACATTACACCAATGTTGATGTCAACACTACCTCTACTCTACAGTATGGCACACCATTTTATGAAACGAGTGCAGCCCATGCCCCATGCCTCAGAACCTCCTCAGCGTCACATGATTCCTCCTTTTTCATAAAATAGTTTAACCCCAAACTATATTATAACTAATCATTACAAGAATTTCTAGATCAAAATGAAATAGAAATACTTTGGGCCTCCATGGTTCACACTATTTCTCCTAAACCATGCACACAAAACTCTGAACCCCTTCCAAGTGACTCCAAAACTCCCAAAATGTAACAAAATTCTTTAAAAACTCATCTAAACACCCAATCTACTTCTAAAGCACAATTAATCATCTCAAAATAGATCATTATGTTATTATACCCCTCAAAATCTCATTAAAAACATTAAATCATGATTCAACATGTTTGTAATGAAAATTAAAATTCCATCGGAGTATTTTAATTCGTATTGATGTGGGATCTTAAAACCTCCCAACCATAATACTTCTCATCCCCAATACATTTTTGTGGTCATCCATCTTCACCACTAGACCAATTATAATCTCTATATTTTTTTAAAATACTATTTCAAGCCTTTGATATCCTAGAACAATAATGATTAAGGACCTCTAACTCAAGGCCATTAGGTTGAAAAAAACCTGAGATATCACCTGTTACCATAACCAAAACACCATTATAGAACATAGCTATCCCCATCCAAAGAAAAAAGTGATGAAAAAAATCACCCAATCCACCATCGAGCTATATTTCTCCCCACCATTATATTTATCTTATAAGAATTATCTTCTAATTCTTAACACTATTTCTATCAGGAAAGCACAAAAAACCTGAAATCACACTCCCACCAACTTCTTAACACAATACTCAATGTACCATGCTCTAAAACCCTCCATAATTACAATACTCATTGGAACCCATCATCATCAATGAAAACCTATTCAAGTGGATTAAAAAACACCATAAAAAATGAACAATGAACATATCTACATTTCCATGAAGTCCCCACTCAAACATCAAACACACATGTTGTCCCAAATTAAACAATGAATGTATCTTGAAAAAATAGACAATTATATTGTGTCCTTACCTAAGTCAGTCTATCCTTGGCCAAATCACCCCAAAAAAATCCCAGATCATACTTCTAGTCGGTATCCATCTAATTTGATCAGTGTTCCCTCATACTTAGTGTCATTCCACAACCACCCAAACATACCCACTGGATTCTATGCTGGAACTAGTTTTTAGAACCTTGTTGAGATCAAATCCAATGTTAAATGTGATCATCTGTCACCAATAATCTCCAATTACCATTATATAAAGAATATAATCACTCACCATAATGTTTTTTCACTAGAATTATAATTCCATCATGAATTATACCTGGTGATCACCACAAAATTATGAACCATGTGACACAAGGGTCCTACCTCCAAAACTGATACATCAGTCACCACCATATGATTGTCATCATCCCTTAATCACCCACATTACTGCAATGATTTTAGAAACACTACAATAACTAGTACATATGATTCAAATGTGACCATATTTCCCTAACCTCAATGACCAAAAAAAAACATCAACCATCACTTGTTCCTGAAATCTGATAATGAATCCCATGGTATTAACCGAAATTTAGTCCATCCTGGAGACTATAAACATAAATATTCATGGGTGAACTTCCCACTATATGGCTCAATTTTGACTAATCCATAATTGTAACTTCCAAGAGGTCTGACGTCTAAACAAAATACAATGGGGTAGTTAACCTTATAGAAATTTCCACCCTCAGCACACTCAGAATGAAGTAAAGATACTGGTCATGATTTTCACTAAGTATATGTATGCTCAAATGATGTCGATGAATACCACTACCACTCATACCTATATAATAAAACATTTAGTTTTAAGGATATATCAAACCCATTCAATGGTCTTGGTCCCCCTTCCCATATGCAACACATCACCTTCACAATGGTACTCGACATACTCACAACTACCTAAAAATTCTAGATCCTTAGGTATAAAATCTATTAACATCTGATCCACACACCAATTGACAAAGAATTCCACCAACTATTTTTGGATTGATTATCCCATTAACACTCTACCACCGCACAGTCTAGTGTGATCCCACCATATGACATGATTCTGACTTAAACGAGTCAAGAATTTTGAAACATGGGATAATAATCTCTATCGCTTGGCATTGACTACTCCACATGCCTATATAAACTATCATAGATTATCCTTAGTGATGTATATAACCAAAATTAACTCATGATCCAAATACAAAAGTTAAAACCCAAGCATAGTTTTAGGAATTCCTCAAACACCCCATAAATACTTATCACAATCCTGAAGATGCATCCTGATATAACCAATTTAGGCCCCAAAACAGGCAATCCCTAAAAATCACGCATGTCACTACCACACTATCACCCCACGTATTTCCCATATCATGAAAATTAGACACCTCTATGTGCCTCATACCAAAAATAAAACTCACATGAACGATCACCACCTGAAGAGTTATCATCCACACGAACCCATATTTTCTCAAGAACCTCTCATTCTCCTCATCCAACTCATAACCATCAGGGATAACCCACAAGCACAAAAATTACAATGTATAGTCACATGAATGAATTTACCCCTCTAGAAACCAACCACAATGCTGCACATCCAGACTTAGGTTCACTTTCTATGAACTTGTGGAATCCTATGTGACAAAACCCCATACAAGGATACACTTATCATGTAATATTTACATAGGTCCATAACTTCCATCATTACCTTACACACCCAAGACACACATAACATGGATGACCACTTTCACATATCACCTTCAGAAAACATAGAATATCAACTCTTAAGACTGTATTCATGTAAAAAATGACACTAAGTCAAGTCACCCTTGGTCTATATAATCCCATAGAAGGCCACCTATTATAGGGAATCAAAATACACCTTTCTCCCCATCACACGACATAAAAATTTCAAAACACCCGCCTATAGGGTCTCACACCATAAAGGTGTCATACACCAACCAACTACACACAAATAGGGCATCGGTCATCTCCGAAAATCTTCACATCATACATCTATCTAGAGGGCCCAGAAATACTTTTAATCCTAAAAAAACATCCTTCATGGGACCAACAACAATACAATTATTCCACACTATCCCAAAAGGTTCACTTTACCACATGTACATGAGGACCACAACTTCACCCTCAACACTGAGTGTCTCTTTGAAGATCCACAAACACTGCCATTATAATTAAATCCTTGAAATCATTCAATTTTTACTATAATATATGGATCATACATTCCCGACATGAAGCATCAGAGCCCCCTACCATTACAAGAAAATAGTAAAACCCAAACAATGTGATTCTTTCCATCAAGTCAAGATCCACACATCCATAAAAAATCGTAAAATTGAAATAGAATCTAGATCACCAAAAGAAAAATTCATATACAACTATAAAAATCAAAATCTAGGACACAAATATAGGACGTTAGAAAACATGTCACCATCACACACCAACCTAGATTCCATCGCAAGATCCAATAAATTCTAATATCTTATCTATAAAATCCAAAATAATAAAATAATAGGAAAACAAACATCTCTTATACCACATTTTGATTTCTTGGAATTGGGTTCCACTAAACAGGATACCCATGCAACTTCACCAGATGAACTCAAGTTCATCTCCTCATACGATAGATGATGGTGACTAGTATAGAGTTTAAAATGGATCTTTCAGAAGACTATACCCCGTATAAAAGTTCAAAAGAAGAATAAAATTACCAATTATCACTAAAATAATAGAGTGTGGAACGAGTAAATAAACTAATAATACAACAAGATGTAATAATTTGAAAAAAATAAAGAAAGGAATAATCATTTCAAACATACAACAATCCACTCACTATGTGGTGACATAAAATACTAGAAATAAAAGAATCTATAAAAAGTCTCTACTGAATCATCGATCCAAACCCATCCAATCAACTGATACCACCCAAGAAATAATGTAAAAAAAAACTCAATGTGGGTCTCATTCTAAAATTGTGCATCCACTAAACATGTAAGAGCTACTCAAATACCCAAGTATAATGGAATCTTGATAAAGGTGCGAATAAATCAAATTAGGAGACCACCAATAGAGTCTATGGTAAAAAAATTAGTATAAAAGTTAATATATTAAAATAAATAAAATATATAAAAAATGCATTCCTTATAAATATTTAATTTATTCACATATAATAATTTTTCCAAGATTTACCCATTTCTAAAAGATGTGTAATAGCCTATGTAGTTCATCTGAATGATATATAACATGGGTCACTGGTTTTCAATCAAGGGTCCTCTATCTATTTATCCAACTAGGATCTAGTACATCATTATCATCTATCTGAAAAACTAGGTCACAAGATAGAAAACACCAATCGTTAGTCCATGAATCCAACTGGGCCTCATAAAACAGTGCCTAAATGTCCCAAAAATTTAACATAATTCAACGAATAAAGAGCATCAATCCATAAATACAACCAAGACTCAGAACACCAAGTTTGAACACCCCTTCCATGATTTGAAACACCAAGTACATACCATTGGGCTCGTGAGAATCAATCGTTTCCCTGAAAAACTATAGTGCACTGGGGTTCTTGGAGAAAAAGTCTATGCCGCCCAATACTGGGAAGTGCTGCATCAGTCC
Organism: Viscum album; assembly: GCA_963277665.1. NCBI lineage: Eukaryota > Viridiplantae > Streptophyta > Magnoliopsida > Santalales > Viscaceae > Viscum > Viscum album. The sequence goes on along the minus strand of OY728159.1, from coordinate 204,040,905 downwards.
AACATCACACAATCATTATTATCAAGCTGTCAAACATGGTGTATTAGTCTATGAATAAAACTAGGTCATTGTACATCAAGTCGAACAATCCCTAAACATTCTAATAAGAATTATTACCATTCTATATGATATTCATGTCGTCCATTACCTAAATCATATAAAACCAAGTTCACAATCAATCCATTTCATATATTACTCAATCATACATTCATTTAATGTTATTCAAAGCAGTTATCAATCAAATTTTTTTAAACAATTCCCATTTCCTTTTTAAATCAAAACTTTTATCATGGTCCCAAATGACTATTAAATAGAAAACAGATCAATAAAATCTAACCCCCTTTTTAGAGGTCATAAAACACCAAATCGAACATCTTTGTTAATATTTAAAACCCTCCATTTAAAACACAAGTCTCTCCATTTGAAAACTAAACTAGGTTCAAGACATTAAAATTCCATGAAACCCACTTAAATAATAAACATACTACTTTTTCAATTAAAAAATTAAAATCTATTTAAAATAAATTTTAGGTCACACCACACATCAAAACAATTTTTATTTCAAAACATTTCCTTTCCATTTTGGCACCCCAAAACAAGATCAAAAACCAAATCACACATTGAAAACATTTTATAGTACACATAGAAAATTCTATTAAAATAATAGCACATAAAAAATTCAACTTTCAAGGGATGGAGCACCCAATGGGAAGCTATTGGTATGGTCTCACATCATTGTGGATCTAACAAGACCCATAAATTGTCCAAGGTTTCCATAAAATTACAAAACCAATTTCATAATTTTTTTAGAGAAGAATAACACACATGGGATCAAATTAATATAAATAAATGAACTTATTAATCAATTATTAATACTATAAGTGAATCTATTAGACCACCAAATTCATTAGAAAATATTTTCATTATGTTTCCCAAAAAATAAATCCTTACCAAGGCCTTTCTAAGAATCATTCAAACCCCTCGACTCCCAACTGTTATCTTTTAGATAATAAAAGACTCATCCACACACCAAAAAAAATAATAATTAATTATAACAATTATAATTAATTACATAACCAAAAAAACATGGAATAATGTCTTAAATATCATTAGGTCATTGTACTACCTTGATACCAAATCCAACCACTAACCAATGACCAATGAAAAAACCCCAAACACATTCTAGGAAAAATCACTAATATGTAACACAAATTTGAAAACTAATTAAAATAGAACATTAAGAAAAAGATAATAATATTTATCACAATTGCTTACCTAGATGAAACATCTTTCACAAAGTTTGAATTCTATCTCATGATCGCCTCAATCTAGGATGAAAAAATCCCCATGAGAAATGGATTATTACCCCATGATCAAAATGAATAATGAATAAAACCCTAAATAGAGAAATCAAAAATCATATAGGGACAACAAGAAGAAGATAGGGGACCACTAGGGAATGTAAACACACCTCTAATGCTATAAAATCACTATGAGTTTACCCCAAAATTGAGAGAAGGAGAGGAAGGAAGGTGTTACAGAATTCCATAGGTCATGTCCCTAAAATGAGGGAGAAAGGTGGTGGGGGTTTGAAACCCCTAGGGGGAATTTTGGTAAAATCCCACTTTTTATGAAATTTGGGAATACACATGGTTTGGATGCATGGGTTTCCAAACTATGCACCAACAATTTGGTTGTCTCTATCTAGGGACATGATTTGCATGGTTTGGATGCACAATTGTCCTTACCATGTTCAAATTATGCTCAAAACTACTGTGAAACAAGCCTAAACTCAAATGTTTGTGCCATATAGTTTGAAAAATAATATTTCAACCATGATTCCAGCACTACCTCCCCTCTATAGTCAGGTCCATGGTTTGTCCAAAATCGTGCGCATCCTGTGTTCCATTCCTCATAACATCCTCGACCTCATAAAATCACTTCTCTTTTTCTTCACATGGTTTATACCAAACCATTATATAACCATGAATCCCAACCATTAATAGTTCATATTAATCTTGAAACATTCTAAACCTATTCATATGGAATAGTTTCTCCTAAACCATGCACACCAAATCATACAATCTTTTTAGAAGACTCCAATCTTTGAAAACATAACACGAAGCCTGGAAAAAACATCCAAACACAAGATATAACTCCCAAGAATCATTACTCATCTCAAAACACTGCTCTAAATAATTTCGACTATCATAATATCATATTGATTCTTAATTCCCAATTTAACTAATTTGTTAATGAAAATTAAATTTCCATCACAAATTTTTCATCCATATGAACATGAGATCATACATCATTGAAAAAGATGATGTCAAAATTATCCCCATAATAAAATATTTCATTCCCATTTAAGGATTATGATCATGAACCTGAAAATAGATAATGATATTTCTACATCATTAAGTAGTCACACTCCCATGATTCATGGTATTATCTAACACACTATAATACCACTCAAACCAGTGGTATGGTTTTTCTATGTATCACCTAATTCTGTCATACCAATATCTAGTATATAATTTCATTGATTAAGGAATCAGTTAAAATTTTAGAATAATCCCACCGGATCATCGTGGTTGGATCTAATAGATAGATCTTTATATGGAAAATATAGAGTACATCATGAATAAATCTCAAACACGGTGGTATGTAAATCTATAAGATACCTTCTTTATTTGATCCAGAATCTTAAATGGGATGAAATTATGATGTGTTATGTTACCATACCACCAGAATAATCAATGTTCCAACTGAGGTGAAACTCTATGGAAAACATGTGCACTAACCTAAGACACTTATGGATAATTATGTTGATAAAAATATGATTTATGTAAATTTTGATCTATCTCTAACCACATGTAGAACAATTTTACAATATCCATCATCTCATGGATTATTCTCCATCCAACCATGGAAAATTCAAAATCATATTCCCAATAAATAGGAAACTAAAAATTCCTCATATAAAATGACTTATAAGGAACCGTCCAGATCGAATAAGATAACTATTATTATAAAAAACAACACTAATAGAAGACTATTCTACCATAATGCACCTATGTTAGGCATGTAAGATTAATTCATATACTCATTGATCTAGATGGCTCAATTAGTCTGGATATTCATCTATGGGTGGAATGTCATGATAAACTTCAACTAATAACCCATCACTACCTATAGTCCATGAAAAAACCATGACATAAGGGTTGGGTCTCTATCTAAAACAGTAATGGATGGAACACCATTATGCATTATGGTCTCTTAAACATACAATTTCACAATTTCCTAATTCTTCACTATATCCTTAATATTAAATAAATGAGTATATTACATGATTTGATCAATATTTAACAATATCACAATCTAAACAGTAGAAGTATAAGGTATTAAAATCATGAAATACATGGCTATCATATCATATTTTAATACTGTAATCGGTAAGGGTTTTATTAATGTAGAAGTCCCCTGATATAATTCAGACTCTTATACACAATGCCTTAAGGACCTTTATTCCATTTAGGGTGTGTATATAGTATCAAAATCATATTTATGAGGTTAATCCACCTATCATCATTGTTTCATGTTCATAACCCTATGTGTGAAGATATAATTCAGACTCTTATGATCTAAATACATTGTGAGAGCATTGATGAAGATTTTGTATCACCATCTATTAAGAGCCCAAATCAATTCCACAAACTAAAGACCCTGAATGGGATATTTCTTATCCTATGGTAAAAATGGAATTGATCCATATGTTTATACCTATCTCCATTTTATTATAACGCTACCCAATCCCATACCTAAGACGTCACTTTTGAATAATAACTAACACCCATATCTAGATGAATCAAGACTAGATCACAATTCAACATCATATTAAACATCCTAAAATATAGAGGGTGGATATTAATCCAAACAAATATTAACCCACTACTAGTTAAATATATCAAACAAGATTCAATTTTGGAGAATCCTTGAACAAATAACATATAATAACACACTAACCTCAAGAAGCTCTTAATGTTAGAAAAATTTCTAGGCTACTCCAAAGACATCATTTTTTAAATCTATTAAGAATCAAATGAGATTACTTTCTTATAGATCACATGTCTGAGAAATATGTCATCTGGAATTCATAGAATACATTTGGATAGACTTATATACATAAAATTTTATTTCAAATTTCTAAGGGAAAAGTAAAATTATCATCTTCATTATGAATTAATTTGCAGTAAACAAGGATAAAATACACAAATACAACCATAATAGAATCTAATAATTGATGAAATATTATATTCATTAAATAAATAAGTAGTATGTAAGAATTGTTGAGGTGAAATGGCATGACCAAATACTCATAATTCATGTAAGAACTCCTAAACACCATCTTGGGAATATCTTCCACATAGAGCCCTAGCTAATGGTTCCCCATTTACATATAAATATATAAAACCATCATGATCCCTTGATCTAATAAAAATAGAAATCAATACCAGGAAAGGGATATGTGTTATTATCTTTCACCTAATTTGGTTTCCTGTGATCAAAACAAATACAGAGACTCTTATCTAGCATGATTGAAAATGGAACTAGTGATTCTCAAGGTGAAACAATAGGTTGAATAAATCCCTCATCTTCTTGAGCCTCAAAATGATCCTATAATTTTTCAATTATATGAGTTCTACACAATATAAAGGTAATGGAATGGGACTTATCCATATAATAATGTAGATTGTATACCCAAATTCTCTCTGAGGTGATGAAAAAGATAAACCATCAAGAAATACATCAAGATACACACTCACAATCATTGGAAGAAGGATATGAAGATGAATATCAAAAAAATAATAAACATCTCTGATAAATAGAATGGTATCACCTCAAAAAATGAAAATATATGACCAAATATCTCTGATACAGGATCTCACACACCCTAAAAGATATGAGTGACTCCATGAGAATAATAAAATTATTCTCGAAGATGATAATAATTGATATAGGATTTATAGTTAATAATCTTTTCCCTAGAAATGATGTGATCAAATTTTTCATGATTAATTACTAAAAATTACCATATGGTCTTGTGTTTAGTGATAATTATCTAAAAATTGATAAATCTGAAACCCTTCCCTAAATTTTATCCCAAACTAGTGGAATGAGTCATCTTGAATGAAAGAATCTCCAAAGGAAACCCTAACACATTGATAAAATTGAAGGATATAAAGGAATGAGTTTTTCTAGTACAAAATCAATACATAAAAATAGAAGATTTAATAAAAACCATAACTATCATGGTTTTTGGTTTAGCCTCTGACTCCTCATGTGTAAAATCCATTATAAACTGATTCTCAACTTCATCCTTACCATTCTTCACAACAAGAGAATCATATTTGGATGGATGTTGAGATCCCAACCATTTTTCTACATAATTTTTAAATTTAGAGTTCTCAGTGAATGTGTGTCTATATCTACTACCCTGGTATTTTCTCTAATTGAAATAATAAAGATAGATGGATTTTTCACATGAGTGACATATGTTGGGTTCTACATTACAATTAGGTCTAAGCTGTCCATTTCTCCCACATTAGTAATAATCCACCTAACTCTATCCTAATGTTTGTAGTGCACTCCTTACATTTCATGGACTATAATCACCCCTATTTTAACTAAATATAGACAATGAAAACAATAATACTTATACTATCACCAATTATATGAAAAGATGATTATTGCTAAATATATCACCCTAAGCCATAACTACCTTATCTACATCCTATGTGAAGGTGAGTACATACAAAAAAATCAACATAGACTGAATATTTATCCACAAAATCATCTTTAATCACTTCACCATGGGGTCCATCTAGTCCATTTATTTATTTTTTTGAATGATCCACATTAATGAAAAGTGGGAACCTTACAAAAACATTCACCAACTGATTTTAGAATTCAAATTAAAAACTTAATTCCTTTTCTAAATACAAGAACAAACCATCATCACTACATCAGACAATGAATTGCCTCATGATACACACCTTAAAATAAGATAAACCCTGTGATAAAACCTGTCATGAAATTAAAAATTCAACAAATAATGTAAATCCCATGATCAACCTGACCGTCACATCTTCCAATATGTCACCATCGTTCACGTCACATAGCTTCCGTACATAATAGTCATCATTGTCATCGTCGCCTGTTGAGAAAGATGAACTATCCACACACTTGCCATCTTCACCCTCCATCTACCATCATAGAAGATGAATGTCTCCATAGTCCATCATCGTAATCACTAAATCACCATTGACATCAAAAAACCACCCCACCAAACAAGAAAGTATGAGTAGAACCTTCCAAATTGTAATAATCATTCCTTCATCTTCCACCAACACAGACCCCAAAACACAAAAAACACATGTAAACTGATTGAACATCAAAGGATCATTAGAGAAACCATAGGAGAAAACTAGAAGAAGGATGTAAATAAAACCCATGAGGAAATATCCATGATCTCTGAAACCACTAGGCCCAAAACCTCTATTTATCCACCACATGAAATCCAACCTCGAGAGGAGAGATGGAACACAGGGTCAGATTAAGGTTTTGGTTCTCAAGGAAGAATAATGGGGATTGAAAGGAATGGGTGAAGAAAAAAGAGTAAAATCAAAATCCAAGAAAGAGGCCAAGGAGACTAGGGGATGGAACCACATAGAAAAGAGATGAGGACACATTGAAGATCCATGTCCATCGAACCACTAAGACGAAAACCTCAAAAATTCAACTCTCCTAAAATTACCTGGATATGAGTAGAGGAACTCAAGGTTAGAGAGAGGATTATAATTTGTGGAAAAGGTATATCACCTTCATTAGAGAATTTATAACCAAGAAAGTGAGGAGGTTGAATTGAAGAGACGAAGAAAGAGAAGAGAGGGGATTCATGAGAAACCCATGATAAGAGAAGCAAAGGGAGTGAGTAGAAAATTGTCGAGAGCTGAATCAAAATCAAGCCAAATATGGGGAAAACACTAGGGATCTACCATTGAGATGATATTAGGAAGGAAAATAGATACGAGGAAGGAAACATATGCATGATGAGGAGTGGAAAATAGTGTCACCTAAAGACTCTCGAAACCCTAGTTGATGGAAAGAGTGGAGAACCAAGCATGTGAGGGGCCATATGGCCCCTTTGGTTACCATTGCACCTTGAGATAGTAATTAGAAACCAAATCTATAGATATGTGTAATAACCATGAAAATAGAGTGGAATACTCCATGATAGAAAAATTTTCCTACTCCAAATAAATAAACACATACAACTTCACCACTCTCAAGGATTTAGTATAATTTTTTTTATTGAAGGAATTCTTAAAATAAATTTAGTTTAGATATTATTTTAACATTCCTTGAAAAATACATTCCCACCACATAGATTTCATTTCCTCAATATTTAATGTGGAGATACCAACCATATAATCATTTGGAAATTTAAAAAAGTAAAGTTTATTTTACCCCCTAATTTTTTTCATTTGATTTCTGGGATCTCCTGTCACCATGAATCATTAATGGATGATTCACTGTGAATTTAATAGAATTATCCACTATTATTTCAGTTGTAACAATGATGACCTAGCCCTAGTTTGGATTACACATACTATAGTTTCTTCCAAAACATAGTCTACTAGATGATTCTCCTAATGGGATATCTCCAACATTTCCTCTAAATAAATCAAATTAATTTTACATGAAGGGTCCATATTCTATAAAAAAGGAGATTAAAACCATTTAAAATATAAATATTTTTCTATTCTAATAAAATGAATTTATTAGTTTGAATCATAAAAGGATTTAATAGAAAACATTGATTTGTAAGAATCTCAAGTCTCCCATGTTATATAGGGATTTCTATTAAAGTGAGATGTCCATTCACACTCCCACACTACCTATCAAGCTCCAACATTATTATCTCTAGATTATAAAATAACCCCTTAAATAGATGGATATACATAATAATGGTTGTAGTTTTCATTGGTATCATATCCATTTTTTACTAATTTGTAACAAAAATACCCCATTAGACCAAAATTGTCACCTAAATTGGCCTTCTAGAAGGCCCAATATGAGTTACTAATCACCATGGTCTAGTGAGAATCACCAATATGTCATATTAATAACATGTGAATGATTTCAAAATCAATATATTTATGTTAATATAGAGACATGTTATCCTAAAAAATATACAACATTCATCATATGACCTATACAACCAACCCAAAATTGTAATATCCAACAACATGATAATGAGTTATAAAAGAAAAAAATTGATTGAATATTAACATAAATCCTAAGGTAACCCCTGGTTCCATCTCCACCTGACCGTACATCACCACCATCCCAAACCATCAAAATTCAACATAAACTAGGAGAGATCCATATTCTACGTGAATCTCTTCCCCTTAAATGTATATTTTATGATCATCTCCATAAACCCCTAATGGAAAAAAGAATTATGTGAAATCTATAGATCGTTAGGATACTAGTAAGTTTCTATATAATATCAATCTTGTAAGTTTCTATATAATATCAATCCATGGGAATCCATTAGTTCTTGTAAAAACAATAAAAAACTTAATAGAAATAATTTTTCATTCAAAAAAATTCCTTAATTTTAATTTAAAAACATGACATATTCATATACACTAAGCCATATGACGTAACATTTATCAATAGGGAATATGTTGATGAAGTATACAGTTTTAAAACCTCAATATCTATATTTTTTTAGAAAAAGGGGAATCCAAATAAAATATCAAGTAATGCATCCTGAATGTACCAGAGGGATGACAACATCACAAAGTTGTACACAACATAGATGAACAAGACAACTAGCTGAAATAAGGGACTCATAATCTACATGGAATTATATCCCCCTGAAAGGATACCTACTATCAACCATGACATCACATGTAGACTCCCTAGAGATTGGTAGCTCAACTAGGGATCTCATATGTCTAGTTTCTTCCTTTATACCATGGTATTCATTATTTTCTAATACATTTCTATTCCATTAATGAATCCAAATCCTGATTTTATTAAAATAATTAAATGGGAAAGTCATATCAATTCAATCACACCATTTCATATGTTATTCTCTATACAGAATACTCACCTCTTCATGATTGATAATCCATTTCCATTTACAAATCTCATTTATTTAATTTTATGAAACAAAATAGTAGTATTGAAATGGTTTCCATAAAACCCCACATTTTAAGAAAACATTCACATTGACATGAAATGTCAATTCACCTACCTTTGATTTATGTTCTCCAAATACTCAACTAAAACCAAATAAATTCTATAATAACAAAATTCATTCCAAGGGATAGACCATTGGATAGATACAACCACCTTAATAATGATGAATGACATGTTTATGTTAATAATAGTGATGATAAATGATGATATAGACTCTTTTCAATCCTTGATCTATTTTGAATAATTTCAATTTTCTAACAAAAACAATATATCCAAAAATCATATGAATGTTGGGTTCCAACAGATCAAGGGGAAGAGAATAAATTGATATAAAACAAATCATAAATTGATGGGATCCACCGATAATGATGATAGATCACTAAAAATAAAGGGGAGAGACCCTAGTGAATCATTGAGGGGTTAGTTCAAGTTTATGAGGGATTTGGATGATATAATATTTAAAAATTCCCCCCCTGAAATCAGATAAATTTTCAATTTTATGAATTTTCTGATATGGTTATATGGAATGCCTGTATGGTCAGAAAAAACATGTGTCAAACATGAGGTAGCCATTTCCTCTTAAAAACCCAAATTGTATAGTTCCCTAGGAATAATCAAACAATTTTAAAACCCTTGCTCAATAACTGCGAGTACCTCTGGACCAACACACATCCTCTCAAAACTTTTTTATGGACACACATTTGGTTATAAAAAAGTCTTAAATGGTGAAAATATCCACTAAAACACATTGTTCCATATCATATGGTTACCTCATTATTTGGAGTAATTAAGCTCCTAATCTATGTGCCTAGGGTTTGTTACAAAAAAAAAATTTTATAATGTCCCGGTTCCAGGTGCTTCCCAAAGTTTCTCAAAACTCAGTTGGTCACATGACCTTAAGAGAATTTCCCCAAACACCAAAGGATATCATATAGCAGTGAGGGCCAAGGTATGATAGTGGGGAAACTATTTCTTCATTGTAGGAGTCTACACTATGGGATAACAATAATAAAAAATAGTTGATGTAGTAATACCAAACAACAGAAGTAAAAAAGAAAAAGAATAATAGTATAAACTACATCATTGTATAAAAATAAATTATTTAGGTAACATGTAACTAGGAAAGTAGCCAATCAGGTCACAATTCTGGAAATACTATATAGAAACCAAAAGTAAACTCCAATAGTATCACAATCTTCAGCTTGGCCCTATGCTCTCCATCTCTAATAACAATCAAGTAACTAATATAGAAGTTATCATTACCTTATCTATACTTGCAATAATATAATCTATTTAGGTCCAATAGAATGACCCAATTAGGGTGTAATATGAATCCCAATAGGCAACCACCAAAATATCTATGCATAACTGTTAGTGAATATATATAGCAAGTGATATGAAGAAATGAATCTATAAACTTGAAATTAATCAAAAGTATACAATCCTACATTTTCCAATTACATTAATTTACATTAATTTATTGTTTAATCAATTGAATTATTTATCCTTGGTATCTTAACTATGATATATATCCCTATCTATAATAGCAAAACAGATGTCTCTGAAGACCATCTAAACCAACTAGTAATATTGAGTCCAAACTTGTGAAATGGATTGGAAAACTTGTTGAAAAGATTAAATTATTTATAAGCAAACCTCTGGGGATGTTATAATTATCTAATCCCTTTTGGTTTCACATAACATCAATAAATAAATAATAATGACCCTATGGTAGAGCTCACAAAGTCTGACCCCTTTGGTCCCATATAACACTAATCAAAACCAATGACCACCAGGTATCTATCATGGTCAATACCCCTTGGTATACATAGGAAAATTAAAATATAATTTCCCTCTGGAAGCTCTCACAGTCAATGAACTATGGTCCAACATTCATTTAATAACTCCCTGTTGCATAGATATCACGGTCTAACCCCTATGGTCAATGACCCCACATCAGTTCTGATAGAAAATACCTCTAGTAATTTGTAACAACAATTCATAAATACAAGACCCAACCTTGGGAAGCTCTCACAGTCAGTTACCCTTGGGCATACTTTCATAATTTTAATCACATGAATATCAAATAAACAAAAACTCCATCCTAACAACACTAGGCATAGAAAAAAAAAGCATCCTTACATGCTTTCTAGACCCAAATATATAACCAATCAAACATCTAAAACACATCCATAATCAAGGCAATAAACCTTATGCATACTCAATAACCCATTTTCAATAAAACACACCATTACAGTTCCAAAATAGCAATATATTCTATAACATGAAATACCCTAAACATGGGTATTTTTTACTTTTAGTATATATAATCCAAATAAAAACAAAGTAAGGAACAAACCATATACATCGATGTGGTACGATGAACACTATCAAACGTCGACCCTTGAATCCACCTATAATGTCATAGATCTGAACAAAGGTCAAAACGATCATCCTATAACAACTCATGAGAGAGGATAAATCTGGAAGAGACGTTCTATGGATGGAGATAAATCACCGATGGGAGTTTAAAGCACTAGGAGGCGTCTAAATCAGATCTTGGATGGAGGAATGGGAGGATCTTGAATATCATCATCCGTACATCGCTCTCCTATATGAGACATAGGAAGAAGAAGTCTGCTCTGGAGTTGAGACGTGACCCCAGTCTGATTAATCAAATAAAAATAAAATCACAAAGCATGTTCATTTAATGTACACACCGTGTACTTTCCTCAATAACCCCCTCTTTAGGTAGTCTTCCAATTAACCTACATGACCATGTACTCGGCTGTTACATGGCTTGTACATGTCATGTACTCAAGAGTACACAATGTTTGCATAGAAAATTTCCTATTTCATCATTTTTCTTCAAAAACAACTGGAAATAATGATTCATACCTAAAATGAAGATACAGGTTCTTACAAACTTCCCCCCTTAAAAACTTTTTTCCCAAAATTTCTCTTCCAAGGTTGAAGAAGAAGAGACTTAAAACAACTCAGGCCACTAAGATCGAACATTTACCTCCCTCTCCCAAGTCTCATCTTGTACTCGTCTATTCTACCATATCACCCATACCTAAGGAATAGACCGACTATAGAAAACCTTTGTGTTGCAATAAACAATCTGAATAGGGTTATCCTTGAAGGATGTATAAACCTCCAAATCAGCCTTATTTGGTTGGAAAACATGAGACAGTTATGAAAAGTAATGTCATTGGTGAGAAACATAGAATAATTCATGCATATCCATTACCATTAAGGTCACTGTAATTGATATAAAAGCTGACTGACACTCTTCAAAACCTCAAATGGTCTGATGTATCCCTTTGAAAGCTTGAACTTCCTCCTAATTATCTTTTATCCCAATATTAGTATGACACATAAGAAAACTTGATCTCCGACCTCGAACTCTAGATGTCATCTTCATTGATCATAAAAATATTTCTTATGAGACTGTGCAGTAGCCATTCTCTTTTGAATTAACTCTACATGCTCAGTGGTCTCCTAGACCAGACAAGGCCCCATCATAGCTGCCTCTTCTGCCTCTATCCAACATAGGGGTGATCGTTATGGATACTGTACAAAGACTCATAAGGTTCCATCTGAATCATTTCTTGAATAATGTTATTGTAGGAAAACTCTACTAAGGGTATGTGTCTCTCCCAAGATCCCCCAAAATCTTGGACGCATTCTCAATGCATGTCCTCCAAAACATGAATCGTCCACTCAGACTAGCCATCTGTCTGTGGATGGTAAGTTGTACTTAGAAGTACCTATGTACCTAATGCCCTCTATAGTCCCTTCAAGAAATGAGAAGTAAAATCGGTTTCCATGTTTGAAATAATAGTGTCTGGAACCCCATGCAAATGTACAATCTCTCATATGTACAAACTTATGAGATCATCAACACTAAATGTGTCCTTGATTGGAAATAAACGTGAAACCTTCATTAGCCTATTAATAACAACCCATACTGCATCACTCCCATGAGGAGACCTCTGTAAATTCGTTACAAAATCCATCGTGACATCATTCAACATCCACTCATGAATGGGTATCTTCTATAAAATCCATGCTGGTCACTGATGATCAAGCATGAGCTACTAACAGTTTGAACATATCATAACATAACCAGCCAAAAGAATCCACAAAATAATCCATGTAAGGATGGAACACCCAGTTCATCAGTTCCATCAAAACTGATGGCACATTCGTGAGATTGAACAGAATAACCGCATATCCGTATAGACTCTACCTTCTCCGAACGTCTATAAGAGATATATCTGATGGTCTAATTCCCAACTGGTGATAAATGGATCTCAATTAAATCATTAAGAACACTCGGGCCCCTTTATGTTGATCAAATAGATCATCAATCCATTGCAAGGGATATAGGTTTTTTACCATCAATGGGTTCAGCTAACGATAATCCACGTAATGTCGGAGGGTATTATCGATTTTTTTTAAAAAAAGGATAGGTAAACCCCAAGGAGAAGTATTAGTTCAGATGAAACCCTTCTCCTAAAACTCCTCTAACTGCTTTTTGAGCTCCTATAACTTTGGCATAGTCGTCATATAAGGAGGAATGGACATTGGTGACACTCCTAGAACAAGATCAATAGAGAAATCTACCTCTCGCTTCAGAGGTAAACCAAAAAAGTCATCTAGAAAGACATCGTTGAAATGATCCACCTCGGGAGGAAAGTCCATCAGTGAAGTCCCCTTGTCATCCAAATATAAACTATAAATCTAGGACATAATCCCCCCCAACCCAAGATGCTCGGCTCTAGCTCTTCTCGCCTGATAATCCCATTCACCCTTGTGTATTAAATACATTCCCTTTGGTGAGGTGAAACTCAAACTACGAGGATAGATGTCAAAAATGGCCTTATAAGATACTAAAAATCCCATTCTGTGAATGAAATCTAAGCCGATCATCTCTAAGACATAGAGGTCTCATAATAAGTGAAACCCACCAACCTCAATAGGGCACTCCTTTCACTGACGTACACTAGCCATCATAATTCCATACAGAATTTCTAGCATCATAATATCCTTAGAAGTAAAGATGTAGAGACCATCTCTCTCCACAATAGAAATAGATATAAAACTATGGGAATATCATGTATCAATGAGAGTAGAATTTCAAACTAAGGCAACAAGAATCTTACCTCTAACCGTTGAAGTTCCATGGTCATACTCTTTTTGGGTCTGCTTCACTCCAAAAGTATTGCCTATAATACAGCCTTGTGACCCTAGCTGACTACCCTAACCTAATCCACCCTATTTTTTCTAAAAACATATTGCTTGGATACCACAACTATGACCACATCCTAGGCCAAAATAGCCTGATGAACTCCATTTCCCCATCTGATCAAAAAATGGTGGTCCTGCTCCTGAATGTGGAGTCATAGAAGAACCTGTATCACATGCTTCCAGTGAAAGCACCCATAAAAAATGATGAATATGAATCATCTTATTGAAAAAGAAGCACTCAACTGGGTATCTCAAGCATAGAGGCCTTGTTTTCGCGCTCTTCCCACACATGTAGCATATGACATGGATACCTGAAGAAACATAACATGAAAGCCCCATGTGGTTCTTCCTGCTATCTATCAATGGAGTACCAGACCTAGATGCTGAACCACATTTGCTCACATCTCCCAACTCCCTTAGTTTATGCTCGGTAATCGGTGCCTGATTCACTATTTCCATCACTGTAGTCAACATGAAGACATTATTCATCGATCAGATGACATACCAATGACCATCCTCAAATCTCCTAGACAAATATAACTTGTCACATCCTAGAATAGGTTAGAAGCGCCGAATATCTATAAAATAGGATAAATAATCTGTCACTGAAAGAGATCCATCCTTCATATGCATAAACTCTTAGGCTCGATTGGCCCCCAATGTCTCAGGGAAGAAGTCAAAAAAGAAGATCCTTTAAAACTCTTCCCAAACAATATCCTGGTGAATTCCATCCCATGAGATAACATCCCACCATCTCTTGGCATAATCACATACCATGTACATTGTGAGATTAACCATCCTCTACAAAGTCATATCCAGATGATCAATGATAGTAAACATGGACTTACCCTGTCTATGAAGCATGTGTTCCTACATCCCCAAAAAATACGGGATGATGTTGCTACTGGAACACCCACACCAGCTTTCTATAGATGGGGAAGGATGCGATGATCCATGGAATGTTTGTAACATCCTCAAAATTCCTTCATAAAACTATACATCAGCACCTGTGTATGGCATAACAGATGGTGCCAATATGGGCACAATGAGATTATTTGACAGTAGTCCCTGATCTAACATTTCTGGTGTCAGATCATTGCCTTGTAGCTAGAGCACAACCAGAGGTTTTCTTGGTGGCATAACTCATCAATGTCAAGCGCTCACCTTAGTTCAAGATAAACAAGAAAAACAACATTGAAGTGCAAAGAAGGAATATGGGAATAAGCATTTAAGTTTTACAAAATAGGGTTACAGGACAAGTGTAACACCTACACGATGTGTTCCATTAATCTTTCAACATGGAGTGTACCTCTCCCAAAACCAATCAGTTTACACCCATACAAAATATGTGTTCCTCCGATTACAAGGCATGTAATGAAATTTTTCCCTCTTTACTAGGTTCTTCTACATGGTTAGAACTAGACAGTTATCTCTTGGGTAACATTACACGTCATGTTAACCCTAGACATGGTGTGTACTAGTTCATTTCCAACTTGCTATTTCTGCAGTCACATAGTCAGTTAAACAATTGACTCTACACAGTGTGTATGATCTAGACATGGTGTGTACAACCTATGTTTCATCCATCCATGTCGTTGGTCACATGGTTGGATAAATGGTTCTATAAACATGGAATGTACAATCTAGACACAACATGTTTCACCAAAAGTTTCCCAACCCCATTTCTCTACTCACACAGTCTATCAAATGGTAAACAACTACACTATGTGTATATATGGTACACAGTGTGTACTTAAGAAAATTTTTTTCATCTAGAAAATAATAAAACATGGCTTGTGTTCAGAACATCACATGCCATGTTGTCTGGGTTTCCAGACAGTAAGCCTCTGAAGCATCATTAAAACCCTAAAAAACCAATAATTTTATCCAAGGAAGGAAAAATTCTAACTTGTGAGAGCCCATACTACCGCAAATCAATGTTTGGCATCCTTTTTCACATTACAATTTGACAAAATTAAATTAATTTTCAACACGATCTAATAAATTATGATCCAAGAGGGCCCATAACACCTTAGGGACCAAAATTTTGCGTTCATACAAATAAAAATTTACACATTCCAACACCCTATAAAAATATAAGGAATTATATCATATAATATATCAAAACATCATCCATATCTATCACAACATCTATCAAAACAACATGTAATCAATAATTCATCCTAAATTTAATGACAAGAATGTATGACATGTGATATATATTAAGGGATTATATGATGCATGAGATTTAATAACCTCATCCCATAGGGATATAGTAGAAATAAAACCTCAATAATATCAACGATATCATCACAATACAAGTGAATCAATCAACGATGAAATCAAATTATCTATAACAATTGAAAAACTAGAAAAAATGATATATTCAAGGTAACATGGATTTTCTTTGTACACAAGTTAGCTACTCCTAAGTACAGATTATTAACAACTACCCATTCATTCCTATCCCTGTCTATAGTCTCTAAACAGTAAGACAAAGAATGGAAAAAATTACTCTAATACCACTTTGTAACGTCTCAGTTCTAGGTTCTGCCCAAAGGTGCCCCAAACCCGGTTGGTCACACGACCTCAAGCATATTTCCCCAAATAGCAGAGCCTACTGCTAGCTTTAAGGGCCAAGGTATGACAGTGGAGAAACTATGACCACATTGGTAGAGTATACACAATAGAATAACAATAATTAACAATAGCATAAGTAGTAATACCATACAATAGAAGTATACAGCAAAAGACTGATATTATAAACAACTAAAATATATATAAATAAACAATTATTGTCACATGTATCTATGAAAGAAGAAAAAAATGTCACAATAATGGAAATACAATACTTAAACAAATTTACAGAAAATAGTAATCTCTAACAACATCGTAAGCTAAGCTTGGTCCCACACTCTTCTGCTCCAACAACAATCAAGTACCTGGTGAAGAAGGGAGCTTTCCATTATATATACCTACAAAAATATAATCTTCTTGGGTCTAAAATCATGAGAAAAATAGGGTGTGAGATAAATCCTGGCGGGAAAGCACAAAAATATCAATGCCTAACTGTTAGTGAATATATATAGAATGTAATATGCTGAATTGAAGTAATAAACTAGGTAGTACATAAAAGTAAACAATCCGAATATTTTCAATTACATTCAATTACATTTATTAATTATTCATCCCATTGAATAATGTAACCTCATGAACTATACTAAGCTCTATATCCCCCTATATAATAGAAAAATATATTTCTCAGAAGACCATCTAAACCAACTAGTAAGACTGTGTCCATGCTTGTGTTTTGGCTTAGCAGACTCCTAAAAAACATTCAATTATTCATAAGTAACACTCTGGGAAAGTTCTCACCATCTAATACCCTCTGGTTTCAAATAACATCAACCAATATATATTAATGACCCTCTAGTAAATCTCACATAGTCTAACCCCTTTGGTCCCATATAGAACTAATCAAAAACAAAAACCACCTGGGTAGATCTCACGATCAATACCCCTTAGTATGTATAGGAACAATAAATTGTAATAGACCTCTGGAATCTATCATAGTCACATTCCTATAGTCTAATTTAATGATGACCCTCTTGGTATCTCTCATGGCCTAACCTCTCTAGTCAATTAACCTATGAATGCTCTCACAATAAATACCTCTTACCATTCATGACAATAATTCACAACTAAAAGACCTTATCTCGGTAATCTCTCATAGTCAATTCCCCTTGGTCATACTTTCATAATGCGAATCACATTCATATAAAATAAAAAAAAACTCAATCCTAACAACAACTGGTGTGGAAAACAAAGTATCCTAACATGCTTTCTAGACCGAATGGCCATAACCAATCAAACATGAGAAACACATTCATAATCAAGGAAATAAAGCTTAGGCATTATCGATAGTCCATTCTCAATCATTAATACCGTAACATGTATTAAAAATGGTAAAATTCCATAACATGAAATACCCTAAACATGGGTATTCTTCACTTTTAGAATATATAATCCAAAGATGAACAAAGTGAGGTACAAACCACCTACCACGATGTGGTATGGTGAACACTCTCTAAATCATCCCTTGAATCAGCCTAGAATGTCATAGATAAAAAAAGTAAAAAACTAAAAAACTTAGATAACTCATTAGATATGAGAAATAATTAAGTGAGGCTCTAGGGAAAGATAGAATTCGCTGTTGTGAATTCAATGCATCTAGTGGAGTCTCAATCAGAGCTCAGATCGAGGAACAAGAGGAGTTTGAAGATCTTTGGTTGTACGTCACTCTCCTGTACGAGACACGATAGGAAGAATTCCATTCTGGAGATGAGACGTGACCCCAATCTGATTAATCAAATAAAAAAGAGAATTACATGATGTGTTCATTTAATTTACAGGCCATGTACTAGCCTAGATTGGCCCTCTATTTAGGTGGTCTTCCATGTCACCTACAAGACCATGTACTCAACTGTTAAATAGCCAATAGATGACTACATGTGAAAACTAGGTACACAGTATGTACTCAGGAGTACATGGTGTGTACATATAAAATTTCTCCTTTGTTAATTTTTCCTAAAAAAACAACCCGAAATAAAGATACATACCTTAAATAAAGATCCAGGTTCTTACAAATTCCAACCCCCAACTCTAAAAATCCTTTATAACTAGACCGGAGATAAACAAAGATAAAAATTAAGTATACCTATTACCTGAACTTCATCCTATATAGTACCTATTATCATAAGGGTAATGAACTAATGAATATTATATAATCCCCATATGTAATCATAATATTTTATGAATACCATTTTCATAATGGTATTAAATTGTTTACTGCTTCACAAAAATTATTTATAATGGTATGAATTTTACATTACCTAATCACACATGGGTAAATAATATTTACATTAATGTTACTTATTTAAAGTTTATTAACCTACATATGTTTTATGATACTATTTTCCTTTGTTTCTAGTAACAATTTTCTAAAAAGCACGAAATTTTAAACCTTTAAATGTTGAAGAAACCTCACTCTAATACCATCGATGTGTTTTTTATGATAATTTAATATTGTAAATAACCCAAAATATAAGAATATGTATATTTTATAAATCAAAATGTAAATATTATAATAATATAGAGTAACTAATTTTTTTGTGTTCAAAATATTCCATATTCATCCATCAATGGACAATGTGATATGGAGATATTGAGGATGAGTGAAGGAATAAACTCTGCCTCTAAGATGATATTCCTGATTTTGGATCTATGAATTATTTGTAAGGATTTCCATGTAACTAATGGGGATCCATAGCATTCCATGGTGAGCTAAACAATGCTCTAAAAGAAGATATGTATAACTGACTTTTAGCAGCCACATACTGATCATACACCCCACATGAGAAGATAACATCCTTTTTTTATATAGTGCTCAAGAAATATCCAATTCTTAACAAAAAATATGGATTAGTTCATGTTTGTTATATTATACATTGAACACACATTAATGATTAAATAAAAACATAAATTATCCAACTATTGTTTTATAACATGATGTAACCAGTTAGGAGAGATTGTACATTTTAATGTATCTAAAGAAACATATCTAGAATATTCATTATATTCATATTCATTATAAGACATATATACATATCACACACACACACATATTATTCAAGCCTCATTAAAATTAAATAAATGTAAACTATATATAATATCATTTATTATATACATGTATATTCATATTAGGAATACGTATTTTAGTACACATAAACCAGTTTAAATTGTGAATTTCAGTATTAGTCATTTTTTGTTGCATAGAGAACTCTTGTCAATGACCAATGTTATATTTAATTATATGATTTTACTCTTGATTAACTAAATAAAACATGACTTATAATGAAATATATTTTTTCTATTCTCTTATAACTCTCTCAATCTAAGAATCATACTAATTATACAGATGAGAAAAGGGGGGGACCAATTATCATGAACCTCCCCTGATAGGAATACCTAATGGGCTTGTAGAAAAGATGAAATCTACACTCAAATCTCTTCTCCAATATCACCTAGGTTGGAGTCATGTGATGATTTAGTATCACTCAAATATAGGAGGAATTACCCTCCAGAATCAAAGTCAAATAATGAAAACCCCACAAACTAATAGAGATTAATGTTAAATAATAAAAAATCCTATATAATAAACACCTCAATGAATTAATATAAAACCAATACAAAACATATCGAATATAAAAAAATTACAAAAATAAATCATATTTAATAAACCACAAAAATACTATCCTATTCCAGTACATTACAGGGCAATTAGAAAAAACATCCTCGTAACCTAGAATTTATATATAAATTGGTTGATCATAACATGTATACTCATTAGGATTATATCTATGTTCTATTTTGAAAATTTAAAAACATAATACTAATTTCTCTGTAATGAAACAACATAAATAACTAGCATACACATATGTCAACTAGTTTCCCTCATAGCCACACCAAGTCTACGTAACCAAATAACAAATCAAAGAGTAATAAATTTATATACTAAGAGTATAGGTAATGAAACACTTTAACCATATCCCAAATAGTTTTTTTCTTTCACCCATTGTGAAGATATCTTAACCCCCATACCTCCCATATCCACCAATCAAATCACCAACTATATAACCATTCCAAATGAAACAATAATATATCACATCATATGGGATAAGCTGTGTATCAAATATCATGGTACTAGTGTAGAAGCGTATCATGAATTCATAAGAAATAAACCTCCTTTTATCCTCAAATCATTAATGACCACAACACATATCATGTCAAAAAATAATTTTATCCACAGATGTTTTAGTTTATGAGATAGAAACGAAGAGGGGGAAGTTATCCATCTTTATCCTCCCTATCATGGTTGTTTGGGAAAACACCTCCAGAGTCTCCAACTGCTGATTGGGTTATTCGACACTGTTTTGGGTGTATAATAAATACTAAAGAGAATATATTTATGCAATATTCTCACAGAAGAACACCCCTATTGACTTATAAAATAATCACTATGAAAACATCCATCATAACTCTACATATAACACACCACCTTGTGCAACATCTAATATAGAATAACCATCCCACATTCATAATACAAATGGGAAAAACCTAGGTTCCATTTAATTTTTTTATTTAAAAATTCTACCACCAAACTACATAAATTAAATAATTAATTACATTCACTAATTTTAATTATTTTGGTATTATAATAATATTATAAAACATAAAATTATTCCATTACTACCAAAATTAAACAAAGTGAACACAATGTCAATCATATACCTTAGAACCAAAGTCGCCAAGCAACAAACAACCATGAAACCATGTTATACACTACTAATTCCACCATTCCAAACACAAAATAAGACAAAAATAGTAAAAGTATATTCATTAGTATTTATATTTATTGAAATTATGTATTTAATAATTTAAAGTGTAGTATAAAATCATTCCAACACAAAACATAATAATTCTATATTAAGCCTATATCACATAAAATAAGGACATAAAAAAACCTTATCATGGAATACAAGTGATAACATTTGTACTAAACCATAAACTTTAATTTAATTTGTTTATATTATTATGTTTAATATAAAAATTCATAAAATTCATCCAAAAGAAATAAATAGCAGGAAAATATCATAGAAACCCATAAAATGGGAGATAAGTTGACTCCTCTACCTCAACAGATGCATTATGATTCACTTCACAAAGCTAACGAAAGAGAGGATGTATTTTAGGGCCACAATCATATGGCGAATCTTCATATAAAAAAAACACATTTATTTATCATCAATATTAAAACCCAATAATCCTCTAAATTGATTAAATATACTAATTGAAAAAACACTTAATAAACAAGGAGAAACTCAAAGAGAAAGAGATAACAGGCTCACCCTAGAATCATTTATTTCAAATCTCAAGAGAAAAATTATGAATTCAAATGATAATGTGTTGTTAATTCACCAAAAATAAATTAGGAACCATATTTTTTTTGAGTGAAAAAAGGGAAAATGGGAGATATCATATGAAGGATGTAATTTATAAACATCATGAAAATGTATCCTTTAACAGGTTGATTTGGTTATTCATGCAATGGACATTACATGGCTTAACAATTTTTAAATACATGATTCTCGATTCAAAAAAAAAATCAAAAGAAATTAAAGTGGTGAAAGGAGCTCATCACACCCTGACATTATTAAGAACAAAACCATCAAAAATCACCAATGAACATTTGTTTTGTGAATATAATTAAACCTTGATTTCCACTTGAGAGAGAAAAATTATATATATATTTTTCTAGTTACAAACCACTCCCACACAATGAAACACACAAATAATCTAACATAAAAATTGATAAAGGATTAATATATTGAACCCTTCCTATAGTATATTTCAATCTTTAATCTATGTTCTTTCCTTCCCCAAGCTCACTCGAAGGCTCTAAACACCAAAAAATCACAATGCATTGAGAAAAAAAGGGATTTGATTTATTACATTAGATTCCTATCAATCCAGTTTCATCATTAAGGATCAAAACCAAATATAAAAGGTAGTTCCAACTACCTGGAACAGAAAAAAACTCCCCCTGATATGCCTATTAAAAAGGGATATATTAATAACTCATTAAATACAAAAATGGTTTTAAGAAACCATATGAAGGTTCAAACATCAAAACAAAAAAATATCATGGAAAAAGATAATACTGAAATTAGCGCACTAGGCATGAATCTATGACTCTCAGTCCCATTTACTATTTATAAGGCCAACATTCCTCCAAATAATTTAAACCAAATGTTTATGACACCCTTATGAAACATTCAACAAGAAGTCATGGATATCAATTTATGGTAAGAAAATTTTATCATCAACAATGATATCCAACCTCCCCTATTCAATGTTGTTATATTCATTGAGAAGATACTGGTGAATACAAGACCTGTGGATGGAATCATGAATTTCCTAGCTCTTGTTGCACCACAAACTGATAATCCACCATGAGAATATAATTTAACACCCTCAAGGATCCAATAAATTAGGGAGAGATATTGCTTCACCCCAAATTGATCTATTTCTTGTGTTTAGGGGAATCCTTCAAGATAACATGGTATGAAATTTAAAACTACAAAGGCCTCCTTCATCATTCAACACAATCCTTTTAGTAGTAATGCACTACCTTTAACCTCTCAAAAACCACATAGATCATATCTATCATCATCATCACCACATTGAGACCAAGAACAATTACCTACCCTATATTATTCAAGATTAGTATGTAACAACAAATCCTCCTATACGATAGCTAAAATGTTGTCATACAGATATATGATTTAATAGTTATTAATATATGAAAACTCATTGAAAGGTTGGTTTTAAAACCATCATCCAACATAATCAATGATGAATGACCTAATCATATTCTATAGTATTTTGATGATCCACTCTATTTTTAAATCTGTTTAGGTTTGGAAAGTAGTGAAAAGGAATTATAGTCTGTGATGGAGTGATTTATTCCCCTTAAAAAAATTAAAACCTAGGGAATTCATCAGAAAAAGCAGTACTCAGATCACTATGAAGCGTCATTAAATCATCCACATATTGCCTTAATAGATATTTATGTAACGTTACAAGTGAATCATAATAATGTTAGCTAAAATTGTTATTCAATCTACCATCACCCTAATTGTGTAAAATTTCCTTTCATACATGGGTAAACTAGTGATGAAATCCAGTGACATGCCATTCCTCATCCACTCAGAGATATCCAAGGACAATAAACCCCCCCAAGGAAATGGTATTTTTCCTTCACTTTTTGTAATATTATACATCACCCCACAAAAAATTCCACTAATATATTCATTATGGGAAACCAAAAATACCTCCTCAAGTAATGATATATCTTAAAAATGTTGTGGTTATACCACGAGTGTTAGTATTTGAAACCCACATATGGTTTCCCTATGAATTTACAATGAATTAAAAATCCTTCCTTGAAATATAAACTTATACTGGACATCCTATGACCATGATTCAAGGGAATCACAATGAATAAACAAATCATGGCTTGCCTCTACCTTTATGTATCACTATGTAGTCTCATACACCACCTTCAATGATCAGGGATTTGTCATTATCATGATCATGTAACCCCAACCATCAACATTCACTTTTTTGTACAAAGTTAGTTGAATAGTGTTTTTTAATTTTTTGGTTGTTTGATTTTTTTCGAAGGTGTTGGATTTTGTTTTCATTATCGAAAATCACATCAAATTTTTATGTTCTACTAAAATGATGAAGGTATGTCTAATGTATAAAATTTCAAATATAATTTTTATAATGGTCCATCAATTAATTATTTTTTTGAATGTTTCTTACTCAATGTTCATATCATCAGAAATGTTTTTATAGAATAGAATTTTTTTAATGCACTAGGGAGAATAGTAAGATCTTGAATATTGTAAGATATTTTGGACATAAAAAATTAGACAATGTTATACCAATATCAATATTATAAAAACATAATAATGTAATTAATCAATATGATGTTTATAGAAGAAACTAGAAATTTTAACTTATGGTGTTTCTATATTGTTAATGTTTCATGGAAATAGATCATTGGATAAAAAGATATTGGAAAAATGGTTGTTTGAAAACTGAATTATTGAATTTTAGTATGTCTAAAAAAGATGGAAATATTGATGATACAATATAGATCATTGGATGGAATTCATCATATTCACTTGAGATAGTTCTAATCATCAAATGTTCCTTTTTTTAGAAAAGTATGGTTTTTTTGTTTCAATGTTCTGAGTTTCTATGATGATTCAAATGTGAAATATATATGAGTAAGACCAATATGTCAAATTTGATTTGATACTAACATTGATCCATTAGATGAGATATATATACCAGACTATTATACAATATGAAGACACTAATCCATTAGACGAGATACTGAGACCAATAAATGAGATGGGATATGGAAACAGAACCATCAGAGGATATGAAAAAATAAGTCCACATATAAATTTGATTGATATTAATTTAAGAGATGATATTTTTTAAATCAATATGTTAACAAATGTTGAGATTCATCCCACATAATTTCATTGGACTGAGAATCTGTTGACCCAAGGAAGAAACTATATTAAAAGGTGAGACTTTTGGAAGTAACAATGATGTTGTCAATGTTTTCCAGTCTTCTTGAAGAATTAGAGTGATAATTCATTGGCTTTACTTGTTTTTTATTGGGTAAAGATAAAAAAATGATAAAAGGTGTTCACAAATAGATTTTCCAAACTATCATTTTCCATATAGGTAACTTGTGAATAACTTATTCATGTGGGGTTAAGAATGAAGATGTTTTTGAGAATTTAGAATGATTTTAAAAGACTCTAGAAGACATGATAATAATTGAGAAGTATTAAAATATATTTTAAAGTAATATTAATTTATATGTTTTAGAATTTCATATTGGGGGAATGTAAATTCATCTTCCCACCATTGATATTTTGATCACCCCTATTTAATGGGGATAATGTACAATGTAATCTAAGACTATTAAAGTGTAAAATATTTAGAGAACTAGAGTTTTATTTTCAAACAAGCATCCAGATTGACGTGATCATATAAGTAGTAGAAAGGATTCATCAAATCATAATTAACAATCAGATTTGTGAATCAGAATTTTTCTGGTTAGATATATCAGACTACTTTCTAGAGAGATGATTGAGATAGAGGAATCAGATATTTTGATTTGATTGAATTGTGTATGAAGATTAAAAAATATTTTCTTACCTAATACTAGGTAAGAAAGTGATGAAATTTTCTTGAGTGACTAAAAAAAGTGATGATTGTTGAAGTTTCATAGTTACAATGTTCTAATACTATTGTTGAATGTTTTTACACTTGTTACAACATCTTATTTATGATTATTTTTCTATAAGATAAATATGAACTATTTTATAGATCATAGAGCTATGTAAGTGTAACAATATATCTTAAATTATATATCAACATAAAAGGTATTTATTTATAGTGGATTGTGTCGTATTGGAGTAATTCCAAACTATGACAAAGACTGTATACTCTTTTTGAGCATTGAACGTTTTCAATACTCATTTTCATATGAATGTATGAATGAATTTTTTCCCATAGGAAATCCAAATAGGAGCACGAAATTGGAACCCTACGGCAATGGAGACCGCAACGAGGGTGATCCGCTAACCCTACGACGATAGAGGCCGCCATGGCCCCTTCCCCCATCAGGGGGGAGGGGTCTTCGTCTCCAACTCATGCATCAGGAGTTGCGCGACTGTGAGGTAGGGATTACTTTGGACCCTCGCCGGACGCGGGTTTCTTCCTCCCAGCAATCGACGTTGCTCCGAAGGTACCTGGGTGCGTTTCAGGTCAACCTATTGTTCCGGTCTCACTGAAGGAATTCCATGAAGCTTCATCTTTACTTTCCTCGGCGCTAATCGTGAGGTTTACGAAGCGGCGAACTCTGGTGGAGCACTTCGACAAAGAAATCATTACGGAGTGGGGTTTGAAACACTGTGCTCTTGTAAGTATACTGGGACCGCGTCAATTCCTTATTTTATTTGTGGATGAGGAAGATTTGGGAATGGCTTGGTCGCGAAAGAGGATTCCTTTTTGTGGCCTCCAGTTCCACTTACTGCGCTGGTCCTTTGAGGCACACATGAACCGTGACTCGTCTTACACGGCAATTTGGATTCAATTGCCTGGAATTCCTCTGCCATTTCAGAATATTGGGTTATTGAGATCAATAGGCAACTCGATAGGGTGTTTTGTATACTGTGATCAAAGAATAGCTTCCATGTCTCATCCCTTTTCGGCTAGAATTTGCGTGGAAATGGACCTTGCAAGAGTGCCTCTGGAGCTTGTCTGGATTGTAGTTGAAGAAGAGTATAGGTACGCTCAATCAATAGTCTATGAATCCTGGATCCCATTCTGCTCCTTTTGTCACAAGCAGGGCCATGATGAACATGGTTGTCGAAGGAGGTTCAGGGGTGGTGGAAGTTCTGATGTTCCAGCTGTACCAGCGGGTGTTCCCTCGGAAGGAGAAGTGGTCACCATTGGTGCCGAGAAAGGCAGCGATCAGTCTTCACCTGCAGACAGGCCTCAAGTTTGTCACGCTCTCTCCAAATCAGTTGGTGACATTGAGCCGATGGTTCAGGGGGTGCTGTCAGGGGAGGTAGATGTTCTATTGGTTGGAGTACAGGTGGAAGTGAACGAATCTAGGAGAAAGGAGACCATATCAGGGGCTGTGGTGTCTACCCTCCAGAGGTTTCTGGATCGTCCAAACGAGAGAATGGTAATCATAATGAACTGATCCTTGATGCTGCAATCAATATACAGGGTCGGGACATGGATGGGGTATGTAATCTCCAGTATATGGGAAGGGGACTTGAGCTTCAGCAGGGCTTGGGTGAGCCTGAGATGCCAGACCAGAACACCTCAACAAGTCTGATTAAGGTTGGGGTGGATGAGGCTATTCCTTGTTCCCCAAACCATTTTAATTTACTGGAAAATCCAGATGTTGTAGTGGACCATTCTGGGGAAGATGAACCAATACCTTTCCATCAACAGAATGAAGGTGATATAACTAATTGTGTTATTTCCCATGGAATGATGGTTAGACAGTCTGGTGGTGGTGTGGCTGATTCGGAGGGAGTCAACAAGGCTGCATCGGATCAGGTGATTGAGGGGGTTCCAACTCAGAAGAATAGTATGAGTTATAAAAAGAGGAAGGGGAAAAAAGATTACTCCTTGCTTCCCCCTCCATTGGAGACCCGCTCTGCGAAGAAACTACCGGTGACAATGTCCAATGTGGTGAACTAGGCTTTAAGCAAGGGGAACATAGATGAAATGGAAATTTCTACTAGGAAGATAGGGACTAGAAAGGAACCCAACTTTAGTTCCGAGGAGTATATGGTCGAGGAGTTCCTGTATGTTGACATTCCACAGGAAGAGGCTGACATGATGGGAAGGGCGGTAAGAGTGGAAGTCGATCACGAACAGGCAAAGTGGATTGACAAGCAAGACTTGATCTTAATGAGAGGCTTAAATGACAAGAAAATCAGCAAAGAGGAATATATCCGCACTTGGGACAAAATGGCGAACTATTTGGAAGATGTTATTGGAGAAGATCCTAGGGCTAAGGTATGGATAATACATCGGAATCTCTATAGGGAAGAAAGAAATAATAGGCTAAGGTTGTGTTTTGGTAACATTTCCTTTTCTTATGAGGCTTCGCCCCCGATTTGACTTGGGAAGTGCAGTCAGGGCTTCCTCATCGGGCTAGAGCACTCTACCATTTCCTTGGAAGGTCATTTGGGACATGGCTGATTCGGAGGGATGGCAACATCGGGAGGGACCATGCTTGCATGGGATCGCCGAGTGTCCATCTTAGGGATGGTGGTGTTGTTGTTGCGTGTATGTGGTAGTTCCTGCTCTTTCTGGTGTTTTTTGGGTTTGTTTGGCTGTATTGTTGGACTTTCGGTTTCTCAATTTTTCCACAAAAGTGTTTTCTTAAAAAAAAATTGGCAGTCAGTATGAATGATTTTTTTCAGTAAAATGATAGATCATCAACATGAGGCGAGGGTTGATTCATGAGTAAGATAACATAAAAGAAAAATATGTGATTGATTCAACCCCTACACCTCTTAGTGATTTCATTGATCATATATGGGCCTTTTCAATCTATATCAGATTGATGGATCCCTTTGTTTATAGCTTTTCTAATGTTTGAAGAGAAGTTTATATGGATAGTTAGATTTTTGTGAAATATAAGGGGATTAAAATTTTCAATTATAATTTCTACTATATTTGTAATGACTTATTTGTTTCATAACTTATTCCCCTCGATTATAATTTTCTAGAGGCTTATATAGATGGATTTCCTCTTCATAGTGAGAATGTTACTTATATAGTTTTTAACAAGAAAAATATGTAGAATTATGAAATGGTAAAAATGATTTACATTTATCACATTTTTAAAGTGAATTTATTATAGTAAATATAGATATAAGAAAAAAATTGTTTTGGGAAAATATGAAAAAAACTATGATGGAAATACAAAGGTGAAGAAGGAAAAATTACAATTCTAGAGGGTAAAGTAATAAGATATCAAAATTGGTAACTATGAATCCATTAGATACTTTTTCACAAGGGTGAATGATATTCTAATCACCATAACATGTCATAGTGAAAATCCATATGATTTAACTATTGTTTAGATGATCTTATGAATCCTTTCTCACAATTTTGATGCCACTGCTTCATATTTTGATGATAGTGATACTGAAATTATATATTTCATATGAATTATATAGATCTATCATTACATATGATATTAGAATAGATAATTTTATCAAAATAAAATAAAATTTTGATAAAGAAATTTCCTTCAAATCTTCCATGAATAGAAAATCAATGATGGTTCTCGATGAAGAAGAAGATAATGAATCTCACACTAAAGATAAGGTGAGTAAATATTTTCATAATATTTTTTCCTTATTTTCTAAAAAATATAATCCACAAAGGTATGTAAAAAGGGAATTTACCTCTTAAATTAAAATTTTGTGGATCCATTTTTAATTTTTCTTCAAATTTAAATCATATAAAGGATTAATAATAAAGTGATATAAATGAAAAAATGCCAAGAATTTATAAGAAAAACTATGTTGAAAAATAAAAATCAATCTATAAGGGAAAATATATAAAATTATCTAAATAAAAAGGGTTATTTTTTATGGGGATGATGACGATTATGATAGTGATTATGAAGGTAAAGAATTCAATAAAGTTGTTTTATAAAACACAATAATTACAATTGTAAATGATGAATAGTTTTCTGGTAATAAAATCTATTATTATGAAAAATAAGAGACCTAGTTATAATTTTATAAAAAAATAGAATTCAAATAATATCTTCAAAAGAATATAACACTTGAGAGGGAGATATATAAATTAAAAAAAATTGAAAGAAACAAATAAAAAATATTTTCTCAAAATGATTCAATGATTCTAGAAGATATTTATCAATGGGAGAAATCTATTAAAAAATAAATGTTTAAAAATGATTTTTTTTTATTAATAATGAAAGTGAAGGTATAAGAGTTAAAAATTGTTCAACAAAAGGTCTATAATGGTGAGTAAGGATTTATGTGTTTTAAAAACAATTCTTCATAAATTAGTTAAATCTTTGAGAAGTGTGAACCTGTTAATTTTCAATCGAATTTCCCTTTATAATTTGGGATGGAAAAATGAAGTTTTTCATATGAGTTAGAAGTGTGGGAATATTATGTATATAGTTAAGAGTAATAAAGTTGAAAATTTATATGAATATAATATTTCATAGTAAAAATCATATGTTTCTCATACTATTAACACTATTTAATATGGGAAGAAATATAATTCGATGAAGATATTTTTAGTATAGAAGCAAATATGAGGCTCAAAAAATTCATAGTACCAAATTTAAGAATGTTATAGAAAAATAAGCATATAAATAAACTTAATATGAAATTTAAATGGGAAAATATTCTTCCTATGGCTACTGTTAGTATTTTTATAGTTTTATCAATGAAAAAATATATTTTTTTAATTAAAAAAATAAAATAATACCACGAATAACTGGAATAAAAGTTTGTGATGTATTCAATATATTAAAATATGGAATATAGATAATGTTGCTATGAAGGTTGAAAATATATTCCAACATTTTGAAACTATTTCTGAAAGATGTGAACAAACTGTACATCATGAAAAAATATGTATTATTGTTCTACTTACACAATTTTTTTTTCTAAAAATTATTAAAATCTTGATGTCAAGAAATATAATTGAAAAGAAAATGAACATATTATAGAAACTTATCACAAAGATACAAAATTAAAATATCCCTATATTTTTGATAATGGGTTCTCATCGCATATGATAGGATATTTCATTCTTTTGATGAATGTTGATTTCTTTAGAGAATGAATCGTGTCATTTAGAAATGAAGAATCACTCAGAATAAAAGGTGTTGGATATACTATTATTGGGGAAAGAAAATTTAAATCCAAAAAGGTTGTGTTTTTTTATTAGATAAAACAAAAAAATTAATTTATTTATAAATTTATGATTAATTTAACATGGTTGTTTTCATAAAACATGTTTGTTTGTAAAAACAATTGAGTATGGATATGTTGTTATGATAGGCCAATATACAAAGGGAAACCTGTTTCAAGTTAGTGATGTACAATATTCACGTTATCAAAGCATAGTTTATGAAAATAAGATGGGGAATAATAGGTTGAGATATATGTGTCAAAGGAATATGATCAAGATAATAAAGAGATATAGTGTTTTTGGTATTCCATATGTGAATACATTTTGATTTTTGTGTTTTTACATTTTTCAGAAATGGAATATTACAATCTTAATGCGAAATAAGATGAAATTCCTTCAAATCAACCCTTGGAGATGATTAATTTTTATATTTTAGGACAAATCATAAAACTATCAACATTCATATAAAATTACATTACTTCTAACATTGTGCATTTTACTTTTATTACAAGTATTATATATGAGAAACATTATTCATAATATGTAAAAATGTTTAATATTATTAGTATAATAGTATAAAATGAATGTAGGTATTCTACCAAAATGGTATGAACATATAATGGTGGTGAATAAAAAAAATGACGATTTCAGAAATTATATTGAAAAAATGGTTTTCATCATTACTTCATTGAACATTACACACCATAGAAAAATGGTGTTTCAAAAATAAATAATTGAATTTTACCAGATATGGGGAATACACTATTAAAAAAACAAGCTATTAATAAATACATATAGAGGTAGAAAATGACAACATATTTTTATACTAAAAATAAGTGTTTCTATAGAAAAATATTGATATGAATCCTTATTAATTTTCTATAAGTAAGTCCCAAATCTAAAACACACAAGGGCTTTTGGGAGTCCCTTCATTATAAAAAAACTAAAAATGATGAAAATTTTGAATAGAGAGGTGAATGTGGATTTTTTGTGGTTATGATTCTAATTATAGAGGGTTTAAATGTTTCAAAAATGAAATATAAATGTTTTTGGATTTCAATGATGTAAATGTTATTGAAAATGGTGAAGATGAAGTTTCAAAATCACTAACAGAAAAGGAATATGAGGGAGATGCGATAATTGAGGAACATGAATATAATTTCAACAATGGTAATTCCATGAAAATAGAAGATTCAGACTCATATACTTAAAATGATTAATATGAACATTGTATATCTAATCCTCGGATTAGGAAATGAATAGAAGTATCGAATATCATTTTCTACCAATAAATAAAATTTAAAATTAGAAAAACATCAATGTTTGTTTCATGTACTTCCTTATATTCAAAAGTTGACCCATAAGACGTTGATGAATATTTTAAACATCAGGAGTGGATTCATTCTTTGAATGAAGTGTTGGATCAGATTGAAAATAATGATACATTGGAAATTGTATACAAACCAGATAATAGAAAATATATCTGTACAATGATGGTCTTCAAAAACAATATGATTGAATAAGGTGAAGTTATATGAAATAAATAATGATTGGTTTACAAAGGTTACTACACAATTTAAAGTACTAATTATAATGACACATTTTCTTGTATATAATGTTTATAAATAAGTAAATTATTTCTTTAAACTATATCAAATTGAGGTTATAATTTTTTATGGATGATACATCTTCTATTATTAAAGAAGATATTGATGTTTAAGTTTGTATTGAATAACCATGTGTACTAGTAATTGGAAGATGAAAGATATTGTGAAAGTTGAGGAAAATTTTTTATATGTTAAAGTAAGCTTGAAGATAATGGTATTCCAAATTGGACTCCTACTTAAGGAAGATAAACATTAAGAAATGAAGAGTAGACATAATCATTACATCACTGAAAATCAAGAGATATTTTGCATCGTAATTATTTCTGTTAATGATATTTTCTTTGATGGGGATGATGAAGACAGATGTAAAAAGTTTATTAAATAGATGAATAAGTCATAAAAAATTTCCATGATTTGTGAAATGAAATTTTTTATTGGCTTAAAAATCATACAATATAAGAAATATACTTTTCTATCACTAAAAAATATTCAATTTATATTCTTAATAAATATGGAATGGAAAAAATTCAGAACCTATTTCTAAAATAATTTTTGTGGGAACCAAGTCCTCTATAGAAATTGAATGTTAGTAAGTAAATTCTATGGAATTATTGAAGCTAATTAAATGTTTCTTTTATATGATCACTTCAAGATTTGATTTTTTATATGTAGTTACATTATGTAGAATATTCAAATGAACCCTAATATAATATCATATCATTTAATTAAAACAAATTATCATATATATTTTAGGTGAAATAGATAGTCGTATAAAATATCAGATCTCAAGGAGAATTGATTAATTTTGGTATATAGAAGTAGATTGGGTAGGAAGTGCTGATGATAGGATATCAAAATCTAGTGGAGTTTTATTTTAGTGGAAATTTATGTGTAGTTAAGATAATAAAAAGAGAAATTTTATAACTCTTAACACCGATAAATCTGAACATGTTTCTTTCACTCAACCTATAACACTACTTATGCGGATGGAATCATGGATTAATGATTTTCTTCTTAAAGTAAAGCTACCAATTCTCTTGGGTTTGGATAATCAATGTGATATAAAACTCACTAATAATCCATTACATCATTCTCACTCAATGAATATTGATACCAATATTACTTCATTGAGGATCATGTGGAGATTAATGAACTCATATAGGAATAATATCTTACAATAAATCAAATTACTAACAAATTCAAAAAACCATTATTAAAGGAATATTTTTATAAACTGGGGATGAAAATTGGAGTCCAAACTCTATCTCTATAAATATTTGGTATGTTTTTCTATCTCCTATCATATATTTTGTTTGGGTATTTTCATCAAGGTATGGAAAATGATGTTTCATAAATTTATCCATTTGTATTTTCTAACCCTTTTATGAAAATCATGTATTTGTGGGTGTTTTTAAAATTGATAAGCTATTATTCTAGTATACGAATGTGTGAACATAATAATATTTTTTTGAAATTATTGTAGGTAATTTTTTTATACACATGTTGACATGTTTTAAATAGAATATAGAATTTTTTAAGTTCAAGATCTTAGTTCCTAAGACACTACTTCTGGAAATCATGGGTTTTTGTTCAATGATTAATGTTTCATATTGATTTCACCTATATAAGATAAGAATTATTGATAAGTTAAACATAGAATGATTTAAAATGTTTCAGTGATTTGTGGATCATGGTTGACAATAATATCCAAAGGGGTTATTGTTTGGAAATAGTTGGATGAAGAGTGTTTTAAGGATTCCTAGATGTTTGATGTTTTCTAAGGTGTTGGTATTTTTTGTCTTTATGAAAAATTTGATATGTTTGTATTTTATAGTGATCATATAAGGGTTATTAGATTTAAAATATTTGACACAATTTTGTTATGATTATCTATAAATTTATATTTTCTAATTTTAAGGTTGTTAACTAGGTTTTCTTCTTTTTATCTTATATTTAAAAAATTTATTATTTATAATGGGCTAGGATAATGTATAGGATTTATAATGACCTAAGATATTTTGGTTATAAAAAATTAGATTGTTATATTCTAATATAAATGTTCTAAAAATCACTAAGAAGTGATTATTTAAGAAAGAGTTTGTAGATGAAATTTGAAATGAAAATATTTTATGTCTCTACATTGTTGATGTTTTCTAGAAATGGATCAATAGATCAAAAGTACCAGATGTAGAATTTTTTTGAATGATAATAGTTTAAAATTGACAAATCCTTAAAAAAAATCAATTTTTCTGATCAGAAATGGTTCATCATATGAAATTCATTAGACACACTTCACCATAATCAAATCATCAGTTATTCTTTTTGTTTAAAAACTATGGCTTTTATGTTTTTGTGTTCTATGTTTTTGTGCTGTTGAAAATGTTCATGAAATATGAATAGGGTGTTGATATCATATTTGAAATGATATTTGAATTGATATATCAGATTAGATAGATATACCATTCCATAAGATGAGATGCAAACATAGATCCATTAGAAAAGATACAGTGACTGATCAATCAAACACGATGTTGAAACCAAAACATTATAAAAGAAGGAGACATTGGTCCATTAGAAAATATTATTGATACCAATTATATGGATGATCTATTTGAAACCAATAATTCCTGGGATGATGAGTTTCATTAGACACAATTTCACCTTACTAAGGTGTATTAGAATTGTTGAATAAATTTGATAAAATGTGATGCTTATTAAAATATAAATAATGTTTTCAATTTTTTCTATCAGATTTATGAATCAAAGTGAGATGTAATTTTTTTCATGTTTTTAATTGGGTAAAGGAAACTAGAATGATAAATAATGTTTTTAATTGAGATGTTATATTCCCTCATTAAATGCAAAGAGAAATTGTTATGTTCTTATTCAATTGTTGTTAAGATTGGTAAGTTCTGTAGAATCCATGATGATACAATAAGACTCTATAATAATTGATAAGAATTTATAAGAGGTCAAATAGACATAAATTGAATGTTAATTTTAGAGGTTAGTAATTTATTTGATTGTGAAGGTAAATTCAAATTCCTTTCCTTTCTGTTTTAGGTAAACCTATATAAAAGGTTATAAGTACAATGAACTCTAATATTTTTCATATGTACATGAATTTCATTGTTTGAGTTTTGGATTTAAACAAGTTTCCTGATAAAAAAATTGTTGTATAAGAATTGAAAATTATTCCTCATCTCATACTAAATATAAAAAAATAACAATCAAACTTTTGTCCATACAAATAGGTTAGACTTACTTCTATATAGTCGAATCAGATAGATAAATTAGAAAGAGTGATCAGACTGAATTTCCAATGACATTTGGATAATAAGATCTTATGCACTACCAAGTAATAATGTAAAATTATTTATGAAATTTTAAAAGGATTAATTTTTTTTATGAATCACAAAGAAAAATTTATAAATCTATTTTAACATTTTGTAAAATTAGTAAAACATTATATTTAAATATTTTGTTCTAAGATGATAACATAAACTAATTTATTGATCCATGTTCTATGAATGTGTAATAAAATTCCATACATGATTTATACACATAAAAATGAATTTTTTCTAGTATATTTTGTGGTATTGGGTTATTTAAAATCAATTCTAAGGACTAGATAATCTTGTTATGTAGTGACCCTTGTAAATAATTCTCTTCATGTGGATGTGTGAATGATTGGTTTTTATTAAATTTTTAAATCATTAACATGAGATGAAGGTTATTTCTTGATAAAAATTACATAAAACAAAAAGATATAAATCATTAAATCCCTCCCCCTATAAGTTATTACATTGATTATGTGTGGTCATTTTCCCCTTTACTTCATTATGCAAAGCCATTAACTCTTCTATCACTATCTTGGAATCCATATAATCTCGCATTGCTCACTATGAATTCTTAATCAATGTACCTATCGCTGTGTTTCCTTACCTAGATTATAAGATATCTCAATATCAAATTACTTGATAAAGGTCATCCATATTATCTATTATAGAATCATTCCTTGTTTAAAAAAGATATACTTATAGAGATTATGATTTTTGAAGACTAAAAAGTGCTCTTTAATGAGGAAATGTTGTTACTGCATTAGTAAAAATTCTACTTATATAATTTTCATATCATGGGTGATGATGTTATGAAAATGGTGGTGTAATAGCCTAGATTCATAGGGGATCACTGCTTGATGATACATGAAGACACACTTCAAACCCTTATGGGACGCATCACAAAACATTTCAAAAAAAACACCCCCTTAGGCCACCAAAAGTATGTCGTTCAAAAACATCATTCAGACTGATGAATTCTACAAGAAACTATCCAATACAAAAAATGCATACTTTTTCTTGGTATGTGATGTTAACATGGATATAATTTGTAAGAAATAAAGAAAAATCTTTTCATAGAAATATGTGAGACACTAAAATCTACCAAATCATTCCATGTTATTTAGTAAATCCCTATAAACAACTACCTCATCCTTTTATAGATCTATACAAACCCCTTTACAGGAAACCACATGTCCATGGAAAATTACCTCCCAATTATTGAATTTATATTTGGATAATTTCCCATGTATTTGGTGGTGTTAAATATTATACAAACTGATCTCTAAGTGCTCTCCATGCTCCCCTTGTAAATTTGAGTAAATAAGAATATTTATAATTGACACAACTACAAAAAGGTTTGGGTCCTTATAAAATATAGAGTTTATGTGTACCATATTAACATATATTGTTTCAATGACACCAAATTATAGAAATATGATTTATAAAAGATAATTCCTAAACCGAAAATTATTATTCAATATATCTATATCCCTACAATTCTATAGGTGATATCCAACCCATATATTGATCTCATGGAACTAGTTATCTCAAATAAACTATTTAATGATATCATCAATTCTTGGATGTGGGTAATGATTCTTAATCAACACCCGATGAACAAAACTAGATCCCCACATGGAGACACACTAGTTCATATAAATACCTTATATATTAAACCATCAATCTATCTCTACAACTCAAGAAGTTATATTCAATAAGGATCCATTAAAATCTATGCACCATCAAACTACAATTCTATAACAAAGTCAACATTTCATAAGGGGGTGGAGTCATAACCACTTTAATGAAAACATAGTAAAACACCAAAATTACACTTTTAACATCTATTTCATCACCACTCTATGAATCTATTGATGTCTCAAAAATTTGGGAATGAACTTACTCTACTCACCTACATCACGTTTAAAAAAAAGTCACTAGAGGACACCATACACATTCCTTTAACATTAGGAAACTCAAACCTCCCTATTAAAAAATCAACCATCATGAAAATGGAAAACAACCACTTGATGTCATGAAAGAATTTTTATGGTTTTATTTACAACACCAAAAATAACCCAATGACTGATACTACCCCATAATCTATATGCATCCCCATAACACCTCAAAAAATATATATTGGCATTTGATTGATGTAGATACTATTAAGATCATGGAATTAAACTCTATGTCATGTCCAAATGTTTAAACTGAGATGGGTGCAATAAAGGCGTGTGATGATCCATAATAAATAATAAAATAATCCCAGGTGAAAAAAATGATCATATCTCTATTAACAAATGGGTCATCTGGAACTTTTGACCCTATCACATGCATCTAGCCTTCATTAGACCCTCTTCTTTAATACTAATGACATCCAAATCCATGATATAGACTTGGTCCTTGATGGTAAGGCAAATCATGGGGCTACACTTTGTATAATCCACCTTATAATGAATATGTATATATCTACTATAGAGATTTATAAACAAATATAAATAGGAAATATATTGATTTTACCACACATAAAACTACCACTATTTTAGGATGAGAGCATGAATGATCATGAAATTCTGCACCTATGGAGTTGAGTGACACTACGGATAGAAAATGAAAGTTACCTTCAAAACCAAAAAAAAATACATCCTAGTAGATTCAAAAGAAATTATATCCCTTGAGAAACATTATTCCAACTACTATGGATTCCTACCTTTCAATTAGAATATAAACTAGCTTGTAAACCACAAAACATAAACAAATTCATTTCTCCCCAAATAATCTATTAGGCTCTAAACATGAGGTGTTGTGTACCACTCATGCAGCCTCACCTTCTCGTCATTTTACACACACAGATATATATATATATATATATATGTGTGTGTGTGTGTGTGTTTGTTTGTTTGTGTTTGTGTGTGTTCAATGTAAATTGTAAATCTACATAATAATGGTATGTAAAAAACACCTCCTATATGTTCCATGATTGGGGATTATTTTCTAGAAAGATATTAGCAGAAAACAACTTAATTCCCATTACCATAATTCCTAGATTTGAATGATTGTTCTCCCTTACTGAAAATATAGAAACCCTTACCTTATTTTTTCCTCCACCATCACCAATAAGATCTAGATCCTGAAATCTTTCGAGAAATCATCCTATGATACATCGATATGCTACCACATGGTGAGATACAATATCCATTACTAGCACAGTTCTCCCCTAAAATAATTAACCAATAGGGGAACATAATAATTTAATTAGGCTTCAATCTGAAAAAAAATGTCCATATATCCTCTAGCCAGTAAATTTTCTCAAGTTCTATGAAAATTACCTCATACATTTCCTAGATCTGACACTAAAAGGAACCCAAAATATGATTCAATTACTCATCCTATTAATCCTGATATACCCTCTAACGGTCTAGAGGGCCATCCAGTGAACATCCCTAAATGGAACCACATATGGAAGGTGACCAACCAATGTCTCTATAATAAAAGGAATAATTCTATTTCATACATTAATGGATTTATAAATATTTATTAATTAATTAATTTATTCATTTTTGAACTAACCCATTCAAAATAGCTCTCGAACAAGTACAATACATGTAAATCTCCATGATCTCTACCGTAGAAAATGAATAGTTCAATAATAAGTAAACTGAAATAACACAATTTTATTTCTTTAGTTCACGGGTGACACTGAAATCCTTGGTATTAGATGGGTCTTCCACCTTTATTCATGCACTTAGATCAAAAAATAATTATTACTTAAAAATCTATGTTTTCCTCTCTAGTACCTAACACCAACCACAAATCCCATATCTCAAAAAATTATTTTATTATACTCAGTCATGACCCGACACCACTGCGATTCCATTATGGCCCTATGGTGATGATGAGTGTGGCCCCTAAGGCCCTCCTCTAATATGTTATTTTGTTAGAGATTCCAAATAAGGGTGCATCACACACATATTTGAGGAATTACCCTATAGAATCCATTCTAAATAATGATAGAGACACCAACTAATCACTATGAAATGTAAAAAAAAATATAATATAAATAATCCCTTAATGAAGAAATATAAAAGTGATAAAAATTTCTCCAAAATAAAACAACACCAAAATAAGTCACATGGAAGAAACTAAAATAACTCTATGCTTGAGCTAGTACTGTCCATAAAAATCACAAAACCCATCCTATAAAAATGGAAATTATATATAAATTGGGGAGATTATTACATGTATAATAAATATGATAATACCTAGGTCTCTAATGAAAATATTAAAAGAACATAAAAATTCTACATTTAATTAACTACGCAACTGGCCAACACCAACATAGGTCAACTAGTTTCCCCCAGGCTAACTAAGTATCACTCAGCCAAAAACTCATCCAAGTGTGATATAGTAATATCATTATAATATAGAAAATTGAACCCTTCAAAATCATCCATAATGGGTTTCCACTGTCACTAATAGTGAAGAACTATTTTCTCTCATTACTTCGTTATCAACCATTAATAACACCAATTGTATACCATATTCTACATCAGCAACGACATCCTACATCTCAGGACACTATCATCATATCACTTATCACATAACCAGATATGTGGCATATCATGAATATTTAGGACATCAACCTAATTCTGTACTATATACCCCATTAATTTTCTCCTCATCCACCACCGTTATCAGCAGAGGTTACTGCTAAAGAGAGATTAGGGGAAATGGATACTTAACTATCAATATGTCACCCATCTTGTATGTTACTAAAAAACCACCAATTTCTCTAGGAGTCTATTTTTTTAACTTACTCAGGAGGGGTACGTAAAAAAATGAAAATAATTGTATATAATAGTGTGACATAGTCCCACACTTATGGGATCACATACCCAACACCTTCACAACCACCATTAGAACAATCCAAATATATCACCATCAATCACTACATTTCATATAGATCCACCAAAACCAAAATATCAAAAAAATGCCACCCATCATGTTCCATTTCCCATTAGTTTATCTAAATTTTTTATAGCGTGAATTATTTTATAGATTATTAATTAAATTTATTTGGATAAATTCTTTAAATGTTGAAGAATATTATAGAAGAATTTATTATTTTTTTTATTAAAACATTACAATGAAATCATCATGTAATGTGACCACATCACAAATTTTCCCCATGAAATAAAATATTATGGCCTTTAAGAAAAAACAACCATTTAAATCATTCCACACACACAACAAGACATGCCTTTATGAATTATATTCAACTTAGTCCTTTAATTTATCGATATTATGTATTATCAATATAAAGGATATTATCAAATCCTAAAAAAACTACAAGGAATAATTCTATAGAAAAAATTAAATATGTAATAACAACAAAATAATGACAATATCATAAAAAACTATAAACACATAGCCACCTCACCATTCCATCCATTTTCATTAGACCAGATTACAATCATTATTATTATAATTCATTCCATTCACCAAATGAAATGGGAAACAATTACAATCACTTTTATTCACATAAAAATTAAGATAACTCGAATCCAATACCTAAAAATATGATTTCTAATTCACAATACAAAATCATATCAAGATAAGTTGATCAGCGGGGGAACTATCACTTGAGGGATCCTCAAGTAAAACTAAAACATTACGATGCATAAGAAATTTTATATCTTAATAAACATATAATTCTAATTAACCAAATCCACTATGAAACATCCTAATAATCAAGGAGGATATCATAGAAAAATAGGATAAATAATCACATAGAATTACCAATATCTAATCTGTAGAGGATACATATGGATGATAAATATTTGGGGCTATTAAGGATCACAAAATTGGCTAGTAAATACAAAATTTTCTATAAAATGTAACGTACAAGGAGGGATATTATATAGAGGAGAAAATTTATAGATATATTAGAAAACAATCACTAATATATTAATGGAAGTTTCACATAGTGGAAATTACATTGTTCATTTATTAAGAAAAAACAAGGAACTTGGTCCAATAAACATGTAAGGAATTCACTTCCTAAAAGAAACACCTCATTCTATGAATACTCTGGTATGGAACTCTAAAAAATTACACCATTAACATTAAGGTCATTAAAAAAAATTCATACCATAATGTCCTCATGAGATGAAAACATCATATCTCCAACCTTTAGTCTATGAACCATGAACATTTCATGAACCAAAATATGAATATTATTCATGTTGTAAAAAATGGTTTATGCTATTAAGTTATTACTAGAGTATAATTTCATCTCTAACCTCTATCGATTACTTCATCAAGATAACTCAAATATTTAAAATACACAAATCTCATAATTTAGTGGTCTTTTGGGGATCTAAAACATTTCTCTAATGCACCATTTATCCTTTCATGAGGAATTATTGAATTTATTTTAGTGGGTTCTCTAATTCACTACTAACTATGAAATTGATTGGTATAATAAAAATGAATTTTCCACTCTCCTATGCTAATATAATAAAAATTCTTATTTTTTTGTGTATGATTTAAAAATATAATAAAATAAATTGAAGAATATTATTAAGAATATGGATTTGGTGAATGAAATTTACTCCAAGGAATGTTATGAGTTTAATATCATATTTTTTACTATATACTTTAATTAAACTCTATTCAAGAAAATAGAATAGTTATGACATGGGAATAAGAATAAGGATGATGAATATATTGAGAATTATAGGTAAAACCCAAAAAAGTCATCTAGTATGCATCTAGTTTCATTATTTTCCATGAAATAAGAAAATGATCAGTTATTCAGTGGTATAAATCCATGCCTCCAAATTATAATTTAGATAAGGTATTTTACTAGATATAAAAAATTTATTGATGTTATATAATTAAAGAAATGGAGTTTGGGGATTCCATTAATTTTCCTAGTCATAAAAAGTAGATAAATATTTAGTTTTATAGAAATTCAATTAATACTACCCATGGTAGAATGAAAATGAATCATCCTTTATTCCAAAATTGAGAAATGTAACATGAGAAAAATTATCACCAAGGGAATGGAAAATGTTTTATGTTGACAGGGAAGTCCATTAGGTATTTGAATGATAAAATGAAAGTTAATAGAAAATTTAATGAAATTAATTTTAAGAACACACATAAAAATTATAAAACCACAATCCATTCATAAAAATTCAAGAATTCTGGGAATCATTCAATGAAATACATGAATCTAAGGGAATATAATGATAATCAGCATTAGGAACCTCTTTATAAATGAGATAATGGAAATATCATGTTTTCAACACTGAAATACTGATTTGGGAGATATAACTGGTAAAAGGGACACTTATCATCCACTATAGAACTAAAAATGATTTTTTTCTTCCCTCTGTACCCTATCTTTTATATCCAATGATTTTTTAAATAGAATCATATCACCACCAAAATGATTTACTATTCAATAATTGTTGAAACTTATAATTGTATGATGATCTGATATTATGTCTATACCTACACTCTAATATAGTATTGTAGGAATATACTTTATGAAAATAATTTGATTCTCCCTCTCATTATATTTCATGTGATTTTTTTTGGAATGGATATCACAATATAGATATTAGATTAGTTTCATTGGAAGCAATGCCATAGTTTATTTACCATTTAAACCAATTATTTCCTATTTTTGTGAGGATTTATTTGAACATAAAGTGGAAAATAGTTAAATTATATAGATATTCTTCATGAGGGATATTTATCTCAAATCAGTAAGGCATA
The DNA here is from genome assembly GCA_963277665.1 of Viscum album. Taxonomy (NCBI): domain Eukaryota; kingdom Viridiplantae; phylum Streptophyta; class Magnoliopsida; order Santalales; family Viscaceae; genus Viscum; species Viscum album. The sequence continues at coordinate 203,996,486 of OY728159.1, read as the reverse complement.
AAATCAACTATAAATATAATAAAATTATTAAAAAATATAGGGATGTATTTCCTTAATATTTTCTTAGTCTTAAAAAAATTCATGTTGAGTTCTCAATATAACTCATACATGGTTATATAGGGTTTTCAATGATTCTTTAAAAAATTTCATAGATTTATTTTATGTAATTAAAGAATAAAATATAACAAAATCCTCATATTAGATTCATTTGTCCAAGAACACTCCCATTGAGTGTACCTGTTCATTTGAAATGACTAAAGATAGCATTATGCCGATTTTTTGAAAAATTTGAAAAAATATTTTTAATATAAAGATAAAGAATCCTATACCCCAAATTAATGTCTTGTTTGATTTACTATGAGAAGATCAATATTTTTAGAAAATTTACTTATGATATAGAGAACATCAGTCATGGGTGAAAAAGGAGAACATATACAACACAACCTTCCAGATAGGGATGATCATTTTGAATTTATAATGATTCCATTTAAACTAAAAATTGAGTTGGATATCATCATGGGCCTATGGAAAAAAATATTTATAGATTAGTGTGATCAGTTTTGGGTACATATTATATATGGTATTTTGATATATTAAAAGATAAATAATTAGCCTAATGATTATATAAATAGTTTTTATGACCATGATAAATGATAAACTATCAATGAAATTTATCAAGAGAGAGTTATCAATATATAAAACATAATTCATGTTTTAGATAATATCAATTGAGGGGATATCAGTGGATTTTTAATAGATGAAATTTACGAATAATTATCCCATATCAATCACAGGGACCAAATACATATATTTAGTGGGATGGATAGATACTAATGAATCATTATGTTAAATTTATCAGGGATATCAATTCCACTAACAATATTAAAACAGATAGGGAGTCAAGTCCCATTAGGCAGGTGAATGTGAAAGAAAATTTCATGGTTCTAAATTGATGTCTGGTAGTTCAATTATTCCCACACAACACTATAATGTATAATTGTTTTGATTTATAGAGTTGTGTCAATAAAGGGAATAATATTTTTTCTCTTATATAATGACATGGTACTATCCTATTCCTCACACCATTATAGGATACAATACTAAGATTTCATAACTCTTGAATCCACATCCTTCATTGAGGATGAGGGTTGTAGCCTAGAGCTTGTCCCTCAGATCTTAATAGATCCCCAGGTATTTCTTTCCAAAGGAGTAGCTCAGCTTTTTAGTCCCTTCATGATGTTCTATGTAGGAGACATGTTGGATCACTTTCTAAGGATACCGCCAAGGTATATGGGATTCCCCTACTCCCTCCCTCTCTTGGTTGAGGTGTCTCCCAGGTCTTGCTACAATAATCCATCCAATATGTTCATCAATCAAGAAGCCAATACCTCAGTCATGTTAGAGGATGATCAAAATAAGGCTGTTTCCAACTTCTTACATTCAGACTGTTCAGGCACCCTAGACTCTGGGAAATCTTGAAACAGGGTCCCAAGGACCCAATCCCCACCCAGTGTTGTGAGAGAGAAGTCCCCTAAAATCCTCTCTCGGTTCCACCCTATGTCTCCAGATCCATCTATAATTAGTCTGTGTATGTGCATTCGACTTCACCTCAAGAAAATATAGTCTAGGGAATTCCCCTCTTCCCTTCTGTTAGCGCTCACGGTGCATGATTCCCAAGCTGGGCATTCTACTATGCAATGATACCCAATTCATATAGAACTCCCGTGATATAGCTGCACAGGTTAAATATGATTACTTGGAATTAGAATAAAATATAAATAAGTCCCAGATTGTTTTCCTTGACACAATCAAGACCCTTATAAAATAAGAGAGTTCATGAGGAAACTCTAAATGCATTCTTCCATGCATGGAAACCAAATCCATAAATACATATGGATATTCTGGACTAGAGAAGTCTCAGTCAACCTGATATTGGCAGGTGAATAGTTTATCACGACATGTAACATATGCAACATAAGTTATCTCTTTTTAACTTTTTTGTATGGCAGTTGCGATGTACAAAGAAGAGAACACCTTTGGATCGATATCTGTGGGTTCAAACCTGGAGGGATGCTATTGGTTATAGGTGGAGATGTCAATATCATTATAGATCTAGAAGATAAGAAAGGAATAGGGGTATTTACCTAGAAGTCCTGCATGGACTTCACCTAGTTTATGGTTAGAAAAGTCCTTCTAAACATGGGATATTTCGGCGATCACATTACCTAGTGTAATAACCAAAAAGGGATTCGATGATTCTAGAGCCATATCGACCGTTTCCTAGAAAATATTCATGCCATCACTATGTTTCCAAATTCCAAGGTCACCTAGCTATTCCAAGGTATTTTTGGTCACTCCAAGTTATTAATCTCTTTGTCTCCTTCACATGGCCCCTCTATTTCATTCATGTTCATCGGCCAATAGACAAGTGACCCAGGCTATCCATAGCTGGTTAGGGATATTTGGGGAGAACTGAATCAAGTTCATACATGACTGTCCCTTCACACTGAGCTTATAATTCTCAAGTAAGGTCCTCAAGTGTGGGATAAGACCCTACCCCCTATGGATTAGGATATGAATGATCTAAAATGAGACATTGAGTATATGTAATCCATCATAGAGTTAGCTTGGGACGATTAGGCCTTTAGAGTCCTTTCAGATAAAAAACTAGATTAGTGGATATGGTCTTCTCCCAGGTGCATAAGTTGAGGGAAAGCTCAAAGATAAAATGGATACATAAAGGGGAAAAAACACCACATATTTCTATGAATTGATGAATGCGAAGATGTGTGCCCAACATTTCTTTAGATGATGGAATGTTAACATATGATAGAGTGATCGTTGGGGGTATGGAAGATTCATTCTTTAAATGTATTATTGCTAATATGAATAAGAACATGCCTAATGGATATCCACAAGGGGACGAAGATTTTGGGGGGAGGATTCAAAGTCTCATTTCTACACATGATAATGATCTAATGGAAGGGGCACCTGAGGAGGAGGAGATCCATGAAGCCATGATGAACATGAACCCTAAGGGTGCACCGGGCCTATAAATCTTTAATGGATTGTTTTACTGGAGCTCCAGGGAGGTGGGAAAGCATTATATTATCACAATAGTGCATGAATTATTTTATGGGGGAAGCTTACTATGGGATACTTTCAATAAAAATATAGTTATTATTCTAAAGATCAAATACCCTTCATCCCTCCATCACTATATACATATTATTATGTGAAACAACCCTTACAAGATTCTATCTAGTATTATTAATGCAAGGTTTTATATGCTCCTACCCCATTGGATATCCCTCGAGCAGCGCAACTTTATTAAAGGTAACTCTATACAAGGGGTGATATTGTTGTCTATAGAAATATTGAGAGATCTCAATACCAAGACTCATGCTTCCAATATAGCTATAATTTTATATATGAATAAGATTTATTATAGAGTTAAATGGTGTTTCATTAACAGGGTGCTTGTGAGCATGGGTTTCTCCTCTTGGGCCTACAATATTCTCTTCAAATGCCACAACTCCTTCTAGATGGTGGTTTCCTTTATGAGGAAAACTCTAGGCTTCTTCAAGGAAACTAGAGGGCTACACCAAGGTGACCCCATCTACTATATAATATTTATTCTCAAATAGGATACTCTTAGTCATTTGATAAAAAATAGTATATCAAATGGGGACATTATCCCCTACCAAAAGAGTTCAAACCTTCCATCTATTTCTCATCTGATGATCACTGATGACATACTTGTTTTTACAAATGTGGGAAATTTATCAATGTGTATCATCATCAGGGTACTATAATAGTACTACCACTGAAGTGGATAGGTTGTTAACAAAGATATAATCAACTTCTATATCTCCAATAGATATGTTTCTAACAGTGCTGATTATCTATGTCAAAGTATGGGCATGTAGTGGGGATCATTTCCCATGGAGAATCATGGAACTCCCATATCCCCAGGTAGAATGATAATACGTGATTTTGACCATGTGGTGAGTAGGATCACGAGCTGAGTCCTCAGCTGGAAGAATCATTTATTATCCTTTGGGGTAAGGATTTCTTTAGTTAATAGTGTCATTTATGCTATACTGATCCCTGATCTGGCCTCCACCAATGTGATGATGGGTGTTATAAAGACCATTAATAAAATTACCACATGTTTTATTTGGGATGCCCTCTTGGAAGGAAAAAGACAGTGGGTATCATAGGATGAAATGAAAAGACTAATTTTTGATGGGGGGATTAACGTCAATATTTTAACTATCATGATCGACTACATACATGGAAAACATGCATGGAAAACTATTGATGAATGTACCTTGTATGGAATGTTGATGTCTAGTAATAGGAGAGGTAATGTGGTTACATCCACTATGCACGTCTCTCCCCTCTGGTCCAAGATTAAAAACATCATACCGAACATCCTTTGAAACTCACAATGAATTTTAGGGGAGGGGAATATTCTATTCTGGTACAACAACTAGGCAGGAAATGAGATTGGCCATCCAAGATGCCTAGATCCTACCATTTATTTTAAGGTGTTGAGCCTACATCCATGATTCATCTAGTCATCATTGAACAAGAATCAACAGTTGTTGTTCACTTCAATCGTTATTAATTCGTACCATGATAGATGTGTCTTCACTCCCTCCAAATTAAGGAAGTTCAACTCAAATGACTATCGTAGGGTATTCAACACTACGGATCAACGAGACAGATTGAATGAAATGGTCTGGTTCACTAACATTCCCATGAAATACAAATTTATAATTTGGAGGATCATTAAGAAGGCAATACCTATAGATGAAAATGTCAAAAGGATGGGCATCAACCTACCTTCTGGGTGCCAATGTTGTAAGGAGGGGTGGGAGGAGAATTCAAATCACATCTTCTTTGATGGAGACTGGTCTCATGTAGTGTAGAGTGATTTTTATGGTATTACTAAATATTCTTCTTAGGAGCTGTATGATACTCGTTTCATGGACCGATAGTTTAAAGGAGCAGAAGACAAGGTCCTGAAAAAAAAGGCTAGAACCATGGTTCTCAGTACATTGTGCTGGTGCCTATGGAATTACCTAAATAGGGCAATATACGATGGGAGTACATAAAAAGGGAGTCCATAATTGTGAGGAAAAATATTTTATTGGTGTACATGGTGTCACCGACTAGTAACTGGAATGGGGGTGCTTTCTCTTCATATGTTTTATGCTCCCCCACCATCTAACATTCCCATGTTGGGATACTGGGTGTAGTGGTCTCCCCCAAGAATTGGCATTATGCTTAATATAGATATATATTTTGTCTCTGGGGACATGCATGGTGGAGGGGTCCTTCAAGAACACATGGGAAGTGTTTGACTAACCTTCACAGCACACTATAGAAGCGGCTCCTCTATGCTAGCAGAGGAAAAAGCTGTCTTCCCAGGGCTTAACCTTTGTGGTCAAAAAAATATTTCTATCTCCTAAGTGGAATCAAATTCAATGATCATTCATGATTCATTACATGGTAGAGGCCCTACACCATGTTCAATCTCTTACATAATCAGAAGCATCAAGGGCCTCGTCAACAAAAATGTAACCGTAATCCATACATAGTGCTAGGGGAACAAATAAATGGATTATCTTGCCTCTTTAGATGTCCAGGGCTCCAATGTAACTTATTTATCCAACATTTCTCTCTTTAATCCATAAAGGGTAAATTTTATCGAAGGGGACACCCTTGGTCTCCTTTAAATTGGGCACCCCTAGACTATTTTCACTGCTCTCTATGTACTTTTTGTTTCCCCTTGAATTAAAATTATAATATTGATGATGATTATATGTATTTTCAAAGGATAGACCATGAAATGATAAGGTAAGTAGAAATGGTAAATCATTTTCAGATTAATGTTAAATCATCTATTCATTAGAAGATTAAAGATGCTTAGTGGGAGGATATGGAGTAGAAAATGAAGATAAGGATGATTTTAGATTACTAACATGATCATGAAGGAATGATATGTTTAATAAATAGTGTATATGTCCCATAAATACAATAATTGAAGAAAGATAAATTATATGAATCTAATAATACATCATTCTTTATACATCTTGTATGTATGAAGATGTATAACAATATTAAAAAGCATTTTGGTTGGAAAAATTGATGGGATCTACCGTGGAGTATATATATTGGTCCATCGGATGTTAGAAAATTATCTCTTGGAGATATAAGTCAAATGGAATGTTAAAAACATTAACCAAACCAGAGTTGAAATGAAAAAACATTAGCTTAGATTTCATCATAGGGCACACAAAATAAATAAAAAGATTTTTTTTAATTTTGTTTTTAGGTAATCTCTTTATGAAATTACTACATTTCATTGATAATAAAGAAAAATAATCCCTTAATTGAAATTCCGGGATATACGTTATGAATGTTTTATTCCTTCATAGATTACCACACACAATAATATCATATAGATATCCAATGTTTAACATGATGTTATAGAAAATTATTCACCAAGATTATAATAAAAATATTAGTTTTAGAAGATTATATCATCCTCAAATTTATGGTCATACTGAGAGCACCATTATAAACCATAGAGTTATACATAGATATTCCCTTATGGATTTAAATTTAGGTTAGGATCAACACATTCGTTTATCCATATTTTCATACTATAATAGATTTAATTTAATAATTTAGATGGATTTTTATGAATCCCTCTATATAAATATTTATAATACTCTAAGATAAAAGGATAAATTTAGATAGAAATAGATTTTGGGACCTGAGATATCTAAATAAGCACCAAAGAATGTTTAAGACATATAATATTATTTTATAGCATCTCAGAGATGACAAAACATTTATACTAGTAACATCCATAATTATTTGGAGTTCAATGTCTGTGATAATTTTTTTATAAATATATCTCATTGGAAGAAGGTTCTGATATTAATATTGAAATGTACGCAGATCCCTAGGTATGTCAATCCCTTTGAGATTATTGACGACAAAAAATGGAAGATTCATTCTAATTAATTACTTATAAATATCTAATGTTCATGATTTTTTCAACGAATCCATTCCATGAATGTAAATACATTATCCATTCAATTTACATTAATTACAGGTCATACCACATTATCATGATTATTGTATTGAAAAAAACTTATACAAATCATTTATTATATAGATAATGTGCTATCAATCATGGCCACCAACATAGTTATGATTTTATAGAGAAAAAAATATTTCACGTAATCAAGGTGAGAACCTAAATATGTTACAAGGAAATGGAATCCTATTTTTTTTAATATAGTGATAAAATATTTTGAAAAAATTTGATATAATAGGGTATAATTTAATAGTTAGAGATTATAGAATATTATTTTCATGAATAAATTCAATGTTTTTGATAGCATATGGAGCATGAAACCTATTATATATGTGAATAATTCTTATATGTTATAAAATTAATCACAATATATGTTATCTATATGAAATATATCCACTAAAAATAATTTTTAATTCACCTAGAAAATAATATTGTTTCTATTGATAAGTTTTAAAAATTTTGGATTTTAAGCATTGTTTTTATATGACTTATTTAAAAAATTATTCCGACTATTGAACTTATGAGAAAATATTTTTTACAAATGTAGAAAACGAATTCATTAGTTATCAATTGGATAAAATGAATGTAAATACATTTTATAGAAAAAATATATTCTTTCTTGAAAAATATTTTATGCGTGAAAAGTGTTTTTTTATTAATATATTAAAATAATGATTATTCATAAATGATTTTAGTGAAATTTGAAGTTAATATATTAAATAAAATAATTTAATATTCACCTAATGTTGTCTACATGAAAAGCAAATTGATTAAACATTATGGTATGTTTGAAAATGAATTTTTCAAAAACAGTTTTGTTGGGTTTTGTTCGCTTATGTTAAAACTGATTTATTCCACTATAAGTATTTTAATTTGAAGTAATAATTTAAATATGTGAAATAATTTTTTTAATTTTTTTTAATTAGGAGACATAAAATTTTCAAGATATTGAATATTAACCATTGTAAAAAAATCAAATCAATTTAAGATAAAATAGGTTTCACTTAGATTTACACTAAAAGACAAGATTTAAAATATCACATAAAAATCTCTAAATATTATTGGAAAAAATTATTTCTACATTATATTATCCCATATTCAATTCCTTTTTTATTTTAATCCAATTGAACATGAATGTTAATTTTTTATATTTTAATGTTTTCAACATTTGTAAGAGTACCTCCCCCCTCACGTATAAAAGGGAACATCCTATCCTATCTTATTCATTCCTTCTTGATCTACATTTTTAGACCAAAAACTTCTAAAATATATTATAAACTTATAAACCCACATTATATATTTTTTGGTATTCTTAATGGATTATCCAATTTTACCATAAGAAGTGTTCCAACAGATGGTAATTGTATTCACCGAATTATTTTTAAATTATTTATTTTTATACCTCATAAAAATATTCTATAAACATTTAACTATAATAATTTAGTATAAGTAATATACCAAAATGTTTTTATGTTAATTATATAACCATATTATATATCCTTTCTATCCCATTGTACCGGATAATGTTGTGTGAGCTTATATGTAGACTACCACCTATGTGAAGTGATGTGATTAATTTCAATTTCCTTTCATACGTGGTTGGGAATATAAGTGTATTTAATGAATATATATATATTATTTCAGAAATTATTATTATTATGTAAATATAAATTATTATATTCTCTCACTATTTAAATTCATTAGATAATTAAAATATTACTGATGTGTACGTATGCACTACCATCTCCACAAAGTAATGGTATTTATTTGTCATCATCACCATATAGGTATTCTCAATAATTGTAAATAATGAATTAATATGAATCTTATTACCTGACTATGACTCTATATATTATGAAACCATGAAAAAGGTGTAATGGTATAAATCATCAAACTAAAAGAGAGATGGAAAATGGAACAGTTAACACAAAAAATGTTAATTTTAAAGAAGAATTTGTAATAAATTTGTATTTTGAAATTACAAGGAATGATATATTGTGAGAATAGTATGTATATGGTACAAGTATTGATTAATAAAAATTATAGATTCATTATATCAGATCATAAGACCATATATAAGGAAATTAAATACATGATGTAAGGGTTTATGCGGTTTCTTTATTTTTAATAAGGATTGTTTATTCTTGAATTTATATTGGGGGTATTACATGAAATCCATGTCACAACATGATCTATTTTCATATATTATATTCAAATATTGGGTTTATGGGTTCTTCAACCATCTATTCCAGTCTATGGAACACATAGAACAAGAGAATTAATTTTTAGAAAAAACTCACCATTTTTTTATTTTGGTTTAGGAATATTTTTCATCAATGTTGAGTTTCAATAATGTGGTCCTAGAATTTAATATTATGTTTTCCAATGATTTTTTAAATTAATTATTAAAAATAATTTCATTTAATTTTAATTTATCAAGGGGAATATTTTTATTATTTTTTAAATTTATTATTTTTTATATTATTTGAAAAATTATAAAAGGATTGGTGTTTTCACATATGTGTCATTCATGGATGTTCATGCCATCATGACCATTAATTTATTTAAAGCATACATCACATGTTTAAAGTTTTATATTCAATGAATATAATTTTATCAATATTCTATAATTTTTTAATCATTCAAATGAAATATAGTACATTACACTACTTCTATTATATGTTCATGTTATATTTTAGTGGTATTTTTCATCTATCCCAACATCTATTGATACTTATTACGATTCAATAGGGATATGACATTAGCTTTATATATATTTTATTTTATTTAGTTAAATATTATTAATTTGTTATGAAATCTTTTTGATACCCTTTTCATTTCCACAATTTATATTATAATGAAATCATAAATGTTTTATAATATCATGGATCAAATTTTTATGATTTTAATTTTGATAAATGTTGGATATAATTTATATATACCTAAAATGAAATATATAATTATTTATAAATCATTAGAAAATATAAAATATTATAATTTGTGAACCCATTCCATAAAAAATTAGGATAGCGAGTTAACCCATTCAAAGAATAAAAGAGGTTGTGGAGGTTAACGAATGTACTCTAGGACTATGTTTAGATGTTAAGAGAGTCTTTGAACTGTTATAGGAGCAATGAAATGATTTTCAATGCTTATGAATGTTTCTCAATTTTTACAACATGTGCTTATTCTTATTATATTCTCTCATAGGTCATGATTTTTTAAATATTATTTCTTATTCATATGAATCATGTCATTGTAAATGCTAATGATTTAGACCATGACTAATTATTAATGATCTATGATTAATTATTTATAATTATATTATGTTATGTTCATTATCCCATATCAATATTTTTATCTTATTCATTCATATGATAATAAATTTATATACCTCACATTTTCCCATAACGAGCATCTAAGATCACCATTTTTTATGTTTCAATTTCCCATAATAGTGATGAAATCATTAGAGTATGATATTTCTAACAAGGGTAACATTGAAGATGATATTTGGGGTAGATATTGAAGAATCTTAGTAAAATAATAATTTTATTCCTATAGTCTTGAAAGGAACAAAATATTTATTCTAGGGTCATTATGTATTGTGTAATATATTTTGTTTTCTTCCAAAATGATCGAATATGTATGTAATGTTTCTCCATATTTAGATCTATGTTATCATATTCCAACATAAGTTTCACATAAATGTTTTAAAATAAAATTGAATTATTATTTAAATAAACATCATAAGTCTATAGGATGAAGATATATTCTAATGTGAAAAGAATTTTATGAGTTATATAAACATTTTATTATGTTACAAACTATTAATGTGGTCAAACATGTTGATCTAAATTCTTATTTTGGGTATAAAATTAATAATTAAAGGATTAGATGAGCCTTATTCTATTAAAATATATTTTTTTCATATTGGAAATTCTGTTGTAATTTCATTGTGATCAATAAATGTTTAATCAATTTCATAAATATATAATACATGTTGAACAAATAATTTTTATATTTATGATCATCTACTATATTAATCATTCATGAGAACATCTAAGACATATCATACATGTTGTAGTAACAACTAAAATTGTAGTCATCTCTGAGAGAATCCATCCAACCAGGCTTGGGGAATATTTATCACCACCTCCACCCTTATAGTCATCAATCCCTAAGAGGATTTAGTACATATTAGCAGTAAGTACAAATTAATCTTATCCAATATAGATGGTGGAATTTATATCACAATATTCATCACTAGTTTCATCACACCCTGAGAGGTTTCTACAGAACTCTACAAATGTTATAGATTAACCCTATCCCACCTGATTGGGGTAATTTATATCACAATTTACATAATATGATTCATAAAATACTCAAAGCAAATCATAATATCCTTAACAACGTGATCAGTAAAATCCAATTGTATCTTATAATATTCTCTAACCCAGAAGTGTTGGGGGAACATTCATCATCATCATCACCATAGAGGGAATATATCTTCTCCCGGTTGGGAGGTAAGCATCAATGGTCCTCATCTTATTCATTACCCTGACTAAAAGATGATCATATTCTTTTCAAGTATTATTTCGATGTAAAGACTATAAATTTCCTTAATGTAACTTTTCACATGTCGAGATATAATGAGAATATAGTAATGGAAATCACACCCCATATAATCAAAATAAAAAATTATCTAATATGAATAGGGGTTAGAAATATATACTTGATGCAGGCCAGGAAGAATCACCCCATATCGTTGAGAGTAATACAAAAACCCCCATTACCATATATACATAGTGTAATTTCATCACCATCAAGATTAATGATATTATCATTCGAAATGAAAATACAGAGGGATGTAGTACTGAAAAATTACCCATAGATGGGGGTGATCTAGATCTAAAACTAAGGATACATGCACATGGAACAACAAGATGATCCAAAACATAGAACCTCTAAATACAGAGTTATCACCACTACAAAGGAAAAATAAAAATAATAAAGGTAATTTTTTTGAAACATCCCTATCTTCACCCAGAAGAGATGATATTCCTTCTATGGAGGACCAGTTGGAATAATATGAGGATTAGATACAAGATTTTATAATAATAAAGACGGATCATGTCATGGTAAACATTCCCACTAGGTATAATCTTTATGGTGAGATATATATCCCTCCTCCAAAATATTAGAAAATAACTGATTAGTGTGAAAGAGAAACATATGTGCTTTAGAATGGCTCTGAATCCAAGAATAAAGTCTACAAAAATGGGGATGTCAAAGACGATTGTGAATTACATACATTATAATGAAAACTTCTCCCTTTCCAAGGCGATCATTCATTCTTAACATGAATTGATAACCAATAAGTGATGAAAACAAGTTTGTCCCATCATGACCCACCAAACCCCTTTAGATGAGAGGTAGTTCATACAATATTAAATCCAGAACAACTAAATTCCCTTGAGTCCTTGGAATCTCAAATGGATGCTAGGAATGGGAGATGAGCACCTATGCAGCCTGAGAAAAATCTATATTATAAATGGTTGGATGAATCCTTCCCCCACCCAAAATGAAAATAAAACATTCTCCATCTTTGACAATATAGAATATCCAAAACAACATCCCACTTACTTCATGTCTCGATGTGCTCTAACGATAGGCCTTCATGATCAATGAGAGAAAACAATGCTGAGGTGTTTTGTAATAACTATGATAAAGAACGAAACTGTTTGATACAATATCCTCATAATATGATCTATAGTAGAATGTGAAGACATACTTTATTAGTTCCTTTTTCAGTTCACCTCTAGACTAATGAAAACAACAATTATTGATTTGAAAATTTTAAAGTAGTGTTAAAATGATAGGATTTAAGAAATCATATCCATATAGAAATGATTAACCTATTAACTCAGCATCCCTCTCTCATAGGATCTAATTCTGAAGCTTTCAACTAACGAAATTTGGGATGATTTGTAGATCCCCATGATTTATATGAAGTATCTAGGAGGATTCTATGAGATTGGATAAATGGATCACTAGTTGTAAGACTCTATTTAATGGACCAAAGCTATGTCTTGACTAAGAACATTGTGATTAGGTAAAAGTCTTAGCAATGAAGGGTATGGTGTTATTACTATAAAACCTATAGAATCATCCACTCAATCTCTGAGGCAGGTCCTGAATCACATATTGTCTCATATCGAGTGGAAACAATAACAAAATAATCCTTGGAAAAAAATGGACCTTGGTTACTCTGGATTTTAGGTATAGATGAATAAATCATACTCTATTTGAAATGAGAAAGTCCCTAGTTATTTCCATACATCAATGAAAGAAAATGTACTCATCATTCTAGAGCCAAGGAATTCTGATGAGGTCATCCTCACTGATCACCCCAAATACTATCTTTTGGATAGGTGGTTGGGACACACCATCTAAGATTGATACACCTTCAAATATGAAATCAAAAAATGTTTGATTTTGGTTATGTGATGTTGGGATATCCACTAAAATAGATAACCTATGTAAATGTTTCCAATTCAAGAGAAGTAGGCCATTAGTAAAAGGTTATTTATTGTTATGGGAAGATTTTCAAAAACTAGAAAACTTGAATGATTTTAGACTGAGATTATTCCAACATAAGACCACAAATTCACAAACTAAAAATTAACATATCACATAGTGAGGTGACATTGAATAAAAATTCCATAAGTTGTCATAATATTCTGATATTATAAGATATATAAGAGGAAGATCCATATTTACCTCATATTTAAGCTCTTCCTCTACCAAACATATTTTGTGCAATGTATGAAGAATAAGAACCACCCACCAAATGGAACACACATCTAATAGAAAGACCATATTTTATTTTGTGAACATAATAAAATTGGTGTAACCATTCTATGATTATGAATACCCCTCCAATTATGAGTTCCCCATTCTTTATTGGTGTGTTGTAGGCTATAGTCGAAGGAGCTGAGGATAAAGGGGACAAATTTTTCCTAGTCGGATCCAATATCCTTGTCATATACCCCCTTCAGATAAATTTGCATATGATACACACAGATAATAACTAAATCAAGATCAATAGAAACTTTTAGGTTACTCAAAGAACATTAGTGATCTTCTCAGCCTAGTCATATTACACAAACTTCTATAAGGGATTTTATTGTCTGATCATCCTAGACAATAGTGAATGTCAATGTGAACTACACCACTAATAAAAGATTCTCCATGGAACCCTTTATAAGAGAAAGACACATCTTCAGAAAATAACATCACTCATGATCCACATATTATAGATAATTCACATCATGGGATGATATGAACTGAATCACTAAAGTATGGAATTATGAAATAGTTGGTAGTTATCGAATCCAAACTATCAATCCTGGATATGCGCTATCTTTGAAAACAACTTAATGAGGCATTCGTTGAAGGACTCCAGAGCCTATATGAGTTCAAAAAAGAAGTAGATAAAAATAATATTTTCTGAGTGGATACCATGCCATCATTATTCTTTCCACAATCTCATTTATAGATCAAGATTAGGGAGACGTCATCTGGGGACACATCAGTCCCCTATAATTTTCAAAAATCTTGATAATGTCGATATCCAAAATTCCCTAATTGAAAATTTTTACGGGATCCAAATAATCCTAATATATATCCTTTTATATTTGGAATATATATAAGGGTATATTTATTTTACATAGATAATTCCAATGGTTATGATAAGAGTGGCAAGAGACCTCTCATGAAGATCAAGGTCAATGCTCAGTTTGGGGATCTCACATAAAATGGTGATTTCATGGTTTTCGAGAAAGATAATTCATATAGTGTATTTCTTGGGAGACCTTTATTTATACCCAAATGGTTGTACCTTCAATATTTCATCAATTATTGAACTACTTCCTCAATGAGAGGTTTTTTGTGTTACATTAATATAGTTCTCCCTTCGAGTCATGATAATTCGTATATACTGAAGAATGTTTCTATAGAAAGAAAGAAAGAAAAATAATGATGGATTAAAATATATAGAGAATATCCTCTAATGTCTTGAGGACCTCCCCTAAAAATCCCTATAGTATCCACGATATTGATTATGTGTTGCCCTTAAATCCAATTTAGGAAATAGATGTAATCTCATACATCCAAGGTCCTTCTATCCCTTGAGATAGTATAAATCAAAACAATCACCTCAAAAATATCTCTTTAAAATATCTATTTATTAGGAAAGATAATGTCTCTTCCCATGGCCTCTCTCTTAATTATAGTGAAAGATATTCCCTCTGACTATCTACCATGCCTAAAAATGCCTCTACTAGATCAGAGGTGGAGGAAGAAGAAGTTGACCATAGGTACTCCCCTATCATATTTGAGTAAAGAATCTTCACCACCAATTATTATTTTATGATGATAAATATTAGAAAAACAAATTAATACCTATATCTTACATTGATTAGTTCCTCCATGACACTCAATGTGTAATATATGTAAATTGAATTTCTAAAGAATCATTGATATGAATTCGCGAGGAATTGTTCCATAATTTTTAGAAAAAAACCTAATGTTTTTATGAACCATCTATGAGTACCTGATAACCATCAATGTTTAAATTAGTTTACTATGAGAAATAACCCCTCCCATGAAAAAATGTAGTGTCAGAAGTTGAAAAATTTATCAAATCCAATTTTTTCTTAGAGGTTAAATACCCAAGTGGATCACCAACATCTTCTCTTTCAAGAAAAGGAACATAAAGATGTTGTTCTACATTGATTTTAGAGGCCTTAATCAAAAAATTCAAAAGGAAAATTTCCCCTTATTGGTAACATACATCATGATAGATGCACATTCTAGATTCCAATCCATTCCCATCATGTATGGGTTTCCATGGTACAATCAAATAAAGATATAACCTATGGATGAGGAATCCACTTCCTTTAGAGAACCATATGGGATATTTTTCTATTAGGTCATTATCTTTTTATTAGAGAATTTTGGTGTTATTTATCAACATGGAATAAATCATATCTTTATGAAATTTCATGTTTGAATAGTGGAATGTTATGTTGATGACGTAGTGGATAAATACTTGAAGTTTTTTCATCATATTACATACATCCCAATAGTCTTAAACTAGTTGTGAAACATAGTCTATAGATGAACCTATTGAAATGGTCATTTGGGGTAACATCTAGGACATTCCTTGTATTTATAGTATTTAATCAATTCATTGAGGTTGACCATAAATAGACTAATTCAATTATTGAAATTTTATCCCCTTGGAATCTCAAATAACTTAGGGGGTACAAGGGGACCTTTCCAACATTCAATATTATATAGCTATCCCATCCATAAAATCCTACCCCATCCCCATGTTTATGAATACAGTAGTCACCACTCAATGTGACGATAACTACCATGAAGTATTTGAGATTACAAAATAGTACATGATATTCCAACAAGTCCTGTTTTCTCTAGTGAAATAAAAGATACTAATCTAATTTTTAGCCTCCATAGAACAATCACTTCGGACTCTCCTCACACATAAAATGAGGTGGGGAATGAGAAAAATCTATACTACCTCAGCAAAATAATTATAGGAACTGATTATTGATATTCAGATGTTGAGAGGATTTTCTTGTCACTTATCATTGTGGTGAAGAAGATGAGTGATTATATGAATCTCCATGAAGTCTATATGGCCTCTGGTATTTATCTAATCATTTATATATTTGGTCATCATATTTTGACTCATCATTAGTTCTGATGAGTGGTAAATCTACAATAGTATGATATACCATTTGTGTTGTATAAGGAATTCAAAGGATCAAACAATTCTTATTTCCTTCCAACATATCCCTCTCCATAAATTAGACCATTGGATATCTAACTCCTAGATGATGAATCTTTCTAATCCTAAAAGGTGATCTAGAGTTTGTTATAATATAGATAAATGAAGAATATTCCATCAAAAAGGAATAAATATTCCCTTTCAAGGACCTATTAGAGGAATGATGGTATATTTCATCTTTGAAGCCACACTTCATCATATCCCCCGATCACAAAATGATCTTGCTGACACACTAGCTAATACACCATCAATTTTTGCCAAACCTGGTCAAGATAACGTAATATTTCACATCATGCACTGTAGTATGGTCTTATCAGCCATTGTCTCTGACGTGGAGGAAATCAATAAGATCAATACTTCCCTAAAGATTTATGGACTAATATCCAATCTCAGATTTATGTTTCCCATACTTTATTATCTCCAAAACGAGATCTTCCCAACAAATCAAGCTAGAAGGGTATTGATTTTGAACTAGGAAGCAATATTTTCCATCATGGGATGGTAAAAATGAGAAAAAAAAATCCATTTATAAAATATGATTCAATGGAATCCTTTATATATTCAAAGTAGAATTATATATTCTCAACATCCTATATGAATTAAATGTAGGATCTTGTGGAACTCACCATTCTAGGACCAAGATTTCCCAAAAAATTAGGGGTCTTGTTTTATACTGAATAAAAACATTACATTAAAATTTGGAGTACACCCAAAATTCATGAATGATAGATTCATGAAAACATTATCCATCAAACCCCAGAATTTCTATATAGAGATTAATATTATTGGTCATTTTCTCCATGGGGAATGGTCATTGTGGGGCCATATCCCGTAACCACAACTAAATATTTTTTTGTACAAACTTATTAATAGTGACATATTTTACCAATTTTATTTGGAAATATCCCTCAAGGAATTAGGACTATATATTATCATTATATTATTGATGTTCAATATCATCACCGGATTTGGAGTCCCTCACACAATATTGATAGACAATGAAACCGATTTCTATCATACTACTTTAATGAAATTTTACTATGAGTACAACATCGATTCTAACCATTCATCTTGTTATCACATTGCATAAAATGATCATATAGAGTATATCAATAATATTTCTAGATATAAATAAATAAGGTGAACAAGGACACAATGTTTGGGTCTTGTAAGATCTTCTTTACATTTTCTGTCTATCATACCACTATGTATACTACTAGGGAATCATCATCATATTAATTGATGTAAAGTAAATAGGTAGTATTTCCTATAAATTTATGTATTCCATATTTATTAATAGTCATCAATGGAAATATCTCATATGGTGAATAGTTATAAAAGTAGATAGATTAATTGAAACGACTAGATGAGAGAAGGGTGTTTACATTGGGAAACCTCAATGCCCATCTAAATTAGATCGCATGAAATTTATGTAAAATGTTCTTCCTTTGTTCCTTTATTAAAAGGGAACAAGTATTGGAAATTATAATCTCAATGATACTGATAAATAAAAATCCAAAAATGGAGCCCAAATGAGAAAGGTACTTATATCATTCATAAGTAAAATCACAGTTGAGTGTATCTATTCGACACAATAGATCAGGAATGTGTTATAGAACCCGCAAAGGAAACATATCTTAATAAATATATTTATTATATTCCATCATGTATTATTTATTTCATGACCACATGATGTTAAACTATATTGAAATGTTATTGTAAGAATGAAATTAAACTAAAAAACATCTCACATGATCACCAAATGGCATGAAACTATTTTACATATGTCCTCATCACATCACATTAAACTAAATAGGAAGAACCATCTCACAAATGATTTATCAGAAAAAAATAAATATGTGAAAAATATAAATGAAGTACCCCTTTCTCTATGTATGGGTCAACCCAATATAGGGATTCTCCCTTAGAATATCTATATGTGGCTTGATTCCGTCCATTATAAGATATATAATGATTCTTGGAACCCAAATCATGGTCCCCAAAAATATATATTCATCCTGGTTACAAGAAATCATAATACATGGAAATGTTCAAGAATTTTTCTTCATGATGTGTTACCTAAGTTCTTACCGCATGATGTTAAACTACATAGTCAATGTCCCAGTCACATTACAATAATCTTCACGATTTTCTAAAACAATATACAACTTTATTTTATTCATAATGAGATGTTTAGGGACTCAACGATCCTATAAATTGTCTATAAGACCACATGATACATACATTTTTTTTCATTCCCTCAATATCCATTATATGTTGAGATAAACATTTATCATTCTTTGTTTCTCACATTGAGAATAGCTCACACGAGCTTAGTAATTTTGTAAAAGTATCCAAAAATAATTGATATGTATTAGTTCACAATATGGCTAGAATTTTCCATGATGAAAGAACTTAAATGGAACCTCGCGATTCATTTAAAAAATACAATAAATTTTGTGGTTGATATCTATATCTTGATATAAAACTACACACTACCACGAGCCTCATCCAAGAGGGCCACTATCATTAGTATTAGAATCCCACCACAACTCCACTTATGAACTATGTGTGGCTTCAGTCATTTCATCACATGATATATAATGACATAGAGATCTCATATCCCATGTCTACCTATAATAATCAAAGGGAACAATTCACCCCTTTGCATATAGAATAGCCATAGATGGATATTTTTTTTCAAGAACTATTTATTGTGTGATTCCATCAATTATAGGATAAATAATGACACCCAAATGTCTAATATTATGTCTAACTATAATATTCTCATTTCATGTATAGTCTTCAAAGCCATTTTCATATGAAGAAAAATTGCATGGTTTTTCAATACCTACATGTGGCTTGATTCCTTTCATCACAACATATATAGTGACCCCTTGATCTCCATTCTTGGGTCCACCTATAACAAAAAATGGAAAAAGGTCACCCCTCTTCATAAGGTCCAGGCCAATGTGGATAGATTCCAATTAAAGGATTATGTTTTTATTGATTTCTATCATCAAAAGATATGTAGTGATTCCTAGATCTCTAAGACTTAGTCAAACTAAAACAATCAATTGGAATAATTCCCCCTCTATGTGTAGTTCTATCCCATATAGAGACATTTATATTTTAGAACTACCAATGGATTGATTCCTATAATCATATGATAGATAATGAAGCCTATATTTCAAATCCTAGTTCAAATTGAAAAAAATTTCCCCTAACCAGTGTATAGGTTATAAAGGAACCTAAAACTTTTTATGTCATAACCACATGATGTTAAACTATAAGAAATAGAAAAACTTCCTGATTCGATGACATTATAACTACTCCGAAAATACACCCCCACTAAAAGAGGTTAAAAGGTTCAATCCACCACTCATTGTTATTCCTTATCAAAGGATCATATGAGTTTGACCCTGAGTATCCTAATTTTTGTTTGAAACAGTACCCTCATGCCAATTCCATGTGAATCAGTAATAAAAGCAACATCAATTCTAGTTAAATCTATAAGAAATTAATCTCTTTTCTTTTCATGATCCAAAATTAATGACCATAAAATTTCTAGTAAAGAGATAGAAAACATTTTTTGTTGAAAATATTCAAAGGGTTTCCTAAGTAAAAGTTAATTCTTCACTCAGAAAACACTTTATATACAGATATTAGGGAAAATTTAGGTAATAAATAAATGAGGAATAAAGCTCATGGGGACTATTTTGTTTCACTAGTAAAATTTGATTCATGATCCATAGACCCCCTGGTCCTGGAAAAAGTTTGATTAATGATTTTTCACACCTTCACACCATGATAACGAGTTAATTAGGTGGTGAAAAAACATTGGGGTTCTCAAACCCTTCATGAATATTATGTTTTCGATTTCTAAACATCAGGTTTTGAATGCCTCATATCATCAAAAACATTCCATGGTCCTTGGAAAAAGATACCTATATTATAGAGACCATTTTTTTAATAACTAATATATGTTTATGGTTGCTATATATGAACTCATTTTTTTAACCAAATGTATCATTATGATTAAAAAGGGGATTCTGGTCCTTGTAGGCCCAAAAATCATGGAGGTTGAACACAACACCTTAGGGTGTTTTGGAAAATCCCTAGAAACATTATTTGATATCATGCTCATGACTCAAGAACCATATACCATGATTTAAAGTCTACATAACATTATTTTTCATGTTGATTTGAAAACCATAGAAATATGTTCATTATCTCCTATAATCTTCCTAATAGTGAGAAAGTGATCCTCTATTCATGACCCTTGTGATGTCCTACACCATATGACTCAAAACCACATAGAGTAGAGCCTGAGACTCCCCATAAAACAAATATATAAATTACCCAGAGATAAATAACCCATTTTTTCTAGATTTTAAAATATATCCCACTTCATTTATCGAAAATTTTGGATTTCAGTGATATTTCATAACCCTAAGAAATGTCTTGGGACAACTTTATTTGACCTTTATGTTGATTTATATGGGATTTGGACCACTTACTATAGTTAACTCATCATTTCATGAAAATAAATCCAATCCTTAGGAGCCCCAATATTGCTATAGAGGAAATCATCACCTAAGGGTATTTTGGGTTATCTCCAGTATGTTTCCCCATTTCATATTCATTGACTCGGATGTTTGGTTTCTGAATTACTCAACCCATATTCCAACTACCTAGGTGTAAATTACTTCGTTAATATTTTTGATTCAACAATACCACCCCTAGAATATATCAAATACCATGGAAGAGAGTTGGAAACCCTTGATTAAACCATGATATTGATGAATAAGGTATTTGAATTACCAACCATAGGAATTTCACTTTGTACGACAGGAACATCAAATCCTTATGATCTTGAGAAACTCCATCAAATAACTCAACACTTATTATTATTTTGGGTCATCCCTAAAATGTATACCCCATATTCCATATTTATAACTAAACACCAGGATGAAAGACTACAAAATATAAATTATTTGATGTCCTGCAAGAAATACTTTAATGTAAACAGTATTTGATGTCCCAGATGTATGAAATTAAACTAAACAGTACTTGATTTCTTAGTAAAAAGTCATTAAAATATATAACATATTTATGTCCATACCGCATGAAATTAAACTGAATATAAGATATATATACTACAAGATGTTATAGTGTAAAGAGAAATTTACCTTATGAATGGTATCTTTCCAATAGTAGAAAGACTAACCAGGAAGACCGTAAACTGCTACAATTGAATGATTAATCTATAAGACACTAAACTAAATCAATGGTCTAGTTTGTGATACATAAATTAAGGCTAATAAAAAATAAAAAATACTTTTTAGGTGAAAAAACTGATATGGTATCCTTGGTAAAAACTAATTTATCAGCTCACTGGACATGCACATGGAATTATACAAGAAATATTGAGAACACAAAAAATGGAAAAGGGATAAACATTGTCTGATTAGAAACATATATGTGTGCTGCATGAGAAAACACTGAGTCCATACCCACTAATGATTCTCTTATATGTTTTTTAGGAAAAAAATAGTGAAACTTAAAATTAATAGATACAAAGAATGTATATATCCTCATATTTCTTTAAAAAAATTCAAGATAATATTTATAAGTCAACTAATTGCACCAATAGATAGGGCGTTATCCCACTAGGACATATATTTTTACCCGAATTATACTTTCAAAAATTCGGTGATCATAATAAAACTTGATTATTTAGATCAATAAAGTATCTTATGTTGGTTGAAATTCATGATAATTACTTGAGAAAAAAAATTCCCTTGTGATTTAAGCATTCAAATCTAGTTGTTTTAGTGTACTTGAAATTATGAAATGTATGGGTATTTTTGATTATATATGTGACAAAAAACATTCATGAACATCATGATTGAAATAAAAATGGAGAAATTTATGTAATGATCATAAGATTCATTCATTGATATGGTCTATAAAAAGTAATCTCTATATTATGGACCCTCTCGGCTGATTCCATCAAGAAGTAAAACATTTGTGTTTGAACTATTGTAATATTTGAGTGGATGAATTATATAGGTCAGCCAATATCATTTAAGAATCATTAATTTATCATTAAATAACTACCTTCCCATATATTCTACCACCATCTATGGAGAAATGTCCATGATGAGAAATGAAAACTCTTCAACTCTTTTCTATGTAGTAGTTAATGATGAAACTGATGTTGAAAGAACTTACTTTTTTTGAGATATGATATCCTAATATCTATTTATATTTGTGTTTGAGGAATATATTTGGACATTTAGATCATATAATATCTAATAAAACTATTCAATGGCCTCATAATCATCCTGCAATAATTCAGTTAGGGGAGTCCCATCATTGAAATCAAGGAAGTCCCTATTTCTTGTAGTCAAACATTACTAAGTTAGGATGATTTTCCGAATAATGTTATAATACATGTAACATCACATTATGTTTTCAGGTATCTTTGATGTTTCTAAGTACCTTTGTTTTGGAGTAAAGTCTTGGAAAGCGTTTGGGAGAATTTTCGGGAAAAGTTAAAGCCCACTGTGATGTGCACGGTTTGCGCACGGTTTGACAAACCGTGTGACCAAACCGTGCCAGCCTCGAAACCTGGATAGAAGCTTCCGCATAGGTGGACCACAGTTTGTCTAACCGTGCGGCCAAGCCATGCGATAAGGGTGGCCAAGGCAGTAGCTCACACATGGTTAGCTCACGGTTTGCCAAACCGTGCGGCCAAACCATGCAGTCACTTAAATGAGATCCTTAAATTGTGGATCTCGCTCGGTTTTGCATCTAAGTGCCTCGTTTTTCCTCCTAAGCGGCCCTAACTCAGGATTTATCTTCTCCTAAGGTCATAAAGGGTTATTCCATCATTCCGGAGGTTATCCAAAGGCTCCTCTTGGTGAATCGAAGCCAAATTCTTGAGGTATGTGATCGTTCTTCATCGTTCTTGATTAGTTTCTTAGATCTACGTAGACCTACTTATCCTCTTCTCTAGGTTTCTTAGATCTATACCCGTTATGGGAATATCAAGTTTATGGTACCAAGTTTGATGAGATTTGGTCTTGATCTTTCTAGGAGAAGAGATCTAAGGTGGGTTCTTGAAGAAGCAATCCGGTTTTCTTGAGCGTTCTCGACTGTTGTGGTCTTGGTCAAAACCTTCAAGGTAGGTGGTTTCATCCCGACTTACCAAATTGTTTATCATTATATTTGATTGATTTATTTAAATTGTTGATTTAAATTCAAATGCTCAAATTTTATTTCAATTAATTGATAAAAACTCAATTCCATTGAAATGAGATATCGGAAATGGTTTTGGCATAGAAATTTTGGAAAACCCCAATTCCATTGAATTGTGTGTGTTTATGGAAATTGTCCGATTTAAATTGTTGGATTTAAATTTTGGATTTGAGGGAAATGTTTTCAATTAATTTGTTTAATTTTATTGTGGAAATTAAATGTGTAATGATATAATTGGTTTTGAATGGATTTCAAACTTATGAAAATGGATTAAAATGATTTGATAGAAACCCATTGGTTTTATCTTGTGAAAAAGGCATGTTTTGAATAAAACCTATTTTGGTTTTAAATAGAATGAAATTGGAACTTTTTAAATGGAAGAATGGGATTGATCATATTTTAATAATTCTTAAAATAGTTCAC
The DNA here is from genome assembly GCA_963277665.1 of Viscum album. Taxonomy (NCBI): domain Eukaryota; kingdom Viridiplantae; phylum Streptophyta; class Magnoliopsida; order Santalales; family Viscaceae; genus Viscum; species Viscum album. Next base: position 203,971,800 of record OY728159.1, on the reverse strand, counting down.
CCATCATGTAAGAGTGCATTCAAGCCTTAGGTAGTTAGTAAGTTATTTGGATACACTCTACACTACGACAATGTTCTAAAACATACTTGCAGTGGGACACATAACCGATGGGTTGGAGATGAGTCTCCTTTGGCCAGTGTCATAAGGACGTGTCTATACACATTTTGCTGAGTTCACATAGAGAGTGCGGAATCCTATAACAGGTTAATACTATCGTACCTTTTGGCAGATGACCATGTTGCTCGCTTGTTTATTTATATTTGAGATAAAAATGTATTCCAATGTTATGAAACTATTTTACATGCCTACTAAATTTGCATAAACTATTTTATGTAACTGTTTTTATTTAATAGATTGTTTTATAAATATTCCATCATTTGTAAAGCCTTTACTTAAAGTAATTTTTCTATCATTTGAAAATGTATAGCATGTCTTGTTAAAATATGCTTTTGAGTTTCCAAACCTGTTTATTTGAAAATGGAAAGTTTTTATTTGGATAATCTATTTTTGGCATCTGTTATGGAATCTTTGGTGGTATCTTACTGGGTTAGGCTCACACCCTACTTTTTCCTTTGGGTGTTTTTAGACCTTCTTCTCCCAGGATTGAGCAAAGGGAAGGAACCTCTTGGTGGTGGATCCAACTGTTGATCTTTGGTCTTGGTGAGTTGTGTCCTTAGGGACCTTGGGGCTATTTTTTCCATATTTAGTTCTTGGGTTGTTGTACTTTGGCATTTTATGCCTCTTTGTATTCTGGTACATCACTCCTAGTGGAGTTTCTTTTGTTATGCATACTGTTTATTTTACTCTTGCTTCCACATTCTTGTGGTAAAATCATTCTCACATGTATTTTGTATGATCCCAGGTGCTAGTCGCCGACTCGTGGGGATATGGAACACCCTTCGGGCTATGTCAGGGTCGGCTCAGTTATCAGGTTACCCGGGTACCCGGGCTAGTTCGTGACAAAGTGGTATCAGAGGGAGGTTGTTGAAACACCTTTCCTTGATGACAATATGAATTTGAGTATTCTTGTCGGGACTTAGGTAGTTGTGATTGAGTGTTTTGAAAAATCTCACCACAATGAACCTTAAGTCACCAGGGGTGGTTAGGGAAAGGCGACTTGTGGATTAGTTCTAGTCTTTTCCCTATTTTAATTTGGATAGAGTGGAATCCAAATCTTGTTATCCATTCTTTTAAGAGTAGTTTTCCTCGTTACTCAGGTTGAGTGTTAATCTAATGTCTTCTTTTTTGTCTGCTGATATTGTGTAGCATCATGCCTCTGAGTAGACGTGGAAATCAAATCCAAAAAGTGGCTGCTGCTGAATCTCAGCAAGCAAGTCCTATTGTGGATCCAATTTTGGTAGAGGTGATTGTTCGCACTATCCAAGCTCTGGGACAGGAACCACCTCCAGTTCCTATTTTGGCTCCATCTATAGATCCTCATAGTGATATTCTACGAAGTCATTCTCAAGAGTTCCTACGCCAGAAGGCACCAGTCTTCAATGGTTCCACTGATCCTCAATATGTTGAGGAATGGTTGAGTAAGATAGAACATCTGTTTGGGTTTTTGGAGACACCTGATGCGATCAAGGTGAAGTGTGCCACCTTCATGCTGGAGGGACCAAGTAGGAGATGGTGGGACACAATGGTGATGGATGGGAAACATGAGGGTTTGGAGTGGAAAGACTTTAGGTTTCTTTTCACTGATCAGTTATATCTAGAATCTATGGTGTTGGACAAGGCTGTTGAGTTTTTCAAACTTGAGCAGGCCAACAAACCCGTGACTGAGTACTCAAATCGCTTTACTGAGTTGGTACAGTTTTCTCCTGAAATTGTATCTAATGAGAGGATGAAATATCGGTGATTTGAGTTGGGGCTTCGATCAGATATCCATTCTCAGGTTTTCTTACTGAAGCTACCCACTTATGCCGATGTGTTGGATAGGGAGACAATGGTTGAGATAGATTTGGCAGAAAATTCAGTGTTTCAGGAAGTTCCTTTTCTTTTAGTGGCAGTGTTGGTTCCTTTAAAGGAAAATGGAAGCGCGATGTTACTCATGGTGGTTCTCGACAACAGAGTCACTCCAGACCACTGGTAGCACTAGGAGGGGCTTCCTTGACTTGCTATCAGTGTGGAAATCCAGGACATTCTAAGAGGGTTTGCACTGAGGGACCCAAGAACTGTAGCTCCTGCGGACATTTAGGGCACCTACAAAGATTCTGCCATCAATTCTCTACTTTGCGTAGTGGAACAGGATCATCATCACCTCCAAATACTGCAAGGTAATCAAATGATTCATGCGTAAAATGGTTCCAGCAACAGGAATCCAGATCAAAGCTTCTTCACACAGTGGAAGAGTCGCCAGAGGTAGCTGATATATGTCCTGATATTGTGAGAGGTACCATTACTATAGATTAATCTTTAGTGACAACTCTTTTTCATACTGGTGCATCACACTCTTTTATTTCAACCCATCTTGTTAATCTGATTAATATGCCTATGGAGTTTTTATCTTGTGTAATGGATATTACTACACCCTTTGGTGTAATGAGAGAGAAGGGTCTTCATAGTCCTTCTTGTGTCTTCTCTCTATCATATGTTGATAATTATTGTAATTTCTTGGTTCTTGACATGAAATATTTTGACGTCATTTTTGGGATGGATTAGATCATTTCTAATAAAGCCCGGATCGATTGTTATCTTCGACGGGTCTACCTTACTACACCTAGTGGGGTGTCTCTCGTTTTTCAAGGATAATGGGATCCAAGGTCAAGCAGAGCCAGACCTTTTTTCCCAGAGTTGGGGAAATTTATATTAGTGTTTTCTTTTGATCTAGAGATAGATTCATTGTGTGGTGATCTCCCTCCAATCGTCGCTGAGTTTCCTGACGTGTTTCCTTTAGACTTCTCTGGTTTTCCACCAGTAAGAGAGGTTGATTTTACTATTGACTTAATGAATGGTACTCAATTGGTTTCTATTCTGTCTTACCAAATGGCTCTAGTTGAACTAAAAGAACTGAAGACTCAGTTAAATGATCTTCTTGAGAAAGGTTTTATACGCCCGAGTGTGTCACCTTGGGCAGCACCAGTTCTCTTCTCCAAGAAGTCTGATGGTTCTCTTCGCTTATGTGTTGATTATCGAAATCTCAATCGAGTTATGATAAAGAACAAATATCTGTTACCACAAATTGATGATTTGTTTGATCAATTAAAAGGGGAAAGGTGGTTTTACAAAATTGATATTCGATCTGGTTACCATCAGTTGAGGATAAAGGAATCTGACATTACTAAGACTGCTTTTCGGATTAGGTATAGCCATTATGAGTACCTTGTTATTCCCTTCGGCCTAACAAATGCTCCTGCAGTTTTCATGGCATTGATGAAAAAGGGTTTTCCATGAGTATCTTGATACTTTTATGGTGGTCTTTATGGATGACATTCTTGTCTACTCCAAGTATGAGGAGGATCATGTGCATCATTTCCGAACAGTTCTGAGTCTTCTAAGGAATCACCAACTTTATGCCAAGCTTTCAAAGTGTGATTTCTGGATTCAGGAAGTAAAATTCTTGGGACATGTCATGTCAGAATAGGGAATATCATTTGATCCTGAAAAGGTGAAGGATGTTATCACTTGGGAACAACCATGAAAGGTTTTCGAGATTCAGAGCATCTTGGGATTAGCGTGATATTATCGCCGGTTTGTTAAAGACTTCTCAAAGTTAGCTTCTCCAATGAATGCTCTAACTCGAAAGGGAGTGAAGTTTTCCTAGAATGAAAAATGTCAAAGTTCTTTTGTTGAGATAAAGCATCTTTTGACTACTGCGCTGGTGTTAACTCTTCCTGAGGCTGGGATAGGTTATGTGGTCTTCTGTGATGCATCAAGTTCAGGTTTGGGATGTGTCCTCATGCAGGGTAATCATGTTGTTGCCTATGGATCTCGTCATCTTAAGCCTCATGAGAAGAACTGTCCTACCCATGACCTTTAACTTGCATCTTTAATGCACACACTTAAGTGTTGGGGACATTACCTTTATATAGAAAGGTTTACTATGTATTTAGATCCTTGAGGATATGCTCCGTGCTTGTGTTATTGACTTTTGTGGGTCTTGGGATGATCATCTGGGGATAGTTGAGTTCTCTTATAATAAAAATTGCCAATCTTCAATCAAAATGGATCCTTTTGAGGCATTGCTTGGTCGTCCTTGTAAATCTCTTTTATGTTTGTTGGAGATTGGTGAAAGTTCCTTGGTAGGACCGGGTTTGGTCCAAGAGACGATAGCTAAGATCCAATTGATTCTTCAGAAAATGTTGACACCACAGAGTTGGTACAAGTCTTTTGCTGATCATTATCGAAAACCTTTAGAGTTCTCAGTTGGTGACTAGGTGTTCTTGAAAGTTTCACCCCGATTGGGTCACCGACATCTTGGGAGTCAAGGAAAGCTTGCTCCTCATTTTGTGGGACCTTTTGAGGTTATTGGTCTTGTGGGGAAATTTGCTTACCATTTAGATCTACCACCACAAATGAAATTGATACATAACATGTTCCATGTATCGTAGTTGTGAAAGTATCTCTCTGATCCATCCCATGTTGTGAGGTGGTGTGATATTGAGATTGAACCAAATTTATCTATTATTGAACAACCAGTCAGGGTTGTTGATTCTGAGACCAAGTTACTTCATGGGAGAACGATACCTTTGGTCCGTGTGCTATGGAAACATGGTTATTATTCTCATGAGACGTGGGGAAGGGAGACACTAATGAGGGAGCAGTGTCGTCATCTTTTTGACGTGGAGGTTTCTTATTAGGCTTTCTGGGGAGAGAATGATCTTATGGTGGGGAGGTTGTAACATCACGTTATGTTTTCAGGTATCTTTGTTGTTTCAAAGTACCTTAATTTTTGAGTAAAGGCTTGGTAAGCGTTTGGGAGAATTTTCGGGAAAAGTTAAAGTCCATTATGCTATGCACGGTTTGACAAACTGTGCGACCAAACTGTGCCAGCCTTGAAACCTGGACATAATCTTCCGCCCGGGTGGCACACAATTTTTCTAACCGTGTGGCCAAGCCATGCGAGAAGGGTGGCTGAGGCAGTAGATCACACACGGTTAGCGCACAGTTTATCAAACCGTGCGGCCAAACCCTGCAGTCACTTAAATGAGATCCTTAAATTATGGTTCTCACTCGGTTTTGCCTCTAAGTGCCTCATTTTTCCTCCTAAGCAGTCCTAACTCGGGATTTGTCTTCTCCTAAGGTCATATAGGGTTCTCCCATAATTTTGGAGGTGATCCAAAGGCTCCTCTTGGTGAATCGAAGCCATATTCTTAAGGTATGTGATCGTTCTTCATCGTTCTTGACTGGTTTCTTAGATCTACTTTGACATACTTCTCCTCTTCTCTCAGTTTCTTAGATCTACTCCTGTTATGGGTATATCTAAGTGTGTGGTACCAATTTTGATGAGATTTGGTCTTGATATTTCTAGGAGAAGATATCTAAGGTGGGTTCTTGAAGAAGCAATCCGGTTTTCTTAAGCGTTCTCGACCATTGTGGTCTTTGTCAAAACCTTCAATGTAGGTCGTTCCGTCCCGACATGCCAAATTGTTTATCATTGTATTTGCTTGATTTATTTCAATTGTTGATTTAAATTCAATTTCTCAAATTCTCTTTCAATTAATTGATATAAACTTTATTCCATTGAATTGAGATATTTGAAATGGTTTTGGCATAGAAATTTTGGAAAACCCCAATTCCATTGAGTTGGGTGAGTTTATGGAAATTGGCTGATTTAAATTGTTTGATTGAAATTGTGGATTTTATGGAAATGTTTTCAATAAAATTGTTGAATTTAATTTTGGAAATGAAATGTGTAATTATGGAATTGGTTTTTAATGGATTTCAAACTTATGAAAATGGATTAAAATGATTTGATAGAAACCCATTGGTTTTATCTTGTGAAAAAGGCATGTTTTGAATAAAACCTGTTTTGGTTTTAAATGGAATGAAATTGGAACTTTTGAAATGGAAGAATGAGATTGATCGTATTTTTAACATTATTAAAATAGTTTTCCCATCATTTAAGAGCGCATGCAAGCCTTAGGTAGTTAGTGAGTTATTTGGATACACTCTACGCTACGACAACATTCTAAAACACACTTGCGGTGGGTCACATCCCTGATGGGTTAGTGACAAGTCTCCTTTGGCCAATGTCATAGGGATTTGTGTATACACATTTTTCTGATTTCACATAGAGAGTGCGGAATCCTATAACTGGTTAATACTATCATAACTTTTGGCGGCTGACCATGTTGCTCTCTTGTTTATTTATATTTGAGATAGTAATGTATTCCATTGTTATGAAACTATTTTAAATGCCTACTAAATTTACATAAACTATTTTATATAACTATTTTTATTTAACCCATTGTTTTAGAAATATTCCATCATTTGTAAAGCCTTTGCTTAAAGTATTTTTTACATCATTTGAAAATGTATAGCATGACTTGTTAAAATATGCTTTTGAGTTTCCAAACCTATTTATTTGAAAATGGATAGTTTTTTTTGGATAATATATTTTTGGCATCTGTTATGGAATCTATGGTGGTATCCTACTGGGCTTAGGCTCACACCCTACTTTTGCCTTCGGGTGTTTTTAGACCCTATTCTCCCAGGATCGAGCAAAGGGAAGGGACCTCTTGGAGGTGGATCTAGCTGTTGATCTTTGGTCTTGGTGAGTTGTGTCCTTAGGGACCTTGGGGATATTTTTCCTATCTTTAGTTCTTGGGTTGTTGTAATTTGGAATTTTATGCCTCTTTGTATTCTGGTACATCACTCCCAGTGGTGTTTCTTTTGTTATGCATACTATTTGTTTTACTCTTGCTTCCGTACTCTTGTGGAAAAATATTTCTCACTTGTATGTTGTACGATGCCAGGTGCTAGTCACTGACCCGTGGGGATCGGGAATGCCCTTTGGGCTATGTTAGCACCGGCTCAGTTATTGGGTTACCAGGGTACCCGAGATGGTTCATGACAATACAATTTTCTATCAATGAATCCCTCAAAAAAATAAATTAAAAAATCTAGATACTACAATTTTCTTAGTCAAAAAATGTTTCTAGGGGTGCCTTAGTGAACAATCTGTGAATAAAATTTGAGATCAACATGTGTCTTGTCAGGTCCTCTTTAACTACTGATTTGGGTTATTTAGAGGTTGGAACTAATTTCTGAGATTGATAAATAAGAATGAGTGGATGTATCATAGACACTTCTCTCATATAACGCATTGTATGTTTCTCATATTGAAGGACCTAATTACTCAAAAATCTCTACCCCACTGATGGGGTGGTTGTTTCTTTGATGAGGGAACTTCCTTGAAGGCTTTCCCGAGTCTTGGATTAACTACATTGTTGATACAAGCACGGGGGGTGGTAAAGAACATGGTTTTTCCACAAAATCAGCCATCTTACATAGAACACCACTTGGGTAGGATTATAATAAAGATTGGGAATAATTATATGATAATAAATCAGAGTTTCCAATGAGTGGAAGGGTAATCCCAATGTCTGTATCTTCGTATGCCAATATCATCCAAAATTGGCAGATATTCCTGAGATGTAATTCTACCTACACTCTAGTTGGGGGATGTGTAAAAAACCATTAAATGAAATCTAATTGGTTAGAGAATTGATATGAGAATATATTTCAATGATAATTAGGTCTTCCATATTGGATGATAGTATCCCAAAGTAAATAGACATTTTGTATAATAGTTTAGTGAGATAGTCACCTACATTATAGACAATTGGACCATTTAGTGTTGGATAAGGTATAAAATATAAATTAAAATACTGGATCATCATGATAGAGATCTCATCCAGGAATAGTATCCTTTCCTCATCCCCATAAAATTTTATCAACCAACGATAGAATTAGGAAACAAGGATTTGTGTTTTTTATTATATTTTTTTGAGAATAAATTCTCCCAAATCCAGATAAATATAAACATGAAAGGGTCACTAATCATGTCGATATAATTTCCTTATTAATTAAGGACCATGATATAGTATATTTTAGAAATATTTGGTATTGATAAATTAATATGTATCTTCTCTCCTAATTGAGCATCCATCACAAGCTTCCTAACTCAAATTCCGAAGTGAAAATCCTTGGTTGGGAAGAGCCACACATTCATGAATATGGATACTAAATCCACCAACCATAGGGACATGGATATATATCAAATCACACATCATCCCCACGCAGTATACTCCCCCACCTAATGGTTTTCCCAGTATTTGCCTAGACTGTAATAGACTTTCCAAGAAGGGTAAATGTGAGGGTGTATCATAGTCGACCAATCTCCACTACGACAGAGAAAGATGTTGACCCAGTTCTTAATGGAGATAACTGATAAGATATTCATATAATTTAATAAAATCCCATTCAAAATGTTAATCATGTACCAATTATTTTATGGGGTTTGTATGGGGTTTTCCAAGACATCTACAATAGGAAGGAACTCATCATACATCTCCCTGAGTGCATATATCTCTCCCAGTCAATAGATATCCAAATATATAATTTCAAATAATCCATGGGATAGATAAAATTAATTAGTTTTATGTATGAAATGGATAATTAGTTCCCTAAAAAGGTATGAATAACAATAAATTAATAACTATAAAATCTATACAACCTTGAATATTTGAACAATGTCTAGATGATTATAAATTTTTGGATAGCTCTGTCAAACCCAAAAATGAGATTCATATTCCTTATAAAAGTTTACACCATGTAGCATGTCCTATTTTAAGCGCCTTCCCTTTGATTTATTATTTACGAAAGAGACAATTATTATCATATAAATTTGAGAATGATTATTAGGGAAAAATAATAACTCTTAGGACTTTGATGAGAGTTTTCCAATATGTAGAAAGACCATTGGGACTATACCATGACCAATTTACTACATTTAGAAACCATAATTTGAATATAATACAAAAAATATTAAATAAGATAAGAAAAAGGGTTGTGGTCATGTGAGGGAATGAAAATATCATCCAGAAAACCAAATTGATTTAATAGAAGCCAATATAAAATTGGGTAGCTCTAGAGTTTAGATAGGAGAATCCCCTTCAGAACCTCATTTAAAGAGTGTAATAAAATACTAAGGTCATCATTACTATTCATAGTAATCATATAACTCTAATTAGAAGTAGTGGAAGATTTATGGGAACTCAAATCCATATATTTAAAAGAGTGAATATTATTTCATTAAAGTGAAAAATCCAATAAAAAAGAGATGCATGACTCCGAAAACCTCATGAGAATCGCATGAACCATGATGGTATTCACCACATCCAAACCTAATATAGGTATCAGAAAATTCATGACCCATGGAGATCTCAAAAACGACATGACCCACAAAAAATCTCTCCACCACATGAAATTTTCTAATAATCATGATTGAATGACCCTAAGATGGTCACACGAACCACATAATGATTGACTAATAATGCAACCATGTATTAAAATCATTCAAACCCTAAAGGAAAACAATATATCCAAGAAACCAAGATAAGGTTCATGAAATTACTGAGGATTCAATCATGACTGGTTTTGAATGGGTGTGGGGGAAAAGAATCCAACTTGCATGATAACATAGTAAGACCTCATGAAACTGGTTATGCAGTTAGTTCTTGCAAATAGGATCTTGTGATTAGGTCATGTGAAGGGATTATGAGATAGAAGGAAGAAAAATATATTTGGACAGTTGTATTTAAAAATGGAATTGACTTCTCTTTTACCCCTAATTTTTGGACTGCACTATTTATATTAATGGTCACCCTGGATGAAAATTACACCCCAAAACCCAATTTGTAGAAGCCCTAAAGACATTGGTTGGCCTTTATATTCCTCATAATTGAGTCCTTTTCCACATGGATGATTCTATTAAGGGGAGTGGAATTTTTATTCCAACCAAATAAACATTATAAAATATCAAATGAAAGAAATACATAAAGCATGGAATTTATTTTGTCCAAAAAGAAAAGGGATAGAATGAGTCTTACTCAAGTAGATCACATATACATTATATGGACACATGATCGCATGAACTATATAATTTCATTTGAAAGGATAATATTAATAACATGTTCTTAAATTGATCATGTATATTCCCTTTTAAAAATAATCATTTTTATTTTGAAGGATTCCTAATAGGAATTGATGATCTTACGAAGGCATCCATGTGAGATCCTCCGATTCATGAAACATTCCCACCAGTGGACACCATATAATCATCCAAAACCACATTAAAAATATTTTCTAGGAAAAAAAGAATCCTCGTGTGAATTAGAGTTACATTTATCATAATGAAACATTCTCATGTGATTTGTAATACCTCACAAGGCCCCTAAAAACATTTCTACCTAATCCCATAAATTCATGTTTCCACAAAAATTTCCTCTTATGAAGTGTCTTAGACATGTCCATTCAATTATGCGATGACCATTCGAATATATAGATATGAAGTGGGTTTTTCTATGAAAATTATCATGAATCACCATGAGATCCAACATTAATCACATGGAACACCGAAGCAAAAGATGTTGGTTGTATTTGAAAACACTAGCATCCCCTCATGATACCACATGTCCTTGTTGAATAAAGAATAAAATAAAAAGAAAAAATGTAGAAGCCTCTTTGAAGGGGGAAGGAATACTGGAATTCATGATAAATGGATCATACACCCCAAACAATAATCATTGATCCTGGGAGTCCCCATTGATAAGCCAAACTGATCTTGCAAGGTCCCTTAGCCATTTCATCCTGATCCTGTGAGCAACCTTTGATAAGCTGTCAGAGGACCCCATAAAAGTCCCATTCGATTGTGAGAAATAATTTCCTTAGGATTCATGCTCTAACAAAAATTTCCATATTTTTCATCCGTACCATGTGAATTTACATTGACTTGTATACATTGAAAGGTAGAACCTCTTTTATCAGTTGGGTTATAATAAACAAGGAAATTTTGGAACATTTTGATGGTCATTGTCATCATGTGGCACCATGGATGACTAGCATATGAATCCTACAAAGTGTGTGATACCATAATACCTACACCAACACTAGATTATAAATTCAAGATACACTAACTAAAATGGGGCATACAACATGGTTAGTGATCCCTATAAATAACTTTCCCATAGAAAAAAAACATACATGACGATCCTATAGCCAACAAATACCTGGAACCACATGAGAAGACTTATTGAAGAAAACAATCACAGATCATGAAGGTCTTACACAAGGTAAAATTTTAGGAATGAATTGGGGGATCACAAAAAATTAACATTTTCTTTGTGTGATCACTCAATAGATCACATGAAGTGCTTCCAGTAGGTTAGGATGATTATGTGAAGGAGGTCCCGCATGTTGAATTGGTCATGTAAAACCTAAAATAAGATAAAACTGGACAAACCGTGATGGAAATATGTAACAAAGACTTGAATATAGATATAAAAATATGGGATATATATGAAAACATGGAAATATTGGCCATCACACTCTATACATGACCTTCCAAGATCATACGATAGCACCGGGAGATGTCACAAAAGTCATGTGATGCTCCCATGACATGCCATTGGGATGACGTGATATCCCTTGGACATGTCAATAATTTCATGAAACACCCTTCAGGAATACCACCCAGAGTATTTAAAAGACCTTTGGGATCCCCATACATATTCTTATGATGTCCTCGAGGGCATGTCACCCATGTTATGCTAAGTCACAAGAAAAAGTCAACTAGGTCATGAGACACCCTCTAGAACATGTCACCATGACCTTGTGATTCCCTCTAGTCATAGAATTTATAATCCTTGGATATCCTTCCGAAATGTTAGCCATATCATTTGAAAACCACATGAATGTCAATCATGTCTCACAATTTTCAACAGAAAAGTCAGCTGGATCCTGAGAAATTTTTCCAGATATGTCAGACATGATCACAAGACACTCTTTAGACATGTTATCCTTGATCATGCGATGCCCTCCAGGCATGTTAGCCTTGATCATGTGATACACTCTTGACATGTAATTCATATTATGAATTTTTCTTCAGAAAATGCAATTGTATCATAATATTGTCTTTGAGAATGTTTGTAAAGAAACTTGGACTTATCTGGAAATCAATATACATGTCATACTGATACCCAAGACATATCATATAGACACCCTAGAAATACCAATCAGAGAATTAGGACATGTTACGTAAGAAATAAATACATGTTAAGAAAGAATATTGGGACCTGATAACCTTGTCTAGTTGAAATATTTAGGCATACCCCCAATCAAACCACGATAACTCTAATTCCTAATATAAACAAGATAAGTAGGATTCATTCCAAATCCCGAGATCAAATAGACATCCACCACATAGTAAGGCCTACCATGGCCCATAAATTATAACCATTGAGATACATCCTCTCCTATGGGATTTTCATTCTTCCTCATCCACTAGTGGACAATGGCCAAATTAACTTTGAATAATCTGATTCCATCCATAACCAAGAAACATCAGACACCTTCATATGCCTCAAGCTATATATAAGTAACACAATTTGGGATGTCCCAATGTAAAATTACCACATCCATATATAGTGAGGATGAATACTTCTTGTCACTATTTCTCACACCATGAATATTTCACATGGTCATAGGAATTTAGAATGACCATAACATTCTCTCCATGAACCTCCATAGTAAAGGAACCCTCAGTGTGTAAACCCCATTAATCATCATGATATGGTTGCCTCCACATACATAGTAATATAATATGGGGTAATCCCAGAGGGAATGATTTAACTAAAATGACTTTGATTCTTACTATAATGATGACATGTAGGACACATTATTGAGGTTTGATCTCAAAACCTAGTTTTTAAGTTCCCTTATATACTTCCCTTCTGCATGATGTTTAATTTCATGGGTTCAATGAAAATGTGGGATATTTTCCTATTATAAACAAGATATCAAGGAAACATCATAAAAGTTCAATCCCATCATTGAGATATTAATCACCACAATGGTTGGTAATAAACTCCAAGGTTACTGGTTATAGGGCATCAAAATAAAAGTAGATACATGTTAATGGGAGATGTATAAACAACCTCATATACATATATATGGAATCATCAATAAAAATTATTTTACATATGGATGGGTTCAAAACATTATCATTTCATTATAATAATCGATTCCATATCATGATTAGTTATAGATTTATGAAAATATCTTAAATATATGACAGACTCACATAGTAAGAAAAACAATTCCCCTAAAAGTGTGTGATGAGACATACCTCCCATCCTCTTGACCAATGTGAGTTTATAAGATCCATTTTATCTGAAACCTTGATTGTCCTCCATTGATAGAAAAGAAGGTTTGTACTTAGTTATGGATGTGGGAATTGTTGGAATTTCTTTAAAATGAAAACATGGTGAACCAGATGTGATAAAAGGAATAACACACTTTAAACCCCCATCACAATAAATTGACACGCCATCTTCGACAATAAATTTTTCCTATGAAAAAATAGAAAACAAAATATTTGATTATAGTTTTATGAATTCAATCATATATCACTATCATAGAAGAAAAATTAAAAAATGATCTAAAAAACAGTATGTAGATCTATTGGAGATCACAAAAAATAGGTTAATAATTTCATCCCAATAAAATAAATCACCCCATTTAAAATATTATTGTATGAATTTCCCTATAAATGTATTGAAACCCACTCCATGAGAGTTTGAAAAAATCCATGGTATGGATTAGATTTTATTGAATAGAAGTATCATAGATTACTGAGACAATGAAAATAACTAACATATCATGCGTTACCCTATAGTTCTAAACTAGTGCATCAAGGAGGATGAATATCAATTGGAATCATAATCTTAAGCATATATATTAATCCCTTCATAGATGGTTTCTCTAAATCAAGTAATTGGGAGTAAGTAAAATACTATCATTCTTGATGTTCCCATTATATATGATTATACTAATGTGTCCCCCAAATAATTGGATGATCTTTATCTATACTAAGAGGCTCATTTCGTAATCAAACTTATAACAAGAAATTTTACAATATTCAAGAATCTGTATAGAATGTCCATTGTTAAGATTAAATAGATGAAATAGAAACTATATTAGAATCTGGGTAAAGGGTATATATGCCCAAGTGCTTCACAAAGGGATATAATATTCCTTTAATTAAAAAGTATATTGGGTCAATCTGCATGTACATTGATTATCATGGGTATATCAATATCTTGATCATGATTATGTATCTTTTTTATGGATTGATGACTTCTTCAATCAACTACATAGAGAGAAGCACATCACCATTGCATATGTTCAGTTGGTATGTAATAATTTAAATATGATTAAGGAAGATATCCACAATACTATACATGATGAGTATTTAAAAGGATCAAATATTGTTGTAAATTTCAAGTACGTATATGGGAATAATAAAAAGACCTTCTTCCCACATTTCACAAACAACTACTCAACCATCAATTGTTGAGTAGATCATGTATTCCCAAAAATATGATGTGGTTATATAACAAAATGTATCAAATATCTCAGAGAAATATTTCCTAAATATGAATATATATTGTTTGGAACCCAGATATATGTCACATCTAAGACAAATTTGAATAAGGGACATCTGTATGATTTTTATAGATCAAGCTTCGACGTTATTCTAGAATGCACTACATTATATATAATGTTGAAGAAAAATATCTAGTGTGATAACATGAAGATATCGGTTGTAGGACATGTATATAATTTTGTGATATGCCAAAAATTCAAGACTGAATTACATATTTCTAATTGTACGATGAATCTATTTCCTATACCAATATGGAAATGGGAAATCAAAACCACAAATTTCATCATAGGCCACTAAAGGGAATCAAATGGTAATGACAACATATTTGTTGTTGTTGATCACCTCAAAAACACATCACAGTTCAATGATATTATATAATATTTACCTCTTTAAAAAATCTACAAGATGTATATAAGAAAATTTTTAATACTATAGGGAATACATCTCTCCATTGTTTTTATCAAGATTTGAGGTTCAACTTGATGTTCTAGAAGGAATTTAGTAATATTTTCTTATATAGATGGGTATTATTGGTAAATATCAACCATAGATGGATGGATACAGTTAAAGAACCATTAGAAATATATATTATATTCTGTGATCATGTTCAATGTATTCCCATGGATGTTCATATCAATAACATCACTTAGTGGAGTTCTCATATAACAACGATTTTCAATCTTGAATTCAAATGGCACCCTATGAGCCTATATATGGGAGGAAGTGTCATCCTATAATATATTGGAATGAAGTTGGATATTGGAATAATATAGTATGATATCTAATCTAAGAGATGATAGAGAGCCTTCAAATCATTCAATAGAAAATGAAAACAATGAAAATTTGGTAAAAAATCTTTTTCTACAATCATCGATGAATTATGGAATATGAGGTCATTATAATCAATTCATTCATAATTCATTATGGAAGAAATTAATGAGGATTGAGAATAAGGGAAAACATAGTTGAAGTTACATTGTCCATTTTTAGATATTTGATCACATTAATTTTATGAAATATATACTATTATTCAAACCTAGACTATCTTAAGTACAAAATGTGTTCCACATATCCCTCTTTAAAAGGTAAATACTATACAACTTACTTGTTCTAAATCCAAATATGGTACCCTGGGGGAATGATATTTCATACGATGAGTAGCTAATAGGGATCATTTTCTGTAGACAAAAATTCATATGAAATAGAAAAACTCCTTGGGATTAACAATTGTGTTGGAGGAATATTTTTGAGGAAGAATCATAGGAACCATATGAGGTGATGAAGTCAAAGTTCCATAATTAGTTTTAGTGTATGAGATAAATTTTTAGGGTAAATTAGTTGAAGAGGTGAAGAATATAATGAACTAAAACTATAAAAATAAAATTTCATTCTGAATGAATAAATTAAGAATGATATAATTTTGATAGAGCAAAAAATATTCATTACATTTGTTATTTTTGATAGATATAGCATATCAGATTTAAAATAACATTAATCATCAAAATAGAAAATAATATATCCATTATAAAATAACTATTGACATTGTTATTTAATAATTGAAATCATAATATCTAATTGATAGATGGAGAAGATGATATGTCCTCAACATATAGGATCATTCTCTATGAATCCCATTAATCAGAGTTATTGATTGAGTGGGAATCACTGGGATTTTCCCTTGACCACTCTCATAAAGTGATCCAATAACAAAAACAAGAAATAAATATATTATAGGATATGTCCAATATTATCAATGTCACGAACAAAATAATGTTCACTATACAACCCCAATAAAGTGAGAATATCAAAAATGTTACCATTGTTACTTATGTTGGTGTTATAAGGAGATATGTTTCTTGACTGTAACAGTGTAATTTTTTATATTTTCAATTCAATAAAATTATCATTATATTTATACAATTATATTATTTATATATATAAATTATTATATATTGAGTATAATATAAATTATATTTTCATTCAAAGAAACTAAATATATATTTTTGGGAAATATATAACTTCAGTTAAAATAATATTTTTCAAAAATTCTGGAATTTTAATATAATTTTTATCATAATTGTATATAATTATTATATATAATTTTAATTAATATAATTGAAAATATAATTAAATGAAGTCCAATATAATTTTTATACGTGTCCTAAAGTGGTTACTATCATAAAAATGAGAATTTTTTGAAACTAAGGACTCTTATTTATGGTTGTAAACTCTAATATTAAAATTTTATTTTCAGAAGAAATATCATTTTGGAACTTAGAACATAAAATATTTCCAATGGTTCTTTTTTTTTAATTTTATGATATATTAAAATTTTGGGTAAAATTTAAATACTCAAAAAATATAATATATTTATTATGACATTATAATAGAAAAAATTTATTTAATAAATTATATAAAGTTAATTCATAAACAAAATTGTATATAAACTTTAAAATAATTTTTTTGATGTTATTTGATCAATTGTTAATCCATAAATTATTCCACCAAAAAAATTATTATAATTTATGGTTTTAACAACAATTATTTCTAAACAAGGTTTACATAAACATAACAAATTGTATTATTTTAATATGTTTAGTTATTTGAATTATAAAAATTTTAACACCTCTCATATTTGGTTCAAATAATGAGATGAAAATAAGGGGTTATATGTGGACTTATTTGTTATCAAATACATTTCAAAACTTGTGTATAATTATTAATAAATGAGTTCCCCTTTCATATTATATAAATACCAAATACCCTCCCACTAATATTTAATAAAAACCATTTTTAATGAAACTACACTCTCTATACCTGTCTATAACCCACCCAAGGTGTTACCAATCTCTTTATTAGCTCTTATAAATAATTTAGAAGAACCCTCTCAAAGTAATGTATGCCATTATACACCACATTATTCAATAAATTTACCTATATATTTAATTTTGATTTCAATTTTTTTTATTTGGGAATATTTTTATAAACATCGATTTGATATCCTTATGATGTATATGTTATGATATACTACCTATCACCACCATTAAACTATTTCATGAAACATTAAATACCCCAGTCATGCTTTTGAAATATTCCTACAATTTTAAATTCTAAATATTAATATTTTGAATAACCATCCCCATTAACACTCATTTTTATTTACCTAGATGAACCTATTTTCAATTTATTTGGGGCTCCCTTATTTTTAACAAACACTACTTATTCATGGGATTAAAATTTATGAAATACATTATTATGTTTTATTATCTATGTGGAAAAAATGTATATTCATAATATGAATGAAAAATTATATATCCCTATAATGCTTTTGTTAATATATGTATAATATGAAAAACCAAGTATGGTCTGCTATAGGATATTATATCAAAATAAATTTTGATATCTTATGTGTTTCCTTGATATTCTTTTATGAAGTATTGATTCATGTTATTAACACACTCTAATGTTTCTTTGATGTTATCATCTTATATCATGTATTGATGTTCCTGTTTCGATGTTCATATTTTTGATTCTAGAATATTTTATGTCCCCTTAATATTACCCTTGATTCACATATATTACATTAATAATGTAAATAATTGATTATTACATTACTGTAATTTATGGATCACATCTTTATTATGTATTTCCTTTGGTCATCCCATGCTGTTTTAGAAGATCGATGTTAATTGAGGGGATATGAGGTAGTTTTTTTAAAATTTTGTCACATCCATACTTCACGTAATTTCCATATGTATCTAATTTCGTGAATAAAATTTCCCTATTTAATTTTTGGGGCTGTATTATGTGTTTCATTTTTTAATTAATCAGGAAATAATGTTCATTAATTTTTTGGGTAGTTGTACACACACTCTTCATTAGGTGCATCAGTGAGTGACATCCTCTGTAAAAAAATAAATATTCATACTTGTAACTTTATGTTTATAAATCACACAAATCAAACTATGATTAAATACTTCATGGTGTGATTATCCCATACATATCAATATTTCATTTATACATTCTTCTATAGCCCCTATAGTGAAATTTCCAAGAAACCACTCCACTACCTATCTCATAGATATGTTTATAAGATCCCCTATTTTAATTTTACCTTTTTTAAAATTATGGCCTTAATAAAAATTTCTTTTGAAATATACTAGAATAATGAAGAAAAATTTAATCCATAAATAATTTAATTCCCCAATATAAAAAATAAATTAGTTTAATTATGAAATAATAGCTTCATTTCTCTGTTCAGAATAGAATGAAAATATATATTTATAGATATATAAATATATATCAAGGATATAAAACTCTCCCACACATAAAAAATTTCTTATACTCAAGAAAAATATTAACATACAATTACAGTGGATATACACTTCAAATGGGTAAACATTGAATTTATAAAGATCATAAATAGAAGGTTATCACTGATGATTCGAAATGCAAAAAAACCACATAATAAATATTTCCAAAAGTTCCTTAAATATAATAGTAATTCAAATAATTTTACACATATTCACAAATTATTAAACATTTCATTAATTTTAACTAAAATTATGATTTAATTTTTAGAAAATTAATCTCAATCCTCACACAAAATTTAAAAAATAAAGTTATTCTCAATGTTGAGTTTATTTACTCTTTCTGTATGATTTAAATTAAACTAAATTTCAAAATATATTTTTTCAAAAAAATAATTAGGGTATTAATTATTATCCTAATGATTATAAGTATAAAAGAAATTTTATAATCTGGTAAAAAATTTCCTAGACGCTTTAGTAAATATAGATAATTTTATAAATCATAAATGATATTCCATTAAGATTAATGAAATAATCATTTACATATATATTTTCATAAATTAACATTAAAACCATTTTATTCTCCTCTTTCTTATAGTTTTGGAAACTATATTTTAAACACAATGAAATATTTTTCTCTGATTTGTATATTTTTTTAAAATTATTTTTTTCATGTTTATTTTTTCTAAAATAATTGAGGAAGAACAATTTATACATAATGAATAATTATTTTGATCACTTATCCCAAAATAAACATTTGGTGTTTTCTAAACACTAAATAATGACAATCTGACACATTAGATTCATAAAAAACCATAACCACCCTTGAAACTCCAAAGAATAACCATGAAATAATACTAAAGAATTATTTTTTGAAGGATAAACTGTCTTATAGTGTTAATTCCCATAACTAGACTTCATAGTCTCTGATGAATTCACAAAATATCATATATATGGTAGGTCTCATGACAAAACTTTTTAAATTATATTTATTCGATAGATATATTCAAATTCATTTTCGTTAAAATCACTATTCTAAAATATAGAAAACGTGTTCTTGTTAATAATTATGTTTCAATAATCTACCAAAAAAAAGGGTACAATAATGAATATGTGAAATTAGCTTTTAAAGATATTTTAAATATGAAGAAACCTAGTGGTCAATCACGTAATAGAATATAAAAAATAATTACTATAATAATTTAATATTTCAATGAATAAATATAAATAATATATATCATATAATAAATCTCATTTAAAATAAGTCAAAATTAATATAAGAATTTAAACTAAAAAAACCCTATTACAAATCAGTTATTTATAAACTTGATGAATAATAATTTTACTACATGTTAACAAATTTATATGTGATGATCTCACCTATTACAGTGAATTCAAAAAATCAATGCACTCCATGGGAGAATTAAATTAGTCTCATTAATGAAAAATTAATCATTTATTATATTTTGTTCAAAAATATATCCTGGTATATGGAAGGTAAAAATTTATAAATTTTATAATAATACTATCCTTTTTATGATGTCTTATAATTTGTTTCACATCATCCTTAATGCTTATTTTCTCTTTATTTATAAAACTATAAAATAAAAACTAATCATTTAATTAAAAATATTCAATCCCATTATGTCAAAAATATATAATATATGATCATCAACCATTAAAGAGGTCTTAATATATTTCTTAAATCCAATTTCCATTAAAAATCATGTTTCCACCCATAAATAGTTTTTATGGTATCTTACCAATTCTATAACTCACCTATCATGTTCATGGAGATTAGAAATAATTTACATACATTTTATTTAAAAAACGACCTGAATGTATACTCCATTGATGAAATTATTCCTTTTCAAATAAAATGTATAAAATTTTCCATTTCTATTGGTGATATTTGTGTTTTGAAAATTCTTAAAGAATGGGTAATTATTTTAATACATGATGTAATATTTTAATACTCATCCACAACTGGTTATTCCTAAAAATCATTGAGATCTATATGAAATTTGAATATCATTATAGTTATCTTATTCTTCTTCATGTGTTGTTGGTTCTTCATTCAAAAAAATAGTACACTATTTCAAGTATTTCCCTTACTAGTAATTTACATCCATAGCATTAACATTTTATAACTTCTATTTATTTAATACTCCACCATTCCTGGAATTATTATGTAAAACATTGTATTCCAAAAGTGATTCTAAATTTTAACATGATTCAAAAATATTTCTAGAAATATAATCCAAATTATTATGTAGTTTCAATTATTATTTTATTTTCACTTCATACATTATGAGAACATCGATATTTTTTACATCTACCATCCATGTGATATTTTTATTATTGTATATAAAATCCAAAATATCCATAATAGTATAACACACCTAACTTTTCTCATCATATGTTTTTAAATTTTGGTTCTACCTTTTGAAATTTATAATAACTTTCAATCAATTTTATATTCTAAAATAAAATATATCCATTAGAATATGAATCACTCTATCTTCTTCATTATTGTGTGAATAGATCAAAATTCAGTATTTCATGTTATTTAGAATCCTACTAATTGTTTTTGAACTCTGATGGTGTATAATATTACTAGTTTATCTTGTAATTTGACAGGTACAGACATCTATGAAATAAATACACCAATATAAAGGAAAAACAATGCATAAACATAAAATTTATAATTGATATTATAAATTACAATTATTTTTTCTAATCAACCCATCATTAATTTTTCACAAGTTTCAATTGTTCCCCGACAATGAATCTAAAAACATGATTGTTTGTGAGGCATCATTAATTCCCCATAGCAGAATTTTTTTTGAAATTATACTTTTCTCATACAAATAGTAACCTTAAAATATTATTAAAATGATAGAATGAGGTCGGTACGATGCCAAACTATGAATCCTAATAAAAATATAAAAATAAATATCAAACTTCTCGTGAAAAATTTGGATTATTGAACTAAATCTATAATAAAATAACTATAAATCACGTTACTCTTTAATATATAAGAGAAAAAGTGATGAGATTTAATATATATTGATAATTTCCCATAAAATAACAACCCATCTCCACCAAAAAAATACAACTCAATATTTCATGATTGTAAATATAATTGAGATCCATTTCATTATATACTATCAACACAAATATAATATCAAAAATACTCATGATGATAACAATTATAATATGTAATTAAAATTAAGATCACAAAATAAAAACATTAATCAAAATCATTATAAATGAATTGAAAATATCTTCCAAGTTAGGGTTCATCTAGTATAAAAATAACTTGGTCTATTTTTAAATAATGAATGTTATTAATAAATTAGATTTAAAAATAACACTGAAAAAATAAAACCATACGATGAGAAAATAAAAAATCAATACAATTTGATACACTCCTCTTCTATCAGTCACACTCCCACATATGAGTTTATAAAATCATTTTCATTGGGTCTTCAGTAATGAAGGAGTATATATAAAAGTATACTGAATAGAAAAACAACTAAAGAATTTTTAGTATTTGAATATTTACTTGAAAGTATAATCATTCAAATAATGAGTCCATATATTACATAATTAAATCTTAAAGAAAATTGATGAACGAAAAACTAATCTATAGAATCCTGAATGGTCAATTCTTGGATCCTCCACTTAGTGGATGGTCCATATGCATATGAAAATTTACTCTATTTAAAAAAAATTCAATAATCACAACTAAACACTTCAAAAGATATTTGGTCACATTTTAAATACGCTAAAAATATATGACATTGAATGAGATTTTTTTGTGACGACACAATATTGTATTATATATCCTCTAATTGTAGTGTTGATATAACAACAACACTACGAGCCTCTTATCTCATTGATAATATATCCTGGATCATAGTCCACATAGTGTATCTCATAAATTATTGGTTATCAATGAATGGTTCATGGTATGAACACATTACCCCAAAAATTATAATAGTGTTTTTATAATGACCAACCTTGTTGCGTACACATCATTATTCATCACTAAATGTTTTCATAGTATAGAAATCATGTGACACACTAGACTATGAATCTCAGATCTGGTTCACATTAACATGTACAAAATATATTGGCCTCCAATCCAAATAGAAATGTCATAAACATAACTATAACAAAATTATATGATATAAATATGTTATTTCATTATATATATTACCATTTACTATCTAGTTTGGAGTTTTAGATGAGTAAGGAAAAAAGAACATACCAAAACAAATTAATTATCAATGAACTTATACATTTTCAATTATATAAGAAACTAATTAATCTATATTATTTATTCAACTTATCTATTATACTATATAAATAGGTTATCGTGTTATATAGGAAATGTGTAATAATTTTTTTCATATATATGTGAAAATAGAAAAATAAGAAGGGGTGATCTCAAATGCTCAGTAAGGGAAAACATACTACTGAAGAAATAATGGAATAAGTACGTAATAAATAATATTGCAAGAAATAGTATGAATTATAATCCCATCATGAAACAAAATTGGGATAAAAATATATCCATAGATAGAAATGAAAATAAATAGATCACATGAATATTAATAAATGAACTCATGGTGATATAATGAATAAGTCTATACATCCAAAACCTTCCATCAAGGACTCAACTAAAACATCATCCTTTAAAAAATATGACAAATAAGACATCAATATTTTCATCAAGACCACATTAAATAAATTATACATCATTGGGACTATAAACAAGAAATACACAAACATGTTGGTCTCATGAAATAAACTAATGTGTCATGGGGAAATAAAAAATAATGCCCCAATGGCCACTTTTTTATGTCCAGTGTATTCATCATGTGAGAAAATGAATTAAAAATTAATAATCAACATTTCAAATAATAATTTTTATTGGTATAATAACAATGAGAAGATCATTAATGTTTTACATGTTAATGAAATAGATTACATGATCATAACCAATATAGATGTAGAAAGTTTATGGTTAAACAAATCATGGTCAACTTGAAACAATCATCTATATTGGAATGAAAATGAAAAAATTCCAATAATTTTACAATGATTAAAAAATGGTTAACTTGATTATAATGAATATAAAATAATTATATGGATGGTAAATAAATACACAGTAAGCATTCATGAGTACTCAAAAAACGTTTGTATTAGATTAAAAAATATTCATGTTTTCAATAGTTCCCCAATCATATAATGAAATAGATTTCAATGTAAGAGTCTATTAAACTAAAACCATATAGACTAATGGTGTATGATTAAGTAAATAATTTCCCCAATCAATATACATAGGGAATATAGATGAGAAACTTTCAAAAAAATCAACTAAAATTATCATCATCATAAGGAAAATACATTGGATGAACATAGTTCTAGATAAAACATTATTACAGAAAGAAATAATATATGTCCTATTAATCTCTATTACATGAAACAAACCTCAAGAAGAATAAAATATTTTAATATAGTTTTATTTTGTAAAAATGTAAACTATTTAGTTAATAGTTATACATTCAGTTTTACATTCCTTTTGTTTTTAAAAAAAAAATAGTATATTAAAACATATTTAATAACTTTTTATGTCCCATGTGATCTAGTATGTTTTTGTGGAAAAAAATCTCTACCACCATGAATAGAAAATGTTGTAATGTATTTTTATAATAAACATTACACTCTTCATTATGATCATTAGAATGAGTATGTGTCATCTTCATTAGACTCACCATTATTTAGACCATGTGTCAGACATTTGCATGTCTATTGTACTAACAAAAGTCATGATAATCAGATTGATTCTCATGTTGATATATCATACTCAAACTCAAAAAAAATTCATATTTAAACTGACAATTATTTTCATCTGACTAACTAATGTTTATAATCAGAATATATAAACTTAAATCTATCGTAAAGAATAAATTTATCACTGTAATTGTGTTAATAAATATGCAGCCATAAATTATGTTATATTAGATAATTGATGGATTTAAAACACTGATAATCTAATTTCATTGAAGAAAACATAGAAATATGACCTTTTAGAGACTTCCTATATATAGCATGTCATTGGAAGAGTTTGTTGTAGAAATATTTTTCTCTAATATATTCTAAAGATTAAGTTGCCTAAATTGATTGTTCATAGAATTTGTAATTATTTATAGAGTTTATTCATGAGGAATAATTTTAAATTTTGTTTCATTAATAAAAATTTATTTTCTATTACCATTCCATCAATTTTATTATTACGGGATTCTGGGTATTGGAAGATGGTGACTTCAATCAATCAGATCAAAGGCTTCTGAGGATAGGAAGATAGAGAAAATATAAATATCATATCTAGAGATTTCTTGGAAAGGAAAGATATAATTTAATATATATATATATATAATATATAGTAGATAACTTTTGTAAAGGTTACTGACTATAATTATCTTATAGTTAAAATCGTTATTTTTTATAATAGTTTTTAAATCATTATTACTTTTACTCAGTTATTATATTACTTGTTTTTACAAGTTTTAAAACATTTCCTATAATATAACATAAATATAAAAAATGAAGTGTTTCTAGTTCAATTTTTTAGAATTTTTTAATCATACTAGGTCTGAGTCTTATAACCAAACATTAATAGGAATGTGTATTACTATTCATAAACTTATTAAACTATTTTTTTACATTAAAATTTACCACCTCATGTATGTATATCCATATAAGGAAGATCTTATGATCTAACATATACAAAATTAGAATACAAAATATTACAATAAATGGGAATAATATATCAATCATATCTAAAATACCTTTAATTTCCTAATCAAAACTCAATGAACCAAAATTAAGTTACTGAAAACACATGTGAATGCTGTAAAAATTTATTCAGAATAAATTTGAAGAATGTAGCGTAATTTGGTTTACATTAAGAAATGAATTATTTTGAAAGAATATACATAAAATTTATGGTAATGTAAATCAATATAACAATAAAAATGGATACATGTTTCATATCATGGAACATGTCTTCATGAATCTGAATTGAGACCATGAAAACTCCTACAACTTGTTCAAAGCATTAATAAAATACCCCAAAATGTGTGGAATTGTAATTGAACTCCAACACCAATGATTATATAAAAATTAAGTATATTTTCTCTAAAATAGTTATTATATAATCCATATAAAAAATCAGATTCATAATACAAAAAATGTCTCAAAGAGATGAATCATAGAATAAAACCCTTACCCTTTTTCTGATTCATTATTCCAATTCACTTGAAATAACAAATAATTAATTAATGACCATTAAATACATATATGAGAACCGTATTCCTAACTATAACCACTTATACACCATGTTAATAATATTATATATTTATATATTAGTTAGTTGTTATGGACCTTCAACATCGCGTGTATGTAATCATTATCACATTGAAATAGTTTCATAAAAATCACATTAGAATATATTATTTTTTGAAAATTCCATTTAAATTAGATCATATAAGATAATCTAATAGATTATCCATTATAGTTTCAACTACTATAATTTCATTCTATGGTAGTATTGGTTGTAAAAAATTATGATGAAATCTTCAATGATCATATTTTGGGAAATTTTAATGAAAAAATGTCATTTCTTAGTAAATTAGTTATATATTGATATAAAAAATGAAAAAGAAAATATTATTTAAATTTTTATATCATATTATACATGTAAATATGGTCTCTATAGCAACCCTAACCTTTTTCACATATTATTACATGATTTTAAGCACAATCAACCATTAATTACAAGTCAAGGATCATAACGTATATTATCGTTGTAAGAATATGTAAATAATTAAAAATCATGAAACCCAAAAAATATTTATTTAATATATATATAGTTCTCTGAAATTAAATTGAGGTATTACATCTTCCTAGGATAACCTAGAGAACACATGAACAAAGGGATGAGCTAAATAACCTAGTAAGGGAAATACATTTTACCATGAATCTGATTTAAATAGTCATCTATTCATGAAAGGGGATAATTATTATTTATAATAGTTTTTTAGATCACAATAATGAATAAAAAGGATTATTGATCCATATTTCTTCTTAAAAAATATGACTATAACACCCTATGGTGAGGAACTCATGCATATAAAACCCGCGTCCAAATACTCTTATAACTACTTATTTAGTTCATCTACCTCAATGGTGACCATTATATAATGTTTTGTTGATATAGATAGATATGAAAGAATATGATCAATTGAAAAATAAACCTCTCATTCAATAGGATGACTTGGAAATTCTTTGTGTAAAAAATCTGTATAGTCCCTCATAGTGGTCATGTCTTCGAGAAAGGTTATCTATTTTGTCTAATTCATTTAAGCTAGATTTGATTTTTTATAATGAAATAATATCCACATATAATATTATGATTTTAAGGATATTAATCCTCATCCTTAAAATAAAATATAATTGGAGGATGCCTTTGGATGTGAAGAGTGATCTCCCTTTCCTTATAGTTGATTTTGGTGTTATATAATTATATCCAATACATGCCCAAAATATCTTCAAAATCCACAAAAATAAGTTATACAAGAATTTTTTGGTGGTTTGGTCCCCAAATTTAAATTAGGGATGAGTTATATAAATTGGATGAAATTATTACCCCATTTTAACATCTCTTATATAACCCAAACTCTATATTTTTAAGTAATGTTTGAATAGTTCTACAAAACATGAACAATAGGATATAATACATAAAACTTGAATCAAATAGTCTGTTCCCTATTATTGAATGAATAACCACTACACATTTCACAACATCATTGTCGGGTTCCACATTCGAAATAGTGATGGAATATTCCCTTTCAAGTTGTCTTGTTGGTTGTTGTTATCGACATATGCTGACAACCCTTGGCTTATGTCTTTTTATAACATAATTACCATGTTCCATGCTATTGAAACAATACAGTATTAGTTTTTTTACTGATAAGAACATTCTTTTTTTCCTCCAAATTTTTCGGAATGTCCATATCTTTTTATAAATAATTAGCATTATGTCCCACTCATCCACATTTAAATCATCTATTTGATCCATTTAGACATTTCCCATTATTTTACATAAAACCATATTGATATGTGGGTTGTTGTGTTTTCTTGTCATCATGGGATTTACCTATTGATCTTTCTATTTTAAACTATACTTCAATACTTTTTATCTCTTGATCCACAAGACCACAAGGAGTCTCTAATCTCCATTTCATTATTATCGGAACAATGTAACATATCCTAATATATTTTAAAGTATTGAATCTCCAAATCATTCCATTGTCTTAAAATTATTCCACTAAATATGTGATCTAATTTTAATTCTGTGTTCATGAAAACATTTAGGACTATCGTGTCAGTCTTGAAATATTTTCCTTATACAACCCAATAGACTCGTATTCATTT
This sequence comes from Viscum album, assembly GCA_963277665.1. NCBI lineage: Eukaryota > Viridiplantae > Streptophyta > Magnoliopsida > Santalales > Viscaceae > Viscum > Viscum album. The sequence continues at coordinate 203,943,306 of OY728159.1, read as the reverse complement.
TATTTTAGTATGAGGAACTCCCTTTATATTTTAAGATGGAGAGTTTTGGGAAAATTTTATTTAAATATATTTTCATGAAGCAGTCTTAATACATGGAATAAATTTCCTCCTTGGGTATTGTGTTTTTGATTATTGTCTACCACTGAACAACTTCCCCATCAATTCAATAGTACATGAGCATGATATTCTGTTCTTCCAAAAAATGAAGTATATTGAATATCTTCTCAATGGGGTTAGTCTGTTATTATGCGATGATAGGATCAGAAGATCCTATAAATATGTTAGGCCTTTATCACATAAAGGATTCAAACATGACTTTATATTTCATAGGAGAAGGATGGAATTCCAAAAAGCTCATGTTATTCTCCATAAATTTATCCATTTATGCTAGTTCTGTAATGATGTTTGGAGCTCCCATTTACATCAACCTTTTCATTTTATTAGGGAAATCATCACATTGCCTATAAAATTTTATTTTTGGGAAGACCTATCCTATTTCCTGAAATTAACTAATAAAATAAAAAAATAATTTTAGGGATTAAATACATAAGTATATAAAATGAAAACAATAAACCTAGATGGATAAAATTATAAATGGAAACTATATCCTAACATGTGATTCCCTAAGTTTAAATCCAAGTAATACATGATGATATAATTATCCATATTGTTCTTACTATTGTTTTCTAATCATAATCTCCCAAAATAAATATATCATTCTATGATACCATCAATAGTGACCCTAGACTGTTAAATATATTATTACTTGATTTTAATAATAACTAACAATTATTTACAAGACAAGGATTGTAATGTATAGTGTCTTTTGATGATTTGTTACAGAATTATAACACATTAATCCAAAACAAAAAAAAAACATATTTAATCTTCATAAAGTGGTCCTTAAATTTTTTGAGCTCTTGCATCTTCATAGGATAACATAGGGAATACATGAACAGATGGATGAGTTAAAAATCACAATAGGGGAATAAAAATAGGAATAATTCACAGCACATAGGTAAGAATGAATAACATGATGAAATTAAAATGCATGGAATATGATTAAATATAAGAAATCATAACATGTAGAATGGTGGATCCTGGAGTAATGGAATCATTGAAATTCAGAAACAATAAACAACAACACATAAATAAGATTCAAGGATAACTATAAAGACTATTTCACATATTGGATAATGTCCCATGAAGTAATTAGGTTTACTCCATATATGATCCTGACATGTCATGAAACTAAAGAATTACCCAATTAAATGGATAACTATCTGGGCACACCCATCGTAACATGTTCATGCATATGTGTTCAACATGAAGACTCAAACATAAGGGTTACCCATGTAATTAAATGAGAATTTTAATCCTTTAATGAGTTATAAAAATGGGTGTTTCATATAATTATCCATGAAAAAATAGATATAAATTATACATAGACATTAATAAAGGAAACATTGGCATAAATAATGAAAAATTATTCCAAACTGAAGTTAAAAAATGTAAAAATATTGATTAATAAACTTTTATAAATGTTCCACATTAGTATGGTTTAAAGTAAAATATAATAAAGCCTTTAAAAATGACAAAGGATAATATGTTTTCAATAAACTATAAAAGAAAAACGATATTTTTAAAAAAAATATTATTTTATTAAAATGATGGTTGGTTAAAATATTTTATGGAGTGTACATGTTAAAGAGTAACAAATCTGGAAGTTTTAATTTACTGGGCTTTATTTTCAGGAGGAATTTAGAAGGAAACATTATAAAACATGTTTTTATCTTCCCTAGGAAGAAGAATTGAGCTAGTTACATATTATTGGAACATAAAAAATTATTTTAGAAGGAGTAATTTAAAGGAATAAAGAATTAAATTTTGGGTAAAGAGAGATAAATCATAATTGGATGGAAAAAATGGAGGTTCGTAATGACTCACTTACTTTATGTCAAAAGTGTTCTTAAATTGTAGTTAATATCCTAGATAATCAAACTTGATCAATTAATTATTTAATCTGAAACCACTTAAATAATAATTTTATATATTATAATTTTATAAAGTTCATTTATGGTAAATTTGAGGACTTATCATGATTAATTTTGTTGTTTTGGGTGTGTTTGTATCATGAATTTAAGATCACCTCCCTTGAGTTAAATTATGGGATTTCTTTTCAAATGGAATAAAAAATCCATAAGAGTAATTTTATTATATTTATGAAACTCTATTTTTTTATATTTTACCACATATAATTTATTTTAGGTAAGATAATGATTCATCAAATACAATGTTTATGATAAAAGTTATATTATTTTAGTTAATTTTTGATCATCACCAACTAGTATTGTTTTATTATATAATATTATGTATATATATTAGTTATAGATAATGAAAAAATATATAATATAAATGTTTCAGTTTATTTTCACCATATAATTGATTTTATATCTAGCTAAGAAGGTGGTAATTGAAAATGAAAAATCACCATCCATGAAGGTGGTGAATCGACACATCAAAAACAATGTTTTCCTTTCTCAGATAAAAAGAGAAGAGAATATATTTGATAATAAATATTACATAAACATAAAAACAATAATGTATTTGATTGAAAATAGTATTATCATGCCACATTAGATTGGGGAGGTAAATGAAGGATAAGAAAATAAAATAAGATAAAAGAGAAAGAGAGAGGGTTTTTCATTTGTAGTGTTGTGTCCTTGGGAACCTCGTTAATGCACTTAAAAATGGTATTATAGTGGGAAAATAATGGCCAGAAAGTGGAGGAGAGTTTTTGAAGAGTAATTGGGAAGAATATAAGAAATATCCTAGGCTTAGAATTTTCTAGGAGAATATGTGTTGATGGGTGGTATTTATAATGGTAGGGGAGGGGTGTTTTTGATTATTTTATTTATTATTTTATTATTTATTCCCAAAAATATAAATATTGTTGATATATATCTCTAAATACATTTAATAATTAGTTCTTTATTATTGTGCTCACATCATTAAAATATCTTCTATGACTCAATAATCTATGTATTTGTTAAATACTGTAAATTAATGCATTTCTCTATTAAAAAACTAACTATTTTTTATACATAAAAAAAATCCACCATTAATATTTCTTGAAAAAGAGATTTAAAAATGGAATCCTTATTAATAAAATAATTTTCTATATATGAGAAAATTAATTGTTTAGTAAAATCATCATTTATTTAAAAAATACATATTTTATTATTATAATTTATTTAATGACATTTTAAAAATTAAATAAGCTATAATAAAATTATATTATAATCATAAGACAATTTTTTTTAATATTTTAATATATTTTATGAAAATTAATTTTCTATTGATTCATTAAATTAATTATAAGATTGTAAAAAATATTTATGTTTTCTAAAAATACCAACACAAAATATATCATTTTAAAAAATTTATTTACTTATACCGTCATATAAATAAATCATATTTGCACTTATAAGATACCTAAATATTATTTATACCACTAGTGCAGAAAACGTTATTTACGTCACCATTTTTTACGTCGGTTATATATAACCGACGTGATAATCTGTGAAACATGGTTTTTTTAAATCGGTTATAAAATAACCGACATAACAAATGCGGTGAGTAGATTTTTAATGTCGGTTATTTTAATAACCGATGTTAAAAATTGCTCGTGTTCGGTTTTTACATCAGTTATCAAATAACCAACGTAAAAAACCAATGCGCGGGGGGTTTTTTACGTCATTTATTTGATAACCGACGTAAAAAACCAAAGAGCGTGGGGTTTTTTTATGTCATTTATTTGATAACCGACGTAAAAAATGAGATATCTAAGAGTTTTTTACGTCGGTTATAAAATAACCGATGTAAAAAACCAAAGTGCGGGGGGGTTTTTTACGTCGATTATTTTATAACCGACGTAAAAAAAGAGATATCTATGAGTTTTTTACGTCAGTTATGTTATAACCGACGTAAAAAACTGTGATTTTTGATGTCTTTTTTACATCGGTTATAGAATAACCGACGTAAAAAAAGCCGTATCTGATAAATTTATAACATCGGTTATTATAATAACCGATGTTATAAATGTAAAAAAATAGTTTATAACGTCGGTTATTAAATAACAGACGTTATAAAATCATTTCAAAAATTAACAACCCCCGAGGATTGTCATTTATGAATTTTCGTTCGATAGTCCGACGACTCGTCTCTCTCACGTGATAAACCCTAATCGACTCGTCGATCTCGCTGCGTTAAACTCATTTTGCCTACAACGTTTATCATCTTTACTCTCCTAAGATCTATCATCTCAACTTGCAACACTCAAGTAAGCCTTTCACGAATTTATTTCGTTCGTTTTTTTTCCGGATAGTCTATATTTATGTTTTGCGATTTTTGTGTTCTTTTTTTCGTTCATTTTTTGTGCTTTCAACTCATTCGATTTTTGTGTACTTTTTTTCCCGGATCTATCATCTCAACTCGTTTTGTGTGCTTTCAACTCGCAACACAAAAGGCATTCCAAAACCCCCATTTCATGTAATCCTTCAACTCGCAACACTATATTTTTGTGTGCTTTTTTTCATTCGTTTTGCCTACATCGTATATTTTTTGTGGTCCCAAATTTTTTTTGATGGATTTGGATATGTATTTAATTTTACATATTCATTTTATCTTGAAATTGGGTGCTTTTAATGTGTGACTCTTAGGTTAATATTTGGGGGTATTTTATAACCTATGAAATTGATTCATTAATTTTGAAAGGGGAATCCAATTATGGTTTTTTAATTATTTGTTGTCATGTCAGCCTCAAAAAGGGGGTTTTGAATGGGTGTTATGTGTAAAACCTTGTCACACTTCTTGAAGGTGTTTCATGAAAAAGTTTATTTTTCATGTGTATTGTTTGTGACATTATTTGAGGTAAATTATTAAAATATGGGGGTGGTTTAATAAATGTGTATTGAGATGAAATTTATATTTTGGATTTGTATTGGTATGATTTTTTTCTTGAATGGGGGTTTTGGAATATATTTTGTGTGAAAAACATGGTTGTTCCTCTTGGGATTGTTTTATGAAAATTGAAAATGATTTAGTGAGTTAAAAAAGTGATAAAATGGTGTAAATGCAATATTTTGGCGATGTTATTCACCTAATAAGAGTTTTTGAAAGGTAAAGAGGTGATTTAAGATGTCAAGCATTTTTATAATGTTTTATAAATTGAGGAATTATTTTATTAAACTGTGATGTTGGTGTGAAAGATGTTTGTGGACTATTTTGTGTGAATTTTTTGATAAAATAAATTATGATATTAGTTATCGAGAAACTCGTGATCATTTGACAAGTTGAATATCAATTATTATTTTTAATTATCATACGATCATTCAAGTAGCCATATTTAATAATATTTAATTCCATCTATTTCATGCTGAAGTATAAATTAAATGCATGTGTTTTTCGTTGTTCACCATCCCTAGTTTTATATGTAAACCATTGTTTAGGGGATTGTCCGGGGGTAGGGGGCTGTCCAGAGGGTTGGGGGGTGTCCAGGGGGGTGTCCAAGGGGGTGGGTGGGTGTGGGGGGATGTCCAGAGGGTTTTGGGGGTTGTCTGGGGGTGGGGGGATGTCCAGAGGGTTGGGGGTGTCCAGGAGGGTGTCCAAGGGGGTCGGGGGTAGGGGTGGTGTCCAGGAGGGGTCGGGGGTGCTGTCTGGAGGGGTGGGGTGCTGTCCAGGGGGTGGGGGGGGGGGGGGGGGGGGGCTGTCCAAAGGGTTGGGGGTGTCCAGCGGGGTGTCAAAGGGGGTAGGGGGTGGGGGTGGTTTCCAGGAGGGGTGGGGGTGTTGTCTAGAGGGGTGGGGGGCTGTCTAGGGGTTGGGGGGATGTCCAGAGGGTTGGGGGGTGTCCTGGGGGATGGGTGGGTGTGGGGGGCTGTACAAGGGGGTGGAGGCCTGTCCAGAGGGTTTTGGGGGTTGTCCGGGGGTGGGGGGATGTCTAGAGGGTTGGGGGGGTTTCTACGGGTGTTTGGATTTACATTGTGATTTTCTCCATCTGAATTTTTATTTTAAATATGATTTGATTCTCAGGTTTACTCCATTATTTCCAATTTTCTATCAACCATGTAGGCGCCATGGTTTTATTTTATTCAATGGAATTTAAAACTATTATATCTAACTATATTTTATTTTAATAATAATATTCAAGTATATTTTTTTAAATATGCATAGATTTGTTTTATATTTCAAAATTGTTTCACATTCAAATTATGATTTTTTTCATATAAACTTATATTTGTCTTATCTTAAATATATATATATTTTTGATATTTGTTATAGGTAATAATGATTCAAAGTTGGATTACGGCACATCGAATGAGAAATGAATATGAGGACAGTGTTGATGCCTTTTTGGAATTTGCTAAACGAAATGTTCCAAGCAGTGACATTTTTTTCTGTCCATGCCCGAAATGTTTGAATATGAAGAAGTTGAAAAGTAGAGAGATAAAAGATCATTTGATATGTCATGGTTTTAATATGAGTTATAGCCCTTGGATTTGGCATGGTGAAACTGGACGAAATGTCACTGATGATCATGATGATTCACAAGATGGTAACTCCGATGGAATTGAAGAAATGATTCGTGATATTGTAGAAGAACAAATTGAGATAGAACCGACAGTTTCACGTCTATATGGTGATACTGAAAAACCATTATATCCTGATTTTACAGATTTTACGGTTTTGTCAGTGGTGTTAAGATTTATTAACCTGAAGGCGAAACATGGATAGAGTGACAGAAGTTTTACAAAGCTTCTACAATTGATGAAAGACATTCTTCCAAAAGATAACGATCTTCCAGATTCACATTACAAGGCCAAGAAAATATTATGCCCGATGGGATTGGGATATAAGAAAATACATGCCTGTCTGAATGACTGCATTATTTATAGGAAGGAATATGAGTTTCTGTTAGAGTGTCCTAAATGTGGTACATCACGGTATAAGGTGAAAGAAAAATCACAGACTGATGTAGAGATTACAAAGCTCCCTTCAAAGGTATTTTGGTATCTTCTTATAATTCATCATTTCAAACGTTTATTTGCTAATTCACATGATGAAAAAGGTTAATATGGCATGCTGATGAGTGGGTATGTGATGGAAAAATACGTCATTCGGCTGATTGTCCACAAAGGAAGAAATTGATGCGCATTATTCTACATTTGGAAATGAAATTAGAAATCTCAGACTAGGGTTGTTCACAGATGGAATGTATCCATACCAAACCCTCAGTAGCACACATAGTTCATGGATTGTTTTATTGGTAATTTACAACCTCTATCTTGAAGTTTGTATGAAGCACAAATATGTCATGTTGAGTATAATGATCTCTGGTCCAAAGCAACCCGGCAATGATATCGATGTTTACTTGTCACCGCTGATTGATGATTTGAAACTGTTATGGGATGATGGTATTAGGGTGTATGATTCTTATAAAATGGAATATTTTCAACTGCATGCAGTGCTTCTGTTCACTATAAATGACTTCCCAGCGTATGGAAATTTTTCTGGATACAGTGTTAAAGGGAATAAAGCATGTCCAATTTGCGAACAACAGATGTCATATTGTCAATTGCATCATGGGAGGAAAACAGTGTACATGGGTCATCGAAAGTTTTTGCCTATGGATCACCCTTATATAATACTAAAAAAGTCATTCAATGGCTCACAAGAATTTGATACTGCTCTAAAAACTTTATCCCCTGATCTGTATTTTGAGAGGGTGAAAAACCTTGATGTGACATTAGGAGAGACACAAAAATCTGGTAATTGGAAGAAAAGGTCAATATTTTTTGAGCTACCATATTGGAGGTATCATGAAGTTAAACATAATATTGATGTTATGCATGTGGAGAAGAATATCTATGATTGTTTGATTGGAACATTGTTAGATATTAAAGGAAAGACAAAAGATGGGTTGAATGCAAGATTAGACTTACTATCAATTGGAATACGTTTGGAGTTAGCTCCCACTCCTAAAGGAATACGAACATATCTTCCCCTAGATTGTCATACATTATCGAAGAGGGATAAAATTAGCTTCTGTCAGTGTCTTCATGATATCAAAGTGCCTCAAGGTTATTCTTGTAATGTAAATTTTTTTGTCTCATTGAAGGACTCAAAGTTGATAGGTATGAAATCACATGATTGTCATGTCATGATGCAACGAATATTTCCCATTCGTGTCAGAAAGACTATAATGAAGTTGTGTTATTTTTTCAATTCAATTTGTAACAAGGCGATTAATGTGAATGCTTTGAACATTTTGGAAAAGGATGCAATTTTTATACTTTGTCAATTGGAAATGTATTTTCCTCCAACTTTTTTTGATATAATGGTGCATTTAATGATTCATTTGGTTCGAGAAATAAAGCTTTGTGGACCTATATAACTTCGTTGGATGTATCCTTTTGAAAGGTATATGAAAATATTAAAGGGGTATGTTAAAAATCCATATCGACCTAAAGCCTCTACTATTGAAAAATATATTTCTGAGGAGGTAGCAGAGTTTTGTACGAGCTACTTGGCTGCAGCGCAACACATAGGTTTGCCTCCATCTCTCCATGAACGAGTTAATAATGAGGGAAAGGGGATTCGTGGCTTGAAAGTCAAATCATTGTCAGCTGAACAGATAAAGAAGTTAGAATCATACATCTTGAATAACATAGCTGATGCTCAACCATATATCACATTGCATATGAATGAGTTGAAACAATGTCATCCAAAGAAGAAAGAAATGTGGATTTTGAATGAGCAGAACAAAACTTTTTTGTCATGGATTAAAAAGACTTTTCTTGTTAGATTAGATGTATCAGAGACATTAAAATGGATAGTGGGGGGTCCATGTTTAAATGTGATAACATGGTCCGGTTATGACATTAATGGTTATACATTTCATACGAAAGCTCAGGACAATAGAAGTGCAGTTCAGAATAGTGGTGTATTGGTGTTTGCAAAAGCGATGCATTTTTCGAGTGCTAAAGACAAAAACCCAATTTATGCATCAAGTGCATATTATAGAGTGATTGAAGTCATATGGGAGGTTGATTACTTTAAAATTAAAGTTCCTATTTTTAACTGTAAATGGTTTATCGATAACAACAGTGTCAGACACGATGAATTTGGAATGACACTTGTTAATCTGAATAGTTTGGAAGACACAACTGATTCTTTTATAATGGAAAAACATGAAAAACAAATTTTCTATGTAGTAGATCAATCAGATATGATGTGGGCTGTTGTTTAACAAGGGAAAAAACAATATGTTGGTGAGGATAAACTTGATGAAGATGCTGATTTATGTGAGATCCCTACTTCCATGGAAAGATTAACAGAACATAATGATGAGCATGTTGAAGACATAGTTTGTGCCATAAGGAATGATCATGATAAAGGAATTTGGGAAAAGAATCCATTTGTACATTCCTAAAATTACAGGTAACATATGTTTATTTCCTGTTTACATTTATTTTTTTCATAAATGTTAGATATTGTAAGTTATTTATTTATTAAAACATGTTTTAAAACAAAATAATTATAAGTTCTTGTTTGTTTTAAGTTTTTTTAGTTTACTTTATCATGTTTATACCATTACATGAATTATATATCTATTATTTTTGTCCAGTGACAATTACTTTACCATGTTTACCATGTTTACCAGGTTTACCATGTTTACCATCTTGAATATCTTGACCATCTTGACCATCTTTACCATTGTTTAACATGCTTACCATATTACCAATGTTTACTATTATGTAACTTAGTACACTTTTCTATTTTCAGATTACTAGTATTAAAATATTTGAATTTGTATATTTGTGAACTGACGTTTGTTTTTTTGATTTGAAGGATAATGACAGATCATTCAGTTGATCAACCACATGATTCTAGAGATGAGAATATTGCTAGTCATACCTCTGGGGATGAACATTCACATGATCCTATTAAGACAAAGAGTTCAAAGGTTGGTAAACGTGGGTGCACATGTTTACCAAAATTATCACTTGCCCGTACGCAGGATCAGAGGATAGTCGTTGATTTTGATGATGATGATATTCCTAGAGGTCCGAATGCAAAATATTTTAAGAGTTTTGTAGCAACTCAGGATAAGAGCAAAGTAATCATTCTGTATGATGATTGGAGAAGTGTGGATAAAGCGATAATATCTCAGTTGTTGGAGACGATTTTGGTAAGATCTTTTGTCATTGTTTGAATATTCTTTTAATGTTTCTAGTATATATAATATGTTTAACCTCTTCTTTATCAGATGACATTTGATATTCCTGACACTGGAGGAGTCAGGAAGAAACGCTTATCATTGGATCCCAAGAGATGGAGGGATTTCAAATCAACCCTCTCATCTGATTTCATTTATGGTCATAGGAGTCATGACAATCCATGTCGTATATATCTTTTTATAGATGAAGACACATGGAGACAGTTTTTTGAAAGTAGAAGAAAAGAGTCATTTCTGGTAAGGGCAATGTAAACTTTTATAAACTTTCTTATATAAATGATTTTATTAATGTTTTGTTAATGATTTCTTATTCTTAAATTATCGAAAATAAGGAAAGATCATTAGGATATCCAATCTAAAAATGTATACCCTCATAGTTTATCTCAAGGAGGGTATGCATTATTGGAAGAACAAATGATGGCGGAAAAATTTCAACAACTAAGAGATGAGTCTTCAAGCTCTGGAGAGGTGGCCCCTCTATCCCCTCCATCTAGACATGAAAAATGGAAGAGAGCTCGAAAGGGAAAAAAAGGGAAATATCTTTCAGAAGAATCGAGAATCGTAGCTGAGATATTTGTAAGATATCTATTTTATTTATTTAAGTTAACTATTTTCTTCATATAATTTAAATCATTACAGAAATGTTCAATTAATTAATACAAGACTCTCTTGAAGAGAAGAGTTCACATGGGACATTTACAGCTACTGGGAGGGAAGATATTTTATCTGCAGAATTGGGAAGGCACGAACATCCTGGTCGTGTAAGAGGATATCCGACAGGTGTATCAGTAAGAAAAGTGTTTCCACATTCTTCAACTTCTAACGTCGAGGGGGTTTATAAAAAAAATACAATCCTTGGAGGCTGAAGTTCAAAATATTAATGTGATGATGGAGGACAATATTAGAGCGTCGATGCAGTCTATGTTTGCAGGAATGCAAAGGAAATTTCAGACTGCATCTCCCACTCCTACTCCTCCCCCTGCAGACCCCATTATTTATCCTCCACCTCCGCTAGTAGCTTCCACTCCCCCACCTCAGCCTATGGACCCCATTTTTTATCCTACTCCTCCGCCGCAGCTTCCTACTTATTGAGAGTTGTATGTTGATGATTCTCAACATCATATAGTAGCATATGGGTTGGTATATTGTATAGGATATATAGTTCATCATCAACAATTAGAGGTAGAGAATTAGAGGATCACTATACATGATATTATAGATAGATCAGCTAGGGTACCAATACCTACAGATGAGGTGGCGATAGTTGGACAGAGTATCAGCCATTTTTTAATTTGTCCATCTAGACTTCTTTGACTCATTACCATAAAGGTATGAATGTTATATCTTTTATTTTGTGTTTTTATTAAAGTTGTTTTATCATTTGAAAACTAGTATACTTTTCAATTTATTTTTACAGGAATACTTAAAAGGTAAAGAAATACTGTATAGACAACAACAAAGACAAATGGCTATGACATCAGATACATAATCTAGTAGTCTTGACAGATTGTCAAGATATTCAAATTTGTTGGCGGGTTATTATGAGTTTCCAATGGAAGCTCATGTTTGTGGACGTGAAATAAGTGTGGGGATTATGAAAACTGATATCATGGAGCTTGTTACTGGAGATAAGTTGGGCATCAATGTGGTGAAATTTTTTTTCATGTAAGTCTTAACACCTTTTCCCTGTGTTATATTTATTAAAAATGTATACTTATATATGTTTTGTATTAGGTATCTTTATAAAATTTGTGAGAGGAATGATCTGACAGATGTATATTGATTCATGGACCCGCAATTGATTTCCCTTGAAGCATGTGCATTGAATGAGGAAAAAAGAATGGTTTATATTGCTGAAATACTTGAAAAGAATATAGTCACACAATGTTGGATGATGCCTTTTTGTGAGAGGTATGAAACAAATTTCTCTCAAAGAGTTAATTATATTTTAACATAAAAAACCACTAATGTTAAATTTCCTTTTATCAGTGATCATTGAATGTTAGGGGTTTTTTGCCCAAGGAAGAAAGCACTTTATTGGATATGCTCTGTCCATGGTGATGTGCGGGAAAGTTTTAAGAATATATTGGAAAATTAAGTTTCAATTTCTCAATAGTTTTATATATTATAATGAATTTTAAATTTACCCCATTCGTATTATTTTCTAACAGTGCATGGGCCTACTTTCAAAAAAACACAAAGAAAAGGAGTGCAAAGATCAAATATGTAAATGTGAAGGTAAATATCCATTTATAATTTTTAGTTTTTGATTTATTACATAAAAATAATATATTGAATTTACACTCATTCAAATAGAATTGTCATGAAAAACAAGGCATCATCTAATGCGGATATTATATGTTAAGATTTATGTATGAAATAATAACAACTAGGACATTTGTGAATTTTGACCTGGTACGATTTCCTCTTAAACTTTGCATTAATATTTCAATTTTATTTATTCATTATACACGTTAACTAATTTCCTTTTCATTTGTAGCTTTTTGATGACCCTCAACCATATACTGCTGAAGACATCAAACAATTACAAGTGGAGTGGTCAAATCATTTTACAGGTTTGATTGAATTTTAGTTGTTTGTAATGTAAAATGTAATTTTGAATATTGTCGTTGTAATTGAGTATTTGGTAGTTTTTTAGGTTGGATTTAGTTTTTTTTATGTTGACAGTGTAGGTTTTGAATATTATATATGTGAATGCTTAATTTTGCTCTACTTCTTGTTTTGGTCTACTTATGATGGTTTTTCTGGTATGGATTTTGGTCTGTGGGGGAGGGGTTCTAAGGGTATGGGGGTGTGTTCAGTGGGGTTGGGGGGTGTCCAGGGGTCTAGGAGGGTTGTCCAGTGGGGTGGGGGGGGGGGCAGTCCAGGGGGTGGGAGGGCTGTCCAGGGGTGTGGGAGGGCGGTCCAGGGGTGTGGGAGTGCTGTCCAGGGGGTGGGGGGGGGGGGGGGGGTTATCCAGGGGTGTTTGGGGATGTCCAGGGGTGTGGTGGGGGCTGTCAAGTGGGGTGAGGGGGTGCTATTCAGGAGGGTGGGGGGGGGGGGGTTGTCGAGGGGTGTTTGGGGCTATCCAGGAGGCCGAGGGCAGTTCATGGGTGTGGTGGGGGCTCCAATGGGGTGGGGGAGGGCTGTCCATGGTTTATAGATGAGGGTGGGGGCTCTAATGGGGTGGGGTAGGGCTGTTACATGAGGGTGGGGGCTCCAATGGGGTGGGGGAGGGCTGTCCATGGGGTATAGATGAGGGCGGGGGCTGCCTAGTGGGGAAAGTTTTATATGTTATCAATGTAAAATCTTAAATTTTATCCCCTTCTGTTTATGTGGTACAATTTCTTGATTTGTTTTATGGTTGATTCTGGGGGAGAGCAGATGACTGCATTCAATTTTTTTAAAACAGAAATTGGCTTTCACGCCGGTTTTTTTATAACCGATCTGATAAAGAAAACAGGAAGGGTTTATCAGGTCGGTTATTTAATAACCGACGTGATAAAAATCCTGGGAAATGGTTTAGCACGTCAGTTATTTAATAACCGATGTGATAAAGAAAACAGGAAGGGTTTATAACGCCAGTTATTTAATAACTGACGTGATAGAAGGATTGGGAAATGGTTTATAACGATAGTTATTTAATAACCAATGTGATACAAGGCCTGGGAAATGGTTTATCATGTCAGTTATTAAATAACCGACGTGAAACACAGGGGGGGGGCTGGGTTTATCAGGGCGGTTATATAATAACCGACGTGAAAACCCCCCCAGACTTGTTTGTCACGTCGGTTATTAAATAACCGACGTGAAACACGGGGGGGGGGGGATGGGTTTATAACATCGGTTTTTATATAACCAACGTGATAAACCCCCCTCCCCCGGTTTATCATGGCGATTATATAATAACCGATGTGACCCCCCCCCCATGGACTGGTTTATCAAGTCGGTTATTAAATAACTGACGTGAAACACGGGGGGGGGGGGGGTGGGTGGGTTTATAATGTCAATTATTATATAACCGACGTGATAAAAGATTTCCGAGTCCTTTTATCACGTCAGTTATTTAATAACCGACATGATAAAATTACTGGGAAATCGTTTATCACGCATATTATTTTATAACCAACGTGATAAACATCGCGATTTTATGTTTTTGACGTCGGTTTTTAAATAACCGATGTAAAAAACGTTATTTACAACATCGCCCGTATTAACATCGGCTAGAAACCGACATAAAAAATTAAAAATAACCGACGTAAAAAACGTTTTCTATACTAGTGTACTTTGATATTTGATGTCAATATAATAATTTTTAGTTTACTATTTCTAATGGTCATATTACGATTAGTGCGATCAAGTTTCTATTACATTAGTATGTGTTCCTTAATTTTTATAAATACTACTTATTTATTTATTCATTTATGAGAATATATTTTTATTGGATTATCTATGTGATGTATTATTTTTATACTATATTAAATAATTATAATAAGGTAATTTCAATTGATAATTTTTTTTCATTACAATATCAAAGTCATCCATGTCACTAATGAATTTTATAGTTCAAGTAGGTGGTTTAATTGACACTAAAATGAACCATCCATGATTAATGAATAATTATAATATGGTTAAGTTTTAATATAATTGTAAAATAATAATAATGATATTTTTTAGTAGTAATTAGTGTGATATATCGTAATTTGATAGATTTATAATTTGAATATAATTTTTATAAATTTATTACATAGATGTAGAGACCATTTTCTCTTATTTATCTCATTCTAAACAATTGAAATAAATATATTATTTTTTTGAAAATATCACAAATATGTTCTCCAATTTTTTATACCAAAACCTTGTCGATGTCATAAAATCTATATATCATAATTAAATATTTCCTGTAGCAATAAATTATGGGGGGTGATGAAAAATGAATTTCATTTCTTATAGCGGTAATTGTTTGTATGTACACACAAAGACAATTCCATTATTCTTAATGTATGTTACATTTGAATAGAAAATTATGATACCCCTAAAATATAAAACTTATATTATATAAATTAAAATGATAACATTACATTATTCTTTCTTGATTAATACGAATGATGATAATAAATAGGAAAATCTATGTAGTTAATGATAATCATGTAGAAAACATATATTTTCCTTGGAAATGATGGAATTGAGGAATTTAATGGTGAATATAAAAGTTCATAAATGGTATATGGTTATATTAGGTGCATTATAAAATGTTTATATGATAAATTCAAAGAATATGTTAGTCATATAGTTGTAGGAGTGCTAATATTTTATAACTACGGGGAATGACACTTTCTGAAGAAACCGTATCATTTTCAGAAGTGTGGTATTACTATTCCCAGATAAATAGATATACAGTGGAAAACTAATGCGGTGAATGTGGTTATGGGCCAAAAATCACCATAATATAGTCATTTTTTGGAAAATTTGGCTATTTTAAGGCTTTTATTTTATCATTTAACCTTTTCCCCCAAATTTAATTTCACTATAACAATTAATTATTAACCATAATATTTAATTATAATGAAAACATTAATATTAATATCTATACTATAATTTAAACATATTATTGTAAATTTGTAAGTATTTGTATAAAATAAAATTTTATGGGTTTGAAAAGTTAATTTAATGATTACTACACCCAACTCAAAAAAGATATTATATAAAAATAGATGTTTAGATTAAATTTAATGTTTATATTATAGTTAATAAAATAATAAACCGAATAAAAAAATTGTTTTAATTGGGACAAAATAAAATTTATGAGGTTTTTCTCAAAATCCCAAACCGAATATTCCCTTGAAAATACATGATTCAATGAAAATATAGAT
Source organism: Viscum album (assembly GCA_963277665.1). NCBI lineage: Eukaryota > Viridiplantae > Streptophyta > Magnoliopsida > Santalales > Viscaceae > Viscum > Viscum album. The sequence continues at coordinate 203,927,136 of OY728159.1, read as the reverse complement.
AACAGTTGTATTTAAATGAACATTTAAATTTAGTTTTAAAAATATTAGAAAATGAAAAATAGGATACAACAATATATCAAAATGCACAATGTCATTAATTTAATACATAATTTATTATATGGGGTTTTAATCATATAATATACTCTTATATAATTAAAAAATAAAAAAATTAATTTCTCAATGAAATCAATTTTTTTGTAATTTTTTTTTGGAAAAAATACCTTGAAGTTCCTCATAATCTAATAATGTTATTATAAATAAAATTATATTTTTAATATTTTCAAATTAAAATTATAAAATTTATAAAATCATTTTTTTAATTAAATCATAAAATATAATGAAAAATCCTATAATTAGAAAAGAATGTTTCAAACATAAAATATTCTTATTGTTATTTAATATCATCGGTCAACTAATTTAGTGTTGAAAATTTAATAATATCAAAACTTATTTTTCATAATTAGTTAAATGTTTAACGATATAAAAATTAATATCTAATAAAAATGGAATTTTATTTAAAAAAGTTTGAAAATAATAAATTATTTTGTTAGTTATTTTATGAAAAATAATTGAAGTTAATTCATATTAACATTAGTCCATATTATAATTAAATATATATATTTTATAATGTGGTATCTTTTCTGAATTCATGCTAATTCAATGGATAGATTTAAATGATATTATAAAAATATTTATTTTTATCATAATATAACATAACTTCCTTTAATATTGGTTTTGTATTTTGTGTAAACTAACAGACACATCAACATATTTAAAGGATATGATATATTAACATACCAGAGTGTTAAATTCCCCACACTTTTGTACATTAAATCCTCAAATTTAAATTATTACTCATCAGAGAATATAGATGAGTGTATTCATCACTTATACCTCATTCGGGTTATAAACACTAATACGAAATATACCATACTCTATTAGGATATATAATGTTATATATCTTTCAAAAAAACATTTTTCCATTTATAAAATCTTGAAACCATGTATATATAAAACTGAATAATAAATTATATATAAAAGATATTTCCCTAAACCATTTGAATATAATAGAAATTAAACCACAACAAGATCGTATATTCCATAAAAACAACTATTTAATTCAACCATCCATTCATAAGGTGAAAAACTATTCAATATATATCATAATTTAAAAAATTATATAAACATCACAAAAAATCATCATGTATCAAATTTTTATAAAGCAATAATCAATTCCAATACAATAAATACAATCTGCTCCACTTTTTTATAAATCAATGATACCATTATTTACTTAATATCAATTTTGTATTAAACATAAAATATATTCATGCCTCAATAATTTTATCTCCAATTGTTATCCTAAAAAATATAAACTGGTCATAAACTAAAATTTCTAGGTTATTAATATCATTTAATATATGTTTCTATATGTCTAAATAAAAATACTACAGAACAATCCTCTAATGTTAAACATTATCATCATATAAATTTAGAACATACTAAATTTCATCGATAAATATCACATCAATAATTAAAAAACATATGAATATCAAGAATATGTTTAAATTATTATATCAACTTCTCTATCATGGAAAATTCCTGGAAACACATCCACTCTATTATAATTTGAATAAATTAAATTCTAAACCATTTTAAAAATATCCCATTCTTTTTTATAAAACATAACCATTTAAATATACTATAAATTTTTCATATTCACCTTTGTGATACTATTTAAAACCAAATATTAATACCAAAATGGTTACGATAATATCAAAAATATGAAATATCTATATTTGTTTCTTCCCTTATTTCGATTTTTTTAATATTTGATACTTTCCGATCAATTAATGAATATATTTTTTAAATCCTTGGTTATCCATGGTCATTTTCCTCTTAGGTCTTAAAACCTACTTAATTAGCATTATTCTAAGATTCTTGATAATTTTTCATAACTATAATTTTATTAACTCAAGCTTATTCCTCTGGAGTTTCAAACAAGGGGTGTCATTAGGACTCTTCATTGTGCACTAGGTGAAGATCAAGTTAATACCCTGCCCACACTTTTTGGATTATTACCCCATAGTCCAACTATCCCAGATATTACATCTACATGTATTATCTATATGGGGATTTAATTCCTATAAAAACAATATCATTAATACATTAAAAAATATTCAGGATTTCATTCTATAAAGTGAGTTATTACTAGGATTTTCATTGATGTTTGAATATACCATTCCTTACAAAAAAGTACATCAATACCTTCAACATAAATCATTTCATATCCCAAATCATTGCCTTTGAATCCATGATGAACTTTAATTTATCAACCCTTAAATTATCTTAAACAACCATTCTTATCTATACTATTATTTGGACCCCTTTATGATACCAACTATGATGGTATGGAGCCTCACTCCCTAATTTTGTGATAAAAACTTACAGTACATAATAAAAACCATAGAAAATATAAATTTTTCACTCATAACTATCTCATAATTACTTTAAATACAAATAATATTTCATTATATACATTCCTAATACAATTTTGGATTAGATCTATAAAAAATTATAACAAAAAATAATATAACAAGACCTCTGTATTTCTCAAATAATGGATAATTTTTACACTTTATAATAATGTACATAATCCATTATATGTATTTGAAATATCACAAAATCCACGAATAAGAGATCCTATTAGAATAATCTTGTGTAGTAATATTCTTCACAACCTAGGAAAATAGAAAAATAAAAAGGGGTGTTCTTAGACGTACAGTGAGGGAAAACAAACAACTAATAAAACCATGGAATAAAAGAGTAAATGAATACATAATGAATAAGTAATCATCGTAATTCCATAATAAAATTAAACTGGGAGTATGGTATATCCATTGATATAAATGATTAAAAATAGATCACTTGGGTATCAACAAATGAATTCATGGTGATTGAATAAGTAATGATAGCCATCTTGATCTTACCTTTAAGGCCTATGCAAAGACATTATCATTTCCAGTAAGGCTATAGATAATGCATCATTCTTATTATTAGGATAATAGTAAAAGACATATTTCATAATTAGGGAGGCATATCCCAAATACCCATATATATATATATTTATCTCATGAGACCCTATGATGCATCAATGTTCTATATAATTTTGAGAGGCATTGATCCCATATTTAAATTTAATGATTTATCATGTTAGAAAATGAATAAAAAATTTATAATCAATATTTCCAAAAATAATATGTATTGATATAAAATCATATGGGACACTAATACAAATCACCATATTAATAAAATATATTGCATGATCAAAGCCCAACCAAAGGAAGATGTTTGATGGTTAAAAAATATATAATCAAACTGAAAATAATCCCATGTGTTGGAATAAAAACCTAAAAATGATAATATTGTTTCACATGATAATAAAATGGTTAACATGATCATTACCCATAAATATAAAAAAGGTGAATCATTAAATAATAAATTTTTAAAATTCATGAAAACCCAAAAAATATACATATAAAATTAAAAAATATATGGGGTTTCAATAGTTCCCCATTCAATTAATGAAGTATATTTCTTTTTAAGCATATCTCAAGATAAAATAAAGTGGAGAAATGGTATATAGTCAAGTAAATAATTTCCAGAATAGGTCTTTGTAAGGTATCTTGGAGAAATATCTTTAATAAAGTAATATAATATATTTTATTTAAAAAAATAATTATATTGGATGAATAGATATCGAGATAAATTTTTATAATTACAAGAAATTATATTTGAGATATAGATATCCTAGGAGGGCAGCATACCCAATGAAATATAAAATACATCCAAGGGGTTTATGTTGAAAATAATATAAAATATGATATAATATCACTTAATAAAATAAATGGGAATAATGCACCCAATAAATATGAAATATGGTCACATGAAAAATCATAACATGATGAAACAAATTCAGTTACCAAAACCAATTATGACATTAGAAAAATTATTTTAAAAGACATTTAAGAAAAAAAATGTTATTTTTATTAGTTTATAAAATTTATTATAAGTAAAATTCACATAAAATTCATGGGAATTTATATTAACAGAACATAATACAAAGTAAACATGGGTTATAACTTATAAAATGTATTAATTAATCAGAATTGATACCAAGAAAGTAGTTATGTCTTGAGTAATACATTGATATAAACCCTTAGAAAGAGTGGGCATATAATTGAACATTATATACCATGATTAAACGATAAAAAATTATATGATGTCTTGTATATATAGTATTTACAACACAAAAATAATATAAGGTGTGTAATAACAAATATATCTCAGATAAAGGAATTTGAGACGAACACCCTTGAATTATTTCTGATTCGATCTACACTTGTACTATAAATCTAGAATAATTAAAATAATTTCATTATATAAATAATAAAGAACCATTTTCATAATAATGACCTCTTATTTTATGAATTTTTAATCCTTATATATAAGCATATATATTTTTAGTTTTTCTCTATTTTTAATACGGGGTGGATGTAATTTTATCACTTTAAAAAAATTAATAAAATTCATTAGTGTATATATTCCATTATAAAGATTCCATAATAATTAAATAAAATATGTAACAATAACAGATGTTCCATGATAATTTATAAAACTATAATTTCACTATAGGTTATTTTGGTTTATGAACTATGAATATGAAATCAATGATGATATTGTTTTAGAAAGTCTTATTGAATGAAACATGTTTTCTTAATTAATGAGTTGAAGGATTACATGGACTTAATACAACCATGAAAATATTATATAAATTTTAATCATATTATACCGATAAATAACTTCCCATAGTTATCCATGACATAATTTTATAGTATTATTCATGTTGGTGGCCAAATAGGGCGAAACACGAACCTACCGTGATTAATAGATGATTAAGAGATGGATTAGTTTGTAATATACTTATTTAAAGAGTCATATTAATAGTATTTAGTTTTTATTAGTTTTATATAAATTAATTTTGTTGACTTATATATAGAGGATAATTAATTTGAAGTCATTACTTAGAAATAGAGTTCATTCTATTCTAAATTCACAAATTTTAAATGATTTGTTAATAATAATCATTTTTTATCATACAATTTATCGAATCTAAAATTTTTCAAAAAAATATCAATTATTTATAAAAAAAATATTTTGTATTATAACATTCATGAAATAATAAATTATGTTTGATTATGAAAAATTAATTTTTTGCCCGCAGTGGTGGAAATCCTTAGATATGCATGAACAATGATTTATTTTTTTCTTAATGTATGTGATAGTTTAATATAAATTTCTATTAAACAAATTATAAAAAAGTTTATATTTATAAATTATAATATTTTCACTATATGAGTATGGAAATGAAAAATTTTAGTGAATATAATCAAGAATATAGGCTTTGTAGTAGACAATACTAATATTGGGTACTTCAATTTTCCATGGAATAATCCATTGAAATGAATGCCTTATGCTAAATAATTATCATTGGATGATTTCAAAAATGTAGGATGGTTTAGGGAAGATCAATTATGTAGATTACCAAGTATAAATTATACACATACACGAGTCTTAAAGTGGAGTGCGTGTTGTATTTTTACAATTGGGTAGAAAGAATCTTTTGGAAGTATACATAAAAATATCAATATTATTATTTCACTATTCCAAGGTAACTAGGTCCAAAATTGAAAAAATAGGGGAATTTTAGTGTGGATATAAATCACATTATACACTCATTTTGTTGAAAACCTTTTGTTCCTTAAGGGTTCTAGTTTTCCTTTTGTCCTATTACTTAAATATACATTTACTATAGAAAATAAATTTGAACCATTGTAATTAATTTTAATGAAAAAATATTTAATGTTGATACTTTTAAATGAATTTAATATTAAAAGTTAATATTTTAAAAAAAACATATAAAATAATATTTTAAATGTGTTGAAAAGTTAATTTTGTTATTTGAGAACATAACACTTAAAATAGTTTTTTAGAAAATGATTGTTTGTAAGATATAATTTTTTGTGTAAGCCATAATTATTAAAATTATAAATAACCCAAAAATGTTTTTGTTAATTTGGAAAATAATACTTTAATGAGAATATTATGGAAGGAATGATCTGAATAACACTATAAAAATAATTTTTTTCTTAAAATACAGAAATAATATTTATAAAACTACCATCGAAATTATATTTCAATTTTTTTGGCCATTAAATATATAATATCAAATAATATATCAAAATGAATAATTTTGTTAAAAAATAATTATTTTATTACATATATAGATCAGTATCTAGAAAGTATAATTTTTATGTTTATGAAATAATAAATAATATAATTTTCATTAAAAATAACTTTTTCTAATAAACATAAGACATTATGGAAGAAACCCAAAAGTACATCTTAAAATAATATTTTTATTCCATATCCATAAAATATGAGAATCTTTATAAATTAAAATTATAATATTTATGAATTAAATTATTTAATTAATTGTAAAATATAAGGATAAATATTTTTTATTGGAATGTGGAATTATCCTAGAGTAACTAATTTTATTCTTATTTTTCTTATTTACCAACTAAATTGCTTCTTGAATATTATTAGTATCAAACATAACTTATCAACTCCAATAATTTGATTCATGCAATATAAAATCACATCACATAAATATATATTTTTATAAAAAAACATTCCTGAACAATATATGATCTTATTATACGTATATTTCATAAATTGGTTTCTCATATTCATTCATGATAATTTTATGATTATGTTATAATAGTCATTATGAAATATTTATATTCTCTCTAAATATATCCTGAATTCTTTTATGTTTTGTGTTTCCTACAGTGTCTGATATCCATGAAATTGAATTATTTAATGGTATTCATATGTAAATACATCAAGGTGTTAAAAATACATATTAACAATACTGTAAACATTCTATAGTATAATAAAAACACTATGAATATTATGATTTGGGTTATATCTACCTTTTTTCATTATCTAGAAGTGGTCTTCATCATTAAAATTTATAAGACATTCAGTCACTCTATCACATGGAATTTTATGTGTCATATTATACTCCTACATTCACATTTGTTCCATATTATGACCATAAACATAGACATATCCTCAATTATTCTGATGGGGTTTTAATTCAAGATAGGGAAATGTCAAGATAGAATTATATCATTTAGGAATAGGTTTCAACAATTCAAACATCACCATGACATTCATACTCTTGATCTTAATCATTAACATCTATTCTATTCTCATCAAACATTTCATTTCGAAATATTTTTCTCCACCACTATAATCAATGGTGTAACTATTTTAGTCAATTTCATAACACATCTCATCTACCAACCTCATTATTCCCCATATTGGTGTTACTATTATCAAGATTTAGATCATTTTACATTTCCTCCATGATAGAAACAAATTTTGTCTATTCTAGTACCATCGTTTCATTTTTAAGTGCATTTTTAATTTCACGAAAGATAGATAAAATATAATTTATAAAAACACACATGAATTCATGTAATTTTAATTTTGGTAACTTCAACATTCCATTTAAAAAATAATGGAGAGCTTTAAAATTATTCTTATGGTTTTCTACCCCATGTGGAGTCCCTTTTGTACCATAGATTCATAAAACTCGAGCATGAAGAGGAAAGATGTGAAATAACAAAACATCTTTAGAAATAAAGAAATATAAGACCATTACATGTACTCATCATTAGACATTATATAGGGTAAGTTACAAGGGTGAAGCCTAAAATATTCTAATATAAAACATTATGTGAGTGCTTCACAACTACCATGTCAGGATAAAATAATACAATGTTTGAAAGACCCTTATGTTTTAGTATAATATATATTATATATATATGCACCGTGTAGGGATTTTGGAAAATATACATTCTACTATATGACTATTATGAAAGGGTATATGAACAATTACAACTATTTTTTTTACATTTTTCTAATTTTTGGCCTTCAGATACATTTTACCCCCAACTCAATAAAATCATTAAAACTAATTTAATCCAGTAATAATGAAATTCGCATAAAATAATAAAATTAGGAAACAATGAGAATATTTTAAATCAAAGTCAAAAGGATATATATATATATATATATATATATATATAAGATATCAAAATCCAATATGTCTAAATTTTTATTAGTCCTCAAGAAAAACCTCAATGTCAAATTTGAAAGGACTCATACTTCAATAGGTGAAATATTCAATCAATCATTCTATAATATATAATTTTATAACTAATGATTCCAAAACCATTAATACTACACATTAAATAGTGAAAAATAATTCATCACATATAGTTTCTATTTAAAAAATTTTACTCCTCCAATCACAATATTCATCCATTTAATAATAACCAGTCCACTTACATTCTACCAAATCATAAATTTATGTCACTCATTGCCAAAAATTAGTGAATAGCAGTTATTAAAAATATAAATTTTATGAACACTAACCATATGATTACAATAAATCAAAATCTATATGTATAATATAAACAAAAAAGACAACAACATTCATTAATGGATTAATGAATATATGTTTAATGGTACGTGGATAATAATGCGGTAAATTAATCCAATAAGCTTAAAAAGGTGGTATAGTTTCCTAAATAATACGTATGTTATTCAATTAATCTCAATGAAAATTAAATCCCTTTTCAAAAACCATTCAAATTAAATCATCTCCACTTCCTTACCCAATTTTTATATGTTTTCAAACCAAAATTTTGAATAAATTGAATTATTTTATTATACTTTTTTAAAAATATTCAGAGTTTATTTTTTTATTTTATATCTTATTTCCATAACAATTGAGGTAAAATAATTTAAGAACCATGAATGATATTTTTTTATCCCCTCTCCCCAAATTAGTGTTAGATGATTCACCCAAAATTAATTATTTCACTTACAGCTATCCGTAACAAAATCAGCAAAATTTGTGTTTCATACGCAAAATAATAATCCTGAAATAATACATAAGAAATTGGGTAGTAAGGATAATATTACTTATTATGTGGATTCATATAAAATAATTTCATAGTACCTAATAGATTTACAAATAAACAATCATAGAATAAGTTTCAAAGTAAAATGGGATAATGATTAACTATAAATAGAATTAATCATTTTAATATTATTAGAAATCAAGATGATTTTATATGAAAATAAATAATGATCTAATATTTATAAAAATACCTAAAATATCTACACAAAAAATGTATAATAAAGAATATGAACAAAATTTATAGAACTCGTTCATGAATATGAATTATTATATTAGTCAATAAATCCATGGAATGTAATAAAATAATTTGTATAATAGTTGAAATATTTTATGATTTAAAATAAATAATATATATCATTTCAGTAACAATAATTAATGTAATTCAGAATTTGAATAATAATATTACATTTGAAATTACAACATATATCTTTATTAGTAATGGCCATGATGAAAAAAAATTCAACTATGAAAAAAATATTTTATAAGATGATGATTTCTCTTAGATTAATGAGTTAAAATAATATAATAACTACCATAGTGAATTAGATTCACTTATTCAATGAAAAAATAACCTTTTTTTTTTAATTTTTTCATAAATATAGGTGATGGTAAAATTAAATTTAAAATATATTAATGTTTAAAAAATACACCATTTTTTATGAAATTCTGTCCTATATTATTATTTCTCATTAAAATATCCATATCCTTCTTTTTTCAATAAAAAAAATAAAAAATAATATTTTAAAATACATGTTTATATCTATTTCAATGAACAATAGATGGCGTTTTATCATCAAACACAATAGAGTCCCTTAAATATACCATAAAAATAATTCCTAAAAATTAATAAAAATTAGGTAGCTTCGGGAAAGAATATTGATTAAGGTCTTTTAACTAAACATTGACTCGCATCACATTTAGGATATTGTAAATATATTTTCTTAACAAAAAATAAAAAAAATATAAATTCTTCACATTAATTAAAATTATTCTCTTTTTCTATATTGTAAAATTTTGAAACAATCATTTTTGAAATCCATGTTTTGTAAATTCACAAAAAAAATATTAATTCAATTACTTAGAAAAATTTTGAATATACCTCTCGAACACTTCTTGCACCACCTCCATGAGAAATATAAATTTTTATAGAATTATATTTGTGATCAATTTATCTTTATCATTCATTAGGGGTTCCTCCTACTACAAATGTTAGAAACACTAATCACTATTTCCATCTCTTATTCTTTTTATCTACTGTAACCTTTTATCTTTTAGCTTTAATTTATCATATCCTCCATCAGTATCAGAATAAAGATGTGTAAATATTTAGTTAAAATTTATTTTATATTCTTATAAAATTTAGAAATATTATTTTACATATCATACTAATCCATGAGAAGTTCCCCTTATTCTTTGATCTTCGGTTCATTAATTTAAATTTATATCAAGGGTGTATCTATTAATCATTTCTTTTAATTATTATCAAAAATAAAATGCGAAGAATAATTTCTAGGATGGTAAAAAACTAACATTTTTTCACCTATTATGTTCTAAAATAATATATTTCTTTGATATGGTTGATAGTATGTGTCCTTGAATTGATGATTTTGGAATTTTATATATCTATAGCTATATATATCACTACATCATTCTCATTATTTTAAAAATAACTTTGAATTTAATTTTTTATGTATTAGAATCCTTAAATAGCTTGTGTTTTCTAATGGTGTAACAAAAGGACTTTTTGTCATGAAATTCATCATCCATAGACAACCAAGACCAATCTAATTGTGTAAAAGATGAAAAACCCAAGTCCTAACATCAATGAAAATATATAACTAAGGAAATAAAATTATTTTATCTAATAAATATTCTGTTAGATGTTAAATATTTTTCAGTGAAACAAGGAACAAATATCATAAAAATTAATAATCATCAGGTATCATTAATTTCTAATGATATATAATGTTTTGAAATATATTTTTACCAATCCTATAGTAACCATAAAAGAATATTATAGTTAACATCCAAGGTCAATTCTTCGAGGAACTAAGAATTAATATAAGGCCCCGACCTTAAACATTACTTAATATTGAATTAAATGAATAATTCACATTGAGGATCTTTTCAAGTTTAGAGTTTTAGAGAATTAGGACATAACTGTTACATCTCAAAAGATTACAAAGTAGACTAAGTTTCCATAAAATAAAAACTCCTAAAAAGAAACATGTCTAGTTCCATGTTTTAGATTGCATGACTTTCCCTTGATCCCATCCTTGACCCTATTCCACATTAAGTCCTGTGAAAAACATTTCAAAAAAAAACTTGGGGTGAGCATAAAAAGCTCAGTAAGGGATACACAAATAATGAAAACTGTTAGTTTTTCAAACATTAGGTAAACCATGTATGCTTTATCAAAGTAATGCCTTCACCTTCATGAAGTATCAAAAAATCTTCACTGAATACAATATCATTACCTACCATTTTGTAACCAAATTATTACCATAAAACCCATATAAAGAACACATAACATATAAAGATAACTTGGGACATAAACATACTTAAATGGAATAACCATACGGTCGACTTCCACACATACTTAATGAAATATCCATACGGCCGACTTCCATACCCAATGCATTGGAGGTTATAACATAACCACCCATCCTGGTATTCATGGAACCACCTGTCATATGGTTTATCACATAACCACCCATCAAATGTCCAAGTACCATTATAAAATCATAAGACATAAAACAAACATAATGGAAAGAAAACATTTCCACACTTTGATCACAATATATCACTCAAATATATTGACATAACAAATCCATTATAAAAACAATTTTTAATACCAAAATACATAAAAGCGTATATGGTATTTATTTTATTTTAAAAACATCACGGCTTGTTGAGGAAGCCAAAGACCAAATAATACTCGCGACGGCGGAAAAGGTCGTTGTCACCACATACGTTAAAAGAAACATTCCTTTTTTTCGTTTAGTAAAACGCTTCATAGAAAAAGATTCCTTTTGTATAAAAGTAAAATTCAAAGGGGTTTATACACCGTATAAATGATAGTTGTATATAAAATGAAATATGCCTCAATGAAAGGAGATTGAGACGAAGTCCCTTACCTCGGGTCCGACTTGACTCGATCGTTCTTTAACGTCCTAAATGATAAAATTGAGTTAATTTATACTTTCTTAAGAACCATTTTCAAGTTCATTATACCTTTTATATCACTTATTTCCATGTTATAAAAATTATGTAATCATTTAAGTTAATAATGTTTGTTTTGTCGATATTTGGTTCTTAAGTTGAAAGTGGACTTCTTACAATTACATGTTGTTCGTGTGGTCAAAGGTTATTTATATCCAGAATTACATTCCTGATTTTGATATCATATATATCATACATATAAATGTATTTATAATATCACATAATCATTTAGAGGTAAGAAATGAAATGCACCGTTCATGGAGACAGTAAGCCGTATGTACGCATGAACGCTACTTTCATTTCTATGTCATATTAATGGAATTAAAACTAAATGAGAGGTATGTATATTTTAATTACAGAATTATATTAATCATTTAGATGTAAAATACATCATATATATCCATTATATACATGTACTTATAATAGTACATTACATTTGGGGATAAGAAATGAAATGCACCGTTCATGGAGACGGTAAGCCCGTACGTACGCATAAACGCTACTTTCATTTATATCTCATACTTTAATGGGAAGAAATAATAATGATATAGAGGTATATTATAATTCCAGTATAAAATAATAAATAATAACTTTAAATCCATCCTTTATACATCCCACATATGGAATTAACGAATCAAATCACTTTGAGGGGGCGGTAGTCCGCACTTCCTAAAATGAAGTTATCGTGATTACCCATAATGGAAGCCATAAAGGTATGCTCAAAATGAAAAATATTGAATCTTAAGGAAAAAATAAACATATTATATATCATATATAAATATATTTTCATCTTAATGGACACATTTGAAGGTGTTAAAATAATGTTGAACAATCATCGTTTCGAGAGGCAGAAATTCGCCATCCACGGAAATAGTATGTTCTTTAACCATTAGATGTAAGTGTGTGTGAGTGTAGCTAGAATAATTCTTATAAAAACATCCTAGTATATTGAATATACTGGATTTGTTACAAAAGAAAATAATAAAAAGAGTTTAGGGGGTTGGAGAAGTAAAATAAAACAAAAGAACACAAGTGAACACATTACTTCAAAATCGAGTAACTATCTTAGATTTGATATCAAAGGATTCCTTGGGAAGACTACTGCCCAAAGTGAGGCTTCAAGGAGTAAGAGAGAGATGTGGAGAGACAAAATGGGTAGGGGTTGGACGATCCAAAGTCTTTGTAAGTGTGGGTAAAGAGGTAGAGGTGAGGGCCTTTTATAAGAGGAGAGGAGGGGCACTCTTGGAAAGTAAAGAAAAGTTACTTTATTTTAAAATGTGTTTCGAATTAAAAAGGTCCCAAATTAATATAATTCGAGGTTAAGGTGATAAGGGTTCGAAATATACCCATCCAATAGGTTTTGGTCATGTGTAGATCATAGAGTTTACATTATCTTTCCATTTTATTCAAATCCTTTATTAATGAGGTAATCGCTGCATCATCATGATGTCATAAATAATTTAATATATTTAATGTATAAAAATTATAAAAAAAATATAATGATGTAGGAAATATTTTTATCTTTCTAATGAATATTTATAGTCAAAAATCTGACTTGTATAACCCCATGTAAAAATCATTTTAGTAAAACATCTCATGTTTGTGTCATTTTTACTTTAACATTAAATAAAAAGATATTAATGTAATTTTCCAACTAAAGTGGCTCTATGGGGTCCCCAAGTTGACCCATGGATTGTCTTGGTCGGACATGACATATCCAATTAGGGTAGGACATGTGTCAAGCTCATCTCATATTATTAAAACATTATTTTTACCTTAAACTACTCTAATTACCTCTAATCGCGATTAAAACTTAATAAGTTACTATTCACCAAAAAATTATTTTAATCCCATTGAACCAATTTTTACTTCTTAATGACAACCATGTATGTCGGATTTTTGAAATTCAAAACACAGAGATGTCAAAATTACATTTAAACGGAAAATCAGTTTTTATAAGTACCACTTAGTGGTTTCACTATTCATCAAAAATTGAAGTTTTTCAGAAAAATACCAAAACTTCACCCTAAGATATATTTGATATTCCGAATTCAAAAATGAAGTCCATTTTACAAAATTACAAAAATATAAGTCACATTAATTAATTTAATAATTAATTCCCGCTGTCATGACAAATAGCATGTTTTTATGAAACAATAAGTATCAAAAGATTGACACTAGTTTAAGTCCGATTTCAAAGTGAAATTAATTCCAACGACCACTATTGGATTTAATGGAAAAAATATTTTCTAATTTAACTTTAAAACCAATTCAAAAGATAATCTAATAATATAAATAAATTATATTAAAAATAGGTTTTGAATTAAAATAAAACATTTTACACAATTCATTAAAAAATGAACTTTATCGGAAAGATACCAAAAATTTACACAAAGTAAATTTTGTTTCCCCGATTATAAAGAAGAGTTTTATTTGGTCCAATAGAATGTATAAGAGTGAACAAAACTATATTTAATGATGGTTCTCCATCAAAAGGTGATAAGTGAACCTTTAGTGAAAACTAGGGCATATACGTCTAAAATTGAATTCTTTCCGTATTTTAAGCCTTTATCTTTTATTAGATAAAAGTAAAAACATTTAAAAAACATATATTATCATATTTTAGTTATTTCTATCCATTCCTACCAACACAACGGCTATGTGTTAACTACCATTTAAAATAATATTATTTTATTACTAGTGTGCAACTAAATATTTCAATGAATCTCTTTATTGCATATCTGGTACGCTATCGAACATAGCAACCCTTTTAAAGTAAAATTAATATTTAATTCGTAAATATTAATAAATATGAAAATGTTTTATTCATTATTTACCTGGGATGTTACATCTTTCCCCCTTTTGGGAATTTCATCCTTGCAATTTTATTCACTTATCAAAATAAGTGGGGGGTATTTATCCCTCATAGCATTTTCAGATTCCCACGTTGCCTCTTCAACAATATGGTTTTTCCAAAAAACCTTTACCTGATGAATTACCTTATTTCGCAACACTTGCTCTCTTCGGTCAAGAATCTGGACTGGTTGTTCTTCATAAGATAGGTTCTCCTCCAGCTGAACTACCTCTGGACTCAAAACATGATATGGATCTGGCATATACTTTCTCAACATTGAAACATGAAAAACATTGTGTACCTGAGATAAACTTGGAGGTAAAGCCACTCTGTATGCAACATATCCAACTCTCTCCATAATTTTATATGGTCTAATGAACCTTGGACTCAACTTTCCTTTCTTACCAAATCTCATCACACTTTTCCATGGAGAAAGCTTGAGAAAAACATGATCACCTACCTCAAAAGATAGATCCTTCCTCCGGTTATCCATATAACTCTTCTGCCTGCTCTGAGCTGTTCTCATGTTTTTCTGAATCAACTGAACTTTTTCTGCCATATCTTCTACCAATTCTGGTCCCATAAGCTTCCTTTCAGCCACTTCATCCAAAAATGCTGGAGTTCGACACCGCTTCCCATATAATGCCTCAAATGGTGCCATCTGTATACTGGAATGAAAACTGTTATTATAAGAAATCTCAACCAAAGAAAAATGTTGGTCCCAACTTCCCTGATAATCCATCAAACAAGCTCGTTGCATATCCTCCAAGGTCTGAATTGTTCGTTCTGACTGCCCATCTGATTGAGGATGAAAAGCTGTACTAAAATTTAATTCAGTACCCAACGACTTCTGAAGGCCTTTCCAAAAGTTAGAAGTAAACCTGAGATCACGATCAGACACAATGGAGAGATGAACTCCATGTAACCTGGATATCTATTTAAGATACAAACGGGAAAGTTGACCTAGTGAAAAAGTATCTTGTATAGCAAGGAAATTAGCAGATTTAGTCAAGAGATCAACAATAACCCAGATTGCATTATTACCTCGAGATGTCCTCGGTAATCCCACAACAAAGTCCATGGATATGTTTTCCCATTTCCACTCTAGCACTGGTAAAGGCTGAAGCATCCCTTTCGGTAACTGCCGCTCTGCTTTAACCTGCTCACAAGTCAAACACTTCACAGTAAAATCAGAAATATCTCTTTTCATTCCATCCCACCAGTAATACTCCCGCAGATCCCTGTACATCTTAGTACTGCCAGGATGAACTGAAAATGGGGAAGTATGAGCCTCACATAACAACTCATTCTTCAACTGTGAATCACCAGGGACACATAATCTCTTCCCAAACCTCAAAACACAATCATTATCAATGTTGAATTCATGCAACTTACCCTTCTGAACCAGCTCTACCTTTTTCTACAACTCACTATCTTCCCTCTGTCCTTGCTTAATTCTGTCTGAAAGGGATGATCTCACTGATACCTGAAACAAAACAGAAGAACTTCCTGCACCAACAACTTCTATGCCAAATTTTATCAAATAAAAAACCAAAGGATCTCGTTCCAAACGTATCATGGTTAATGGAGCATTACTTTTTCGACTCAAAGCATCAGCCACTTTATTTGCTTTTCCCAGATGGTAGTGAATTGTACAATCATAATCCTTGATTAATTCCAGCCATCTCCTCTGTCTCATGTTCAATTCTTTCTGAGTGAATATATACTTTAAACTTTTTTGATCAGTATATATTTCACACTTTACTCCATACAAATGATGCCTCCAAATTTTTAAAGCAAAAACAACAGCAGCTAATTCCAAATCATGTGTAGGGAAATTTACCTCTTGAGTTTTCAACTGACGTGAAGCATAAGAAATTACCTGATCATTATGGATAAGGACATAACCACGTCCCTTCAACAAAGCATCACTTTATATAACAAACTCACCATTCCTGGAAGGAAGTGCCAAAACTGGAACATTCACCAATATTATTTTCAACTCCTGAAAACCATCATTACATTCTTTTGTCCAGATAAACTTAAAACCCTTCCGAGTTAGCTTAGTCATTGGACTAGATAACCGTGAAAAATTTTCAACAAACCTTCGGTAGTAACCTTCCAAACCAAGAAAAATACAGATCTCGGTTACATTTGTGGGTCTTGGCCATTCTTCAACAACTTTTGTTTTATCAGGATCTACAGTTATGCCATCTTTTGAAACAAACCCAGGAAAGAAATTTGTTGTAACCAAAACTCACACTTGCTGAATTTTCCATATAGTTTCTTTTCTTTTAAGGTTTGCAAGATAACCCTTAAATGACTTTCATGCTCCTCTTTACTTTTAGAAAACACCAAAATATCATCAATGAAAACAACCACAAACTTATCCAAGAACTCATGGAAAATTCTATTCATAAGGTCCATGAATACAGCAAGTGCATTGGTTAACCCAAAAGGCATAACTACAAATTCATAATGGTCATATCTAGTACGGAACGCAGTCTTCAGAACGTCTGCTTCTTTTACTTTCAACTGATGGTACCCCGACCTCAAGCCAATCTTCGAAAAATTCTGAGCTCCCTGGAGCTGATCAAACAAATCATCGATATGAGGCAAAGGATATTTGTTATTAATAGTAATATTATTTAAGGCTCTATAATCAATGCAAAGTCTCATTGAGCCATCTTTCTTTTTAACAAACAAGACAGGAGCACCCCATGGTGATGTGCTAGGTCGAATGAAACCTTTATCTAATAACTCCTGCAATTGCTTCTTTAACTCTAAAAGTTCAACTTGAGACATTCGATAAGGGGGTTTTGAAATTGGATTAGAATCAGGAACTAAGTCAACAGTAAATTCAACTTCCCGATCATGAATAATACCAGAAAACTCGTCAGAAAAAACATTAAGATACTCATTTACCACTGGCACATCATTAATCTAAACAGTTCCTTTATTTTCAACAATATGTGCAAGGTAACATTCATTTCCATCTTTTACTAGTTTATCAACTTCCTGATATGTTATCAAAACCAAGGGTTCATTAATGTACACAAACTGAAAATCTTTCTGAAAAGAAACCATTTTAGCTCTGCAGTTAATCTTAGCATGATAAACAGAAATCTAATCCATGCCCAAAATAACATCAAACTCTACTAGAGTCAAAACAATAAGGTATTCTGGTAGATTCTTTCCACACACAAGGATAGGAAGGTTCTTATAATTCCTTTTTGTCTCAACGTTCCCTCTAGGTGTTTTTACCATAAGTTCAGGATTCATATCTCGAGATAGAATTTCCAATTTACTAGAAAACTTCTCAGAAATGAAAGTGTGTATAGACCCTGAATCAAACAACACATTGGAATAATCTGAACAAACAAACAATGTACCTGATACCACTTCATTTGATGGCCCAACATCTGCTGAGGTTGTTGAAAAGGATTTCACCACCCCTTTCTGCTTGTAGTCTGGCTGCTTTCCCCCAGTTGAGTTCTTCGTTAGAAACTCATTTGCATAATGACCCATTTCATTACACTTAAAAACATCTTACTGATGGCTTTTCATTGCCTGCTTGATCGTCCTCCTTACAGTTACGAGCAATATGACCAGAATTACCACACCGAAAGCACTTACCAGACTTGGATAAACATTCTCCAGGATGCATTTTACCACACTTCTTACAGGATGGATATTTGGTTTTCTTACCTCCTTGCTTCTTTGATGAATTCTTCACTTTTACCTACCAACCGGACCTCTTATTCTGTTGTTTGTCATAGAACACCTGATCATCGGCAAACTCCATTTCCACCTTCTCCGCACATCGAACACGTTTTTCATAACTTTTGAACTCACAAGAAGCTAAAGCCCTTCGATACTTTGGATTTAACCCTGAGTAAAAACGGTTTATTTTACTATCGATATCTCGTTTGAAGTTTGGAGCATACCTTTCCAATCGAGTTAACTTTGCTTCATAAGTAGCCACTGAATCATCCTCCTGCCTCAACTCTAGGAACTGTTTTTCCATCCTAAGACGAACCACCTTAGGAAAATATTTCTCAAGAAACATACCTTTGAATTCGTCCCAGTGAAGATCCTCAATCTCATCACTATCCCTGATATTCGTCACCATCGACCACCACTGATCAGCTTCACCTTCAAAACAGTAAATAACAAGACTAACCTTTTGATGTTCTGAACACCCCATGACATCAAAAATCTTCTCCAGTGCTTTAATCCACCCTTCATCTTGCACGGGGTCATATGATCCTCTGAATGATGGGGGATGTTGCCTCATGAAATGTTCCACCACTGACATGTTCCTCTGCAGTTGATCTGGCTGATCTCGTGCATGGATACCACCACCATTTATAGCATGAGTCAACTGTGTCATCACTGGAACAAACTGTTCAGTTCCGATTCCAACCATCTCAGGTTGCTGATTTGGAAGGTTGTCTTCTTCCTGATGTCATTCCAACATAGCTTCTTTGTTTCCTCTGCGGAAAACCATTATGAACACAGAAATATCTTAGGCGAAGAAACATGGTAATCTTTAAATTCTATATCATTTCAGTCATACCATAAATTAACTTATAATTTAACAATTTTCTAACTCCTAAAGTTGTATAAACCGACCTTTGATACCAACTATAAGGCCCCGACCTTAAAAATTACTTAATATTGAATTAAATGAATAATTCACATTGAGGATCTTTTCAGGTTTAGAGTTTTAGAGAATTAGGACATAACTGTTACATCTCAAAAGATTACAAAGTAGACTAAGTTTCCATAAAATAAAAACTCCTAAAAAGAAACATGTCTAGTTCCATGTTTTAGATAGAATGACTTTCCCTTGATCCCATCCATGACCCTATTCCACATTAAGTCCTGTGAAAAAAATTTCAAAAAAACATGGGGTGAGCAAAAAAAGCTCAGTAAGGGATACACAAATAATGAAAACAGTTAGTTTTTCATACATCAAGTAAACCGTGTATACTTTATCAAAGTAATGCCTTCACCTTAATGAAGTAGTAAAAAATCTTCACTGAATAAAAAATAATTACCTACCCTTTTGTAACCAAAGGATTACCATAAAACCCAGATAAAGAACACATAACATATAAAAGTAACTTGGGACATAAACATACTTAAATGGAATAACCATACAGTCAACTTCCACACATACTTAATGGAATAGCCATACCGCCGACTTCCATACCCAATGCATTGGAGGTTATAACGTAACCACCCATCCTGGTATTCACGGCACCACCCATCATATGGTTTATCACGTAACCACCCATCAAATGTCCAAGTACCATTATAAAATCATGAGACATAAAACAAACATAATGGAAAGAAAACATTTCCACACTTTGATCACAATATATCACTCAAATATATTGACATAACAAATCCATTATAAAAAAAATTTTCAATACCAAAATACATAAAAGAGTATATGGTATTTATTTCATTTTAAAAACATCATGGCTTGTTGAGGAAGCCAAAGACCAAATAATACTCGCGGCGGCGGAAAAGGTCGTTGTCACCACGTACGTTAAAAGAAACATTACTTTTTGTCGTTTAGTAAAACGCTTCGTAGAAAAAGATTCCTTTTGTATAAAAGTAAAAGTCAAAGGGGTTTATACACCGTATAAAAGATAGTTGTGTATAAAATGAAATATGCCTCAATGAAAGGAGATTGAGACGAAGTCCCTTACCTCAGGTCCGACTTGACTCGATCATTCTTTAACGTCATGAATGATAAACTTGAGTTTATTTATACTTTCTTAAGAAACTTTTTCAAGTTCATTATACCTTTTATATTACTTATTTCCATGTTATAAACATTATGTAATCATTTAAGTTAATAATGCTTTTTTTGTCGATATTTGGTTCTTAAGTTGAAAGTGGACTTCTTACAATTACATTTTGTTCGTGTGGTCAAAGGTTCTTTATATCCAGAATGACATTCCTGATTTAGATATCATATATATCATACATATAAATGTATTTATAATATCACATAATCATTTATAGGTAAGAAATGAAATGCACCGTTCATGGAGACGGTAAGCCGTACGTACGCATGAACACTACTTTCATTTCTATGTCATATTAATGGAATTAAAACTAAATGAGAGGTATGTATATTTTAATTCCATAATTATATTAATCATTTATATGTAACTTACATCATATATATCCGTTATATATATGTACTTATAATAGTACATTACATTTGGGGATAAGAAATGAAATGCACCGTTCATGGAGACGGTAAGCCGTACGTATGCATGAACGCTACTTTCATTTCTATCTCATACTTTAATGGGAAGAAATAATAAGGATATAGAGGTATATTATAATTCCAGTATAACATCATATATAATAACTTTAAATCCATCCTTTATACGTCCCACATATGGCATTAACGAATCAAATCACTTTGAGGGGGCGGTAGTCCGCACTTCCTAAAATGAAATTATCGTGATTACCCATAATGGAAGTCATAAAGGTATGCTCAAAATGAAAAATACATAAGCTTAAGGAAAACATAAACATATTATATATCATATATAAATATAGTTTCATCTTAATGGAAACCTTTGAATGTGTTAAAAGAATGTTGATCAATCATCGTTTCGGGAGGCAGAAATTCGCCATCCATGGAAACAGTATGTTATTTAACCATTAGATGTAGGTGTGTGTAAGTGTATCTCGAATAATTCTTATAAAAACATCCTATTATATTTAATATACTGGATTTGTTACAAAAGAAAATAATAAAAAGAGTTTAGTGGGTTGTAGAAGAAAAATAAAACAAAAGAACACAAGTGAACAGATTACCTCAAAATCGGGTAACTCTCTTAGATTTGATCTCAAATGCTTCCTTGGGAATAATTCTGCCCAAATTGAGGCTTCAAAGAGTAAGAGAGGGATGTGTAGAGACAAAATGGGAAGGGGTGGCCGAGCCAAAGGCTTTGGAAGTGTGGGTAAAGAGGTAGAGGTGGGGGCCTTTTATAAGAGGAAAGGAGGGGGCACTCTTGGAAAGTAAAGAAAAGTTACTTTATTTTAAAATGAGTTTCGGATTCAAAAGGTCCCACATTGATATAATTCGTGGGTAAGGTGCTAATGGTTCGAAATATACCCATACAATAGGTTTTGGACATGTGTAGGTCATAGATTTTACATTATCTTTTCATATTATTCAAATCCTTTATTAATGAGGTAATCGCTGCATCATCATGATGTCATAAATAATTTAATATATTTAATGTCTAAAAATTATAAAAAAAATATCATGATGTAGGAAATCTTTTTAGATTTCTAATAAATATTTATAGTCAAAAATCTGACTTGCCTAATCCCATTTAAAAATTGTTTTAGTAAAACATTTCATGTTTGTGTCATTTTTACTTTAACGTTAAATAAAAAGATATTAATGTCATTTTCCAACTAAAGTGGCTCTATAGGGTCCCCAAGTTGACCCATGGATTGTCTTGGTCGGAAATGACACATCCAATTAGGGTAGGACATGTTTCAATCTCATCTCATATTATTAAAACATTATTTTTACATTAAACTACACTAATTACCTCTAATCGCGATTAAAACTTAATAAGTTACTATTCACCAAAAAATTATTTTAATCCCATTGAACCACATTTTACTTCTTAATGACAACCATGTATGTCGGATTTTTGAAATTCAAAACACAGAGATGGCAAAATTACATTTAAACGGAAAATAAGTTTTTATAAGTACCACTTAGTGGTTTTACTATTCATCAAAAATTGAAGTTTTTCAGAAAAATACCAAAACTTCACCCTAAGCTATATTTGATATTCTGAATTCAAAAATGAAGTCCATTTTACAAAATTCCAAACATATAAGTCACATTAATTAATTTAATAATTAATTCCCGCTATCATGACAAATAGCGTGTTTTTATGAAATAATATGTATCAAAAGATTGACACTAGTTTAAGTCCGATTTCAAAGTGAAATTAATTCCAACGACTAATATTGTATTTAATGGTAAAAATATTTTCTAATTTAACTTTAAAACCAATTCAAAATATAATCTAATTATATAAATAAATTAGATTAAAAAGAGGTTTTGAATTAAAATACAACATTTTACACTATTCATTAAAAAATGAACTTTATCAGAAAGATACCAAAAATTTACACAAAGTAAATTTTTATGTCCCTATTAAAAAGAAGAGTTTTATTTGGTCCAATAGAATGTATAAGAGTGAACAAAACTATATTTAATGACGGTTCTCCATCAAAAGGTGATAAGTGAACCTTTAGTGAAAACTAGGGCATATACGCCTAAAATTGAATTCTTTCCGTATTTTAAGCCTTTATCTTTTATTAGATAAAAGTAAAAACATTTAAAAAACATATATAATCATATTTTAGTTATTTCTATCCATTCCCTCCAACACAACGACTATGTGTTAACTACCATTTAAAATAATATTATTTTATTACTAGTGTGCAACGAAAGATTTCAATGAAACTCTTTGTTGCGTATCTGGTATGCTATCGAACATAGTGACCCTTTTAAAGTAAAATTAATATTTAATTCATAAATATTAATAAATATGAAAAATGTCTTATTCATTATTTACCTGGGATGTTACAATTAAAGTAGAAAATTATGATGAAGGGTTAAAATTTTATAGTATTTTAGGACTATGAAATTAAATATAATAATAAAAACTATAAAAAAGTTACTAATGGTCTATTAATTTTGCAAGAGAGGGAAACAATACCATATGATTGTATCTATTAAAATCAACATTATTTCAGTGAAATAATAATAAAAATAGTAGTTGTGTTATTATATTTCAAATTTATATCATTTTATAAAATGTTTATAAATAGAACTATATTATATTGAACATCATGATCAAAATGATAAGAGTCATGAAGTGGAATTCATATTCAATCCTAAAAGAAAAAAACATTCTAACTCAAAATTAATGATGTCATTATTTATAAAATGATGAGTATATTCAACAATTTTTCACACTTGGTAAATAAGTTAATGATAAATGGGATAAATAAATTAAGTCATAGTAAAATTATAATGATTATGGTTATCCATTGAGAAAATAATAATAATAATAATAAAAACTCATTCACACCCACATCCATAGATTTCTTCCAGTCCTCAGAGTTTACTAGTCATTAGTGATGGATCGATGACAATAGATAAATAATAAACCATTTTCTAGAAAATAGAAAAACTAATAAAGAATTGAATTATATGAAAAATAATTAATAAATTAGACATCCAAATCTTGTGACCCAATAGAAAATAATTAATTGCTAATGAAAAATTAAGGAGGAAACCCTAGTTATATCAAATCATCGGTATATGTCTGGTAGCTCCTCTGTATAGATGGTCCCATTTCTGACATGACTTATTCTGCATTTAAAATTCATTCCAATATATCAATAGATTAATACTTATAAAAATATAGGAGTTTCTTTTTATATATTTAATAATTATATATACCACAATGTGATGGTTTTATTCATGACATAATAGAGCCTTATTTATCCTCTAACCATGATTAAATCCTTTTATATCCACCATAATTTATATTAGATCACATTCCATATAAGAAAATATTTATATTATTATTTATCCAGAAATTAATCATGATGTGAACTAATTTAAAATGACATTATAGTAGTATTCCCATAGATCCCACAATATTCATGCATAGACAACATTATTCTTTGGTTCTTGTATCCAAAATTTTATCTTTAATCATCTTATTGAAGAGAAAATATGATGTCCCTAAAAAAATTCATGAATCATATGACCCAGTTTTTATATATATCTTCCTCTTCTTCATAACATCAATTTTACAATTACATCATTAAATATATTTCTCTTATTGTTTCTGACATTTCTGTAGACTCCTGTTATCTTCCGAGTGTCAGATGGTGATGTCGACCAAATAATTTCTTCCATGTTTTACATAACCTTTTAGTTCAAGCTATATAAATTACATGATAATGTTGTCTTATATATGAATCAACATTTAAAGCTTCCCAATGTATTCAATAGGTTTGATATGAAGCATTAGAAATATTTTGACATTTCCATACATTCCATTTCCAAATCGTTTTATTGTAGCTAAATCTAAAATTGATTTGATGAAAGTTTTAGTCAAATATATATCCCATCATAGCCACCATAGTAATTTCCCATCTATAGGTTTCACTATTCTCATGAAGTGGTATAATTTTAATTTCATCTCGGAAGGCCGATAATAGTCAGCATGTAGGTACAGAGTTATATATTTATGTAAGAATCATACTTCACATAGGATAAAGCTCAATTTCATCTCAAAACCCACCATTAATGCATGTATTTTCATGAGAATATCCATTATTTTTTATGATTTTATATTGATATTTATGAAGAAGGTTGTGTCCAATTTAACTATATAGTGGTTTTTATCCACTTACATTTTGAATCTAACAACATGAAGTTGTGGAGTGGAATAGAGTCTCTATATTTTCTAAAAGTAAAATACCCTTATATATGATCCTATAAAGGAATTACATGTAGTGACATCTGTAATAACCCAAAATTTCATTAATGAAAATCCCTCTTGATCTAATTAAATGTATCTTTATGTAAAATGATTATATAAAATTTCAACTTCTTTGGTTTTATTTTAAGAATTGTGACTGTTGCTAATATAGTCGTTGAAAAATGATCACATGATTAGTATAAATATAGGGCCTTAAGAATCTAATTTACTCAGACAAATGAATCAATGGCCTCATCTAATAGAATTTCTCTATACAAATCACATTTGTCAGAGCTTGGAAAATAGGTGGTGTTATTGGGATTTTCTATTGACCAAACCCAAGCTGAGCTTTATCATTTCAAGTTCGAACAGAACCATCTACGGGAGAAGTGGAATTCGATAGAGATCACCACGTGTGTAATGTTATCCGAACCACCCCAAGAGTTTGTCACCATTGCGCACATTACCCTTAGGTGTTATGCGTCAGTTTAAAGGGGTTATGTAACAATCCCTAGTAATATGTTTATTTACATTATTTTTTGTATATAATAATGAATATACTTTCATTTTATTATTGTTACCTTGTAAATAATTTTTAAATCCCAAATATTATTTTTAGCTAATGTTCAACTTTGAAATATATTTTTATGAATTAATGGATTTTTGAATTAAATAAAATTTTAATAAAATATTATTATTATTATTATTATTATTAAATTAATTTTTTATTAAATATAAATGATCGTATAATTTTATGAATGAAATTGTAATTTTTATTAAGTTTTGAAAGCCATTTTTGTGAATACCCAGGAATTTTCGATAAATCCCGGTTTTTAATTTTTAAGTGAAAATTAACATATTTAAAAAATTATTTAGATAAAATGAATATTATTTCTGGAATCATTACATCAAAATTATCCAACAGTGAATTTTTCTTACTTTTCTGAGAAAGTCAAATTTTTGTGTAAAAATTAAATACCGTCTAAATATATAATGTGTTTTATAACATCATAATGAACCACAAGTGATGTAATAAAATACTAGAAGACTTATTTTCGGCCAATATATGTTTTACCATTAAAATAATGTGATTTTGGGTTTGTTTGACTCATTTGAAAAATAATTAATGGACCCTTCAAGAATTATTAAACATCTTGTCTCTTTAAATTGTTTTCCTTGGGAGTGTGACTCACCTCTACATAAGCAACCCCATTATGTAAAGAAGTTCAGACTTTGGCCTTATAAAATATTTTTTTCCACCTCACTTTTCCAAAAACCATTGGAATAAATCATGGGCTGGTTTGTGGTTTGGATTAGTTTAATGGGAGGTGTCCCAAACCTAAATAATAAAGAATTCCCTCACCTTTCCTATATAAACCCACCCGAGGTCCTACTTCCTCCTCACTCAAAGCCTTTAGAGTTAATCTAACCTGTACCCTCGTATCTCTATAATCATCCCAAGGTTCCCCAAGCTCCCAAGAAGCCTCTCTCAAGCCTCTCTCAAGCCGTTAGAAGCATACTTCCAAGTAAGGGTTTTTCTTCCTTTCTCATTTTTGTCCAATTTATTTAGTGTTATTATGTCTTTTTATTTTCAATTATAAATGTTGGATTATGGTTTCACACCTCCCTAATAATTCTCTCTTTATGTTTGAATTATGGGAGACCCCTTTCTCTCTCATTAAATTCTTCCCATGTGCACCCGTTATTATACCGAAATTCTGAAAAGAATTTCTCTCTCTTCATTTACATTCAACAAATTATTTTGTATAATGAATATAAATTACATTAAAAGTTTTAGGAAATGTATTAATATTAACCCTTAATTTCCATTTAATGTACATATGATGAGACACCCCTTTATCACTCATCAACCAGTTTTATGAATTCTTACGTCACGCCATTACACTGCCGAAATTGCATTGATTTTCTAAGCCAATTTCATATCATGCCCATTTCTCTATCAAGGGTATTCAACTTTAAGAACATTTACTTATTTATTATAAAGTTCTATGTTTGAATTCCACATTCCTTTATCATGTAACAGATGATTATGTTTTATGAATCCATGTTATATGATCCATGTGGCACACTTATGAATGAAATGAAATGTTTAAGAAGGGTGTGCCCTTATTGCACTCCAATGCATTGGGTAATGTATAGTATCATGATAAGTCATGTACAATAGGTGTTGACTCATTATAATTCATGTGCAATGAGGTTTTACTCTTGCTTCATGTGCAATGAGGATTTACTCATGCTCCATGTGCAATGAGACATGGATCATGCTAATTCCATGTTAAG
Organism: Viscum album; assembly: GCA_963277665.1. Lineage (NCBI taxonomy): Eukaryota > Viridiplantae > Streptophyta > Magnoliopsida > Santalales > Viscaceae > Viscum > Viscum album. Next base: position 203,899,067 of record OY728159.1, on the reverse strand, counting down.
TGTTGTTGCCACATTTCCATGTTATAATTATCATGCTTTATCATGAATTTATGTTTATGATTATCTTGTGATCTATTGATATGCCTATTTTCTAGTACATATTTTATTCCTCATGTTATTCGATGATTATTCCCTTACTGGGATTTATAGCTCCCCCCTTTTCATATGCATGTCCTCAGGTTATCCCATGCAATGCTAAGAACGAGGGAATCTAGTGGTCATGTAAAGGGAGTTTTCAATAAAGATGTAGTATTTCATGTTTTAAGTTGTTATGTAATGATCCTAATCCCCAAAGACACTATACATCTCGTTCTTCTATGTTGTATCAAGTGAAGTTTATGTATTAAATTATATTTATTTGTGTAATAAAAGAGCAGGGTTGTCATATTTGGTATCAGAAGATAGGTTTAGTTATTTTTGGGATTAGGATTAGAAAACCCTTGTAAAGCCTTAGAGATAGTACTATGTATAATAAAAACATCCCTAAGTTTTGGTGAGTATTGAGTAAGTGTTTTATCAAGAAAATACATCCCTGTCTAGATATGAGCAGGTAGAGACAGCTCTGGAACAGATGTATCCTAGGGGTAAAACCTGAAAACACTTCTTTGAGCTAGAATCAGATGGGAACTAGTGCATGAAAATGGTCCTTGATGCACTCTTGGTTATGACCTTCCTGGGGGATATGATTTGGTAAATTCACAATCTTAGTATGAACCATTATTAAGGAAAAAAATGCCCTAAGAATATATGTTAGATAGTAGATCATGGATTACATTGGATAAAAACAATATATTCATAAGTTAAGGAAATAAAAGTTATTGATAAGTCATTAGTTTTCTCCTTGCATTACCCTTTCTATGTTACCCCTAACTTTCCTTTGATTCCAAACAATGGCCTATAATAGGAGGACTCGGGCTAACAACCAATGTAAAGATCAATGTGATGACTTTACTAATGAGATGACCAATATAATGGGAGTGGGAATCCTGAACTTTGTCACTCTTCTCTCTCAGCTAACTCATGCTTTGAATAGAAACATGGGTCAAGAGGAACGTTCAACCCCCTTTAAGAAAGAAATGTCACTATCGATAGTTTCATGTGACAAAGGCCTCCTACTTTTAATGGATCATTCGTTCACTCAATCTTTGAACATTGGATCAAATCCAATGAAAAGATCATCTCCATACTTCAATGTTCTGAACAAGAGAAGGTTCTACTAGCTGCTTATCATATGGAGGGTGAAGCTAGTCAATGGTGGATGTTGTTAAAAAATATGAAGCCTGAGGAGGCGATCAAGGCATTAGAATGGAAGGATTTCCAGAAGATTATTTTTAACAGATATTTTACATGAACCCACCGACTTTAGATGGAAAGGGACATCCTTGCCCTCAAGAAAAAAGATGAAAAATCTGTTGGAGCGTACGAGGCAAACTTCACAAGGATTTTACAATAGGCTTCTGGCTTTTTCATTACCCCCGAATGCAAGGTTGACCACTTCTTTGGTGGGATGAAACCTAACCTTCGAAAAGCACTGGTGATCCATGACTTCGATAGTTATGAGGAAATTGTTCGATGTGCCCTCAAGGTAAAAATGGAGATTGGATAATCTCTGGGGTATCATGGGGATAAGAAGAATAAGGTGGAATTTAATGCTGGCGGTCTGATGGATAAATCCAATGGTTCTAATAAGATCCAGCACCCCACTATCCAAATGTGCAGAAAGAAGAACCCTGAAAATTGCCTGAAGGGTACGAGGAAATGCTTTAGGTGTGAAAGAGAAGGGAACCTAGATATTTACTATCGGCAAGAAAGACCCGCGACTACGACATAGAAGAGGAATACTCCATTTGAACCTCAACGTGTGGTTCATTGCTACAACTACAATGAACCAGTGCATCTTACAAATTAGTTCCCTAAGCCAAGGATCCTCATAGGAAACCAACAACCTCCAAAGTAGTAAGGGTAATCTTTTTCCATCACTACTGCTGAAGTGAAACCTGACAATGAAGTGGTGATAATTATGCTAGTTATTCATTCAAGAATAGCGAATGTACTTTTTGATAATGTTTCTATGCATTCTTTTATATATATAAAGTTTCGTAGAACAATACCAACATCAACACAAATCATGGAAGTGAAGATGTCGGTGAGTACAAAAAATGAGGAAATCATTGCATCCCATGAATATAAATCCTCCCCTGGCATAATCTGTGAATTTAACTTTCCATCAATCCTCTTCATACTCCCTCTTGTATAATTTTATGCAATTATTTGCATGGATTATATTTCCTTATATAAAGCCAACTTAAATTATCGTGAGAGGGAAATCACTCTCCATGTTAAGAATCGAATCCCGATTATTTACTATTACAAGGAGGAAGATGAACCTTCTTTAGCTCCATCATCTCAAGTGTGGATATTACTACCCTATGAGAATGCATATCTGGCTCAAATGATTGAGTCTAAGAAGGAAACCATCCTATAAGACATGCCTATCGTGAGGGAATTCGCTGAAGTGTTTACCGAGGAATTTCATAGTCTTCCTCCTATAAGAGATGTGGAATTCTCAATTGATCTTATACCTGGGGCATTTCCAATATCCAAGACTCCATATATAATGGATGTTGTGGAGCTTGAGGATATGAAGAAACAACTACAGAAGAATATGTATAAAGGGTTTATATGCCCAAGTGCTTCACCATGGGGTGCACCAGTCTTCTTCGTCAAGAATAAGGGTGGGTCAATGCGCCTCTGCATCGATTATTGTGATCTTAACAGAATCACAATAAAGAAAAAATATCCTCTCCCATGAATTGATGAAATGTTCGATCAGCTACATGGAGCACAATACTTATCCAAGGTGGATTTGTAGTCAGGATGTTATCAAGTAAAGGTGAAGATGTAATATATCCCCAAGACTACTTTTCGTACAATATACGGGCACTATGAATTCATAGTAGTGCCTTTCAGACTCACTAATGCTCTATAAATCTTCATGGACTTGATGAATAGAGTCTTTAGAGATTACCTCAACAAATTTTTGGTAATCTTTATAGATGATATTCTGATATACTCCGAAACCAAGGAGGATTATGAGGAACATCTAATAACAGTACTAGAGACCTTACAGAAGGATAATCTTGAGGAAATGTACATAAAGTGTGAGTTCTGGTTAAAGGAGGTCTCATTCTTGGGCCATATCATCACAAGCAATGAGATATCTATGGATCCCTCTAAAACAGATGCAATTTGGGGACGGATGAGGCCAATATCGGTAACGGATATCCGTAGCTTTTTGGGATTAACTGGATATTATATATGATTTGTGAGAAATTTCTCACGACTGTCCAACCATCTTACTAAGCTAATTCAGAAGGGTGTAAAGTTTTATTGGAGTGATTAATGTGAAGAAAGTATCATGGAGTTGAAAAGGAGGCTTATCACTACGCCCATGCTCACTTTACCCACAACTGGAGAATTTTTGTGGTATTTAGTGATGCTTCGAAAAAGAGACCGGGATGAGTATTGATGAAAAATGCCAACATCATTGCCTATGCTTCAGGAAAATTTAATGTTCATGAATAGAACTATCCAACACATAACCTCAAGTTGGATGCAGTGATCTTTACTTTGAAAATTTGGCAGTATTATCTCTTTGGAGAGAAGTGTGAAATATATACGAAACACAAAAGCGTAAAGTATATATTAACATGTGAATAGTTGAACATGCACCAATGAAGATAGTTTGGGATGATCAAACAATTTGACTACTCAATCCATTACCACCCTGGGAAAGCAACCAAGGTGGCAGATTCCTTAAGTAAAAAGGACCCAGTGATTCTATCATTAATGAGAATTTAAAGGTATACAATATTCTTAGATTTGATAAATATGGACATGGGAATCCTAAATAAGGAAACGTCACCAAATCTTTCACAAATGATTGCTCAAACATCACTTTTGGAAAGGTTAATGGATTCTCAAAAGGATGATGTGAGAATTTAGGAAAAAGTGGAATCTATCGGAAAAGGGAAATCCTTGGAGTTAAATATAAATGAAGAAGGAATTGTGAGATTTGGGAAAATACTATGTGTTCCATCAAGTCTGGAGCAGAAGAAGGAACTTTTGGATGATGCACATAGTTCAAATTTCTTTATTCACCCAAGAAACACAAAGATGCATCGAGATCTCTGAGAGCATTGTTGGTGGGATAATATGAAGAAAGAGATCTCTGAATATACATCAAAGTGCCTGGTGTGTCAGCAAGTGAAAGTAAAGAGGTAGAAGTCTAAAGTAATGATGCAACCATTGCCCATACCAGAATAGAAATGTGCAGAACACCACCATGTAATTTTTCACCGGACTTCTGAAGACAACCAAAAGCAACAATGCAATCTTGGTTTTTGCGGATCATCTTACAAAGGCTGCACACTTCATTGCTATTCAGAAGGATTTATCATTAGATCAAATGTCATGAATATGTATCAAGGAAGTGGTAAGACTACATGGAGTACCACTTTATATTGTGTTCGATTGAGATCTAAGATTCACCTCCATGTTTTGGAAGAGTCTTTAACATGGTCTAAATACTGAACTAAACATCAGTATGGCCTATCATCCTCAAACTGATGGCCAATCCGAGCAGACTATCCAAACACTTGATGACATGTTAAGAGCATGCTCAATGGACTTTAAATGAGGATGAGATCAAAATCTTCCTCAAGTTGAGTTCTCTTATAATAACAGTTTCCACTTGAGCATCCAAATGGCACCATATGAAGCCCATTATGGGAAAAGGTGCAAAACACTAGCGTGGTGGGATGAGGTCTGCGAGCGTAAGATACTTGAACCATAAATGGTTGAGGAAATGGTGGAGAAGGTGAAAACCATTCAACAGCATATCAAGGCATCCCAGAGTTGATAGAAGAGTTATGCATATAACCATTGATGATACCTTGAGTTTAAAGTTGGAGGCATGTTATTTCTATGCATATCTCTGTGGAATAAGGTCATGAGGTTTGAAAATATAGGGAAGTTAAGTCCAAGGTACATCCTCCCCTTCGAGATTCTTGATCGTGTCGGGGCTATGGCCTATCAATTAGCACTTCCACCTACTATGGCCAAGGTACACGATGTCTTTCATGTATCCCTATTAATAAAGTACATACTGGACCCTTCACATGTACTCTTTTCAGAGGTGGTACAGTTAAAGGATGATATTTCTTATGAGGAGAAACTAGTGAAGATCAAAGATCATAGAGAAAAAGTTCTACGAAATAAGAAAATGACCCTCGTCAAGGTGTTTTGGTGAAACCACAAGTTTGAAGAAGCAATGTGGGACTTGGAGGAAATGATGAAGCAGAGTTACCCAAATCTATTTTAGTGTGGGAAAAGAAAATTTTGAGGGTGAAATTTTTTAAGGGGGGAAGATTGTAACGACCCAAACATTCATTAATTTAAATCCTTATTGATCCAATTAAATGTCTATTTTTGTAAAATGTTTATATAAAATATCAACTTATTTCATTTTATTTTACGAATTATGATCATTGCTAACATAGTCATTGAATAGTGATCACATTATTAGTATAAATATAGGTCTTTAACAATCTAATTTACTCAAAAAAGGAAGATATGGCCTCATCCAGTAGAATTGATCCATACGAAGCCCATTTGTTAGAGCTCGGAAAAGGGGTGGCATCATTGGGATTTTCTCTTGACCAAGACCAATCTGAGTTTCATCATGTCAAGCTCAAACGGAATCGTCTACGGGAGAAGTGGAAGTTGATAGAGATCACTATGTGTGCAATGTTATCCAAGCCACCCAAGAGTCTGTCCCCATCGAGCACCTTACCCTTAGGTATTATGAAAATATTTTAAGGTTTTATGTAACAAATCCCTAGTTATATGGTTATGTACATTATTTTTTTATATAATAATGAATATACTTTCATTTTATTATTGTTACCTTGTAAATAGTTTTTAAATCCCAAATAGTATTTTTCATTAATGTTCAACTATGAAATATATTTTGATGAATTAATGGATTTTTGAATTAAATAATATTTTAATAAAATATTAGTATTATTATTAAATTAATTTTTGTTAAATATAAATGATTGTATAATTTTATGAATGCAATTGTAATTTTTATTAAGGTTTGAAAGCCATTTTTATCAAAACCCATGACTTTTTGATAAATGTCGGTTGTTAATTTAAAAGTGAAAATTAACATATTTAGAAAATTATTTATATAAAATTAATAATATTTCTAGAACCAGGACGTCGAAATTTTCCAATGGTGAATTTTTCATAATTTTCTGAGACAGTCAAATTTTTGGGTAAAAATTAAATACCATTTAAGTATATAATGTGTTTTATGACCTCATAATGACCCAATAGTGATGTAATAAAATAATATAAGAATTATGTTAGGCCAATATATGTTTTAAAATTAAAATAATGTGATTTTGGGTTTGTTTGGCTTATTTTACAAAGCAATAATGGACCCTTCAAGACTTATTAAACATCTTGTATTTTTAAATTACTTTCCTTGGGAGTGTGACTCACCTCCACATAAGCAACCCAATTATTTTAAGAAGTTTGTAATTTTTCCTTATAAAATATTTTTTCCACCCCCCTTTTACAAAAACCATGGGCAAAAACCATGGTCTGGTTTGTGGTTTGGATTAGTTTAATGTGAGGTGTCCCAAGCCAAAATAAAAAATAAATTCTTCACATTTCCAATATAAACCCAACCAAGATCCTACTTAATCCTCACTCAAAGCCTTTGGAGTTCGTCCAAACTCTTCCCTCCTCTATATATAATCCTCCAAATATTCCCCAAGATCCCAAGAATCATCTCTCAAGCCTCTCTCAAGCTGTTGGAAGCATACTTCCAAGTAAGGGTTTTTCTTCCTTTCTCATTTTGTCCAATTTTCTTAATGTTGTTATGACTTTTTTATTTTCAATTATAAATATTAGAGTATGGTTTCGAACCTACTTCATACTGACCACTTTATGTTTGAATTATGGGAGACCCTTTTCACTCTCAATAAATTCCTCCCATGTGCACCCGATACTATGCTAAAATTTCGAAAGGAATTTCTCTCTCCTCATTTACATTCAAGAATTTTTTTTTATCAAGAATCTAAATTAAATTAAAATGGTTGGGAAATGTATTTATATAACCCCCTTACTTTCCATTTCATATAAATATTATGAGACATCCCTTTCTCTCTCATCAACCATTTTTATGAATTATTACGTCACACCGTTACACTGCCGAAATTGCACCGATTTTCTAAGCCAATGTCATTGTGTAGTGAATACCATGCCCATTTCCATATCAAGGATATTCACCTTTATTCACATTTAATTATTGATTATACGGTGACATGTATGAATTCCGCATCCCTTTATCTTGGAATAAATGATTATGTTTTATGAATCCATGTTATATGATCCATGTGTCACACTTATGCATGAAATGAAAGGTTTAAGAAGAGTGCACCCTTATAGCACTGCAATAAATTGGGTAAAGTATTGTATCATGATACGTCATGTGTAATGGGTGTTGAATCATGATAATTCAAGTACAAAAAGGTTTTACTCGTGCTTCATGTGCAATGATGATTTACTTATGCTCCATGTGCAATGAGCCTTGGCTCATGCTAATTCCATGTTAAGTGTTGTTGCCACATTTTTATGTTATGATTATCATGATTTATCATGAAATTATGTTTATTATTCTATTTTAACCTATTGATATGCCTATTGTCTAACGTGTATTGTATTTCTAATGTTATTTGATGATTAATCCATTACTGGGATTTATAGCTCCCCCTTTTCTTATGCATGTCCTCAGGTTATCCCATGCAATGCTAAGCATGAGGGAATGTAGTGGTCATGTAAATGAAGTTTTGAAGAAAGATGTTGTATTTCATGTTTTAAGTTGTTATGTAATGATACTAATCCCCAAAGACACCATAAATTTTGATCTTCTATGTTGTATCAAGTGAAGTTTATGTAATAAATTATGTTTATTTGTGTAATAAAAGATCAGGGTTGTCATAACATCCATGGCTATGTACTGAAAATTTTTTATATATCATTTCAGTTCATTGATTCACTCTCATAATTTCATGATTAAATTTATCATGGTGTAGTGGAGCCTAATATTTTAGTATCCAAGAAAATATTATGTATATAACCCTTTGAGTACTTTTTTCAAAAGTCAAAAATGATGGTTGACCCTTATTTATTGGTAAAATTACTCTTACATAAATTTTATCCTTTATAATCATTATGGTCTTGGATAAAATTTCATCTAATATCCACAAAAATCATCTCAAATGATTTAAAATTGAATAATAAAATTTTGAACCACAATACATATAAAACAACCCAATTTGTTAAGGATATGTTCTTTTTTAAATCAAGATCCCATGGCCACTCATTGTCTTAGAAAAATTGAGAATATAAAAAATTAATTATTTTATATGATGAGGTCAGTGGATGTATATACAAAGATATATGTGTTTTATTGAGATTAAATTAGGTCCCTTTATAAATTTTGTAGTACTAACACGTTGATATAACATTCTATATGCTTAAATTTAGGTATTTAGTGATATATATTTTTTTATCAATGAAATAAACTATTTGTGGGATCAAAAACCATGGTTGAAAAATTGAGGATTGAGATTTAGTTAGAGATCTATTCTATAATTTTAGTGTTTATCCAAAATTATTTTTTATGGATATTTACAATGTATTGTAAATGTCATGATTCAAGGAAGTGTTAATGATAACATTTTATAAATATTTTATAAATATCCCAATGGGTATTTGGGTATAGAGTCACATGTTATTGAATATGATATTATATAAATTTAAATGAATCATTGTTAATGAGGCATTAGTGTAAGTTGGAGATTGAATGTGATATTCTCAAAATTCTTGTATTAGAGTATATGATAAAGGAATATGGATTTTTAGGATATGAATGATTCTAATAATTTCTTCCATGATATATAAAATCATAAGGTGAATAATTGTATATATTGGGTTTTCTCCTATCCTATTACTTGCTTGATGATGTAGTCTAACATTAATTATTTATGTTTTATTTAATGTTATAAAGCATTAAAATGTCCATTCCATTTTCCCTAACACATGGTAGGATTAAATCAATCAGGTTATGGATCCATGTATATCTAAGGTATTAAATCACACATGATTAACATATAAGATAATTGATGGTAATGTTCTGAATTATATATGATGATGTGATCGTCATGATATTGTAGTGGTGGATCAAGCTAGAAAATTCCATTTCATGTAACCAATAGAGGCGAGGGGATAGTTTTTATAAGATAGCGGAAGAGAACTGTTTTAATTTCAAAAATATATATAATAAATTCAAATTTAAGAAAAATTCCTCCCAATTGAATGGGACTAGATTAAAAATTGAACAACTTCAAAATTTCATCTACCAATGAAATTTAGAGAGTTTTTTTACACGTAACCTTGTCGTTTTAATAAACCCCTTTGTTTAAAAATTATAATCTTAACTATGGTAAATACATTTTCAATATTTAAGTATTATAATTTAAAATATATCATAATAATTGGATCATAAATAGAAAATGGATGAAATTTTATACCTTATATTATGCATTCTGTTAGGCTTCATTTTTTAGGATTTGTAAATAATTTTAAAAAAATATTATTTGTATAAAATATTGATAAAATCATATTTTATACTATTAATTTAATTTTACATTAAAAGAAAATAAAAATGATATAATTAAAATATAAAAATTTTATTTAGCTATAATGTTATATTTTATTATAGAAAATTAATGTGACACAATCATTCACCCAAATTGATTTTATTTTTTGACATTTGAAATTATTTAATAAATTTTTATAATAATTTAACAAATAATTAATCAACAACACATAATTATTTAAGGTAAATTTTCTATCACTAAAATATAAAAATAAAATACTACAATAAATAAAAATAATTTATCATTCAAATAAACATTTTCATATTTATATAATTTTATTGAGGTATTAATTTCCTGAGGGTGAAAATTTTAATTTATATTTTTCTTTAATTAATATAAAGGTTATAACAAAATAAATATTGCACCAACTGACAATATATTAGATAATTGGATGGAAATTAAATAAAATAGACTCATAAAATAGGATAATGGAAACTATTACAGAAACCTTAAACTCTTAAAGAAATGTTTTATCTCTATTTTATATGTTTTACAGTTACCATGATGAAGTTTTTTTTAATATGTTTAATTTTCATATTTACTAAAAAAATATAACTATTTAAAACGTTTTATATTCATTATTCAAAATATGGAATACATTTTTCTTGATTCAATTACTATATGTTGAAGGAAATAATTTTTTAAAAAAATTCTAAACTACGATGAGAATATTGTTTTAGAAAAATTATTATTTTCTGAATAAAACGTGATTAATTCTTATCAAATTGAAATAAAAAAATTTAATGACTATTAAAGTATTTTATTAATATATATAATCTAACTTTTTTATTCATTCACCAATATTCATTAATTAAATTTATTAACAAAAAAACACATTTCCCTCATAAAAAAAGTTTTTTAAGAAAAATATCTCATGAACATTAAGATTTTTTTAAATTGAATTTGTAATAAATAAATGACAAATCAATTCATTTTGTGAATGAAAAAACATTATTTTTTAAAATATATGGTCGTATTATTTATACAACCCAACCTAATGGCTAGGCAGTAATTATATACTCTATTATGGTTCAGATAGACTTTGGATTTCATGAATTTGATTATATGAAAGAAATTAACAATATTTTAAGATAAATATATCATAAAGTATCATTATGTAACATTATACCCAATTTTATAAAATATATACATTGATATTCCATTACTCTAATACATGAAACTGAGGATAATTCTTTCTCATCACATCATTGGGTTCCTACATAGAATCCTATAATTTATAGTCTATATAGAAAACTTTTATGAGGAGAGTGGTCTTTTTTCATAGATATTTCACTCTATGATAAAGAATCTACACTACTTTTTCATTATATGATGTATCTTTCCCTAGTTGTATTAAATATAAGTTTAATACATCTCAAAGGTTATATTTTTACTTCAATAAAATATATACAAGGAAAAAATATTAAACTTTAGAGTGATTTGGTGGTAGTGACATACGATAAGCTATCGTCACAATAAAATAATGAATTTATAAGGAAACACCATTTTAGGGGTTGTATTTTCTTTATTCACAAACCGCATATCATTATTACATGGATATATTAAATTTAATACCTTATCAGCAATATCAAACTATTTATTTCATCAAAGATGGTCAACATTAGCATTTTTGTCGACAAAGTAATACTTTTCTGTTATACTAACTAGATTTAACATTATTTACCATTTCATAAGTAAGATCAGGTAGCAAAAGCTTTATTTCTCCAAATTCATCATAACATGTTGGAATTTTGAATTTTAGGGCATTGAGAGATTCATTAGGATCCATCTTAATACTCAACTGAAATATATTTTTTGTAACAAAACTCAACTAGTGGAAGGTGTTGATCCCACCACCTTTGATAACCATAGAATAATACCTCAAATTATCACTAAATGTTTGAATAATTCCCTTAGAGAAAAAATATATTGCCAGACTATAGGTTATTCTAAAACTAATATATGTATCCAAATCATGTTGAGTAATCACAAGATCATTGATGTAAACCTCAAATCTCAATAAAATATAATATAATGTGGTACTCCATACAGTCACAATAATTCTTTAAAGTATAATCAAACAAGTTTATCAAGAGTTAAATATTATCTAATGAAAATTAATTATTCTATATATGTATGGATATCAACAAAAAACCAAATGGAATTATGTCCTTTATATGTTTTGCATAGACAAATGATGAAATCCATGGTAATATTTTCCTATTTACATTAATTTATGTGTAATGGTTGTAACATCACATTAGACATCATAATCTTAGCCATAACATACCGATACACTAACCATCGATATACTTACTCAAAAATAATAGTCTTCATATTTTCCCTCCATAAATATTCATTAAGATCTCTACACATATTTATACTTCAAGGATTAATAATGAAATTTGAACTTTGAGAACAATCTAAAAGTTCTTTCTTCAATTCCAGTATTCACTGGACATATACTATATTAAAGAACCAAATAATTACATTACTATCATGGTTGAACTCAAGAAAGTTACCCTCATTACTATTTACTTATAAATATTCATTTGATTCACACATAATCCCCTTCTCGATTGATGGATTACCATTCATATTAGAAATATTAGATCACTACCATTTCCTAATGATTTTAAGACCCATATTCAATATATATCCATAAATTATGGATCTACTTCAATAATCATCATATTAAATATATCGTGGACTTTATAACTTAGTGAACCATCCACCTTATTCACCTTCCCTTAGTGGTAATGTATAGGGAAATCATAATATTTATTTATCTATGACTATATTATTTAGTTCATATTATCGTCTTATTATTTAAATATCTAATTCAATATTTTATGATAAGTGTATATAAAACACCTTTCATCATACTAATATAGATGTTACTTATTTAAATAAAAAACTACAACTGCCAGATCTAAATCAAATGTTTGATAACTTTTCTCATGGACCTCTTATTTTACAAATGCATAATTTATAACTATATCAATTTACAAGAGGATTCATAAAATCTCATTGATCAAATGAATCAATATATATAAAAACCCCTTCTACACTATAGGGTAGTGTGATAACTAGATCACTTACAAATATTCTCATCAGATCCTTGAAAATACCATCACATTCATCTGTCCTAAAGAATATAACCCCCTTCTATGTCAACTTTGTAACACCTTGAGTTTTTTTGAAATATATTTTTTCAAATTCAATTAATATACTTGATATGTTTCATTTTCATGAATATTAAATTTTAGTTTTTGTACTAAAATACTACATTCAGTTTTCATACACTACACATTAGACATTTATTAGCTTGTGCTGCATGCAACTCCATCTTGGCTTCTTTTAATGGCAATATCGAGTTTCTACGAGGCATCATTTTATTTTTATAATTATTTAATCAAGATAGTTATAAAATTTATATTAAAAATAGTAATATAAACATATTTAAATACTTTTAAATGTTATTTAATATTTTATTTATATATGTAAAACATATTTATAATAAAACATGTAATATTAGTAAAGTTTTATTTGTTATAAAATACTATTTTCCCAAAATAACTACTTTTTATGTCCTTTTATAAAAAATAATATATCATTTTAGACAAATTTATAACATGATAAAGTAAACATCACTTTTCAATTTAGAAATTCAAAAATAGATTATGTTTAATTTGTTGGATTTTTGTGAGAAACTTCATATTTGGATGAAAATGAAAAAATACAGAATTTTAATTCAAAACACCTTTTTCATATAATTTATTAAAATAGTAAAATAATATTTTAATTAGGGTTTAATGTATAATTATATCAAATATTAATTAATTAACCCAATATAAGTAATTGTAACCAATTTCACAATGACATTGGATATAAAAACCTAGATGAATTTTCCTCATTTTTATTTTAAAAACCAGCAGTATCATCATGTCTTCAGGACTTAATTTATATTAAATTATGTCACTTATGAGTTTAATATTTGTAAAAATGGATTAAATATTTCAAATAATAATAATTTATAATTTTTTATAAGGTAAATTTAATTTTTGACATATAATATTTGTTAAAATAATCAAAATTAATTACATGAATAACGGTGAAATTAGGATCAAAAGAGTAATTAACATTAAACATAAGGGAAAATAATCTAAAACAATTATCAAAAATCTATTATATATACAAATATTCTCCATATTCTCCCATTAATTGACTTTTGACCATTATTTTTTCCACATGTAATTGAAAACATTTGAGTGGAATTCCGTTTCCAATAACACACAAGGGTGATACTCCTCCTCCACTATAAAAGGACTCCTCTCCTCCCAAATATACGCACATTTCAAACCATGTAGGGTTAGGAAAAATCTAATAAATTAACTTCCTAAAAACTTCAAATTCTTCTTTTAATACTTGTTTTTGGCATAAATCAATCCAAGGAATACCTTTGGTGAAAACCAAAAGGAGTTACCCAAAGAAGATGTGAAATCCTTTATCATGATCCTTTCATTTATTTTAATTATCCAACATATCAAATATACTAATTCCATGATTATGTAATAAAAAAATTATTTTAAGTATACTTATATATTTTTATGTTAAGGGTTTTACACACACTTCATTCTAATGAGTAATTAACATTCCATTCTTGTGTTCAACGAACTACCACCTCATGAAACTATGTTGTTTGTTTTATCTTTACCACCTTTAATTTTATGGAATAATGATGGAAACAGTATTTATATATGATATATATAACATTTATTATTTCTTTATGCTTATTTAATTATTTTTTTAATCATTCCTTTATACTCTTTATCTTGTATCAATATGATAACATCTTTTTTTGATTTATGGACTACTACCTCGTCAAAACAATGTGATTCGTTCACATTTGACGTGAAATTTATTAGGGAAGGTTTTAGTGAAAAAATATGATATATATAAAAAATTATAATGATACTATAATAATATTATATACATATATACATATATTTATTTTACATACATTCTTTCAATATGAAAAAAACGGAAACAACATTAATGAGTACATACGGCCTACCGTCTCTATGAACGGTGTATTCTATTTCATATTTATATATTTTATATATTATTATAAATACATATAAAATTAATATATATGGTATTTATATAATTTATACATTAATAATTTAATAAATTATTTATCTAATTATGATGATCAAGAATAATAAGTCAAAACATGTACAAAGAACAAAGTTGACATTACTCAAACCATGGAATTAATAAAAAGAGTTTAATATAAAGTAATAATAAAATTTTATATGGTATTATATGTAATAATGTGGTTAAATGAAATATATATAATAAAAATACTATTATTATACAAGATATATTTACAAGTACTATGAGCGTCAAAACATAATAAAACAAAATCCTATCTCACTTTTTTTACATTCATGAGATACATACCATATTCACAATTATCTTCTTTTTTGGGGTCTATATAATGATTTATAACATGTTATATAATTAATTTACATTAATTAATAACATTAAATTCTTTAATTTATTGTATTATTTCATAGGGCCTATGATTCTAATGGTACACATGTATTAAGAGTTTTCTCATCTCACTTTCATTTTCTAAGAGAGAAGACATGTTCACCACCAATTTATTTTATGTGATGTGTATAATTCACATGGATTTATTCAATGATTAATATAAATATATTTATGGAAATTTAAATATACATTTTATTTCTTTTATTTCATGGTGATTAATATTGGAAAGTTACCAAATCGGAAAAGTAATTTTGTCTCACTTTTCATTCTTTGAGACACATTCCATGTAATAAAATTTTATTTTTTCATGTGATGCATATAATACAATTGAAGTGTAATATCAGGAATCTCATTATTTTAAAGATATTTTTAGATTTATGTAATTTAATTATTTCCAATTTTTTATGATTCAATGGTACCAAATTCTTAATTGTTTAAGCTATAATATCACTGTTTATCGGGATTATTTATGATTATTCCCTGACTGAGGAAATATTATATTGCATCACTAGATAAAACTAATGAGTGTCCTTAAAATAATTTTATACTAGTTATATCCATGTATTGGTAACTGTTTTACACTCAATTGGACATTATATGATTTATAAATTGTTTTTATGAAAGTATTACATTATCTATATATTCGGTCATAAATATATTTCTCTTCAAGTACATTTTCTATAAATGGTTTCCAAAAAAATAAATCTACTATTCTCCAATAGTATTTAAAATAAAATTTTACCCATGTTTTACCTTTTGAACATAAATATTTTTAAAATTCAATCTATGTTTCATTTTCCAGTAAAGGAACATTTACAAATTATTTTCGGTGAAAAATGAATGTTCTAAATGTTTAGATTTGCCACCATCATGAACATAATTACCTTGAAGATTATTTTTCATGATTATAAATAAATTTTTTAGGAAAATGTTTCCCAAATATTTTTAAGAAATCATTATTTTAAAGTGATTTCAATGAAAATGTATTTTAGAATATTTTTAAGATTATTTTATATTTTTTTTAATTAAAATGGTTTCATTCAAGAATTCATTTTATGTTTTCAATGTAATATTTATGAAATTATTTTTCATAATTATTTATGTTTTAAAGATACTTTTTCCAATATGAAAGGATTCGTTCCTCATGGAATGTTTTTAAAATATATTTCACAATTATTTTCAATTTAAGATGGAATTTATTGATGTCACTCATAACCTTCTAGGAAATGATCCAAAGGTTCCATTTATTTTCTCTCATGAATAGTTAATGTTTGTATGTAATTATGCCTATGACACAATTATGCTTATGACACCCATTTATCTTCCACATGTTATATGATCATTTAACATACTTATTTTCATGGGTTATTATTTAATGAAATTATAAGGAAACCTACCTATTTTCCGAAGGATATGATGTGATAAAATGTTAATGATGCCAATTTAATTTCATGGGTTATGATTTATGTTTATAAAAACTATTTATATTTCACAGTGTGATGAATGTTTTATTATATTTTTCCACATATATGAATTATTTAACTATGTTATTGGTGGGACCTATATCTCCCTTAAATACATTCAGTAATGATAAGTTGTATATGAACATAAAGTTCACTCGTCGATGACCTTCGGTGGAATTGTTCGACAGGTACGTTAACAAGGAATGGGGGTTAGGTCATCATGCAGTTGTCGGTATTCTTGGGCCATAACAATTTCTAATTTTCCTCGCCGACGAAGACGACTTGGCTATGGCGTGGTCTCGTGCAAGCATATCCTTTCGAGGGTTTTAGTTCCCCCTACATTGCTGGACATTAGATGTGCACATGAATCACTACTCCTCTTCTTCAGCAATCTGGATACAGCTTCCAGGCTTACCGCTACCATTCCAAAATCTGGCTATACTATGTTCAATAGGTAATTCAATTGGACGATTTCTTTGTGCTGATCGGCGAACTGATTCCATGCTGCACTCGATTGTGGCACGTATTTTTGTCGAAATGGATCTCTCCTGACCTCCTCTTGATAGGTTTTGGATCGTGGTTGAGGGACAATATAGGTATTCTAAAAATATTCTCTACGAATCGTGGTCACCGTTCTATTCCTTCTGCAATAGACAGGGTCCCTGTTTGGAGGAGTGTCGTAAGAGGTCAATGGAGATGGCTTCAGTGGAAATTCCAGTGGTAGATGAAGGTGTCTCAGTCCAGGTTGAGGGTGGGGGTGCTTGCCCCGTCGAAGGCTCATACTTTTTTATGTGAAAATAGGGGTCCAAAGATGTGTTGTTTACTCCTCCATTCTATTACGAGGAGCCTGGTGTCGTGCAGGAGCATGGGTCTCCTCTTCAACTGGGGGTGGAGATGCCGCGACTTTCTACCCTCTCTGCAGAGGCCCCTTATGCTTCAGGGAGGGGGAATCTTTCAGGATCCGTCTTGGGAACTGCTTGTAAGGGACTTGAGGATGAGGTTCTGGTGGCCCTGTCCAGTGTTTCGGCCAAGGATTAAGAGGACCAGTACCCTCAGTCTCAATTAAGGGGTTGAGTTTCTGAGCAGTCTATGCCTTTAAAGAATCTGGGGTAGGCCTCGAAGGTTGTGCTATTCTATGCCGAGACGGTCAAGGCTGGCAGAATGTCTTCCCTCTCTCCTAACCTCTTTGCAGTATTGGAAGATGAAGAGAATCCTGAGGCTGAGGTAAGGGATGAGGAAGAGGCCGATCTGGTTAGGGAGTTTGATTTGGAGTCCACGGAGGAGCCAATTAAAGTGGAACTGGTGGAGGATTATATCATATTATCCGTTATGAAAGGGAAAAATACCATAGTTGACCCGAAGGGGTTTATAAATCACTCTTGGAAGGAAAGGAAGAGGAAATATTATTCCTCCTTTCCTAGTCCTCCTATCACTAGATCCTCAAGCAAAAGCTAATTTCCTCAGCAAGTTGGTGTCCTTGGTTGTATAGATAATTCCAAGGAGAACAATAATAAGGGGGCTCGATTGGTCGTTTTGGAAAATCCTTAGGGGGATGATAAGATGAGGTTTATGGCTTCGAGGGAGGAATGGTGGGATGTTATCATTCATTCCAAGGAGGAAATATTGGAGACAACGGTTCCTTTCAATTCCTTAGAAGAAGATTGTGGGAAGTTGTATGAGAGAGTTCTTCGAGTGGCTACTAGTGAGGTGCAAACGGAGTGGATCGACAAGCAAGATAGAATCATGGAAAGAGGGTTTAATGCAGGAAAGATAAACATGGAGGAATTCTTATAGGAATGGGATAAGTTTCTAACCTGGGTTGAGGATCTCATTACAGAAGACCTAGACAAAGAGGTAACAGGGCTTTTATGGAATCTTTTGCAGAGCAATACTTCTAATAGGCATAAACTTGATTTCAATGGATCGTCTATCTCTTTTTCTATTTGCTGTTGTGTTTCCTAGTTAGTCATGGACTCTTTTTTGTAAGGTTTCCACTCTCCCACAAAGTGGTTTTTTGAAAATAATAAAAAAAATATGATTATGGATTATTATAACCTATATTTTATAAAGAACTGAATTTCATTTAAACAATAGTTGGTTATTTAGAAGATAATAATATTATATCCATTAAAAATAAATTTTCCACTTGTGTGTTTTGAATATGGAAAATCTAACATACATAGTTATGTTTAGGATGATATTTAGAGCCTCATAGAATTAAATACATTTTTTATGAATAATAGCACACCCTTATGAATAGTAACACACCCTTATGAATAGTAACATACCATTATGAATAGTAACTTACCCTTATGAATAGTAATATGACTCTTATGAATGGTATCCACACCCATGAATGTATAAATAAATTTAGGCACATTAAAAATGAAGTTGGATAATTTAAGTGTTTATATTTATTTGATAAAATAATGATTTTAATTAAAGATTAAAACAATCATATTCAACAAATTATTTTTGAAAAATGGACTTTATTTTTGAATTCTACACGTCGAAAAATGTTTAGAGTGGTTTTTTTTGGATTTTTCTAAAATACTTGAATTTTTTGATGAATAGTAAAATGCGATAATTTATGATAAATGCTAAATAAGGGATTTATTGAGTCATTGATGATGATCTACTAATGTAAGCCCAATAGTTTTGAAGTAACATTCATTTATTACTGTTCATGGTCATATAATACTTAATATTCTTTGTCTTGTGAATAAATAATAATATATTGATTAAAAAATTATGAAAACCCTCCTCTCCTCCACTATAATACCCCACCACTCATCCTCTTCACTCATCTCAAGCCTTGTCCCTTGACAATATTATACCCAAATATCTCCCCAAGATCCTCTATGACCTACAAAATCCCCTATACTCTTTAAAATACCAAATCCTCTCCCCTTAGGAGGTTATCAAAGGAGGAAATCTCAAGAGGTAAATTCCCCTTTCAAATTTCTTCTTTTCTTTTAAGTTCTTGTCTTTTTTGTTTCTTTTCTCACCTCCCTTCACCCAAACATTATGATAAATCTAGTAAAATAAATGTACTAGAATATTTTTACGCTAATGGGATATTTCATTATCTTCTCTCCTTTCCACACCTTTTATTTGAAAGAAATAAAAGCACCATTTTAGATGTGCCAATTTAGCACATTCAAGGACAACAATTTTTCAATTTATATTATTATCATTAATTCTAGTCATGAAACCATTTGTGTTTTAGTTGAAATAGATTATTATATATTTAATATATCCTATTTTTGGTTCTGCATTCCTTTTTTATAGATGGTATTAAGTTATAAAGGAAAACATGTTCTTTGTAATCAAACCCACCGATTAACAAAAACAGTTATCACTATGGTTTTATATAATAATTTTACTTCACTCAAAGTAACCAAATTAATTTTAAAACCATAAAATATCCTACATGTGAAATATTATAATATAATGTTAATTATGAAAAACCTCTTTCATCTTATATGTTTATCCAAACATGAATATAAGTGAACCTGTCATTAAAACTAAGTAAACAAACAAGCATGAACAATGAAATTGAACCTCATAACCAATCAAAACGGTTATAAATGAACATAAAATTATTATAAAAAACCAATTAAATATAGAATAAGTTCTGTAATTTTTAATTAATAAACCTACTTTTTTATTTAGGTCTTTAATAACAAGTGCAGAACACCAACGGATTTAAGGTAAGGGATCCTCTCTCTCACATTTGATCAAGAATCTCCCCAATGTTGTGATATTTTATTTTTAATACCTAATTATGGGGAATGTTTTATGACCTCCCCAATACATCCCTTTTGATATATAAGTAATGGGATACCCATTTACCTTTCATTAATCCCCCGCAAGAATACTCGTTACCAAGATGAAATGTTTGTAAGGGGTTTTCTCATCTCACTTTCAATTCAGTGGGATTTCCATTGTTCGCCTATTATCTATTATATGTGATATAGGTGTACAACCATTTGTTATATATTATCATGATTATATTTATATTCATGGTATTCTGTGATTCATTTTTTGGTTATTAATGTTTGGTCATAGGACTCAATTGATTACAACATGGTAAAACACTTTGTCTCTATTTTCACTTCATTGTGACTTTCTTAGTATTGTACACCTACTCTTTCCTATGTGGTGTACCTACATCCAATTTGAGATCAATTTTAAATTGAAACTCTATTACATTTAAATTTCCATATTCCCATATCATGGATATGATTATTTTCTATGTTGTATACCATTTTACATATGGTATTTTATTGGAATGTTATTTTTTCTATGGAAATATTGATAAAATTATATCTTTTATTCTATATGAATAATGTAAAGGAATATTGTTGTTGTGTTGAATATATGTATAAAGAATGATTTGGACATGAAGAGGCAAGTGGGGCCTAATACAGCACCTCGATGCATCGGTAGGTCTCATGAGACAAATCAGTTGGCGACAAACCGTTTGAGTTTGTTTCCGAAAAATCAGACGGGTTCCTACCCATAGAACTAAACCATTTATTTGGTATTATGGTATCATGTTCTAGATACATGAAATCCAATTAATAAGAATTTTCTTTATTCATTATCTATTATTACAATCCCTGAGGTTTTCATAATGACAAAATCTATGTATGCAATTTTATTCTCAGTTTATTAATGGCGTGACTTTTTCATTTATTCACCATGCCATATTGATTACGCCAAATTGATTACAATTAAGTTATTATTGATTCATGCTTCAACTATTTGTAACCCTTACTAAGAGTTTTATCTCACCCCTTTCACTGCTTACTTTCAATAGCTGATGAGGAGGAGATCATTTATTGAGTTCTTGTGGATTCTGTTTTAAGTTTTGTTATGTATTGCATTTTTAACCATTTCCAATGTAATTTGAGTTACGTATATGTATATAGTTTCTTCAAGAGTACTAAACTGATCATTCCTTTTGTATTTTCATTCATTATAATCATTTCTATAGGGGTTGGTGTGTTATAGTTGGTATCAGTGAAAGTTTAGTAGCAAACATGGAAACTAGATTAGAAAACATAGATTAGGGAACAAATCCCTAAGGTAGTTTTTGAGGACTGACATACAAGAACGTCCTAGTATTTGGGTAAAACCACTAGAAATATGGGCATTTGAGCCCAGTTACCTATAGCGACCGCCATTGGCAGTCGCTAAGTCTCCTTAAAAAAAATAAGGGGCTTCCGCCCCCCCCCATCTCCACTCTCGTGATCCCCCCACCTCCCCGAACCCTTCCCCCCCATCGCCCGCGCCCCCCCTGCCGCCGCGTGCCCTCCCCGGTGCCCCGCCCTCCGCCGGCCCGCCCTCCGCCGGACCGCCCTCCGCAGGCCCGCCCTCTGCCGGCCCGCCCTCCGCAGCCCCGCCCTTCGCCGGCCCGCCCTCTGGCCCCGCCCTAGGCCGGCCACCCTCCGGCCACCCTCCGCCCTCCGGCCGCCCTCCGGCCGCCCTCCGTCTGCCCTCCGACCTCCATCCGCCGGCCCCGCCCTCCTCCGGCCGCCCTCCACCCTCCAGATCCGGCCGCCCTCTGCCCTACGGCCGCCCTGCGACCACCCTACAGCCTCCCTCTTCCCTCGAGCCTCCCGCCACCCGCCTTCGGCAGCCCGACAGCCCTCCGGCAGCCCTCGGACAGCCCTCCGGCCGCCCTCCGCCAGCCCCGCCCTCCCCGGCCGCCCTCCTCCCACCCTTCGCCCTCCGGCTCCGGCCGCCCTCCGCCCTGCGGCCGCCCTGCGGCCTCCCTCCACCCGCCTCCGGCAGCCTGGAAGCCCTCAGGAGCCCTCCGGCAGCCCTCTGGTCGCCCTCTGGCCTTCGGCCTCCAGCCCCTCCGGCCTCCGACCTCCGCCCTCGGCCTTCTGCCCCCTCGTCCCTCCCCCCAGCACCCTGAACACCCCCCACACCCTGCCAACCCCCATCCCATTCGTCTTCGTCCCCTCCCTCGCCGCACCACCGCCACCCGTCCCCTCCATCACCGTCCCCTCCCTCGCCGCACCAGCTCCGGATCCGGCTCCCCAGCGCTCCTCTCCCTAAAATCACCGCCGTCAGCTCCCCTCCATTCCAGGTTTTTAGCGCAATCAGGTATGACATGGGGTTTCACTTACATTATTATTTTATAAATGGTTCACAAACAATTATTTAGTATTTATTTTAAATATATTTGATATCAAAAATGAAAATGTAATAATTCTTATGTAAATGTTTGTTATAGGGATCTTATTATGGATAAGAGTTGGATTGATCTTCCAAATCGAACATCTAGAGAGTATTTCAATGGAATTATGTAGTTTATTGACTTCACCAGAGGATTTGAAAGTGACTATATTAGTTGTCCATGTAGAAAATGTGCTAATAGATATCAATTCACACGAGATACTGTGAGGGAGAACCTATTCTTTAATGGATTTCTGAAAAATTATAAGAGTTGGACTCGTCATGTAGAAGAATATGTTCGTTGTGAAAATATGGATACAGTTCAGATGGATGTTGATGCAAGGATGAATGATCCAATGCATGAAATGCTTACTGAAATGGTATGTGGGTTGGATCCTGAAGGCATTGACATCCATAATCTTGAGACCGGTGAGATAAATCTTCGCTCTAGTGTAGATCGTGATTCAAGGAGGTTTTATAAAGTAATTGATGATGTAATAATAGAATTATATCCAGGATGTACTTCTTTCAATAAATTGTCATTTATTGTGGAGTTGTTGCATTTGAAGACTTTGAATCATTGGTCAGACACATCATTTGACATACTGTTGGTGTTATTGAAAAAGGTTCTTCCTGTCGACGCTAAGATTCCTGAGTCATATTACCATGCTCGTAAGCTGACAGAGAACTTAGGTTTTACATATGAGACCATAGATGCATGTGAAAACAACTATATGTTTTTTAGAAAGGAAACTTCCCATTTGAATATTTGTACGGTTTTTGGTGCTTCCAGGTGGAAAGAGAACATGGGAAATCAGACTCATCAAAGTCAGATTGTGATACAGGGGAAACCGATTGCCGTAAATCAAATCCGTTACTTTCCCCTTAAACCAAGGTTGAAAAGATTTTTTATTTCATCTAAAGTTGCTAATTTAATGAGATGGCATGCAGAAAGAGTTCATGAAAGTGATATGTTAACCCACCCGACAGACTCTCATGCATGGAAGGATTTTGATAAGAGACATCCAGACTTTTCCAAAGATGTTCGTAATGTTCGATTGGTATTGGCAGCAGATGGTTTCAATCCATTCAAGTCTATGGTTGGTGCAACTCATAGCACATGGACCGTGGTGTTGGTTCCGTATAATCTTCCTCCGTGGCTTTGTATGAAGCAAAAATTTATATTACTTTCCACTCTTATTGATGGACCTAAAAGTCCAGGGGATAAGATTGATGTTTACCTTCATCCATTGATTGACGAGTTGAATGAATTTTGGGGCAATGGTGTGATGACTTATGACTGTGAAACGAATGAAATGTTCAAACTGCAGGCTGCTTTATTATGGAAAATCAATGACTTCCCAGCTTATGCAAATTTATTAGGCTGGAGTACAAAAGGGGAATTTTCTTTCCCTTGTTGCAAAAAAAGTAAAAAATCCATATGGCTTAAGCATTCCAAACAATGGGCATACATGGGTCACATACGTTTTCTCCCCCCTCAGCACAGGTTCAGAAAGGACAGAGTGACATTTGATGGTTCTAGAGAGTTCAACCTAGCACCAAAGATCATGACAGGAGTCGAAATGTTATCGCAGATTGAAGAAGAAAACATCTGCATGGTATATGAAATTCAGGATTTGGTGGCTCCTCCGGTACGTAATATTCGAGATGCAGGTAGGCAACGCAGTCACAATTGGAAAAAGAAAAGTATTTTTTATTATCTTCCGTATTGGAAAACTAACATGCTGAGGCATAATTTGGATGTCATGCACATTGAAAAAAATGTTTGTGATAACATATTGTGGACCATTTTAGGTGTCATCGAGAAATCAAAGGACCATGTTAATGCACATCGTGATTTGGAAGAAATGGGTTTAAGGAAATAGTTGCATTTACAGTTAGCTGTGGGAAACAAGGCATATATGCCTGCTGCACATTATACGATGACTACAAAGGAGAAAGAGACATTTCTTTCCATTTTGAAGATGCTCAAGGTCCCTGATGGTTACTCTTCTAATATTTCAAAGTGTGTGAATCTGACGAGTAAGACATTGCAAGGGTTGAAAAGTCATGACAATCACATACTACTTCAGCAGTTGATTCCAATCACAATTTTTGATTGTTTATCCTCCAATGTTGTTCAGCCATTGATTGAGATGAGTAATTTTTTAGACAGCTTTGTTTAAGAAATCAACGAATGAGTGATTTAAAATGTTTACAGGACCGAATTGTACTTACGCTTTGTCACTTTGAGAAACTATTTCCCCCCTCATTTTTCGATGTTATGGTCTACTTGAAAGTGCACCTAACTGATGAAGTAATGGCTGCTGGTCCAGTGAAATTCAGGTGGATGTATCATATTGAGCGGTATTTGAGTACATTGAAACGATTTGTACGCAACAGAGCTCGTCCGGAGGCATCAATAGCCAATGGTTATTTGATGGATGAGTGTACTAATTTTTGTGCATAATATATTACGGATGTTGAAACAAAATTAGATAAGACCTCTCGGATTCAGGATGGTCCAGTTGGAGAAGGAACCACATATGATATGGACAACATCGAGTGGATACAAGCGCATCGATATATCTTTTTTAATACTCCATCAATTGCACCATTAATGCAGTAAGTATCTTATAACTTTTATTGTTTACCTTTTACATGTTTTTTTTGCATTAGTTGATCATTTAAACATTGAATTATCATTTGCAGAAAACACATTAATGAGATAAAAGAAGAGATGTATCGTACGACTGAGTTGCAAATTCAATAGTCTCATTATTCGTCATTTCATGATTGGTTCAAGGATTATGTACGTATAAATTGTTTTTCATTATGAGTGAAGTATTACACTAATTTCTTTCTTCATATATCATTATTGAATTCTATGAATTATGTAGGTTCATAAGTTGAGGGAGTTAGGGGACCCCACGCTAATTGAAGAATTTACCCAACTGGCTGAGGGTCCATCTATAACGGCTCGTCGTTATAAATCTATAGATGCTAATGGTTTTCTATTTCGCATTAAATATGTTGATGACAAACGAGCAACACAAAACAGTGGCATCAGTTGTCCATTTGTCGATTCTGGTTATTACTATGGTCAATTGATAGACACCATTGAAGTTGTATACACACACGGGTTGAAGTACATATTGTTAAAGTGTAATTGGGTTTATCCAGTGTGTGGATGCAAAGTCGATCAATATCATTTTTCATTGGTGAATTTTAACTATATGTTATACAGAAATGAACGAGTTGATAATGAACCTTTAATTTTGACATCACAAGCGAAACAAGTATTCTTCGTTACTTTGCCTTCGAATCCAAGTTGTCAAGTTGTTGTCAGAATGTCTCGGGGAGGAGTGTTTGTATTTGAAAAAGATGAACCCGAGACTATTCCTTTTGTTTCCCAATAGCTTGATCAACATACCATAGTTCAACGTGAAGAAGATATTTATTGGGTCAGAGCGGCTGTTGAAGGAGAAACGGTCGATTTACATGCTTAATGAAAGGTATAATTGTTTTCCCACTATTCAGCCTAAGATATCATAAATTATCTAAACATTTTATAAATCCTTATAAGTTTTAATCCTCACTTTTTGAAGTTTATTCAATTATAACTATTTAAGGTGATTTAACTCATGTTATATTGACTTTATTGTCGGTGTATCTTTCCATTGAGGTATTCTTCATTTGTTTCATGTGCTTCTTGAATTTTTATTAATTTAATTTGAAATTTGGCTATGCATTGATTGGTTTTGTACATAATTTGTATATCTGTTTTGTGAACTTTATGATTCTTTAAATTCATTCCCAAATAATTATTCAATCACTTTTTGTTTGATTAACAACTGTATAAGTTTGATTTTTTAAAAAACAATCCAATTTATCATTTGGAAATTTTGGATAGTAACCTTATTAATGTTTTCCATTACTGCAGGAATGTCAGGGGAAGAGGCAGAAGATCCACATCATCCATATGAGTCATCTACGTCTCAGGGTTGAGGTATGTTGGAATGTCATTGTCTCTATTTTTTATGTAATTAATAAACATATATATATATATATATATATTTATAACATCTTACAATTTGTATATAAAATTGTTTCGAACAGGATCAGACCCGACTGCTTCTTCCTCCCGCAGGAGAGGCCCTGGTCGTGGCATATTATCATGGAATTCTGACACGACTTTTGATGCTTCATTTGATGAGGTATTTCATCCTGTGGGATGGAATGGCCCTGCATTTATTCGTCAGTTGGGTCATATCATACGTGATCCACATCGATTTCCATTGACCACGCGTGACTGAGCTTCTATCCATCATGACACATTAGATCGTCTTTGGAGGTAGGTTCAGGTAAGAAGACCATTTTACTTTATTCCCTATGTATAAACAATAATAAAATATGTGATTTTTTTCTTTAATAGCAAAATTTTAAAGTATGTCCCGATGAGTTTCGGCCAGTGTGTATGAGTAAATGTCGTAAGATGTGGAAAGACTATAAAGGCAAAGTCAAGAGGGACCACTGGGTACCAAATGTGGGTGCCCCAAACATTCTAGAAAAAGTCCCGAGAGGTGTCCTCCCGGCTCAGTGGCATGATTTAGTTGCATATTGGTCCACTGAGGGTGTTGCGGTTTGTATATTTATTTTGGTATATATATTTTCAAGAATGTGTGATTTTTTTGATATTTGAATGAATTGAATGTAGGAGGTGTCTACACACCATTCTGAGAATCGAGCGTTGTAGGAACCACCTCACAGGCTCGGGACTCGTCACGTGTCTCAGATACGACATGAGGTATTTATTATTCATTTTTTAATTTTTTTAATTAATACGGTTTTGTGTTTATATTCTATTCATATATAGTTGCGGGAGCAAGGTGCACCAACTGATAAAATGCCGGTGTGGATGAGGACTCATGATCGCAATGATCCAGAGGCTGCAACATTGATAGTAAGTGCTTGTACACATTACCAATACTTACATAAAATCATTATATTAATATATGTATATATATTTAAATATTTCACAGGCTCAATTTGAAGTTGAATTAGAACATCTTCCAGAGGACCAGCGATAGCTTCCCATGCGAAGGGATGAGATCTTTCATCGCATCATTGGTCGGGACAGACATGGATATAGTTTGACCTATGGAACATGGATTCCTCGTTCTGTAGTGTCACGCGTTGCGGTTGTCGGTCCTGCTGTTGCTCAAATGTCACAGAAGCTGTCAGATTTCGAGGCACGGCTGCGGGCTTCCGAGGAGGAAAATGAGCAATTGGCTGCTGAGGTTAGAGCACTACGAGAATATGTGCATCCGGGTAATGGTGCAGGGGATCACACGATGCAGGTTTATACTGTATTTATTTATTTAATTTAAATTATTTTTGTTATGAAAATATTCATAATGTTTATTTGTTGTAGGACCTTGGCCCACCGGATGGAGGTCAGTGATGAACACGCATAACGCATCACGAGGTGTGTTTCTGCTTTTAATGGTAGGGTTGTTATTGATATTTATGTTGGGTTTCTAGTGAGTCTTTTTGTGATTTGGATAGGTTTTTTTAATTTAATTTTCAATGTTTAGAATTGTATGTTCTATAATATTTTTTTAAAAAATACGTGATTTCTAATATAAATCATTAAACTTGTTTATGCCGAATGAGCTGAGTTCACTATCTGTAGTCCCCGTCCTACCCCGGACATCCCTCCCCGCACTCCAGACAGCCCTCCCCGCACCCCGGACAGCCCTCCCCGCACTTCGGACATCCCTCCCCGCACTCCGGACAGCCCTACCCGCACTCCGGACAGCCCTCCCCGCACTCCGGACAGCCCTACCCTCACTCCGGACAGCCCTCTCCGCACCCCAGAGAGGCCTCCCTCACCCCGGACAGCCCCTCGCACCTCGGACAACCCCCCCGCACCCCGCATAGCCCTCCTCACTCTGAACAGCCCTCCCCGCACCCGGGACATGCCCCCCACCCCGGACATGCCCCCCACTCCGGACAGCCCCCCCCGCACCACGGACAACCTTCCCCGCACTCCGGACTTCCCTCCCCGCACCTCGGACAACCCTCCTCGCACCCCGAACAGCCCTCCCCGCACTCCGGACAGCCCTCCCCGCACCCCGGACAGCCCTCCCGCACCCCGGACAGCCCTCCCTGCACTCCGGACAGCCCTCCCCGCACCCCGGAGAGGCCTCCCGCACTCCGGACAGCCCTCCCCACACCCCGGACATGCCCTCCAGCCCGGGTGAGTGAATTGTGACGTGGTCGAGCAGACGACATGTCAATCGGACGTGCCGTGTGCCCGCGGTGACCGGGAACGCCGTTCGGGTGTCTTAAACGGCCAAAACGGGCGTCTCACGTTCAAAGTCATAGTGGAAGACATCTGATTGACCTGAAATCATAGGGAAACAATATAATTATTATTCGTGACGTGTACGCGTAGACGACACGTCAATCGGACGTGCGGTCTGCGCGGTAGAGCTCATTATGTGTTCTTTAAGTGTTGCGCGCACTTGATAAACGCGTGTGGGGGGTCCAAACGGGAAGAACGAGGTCCGAATGGCCTAAAATCAGACGACATCAAAGGGTGAGTGAATTGCGACGCGTTTGAGTAGACGACACGTCAATCGGCTGCACCGTGTGCCCGCGGTGACCGGGAACGCCGTTCCGGTGTCATAAACGGCCAAAACGGGCGTCTCACACTCAAAGTCATAGCGGATGACATCGGATTGACCTGAAATGATAGGGAAACAATATAATTATTATTCGTGACGTGTACGCGCAGACGGAACGTCAATCGGACGTGCGGTCTGCGCGGGTAGGGCTCATTATGCGTTCTTTAAGTGTTGTGCGCGCTTGATAAACGCGCGTGGTGGGGTCCAAACAGGCCGAACGAGTTCCTAATGGACTGAAATCAGACGAAATCAAAGGGTGAGTGAATTGTGACGTGTTCGAGCAGAGGGCACGTCAATCGGACGTGCCGTGTGCCCGCGGTGATCGGGAACGCCGTTCCGGTGTCATAAACGGCCAAAACGGGCGTCTGACAGTCAAAGTTATAGAGGATGACATCGTATTGACTTGAAATCACAGGAAAACAATAGAATTATTATTCTTGAGGTGTACACGTAGACGACACATCAATCGGATGTGCGGTCTGCGCGGGTAGGGCTCATTATGCGTTCTTTAAGTGTTGCGCGCGCTTGATAAACGCGCGTGGGGGACCCAAACAGGCCGAACGAGGTCCGAATGGCCTAAAATCAGACGACATCAAAGGGTGAGTGAATTGTGACGTGGTCGGGCGGACAACACGTAAATCGGACGTGCCGTGTGCCCGCGGTGACCGGGAATGCTGTTCCGGTGTCATAAACGGCCAAAACGGGCGTCTGATGGTCAAAGTCATAGAGGACGACATCGGATTGACCTGAAATGACAGGGAAACAATATAATTATTATTCGTGAGGTGTACGTGTAGACGGCACATCAATCGGACATGCGGTCTGCGCGGTAGGGCTCATTATGCGTTCTTTAAGTGTTGCGCGCGCTTGATAAACGCGCGTGGGGGGGTCCAAACGGGCCGAACGAGGTCCGAATGGCTTGAAATCAGACGACATCAAAGGTGAGTGAATTGTGATGTGGTCTAACAGACGGAACATCAATCGGACGTGCCGTGTGCCCGTGTTGACCGGGAACGCCGTTCTGGTGTTATAAACGGCCAAACGGGCGTCTGACGGTCAAAGTGATAGCGGACGACATCAGATTGACCTGAAATCACAAGGAAACAATCTAATTATTATTCTTGACGTATAAGCGCAGACAACATGTCAATCGGATGTGCGGTCTGCGCGGTAGGGCTCATTATGCGTTCTTTAAGTGTTGCACGCGCTTGATAAATGCGCGTGGGGGGGGGGGGGGGGGTCCAAACGGGGCCGAACGAGGTGTGAATGGCCTGAAATCAGACGACATAAAAGGGTAGGTGAATTTTGACGTGTTCGAGCAGACGTCACGTCAATCGGACGTGCCGTGTGCCCGCGGTGACCGGGAACGCCGTTCCGGTGTCATAAACGGCCAAAACGGGCGTCTGATGGTCAAAGTCATAGAGGACGACATCGGATTGACCTGAAATCACAGGGAAACAATCTAATTATTATTTGTGAAGTTTACTCATAGACGGAACATCAATCGGACGTGCGGTCTGTGCGATAGGGCTCATTATGCGTTCTTTAAGTGTTGCGCGCGCTTGATAAACGCGCGTGGGGGGGGGGTCCAAATGGGCCGAACGAGGTCCGAATGGCTTGAAATCAGAAGAAATCAAAGGGTGAGTGAATTGTGACATGGTCGAGAAGACGACACGTCAATCGACTGCACCGTGTGCCCGCGGTGACCGGGAACACCGTTCCGGTGTCATAAACGGCCAAACGGGCGTCTGACGATCAAAGTCATAGCGGACGACATCCGATTGACCTAAAATCACAGGGAAACAATATAATTATTATTCGTGAGGTGTACGTGCAGACAAAACGTCAATCGGACGTGCGGTCTACGCGGTAGGGCTCATTATGCGTTCTTTAAGTGTTGCGCGCGCTTGATAAACGCGCGTGGGGGGGTCCAAATGGGCCGAACAAGGTCTGAATGGCCTGAAATCAGACGACGTCAAAGGGTGAGTGAATTTTGACGTGTTCGAGTAGACGGAACGTCAATCGGATGTGTCGTTTGACCGTGGTGACCGGGAACACGTTTCGGTGTCAAAAACGGTCGAAACGGGCGTCTGACGGTCAAAGTCATAGAGGACGACATCAGATTTACCTGAAATCATAGGGAGACAATCTAATTATTATTCGTGACGTGTACGCACAGACGGAACGTCAATCGGACGTGCGGTCTGTGCGGTAGGGCTCATTATGCGTTCTTTAAGTGTTGTGCGCGCTTGATAAACGCGCGTGGGGGGGTCGAAATGGGCCGAAGAGGTGCGAATGTCCTGAAATCAGACTACATCAATGGGTGAGTTAATTGTGACTTGTAAGCGCATACGGCATGTCAATCGGACATGCGGTCTGCGCGGTAGGGCTCATTATGCTTTCTTTAAGTGTTTGCGCGCGCTTGATAAACGCGCGTGGGGGGGGGGGGTGGGGGGTCCAAATGGGACGAACGAGGTGAGAATGGCCTGAAATCAAACGAAATCAAATGGTGAGTGAATTGTGACGTGTTAGAGCAGACGGAACGTCAATCGGACGTGCCGTGTGCCCGCGGTAACCGGGAACGCCGTTCCGGTGTCATAAACGGCCAAAACGGGCGTCTGACGGTCAAAGTCATAGAGGAAGACATAAAATTGACCTGAAATTACAGGGAAACAATCTAATTATTATTCGTGAGGTTTACGCGCAGACGGAACGTCAATCGGACGTGCGGTATGCGCGGTAGGGCTCATTATGCGTTCTTTAAGTGTTGCGCGCGTTTGATAAACGCGCGTGGGGGGGTCCAAACGGGCCGAACGAGGTCCGAATGGCCTGAAATCAGACGACATAAAATGGTGAGTTAATTGTGACATGTTTGAGAAGACGACACATCAATCGGATGTGTCTTTTGACCGTGGTGACCGGGAACGCGTTTCCATTGTCATAAACGGCCAAAATGGGCATCTGACGGTCAAAGTCATAGCTGACGACATCAGATTGACCTGAAATCATAGGGAAACAATATAATTACAATTCGTGACGTGTAAGAACAGACGACACATCAATCGGACGTGTGGTCTGCGCGGTAGGGCTCATTATGCGTTCTTTAAGTGTTGTGCGCGCTTGATAAACGCGCGTGGGGGGGGGGGGGTCCAAACGGGCCGAACGAGGTAAGAATGACCTTAAATCAGACAAAATCAAAGGGTGAGTGAATTTTGACGTGGTCGAGCAGACGGAACGTCAATCGGATGTGCCGTGTGCCCGCGATGACCGGGAACGCCGTTCCGGTGTCATAAACGGCCAAAACGGGCGTCTGATGGTCAAAGTCATAGCAGACGACATCGGATTGACCTGAAATCACAGGTAAAACAATCTAATTATTATTCGTGAGGTGTATGCACAGAGGGCACGTCAATCGGACGTGCGGTCTGCGTGGTAGGGCTCATTATGCGTTCTTTAAGTGTTGTGCGCGCTTGATAAACGCGCGTGGGGGGGGGGGGGGGGGGGGTCCAAACGGGCCGAACGAGGTCCAAATGGCCTGAAATCAGACGACGTCAAATGGTGAGTGAATTGTGACGTGGTCGAGTAGACAACACGTCAATCGGATGTGCTGTGTGCTCGCAGTGACTGGGAACGCCGTTCCGGTGTCATAAACAGCCAAAACGGGCGTCTAACGGTCAAAGTCATAGCGGACGACATCAGATTGACCTAAAATCATAGGGAAACAATCTAATTATTATTCGTGACGTGTACGCACAGAAGACACGTCAATAGGACGTGCGGTCTGCGCGGTAGGGCTCATTATGCGTTCTTTAAGTGTTGCGCGCGCTTGATAAACGCGCGTGGGGGGGTCCAAACGGTCCGATCGATGTCCGAATGGCCTGAAATCAGACGACATCAAAGGGTGAGTGAATTGTGATGTGTTAGAGTAGACGGAACGTCAATCGGATGTGTCGTTTGACCGTGGTGACCGGGAACGCGTTTCTGGTGTCACAAACGGCCAAAACGGGCGTCTGACGGTCAAAGTCATAGCGGACGACATCGGATTGACCTGAAATCACAGGGAAACAATCTAATTATTATTAATGACGTGTACGCACAGACGGTACGTCAATCAGACATCCGGTCTGTGCAGTAGGGCTCATTATGCGTTCTTTAAGTGTTGCGCGCGCTTGATAAACGTGCGTGGGGGGGGGGGGGTCCAAACGGGGAGAACGAGGTAAGAATGGCCTAAAATCAGACGACATCAAAGGGTGAGTTAATTTTGATGTGGTCGAGTAGACGACACATCAATCGGACGTGCCGTGTGCCCGCGGTGACCGGGAACGCCGTTCCGGTGTCACAAACGGTCAAAACGGGCGTCTGACGGTCAAAGTCATAGCAGACGACATAAGATTGACCTGAAATCACATGGAAACAATCTAGTTATTATTCTTGAGGTGTACGCGTAGACAACATGTCAATCGGACGTGCGGTCTGCGCGATAGGGCTCATTATGCGTTCTTTAAGTGTTGCGCGTGCTTGATAAACGCGCGTGGGGGGGGGGTCCAAATGGTCCGAACGAGGTCCAAATGGCATGAAATCAGATGACATCAAAGGGTGAGTGGATTTTGACGTGCTCGAGAAGACGACACGTCAATCGGCCGCACCGTGTGCCCGCGGTGACCGGGAACGCTGTTCCGGTGTCATAAACGGCCAAAACGGGCGTCTGACGGTCAAAGTCATAGAGGACGACATCGGATTGACCTGAAATCACAGGGAAACAATCTAATTATTATTTTTTAGGTGTACGCATAGACGGCAGGTCAATCGGACGTGTGGTCTGCGCGGCAGGGCTCATTATGCGCTCTTTAAGTGTTGCGCGCGCTTGATAAACGTGCGTGGGGGGGGGGGGGGGTCCAAACGGTCCGAACGAGGTCCGAATGGCCTGAAATCAGACGAAATCAAAGGGTGAGTGAATTGTGACGTGGTCGAGTAGACGAAACGTCAATCGGATGTGTCGTTTGACCGTGGTGACCAGGAACGCGTTTCTGGTGTCATAAACGGCCAAAACGGGCGTCTGAAGGTCAAAGTCATAGCGGACGACATCATATTGACCTGAAATCACAGGAAAACAATATAATTATTATTTTAAATGTTTACGCATAGTTGGCATGTCAATCGGATGTGCGGTCTGCATGGTAGGGCTCATTATACATTCTTTAAGTGTTGCGCGTGCTTTATAAACGCTCGTGGGGGGGTCCAAATGGGCCGAACGAGGTGCGAATGGCCTGAAATCAGACGACATCAAAGGGTGAGTGAATTGTGACGTGGTCGAGCAGACATAACGTCAATCGGACGTGCCGTGTGCCCGCGGTGACCGGGAACGCCGTTCTAGTGTCATAAACGGCCAAAACGGGCGTCTGACGGTCAAAGTTATAGTGGACGACATCAGATTGACCTGAAATCACAGGGAAACAATCTAATTATTATTAGTGAGGTGTAAAAGTAGATGGAACATCAATCGAGCGTGCGTTTTGTGCGTTAGGGCTCATTATGCGTTCTTTAAGTGTTGCGCGCGCTTGATAAACGCACGTGGGGGGGGGGGGTCCAAATGGGCCGAACGAGGTCCAAATGGCCTGAAATCAGACTACATAAAAGGGTGAGTAAATTTTGACGTGGTCGAGCAGACGGAACGTCAATAGGATGTGTCGTTTTACCGTGGTGACCGGGAACACGTTTCCGGTGTCATAAACGGCCAAAACGGGCGTCTGACGGTCAAAGTCATAGCGGACGGCTTTGGATTGACTTGAAATCACAGGGAAACAATTTAATTATTATTCGTGACGTGCACGCGCAGACGAAACGTCAATCGGATGTGTGGTCTGCACGGTAGGGCTCATTATGCGTTTTTTAAGTGTTGCGCGCGTTTGATAAACGCGCGTTGGGGGGTCCAAATGGGCCGAACGAGGTCTAAATGCCCTGAAATTAGATGACATCAAATGGTGAGTGAATTTTGACATGGTCAAGAAGACAACACGTCAATCGGATGTGTCTTTTGACCGTGGTGACCGGAAACGCATTTCCGGTGTCATAATACATCAAAAACGGTGTGAGACGGTCGAATTCGGAGCAAACGTGCTCTGAATGACATGAAATGATAACATTTCTTAAATTGGGGGTTTTAAATTATCACCATGATTTGATGTCAGATTTAATTTTATTATATGTATATAATAACTGAATAATTATGTTCAATTTACGTTTGTTTTGTTTTTTTTGTCTTATTGTAGGTTTTGAAGCAGAAGATTGAAATCGATGGACCTGCTCGGATCATTGAAGCACGTTTATCGTTTATGATGATTTTGATGTTTATGCTGTTTGAAATTGTTTTCCATTTTTTATGATTGTTACCTTGTTTTATATAATGCCCCAGCCTTAAAACTTACATAATCTTGAGTTGTCACAAGATTACACGTTGGGGATCTTTTCGGGTTTAGAGTTTTAGAGAATTAGGACATAATTATTACATCTCAAAGATTACAAAGTAGACACTTCTACTCAGCTTCCATTTTTTTCACAAAATAAAAACTCTTGAACAAAAGAGTCATGTCTAGTTCCTTGTTTTTGGACAGATTGACATTTCTTGATCCCATCCTTGACCCTATTCAACTTTAGGTCCTGTGAAAAACATTTCAAAAACTTGGGATGAGCATAAAAAGCTCAGTAAGGGTTATAGAAATATGGAAGGGAAACATGAGTTCATATATACATAAGGTTGAAATCATACTTTACCCATAAAACATAGGCACTTTAACTTACCTCATAAAATCATGAATAAATTATAGAAATCATAAGACATAAAGGTATCTTGAGGCATTCATAACATTCTTACGTAGGGAGTAACCCTCTTGGTTACGTTTGGAATACCCATCACATTATATTCCCTAAATCTCTTCGGATAAACCTTAACGTTTCACTCCTTCGCGTTACCCAATGCATTGGAGAGCTATATCGAGCTCACCCACCCTTAGTTTATCACGGAACCACCCGTTTTCATAACAATGCCCAAGAACCATAACATAAACGTATCACATAAAACATGAAAAAAGGAAACAAAACATTTCCACATTTCAATCACAATATAACATTTTAGTATTTTGAAATAATGAATCCATACAAAAAGAAACCATTTCCAAAACCCATTTAAAACATTTAATAAGGAGAATTTTGAATCAAAGTGTCCCATACAACCTTAAAGCTTTTAACATTTTAAACCATTAATATCCATATAAATAAATCCTTAAAACCATTTTGAAAAAATGGATATTAATAAGAACAAGTCATTAAAACATTTAAAGCGATATTTTGGTCAAAGGGATTTTACCAAAATTAGAGACACTTGAATACAATAATTGAGGAATAACATTTAATCAGAACTTTATAATATCATGAGAATAAATGGATTAGTGATATAATATTCCAAAGGACATTATATACACCATATAAGAGTGAATTGGTGCATAACAACAATGAAGTCTCAATAGGGATGTAAAATGTGATGAAATCCCTTATAAAGAAGGTATCCTTAAATTAAGGATAAATCAATATCAAAATTATGTGTGACAAATATAAATACACCCAATATAATTGGATATTAAGTGTAAAACAATAAAAGGTCATTCACACATATTCAAAGGATGACATATTCAATAACTACATGTTGAACCCAAAGAAATCGAAATTGGGTTAAAACGTTCCCTTGGTAAAATTCGACAGCCTAACGGCGTCACTTCAAAAATTCAGAAAATGAGTTGATGAGAGATAAAAAGGGAATCTCATCACTTGGACATAAAATTTACATCAATCAGGATATAGAATAACATATCCCAACATAATAGTATGTGAATTAAAATACATAACAAACAAAGTCTTTTAAAATGAGGAGGGTGAAAGGTTCCATTACCGACTTGGGTAACTTTCAAAAAGTACACCCCATTGAAGAAGTGTCATAAAATGAATATTTAAATACCCATAAATGGAGTTATATTACAAAAGGAGTGTAATAATGGGTAGTACATAAACCACTCAAAGGAAATTGTGGCAAATGTAGCATAAATCTCAGAGGAATAAAAGTGAGATGAAAAATCCCTTACGAAAACTCGACAGCCTAACGGCGCCACTTAAAACATCCAAAATGGATTGATGAGAGGAAATAGGGTCTATCATCATATGAACATAATAAGTACAGTGGGATTAATATAAAATAACATCCCAATCATAAGAAAGATGAGCTTAAAAGGAATGACATAAAAGAGTGTACTTAAAAAGAAAGAGAGGTGTAGGATCCCTTACCTCATATCCGACTTGACCCGACCGTTCTTTAATCTCCTGATTAATAAACTTGAGTTAATCTCTAATTTCTTAAGAACCTTTTTCAAGTTCATTATTTCTTTTATACGATGTTATGAACATCATGTAATCATTTAAGTTAATAATGTTCATTTTGTCTATATTTGGTTCTTAAGTCAAAAATAGACTTCTTACACTTACATGTTGTTAATTTGGTCAAAGGTTCGTTATATCCAGAATGATATTAATGATTTTGATAACATATATATCATATATATTCATCATATACATGTATTTATAATATTACATCACATTTAGAGGTAAGAAATGAAATGCACCGTTCATGGAGACGGTAAGCCGTACGTACGCATGAACGCTACTTCCATTTCTATTTCGTATTTTCTGGAATGAAATCATAATGATATAAGAGTATATTATAATTCCAGTATAATAACATATATAATATCATTAACTTTATCCTTTACCAATCTCACATATGGTATTAACGAATCAAATCACTTTCACGGGGCGGTAGTCCGCACTTCCTAAAATGAAGATATCGTGTTACCCATAATGGAAACAATAATGGTATGCCATAAATGAAAAATACAGAAGATTAAGGAAAGAATAAACATATTATATATCATATATAAAAATAGTGACATCATAATGGCCACCTTTGAAGGTGTTAAATAAGTATTGAACAATCATCGTTTCGGGAGGCAGAATTTCGCCATCCACAGAAACCGTATGTTCTTTAACCATTTGATGTAGTTGTGTGAGAGTGTAGCTCGAATAAATATTATAACAACATACTAGTATATTTAAGATACTGGTGTTGTTACAAAAGAAGTAAATAAAAAGAGTTTAGGGGGTTGGAGAAGAAAAATAAAATAAATGAACATGAGAGAATGAATTACCTTTAAAAGTGTAACTCCTTTTGATTTGAGCCTAAAGGCTTTCTTTGAAAGGATTATGCCCAAAGGGAATCCTATAGGATTAGGAGAGGGATTTGGAGAGAGTAAATGGGCAGGGGTTGGCCAAGCCAAAGGCTTGAGGAGTGTGTGAAATGAGGTAGAGGTGGGGGCCTTTTATAAGAGGAGAGGAGGGGCACTTTTGGAAATCATGAAACTATTATTTTATTTTCAAAAGTGTTTCGAATTTATAAGGTCCCACATTGATATATTTATAAGATAAGATGATAAGGCTTTGAAATATTTCTATCCAATAATTTTTGGACAAGTGTAGGTCTTAGATATTACATTATCGTTCCATTTTATTTTAATCGTTAAATAATGAGGTCATCGCTGCATTATCATGATGTCATAAATAATTTAATTTATTTAATGTCTAAAAATTATAAAAAAAAATAATATGATGTATGAAATATTTTTATCTTTCTAATGAATATTTCTAGACAAAAATATGATTAGAATAACCCCTTCTAAAAATTGTTTTAGTAAAACAATTTATGTTAATGTCATTTTCACCTTTATTTAAAAAAAAGGCATTAAAGTCATTATCTCACCCACGTGGCTCCATGGGGTCCCCTAAATCGACCCATGGGTTTTATTGGTCGGCCATGACACAACCAATAGGGTTAGGACATGTGTCAAGCTCATCTCATTTTATTAAAGCATTATTTTTACCTTAAACTACACTAATTACCACTAATCGCGATTAAGAACTTAATAAGTTACTCTTCACCAAAAAATTATTATAATCTCATTGAACCACATTTTACTTATTAATGACAACCATGTATGTTGGATTTTTGAAATTAAAAACACAAATATAGAAAAATTTCATTTAAACAGAAAATCAGTTTTTATAAGTACCACTTAGTGGTTTCACTATTCATCAAAAATTGAAGTTTTTCAGAAAATTACCAAAAATTTACCCTAAGCTATATTTGATATTCCGAATTCAAAAATGAAGTCTATTTTACAAAATTCAAAACATATAAGTCACATTAATTAATTTAATAATTAATTCCCGATGTCAGAGCAAATAGCGTGTTTTTATGAAACAATAAGTATCAAAAGATTGACAGCAGTTTAAGTCCAATTTCAAAGTGAAATTGATTCCAATGACCACCATTGGATTAAATGGTAAAAATATATTCTAATTTCACTTCAAAACCAATTCAAAAGATAATCTAATCAAATAAATAAATTATATTAAAAAGCGTTTTTGATGTAAAATGCAGTATTTTTCACTATTCATTAAAATAATGAACATTGTCAGAAAAATACCAAAAATTTATCCAATGTAAAATTCAATGTCCCAATCATAATGAATATGTTTATTTTGAAAAATATAGATTATAAAATTGTCAACAGATTTATTTAAAAAGGGTTTTCCATCAAAAGGCAGTAAAACAATCTTTTAAGAATATTAGTGTATTCCATGCTTAAGATTGGATTTATTTTCATTTTAAGCCTCTAAAACACTATCTAATTCATTAATAGACATAGATAAAAATATTTATTATTCATTACTTACTTGTGATGTTACATCCTTCCCCCCTTTAGAAAATTGTGTCCCCACAATTTATTTACTTATCAAATAAATGGGGGTACTTATCCCTCATTGCATTTTCAGATTCTCATGTTGCCTCTTCCATCATGTGGTTTTTCCACAAAACCATTACCTGATTAATCACCTTATTCCGTAACACTTTCTCCTTGTGGTTAAGAATCTCGACCGGTTGTTCCTCATAAGATAGGTTCTCTTCCAGCTGAACTACCTCTGGACTCAAAACATGAGACAGATTTGGCATATACTTTCTCAACATCGAAACGTGAAAAACATTGTGTACCTGAGATAAACTCGGAGGTAAATCCACCCGGTATGCAACTGATCCAACTCTCTCCAGAATTTCATATGGTCCAATGAACCTTGGACTCAGCTTTCCTTTCTTACCAAATCGCTTCACACTTTTCCATGGCGAGACTTTCAGAAAAACATGATCACCTACCTAAAAAGATAGATCCTTTCTCCTGTTGTCTGCATAACTCTTCTACCTACTCTGAGTTGTTCTCATATGCTTCTGAATCAGCTGAACTTTTTCTGCCATCTCTTCTACCAATTCTGGTCCCATCAACTTCCTTTCACCCACTTCATCCTCGAAAGATGGAGTTCGACACCGCTTCCCATATAATGCCAGAAATGGTTCCATCTGTATACTGGAATGAAAACTATTATTATATGAAAATTCAACCAAAGAAATATGTTGGTCCCAACTTCCCTGATAATCCATAGAACAAGCTCGTACCATATCCTCCAAGGTCTGAATTGTTCGTTCCGACTGCCCATCTGATTGAGGATGAAAAGCTGTACTAAAATTTAATTGAGTACCCAATGACTTATGAAGGCCTTTCCAAAAGTTAGAAGTGAACCTGGGATCACGATTAGATACAATGGAGAGAGGAACTCCATGTAACCTGACTATCTCTTTAAGATACAAA
The DNA here is from genome assembly GCA_963277665.1 of Viscum album. Classification (NCBI taxonomy): domain Eukaryota; kingdom Viridiplantae; phylum Streptophyta; class Magnoliopsida; order Santalales; family Viscaceae; genus Viscum; species Viscum album. The sequence goes on along the minus strand of OY728159.1, from coordinate 203,857,566 downwards.
CAGAAAAGTTGATCTAGGGAAAAAGTATCTCGTATAGCAAGGAAATGAGCAGATTTGGTCAAGCGATCAACAATAACCCAGATTGCATTATTACCTCGAGATGTCTTCGGTAATCCCATAACAAAGTCCATGGATATATTCTCCCATTTCCACTCTGGCACTGGTAAAGGCTGAAGCATCCCTTTCGGTAACTGCCACTCTGCTTTAACCTGTTGACATGTCAAACACTTCACAGTAAAATCAGCAATATCTCTTTTCATTCCATCCCACCAGTAATACTCCCGAAGATCTCTGTACATCTTAGTACTTCCAGGATGAACTGAAAACGGAGAACTATGAGTTTCACATAACAAATCTCTCTTCAACTGTGAATCACAAGGCACACACAATCTCTTCCCAAATCTCAAAACACAATCATTATCAATGTTGAATTTAGGAAACTTACCTTTCTGAACCAGCTCTACCTTTTTCTGCAACTCACTGTCTTGCTTCTGTGCTTGCTTGATTCTATCTTATAGAGATGATCTCACTAATACCTGAAACAAAACAAAACAACTTCCTGCACTAACAACTTCTATGCCAAATTTCATCAAATCCTTAACCAAAGGATCACGTTCCAAACACAACATTTCTAATGAAGCATTACTTTTTTGACTTAAAGCATCAGCCACTTTATTTGCTTTTCCCAAATGGTAATGAATTGTACAATCATAATCCTTGATTAATTCTATCCATCTCCATTGTCTCATGTTTAATTCTTTCTGAGTGAATATATACTTTAAACTTTTGTGATCGGTATATATTTCACACTTTACTCCATACAAATGATGCCTCCAAATTTTTAAAGCAAAAACAACAGCAGCTAATTCCAAATCATGTGTATGGTAATTTACCTCATGAGTTTTCAACTGTCGTGAAGCATAAGAAATTACCTGATCATTCTGCATTAGGACGCAACCAAGTCCTTTCAATGAAGCATCACTGTATATAACAAACTCACCATTCCTGGAAGGTAGTGCAAAACTGGAGCATTCACACATCTTCTTTTTAACTTTTGATACTACTTAATTCGATGGCCCAACATCTGCTGAAGTAGTTGCAAAGGATTTCACTACCCCTTTCTACTTGTAGTCTAACTGCATTCCATCACTCAAGATCTTTGTCGGACAATCATTTGCATAGTGACCCATCTCATTGCACTTATAACATTTCACTAACTGTAAATCAAATTTGGTCTTACCTTCACCTTGATCCTTTTCAGTGCAATCACGAGCCTTATGTCCTATCTTACCACATCGGTAGCACTTTACAGAATTCAGAAGACATTCCCCAGCATGCCTTTTTCCACATTTATCACAAACTGGAAACTTAGTTTTCTTACCATCAGACTTTTTTGAAGAATTCTTACCTTTCTCCTGCCACCTCGGTCTCTTCTTCTGTTGGTTGTTATAGAACACTTGATCATCGGAAAACTCCATTTCCACCTTCTCAGCACATCGAACAAGCTTTTCATAACTTTTAAACTCACGAGAAGCTAATTCCCTTTGATATTTTGGCTTTAATCCTGAGTAAAAACGATTGATTTTACTATCAAGGTCTGAGATAAAATTTGGAGCATACCTTGCCAATCGAGTGAACCTTTCTTCATAGGCAGCCACTGAGTCTTCCTCTTGCCTCAATTCCAAGAATTGCTTTTCCATCCTAAGTCGAACAGCCTTAGGAAAATACTTCTCAAGAAACATACCTTTGAATTCATCCCAGTCGAGAGCATCAATCTCATCAGCGTCCCTGATATTTTTAACCATCGACCACCACTGATCTGCCTCACCCTCCAAACGGTAAGTAGCAAGACTAACCTTTTGATTGTCTGAAAACCCCTTGACATCGAAAATATTCTCCAGTGCTTTAATCCACCCTTCAGCTAGCACAGGGTCAGATGATCCTCTAAATGATGGGGGATGTTGCCTCATGAGATGTTCCACCATTGACATGTTCCTCTGCGGTTGGTCTGGCTGATCTCATGCATGGATACCACGACCATTTATAGCCTGAGTCAACTGCTCCATTACTGCAACAAACTATTCAGTTCCAATTCCAACCATCTCAGGATGCTGATTCGGAAGGTTATTTCCTTCGGTATGCCTTCCTAGCACTGCTTCTCTGTTTCCTCTGCGGAAAACCATTCTGAACAAACATGTCTTAGATGAAGCAACATGGTAATATTCAAATGCTATATCATTTCAAAAAAAAATATTTTTGGATAATCATTTAATAGAATTCTAACTCCTAAAGTTATCTAAACCGACCTCTGATACCAACTATAAGGCCCCAGCCTTAAACCTTACATAATCTTGAGTTATCACAAGATTACATGTTGAGGATCTTTTCGGGTTTAGAGTTTTAGAGAATTAGGACATAATTATTACATCTCAAAGATTACAAAGTAGACACATCTACTCAGCTTCCATTTTTTTCACAAAATAAAAACTCTTGAACAAAAGAGTCATGTCTAGTTCCTTGTTTTTGGACAGCTTGACATTTCTTGATCCCATCCTTGACCCTATTCAACTTTAGGTCCTATGAAAAACATTTCAAAAACTTGGGATGAGCATAAAAATCTCATTAAGGGTTATAGAAATATGGAAGGTAAACATGAGTTCATATATACATAAGGTTGAAATCATACTTTACCCATAAAACATAGGCACTTTAACTTACCTCATAAAATCATGAATAAATCATAGAAATCATAAGACATAAAGGTATCTTGAGGCATTCATAAAATTCTTACGTAGGGAGTAACCCTCTTGGTTACGTTTGGAATACCCATCACAGTATATTCCCTAAATCTCTTTGGAGAAACCTTAATGTTTCACTCCTTCGCGTTACCCAATGCATTGGAGAGCTATGTCGGGCTCACCCGCCCTTAGTTTATCACAGAACCACCCATTTTAATAACAATGCCCAAGAACCATAACATAAACGTATCACATAAAACATGCAAAAAGGAAACAAAACATTTCCACATTTCAATCACAATATATCATTTTAGTATTTTGAGATAATGAATCCATACAAAAAGAAACCATTTCCAAAACCCATTTAAAACATTTAATAAGGAGAATTTTGAATCAATGTGTCCCATACCACCTTGAAGATTTTAACATTTTAAACCATTAATATCCATATAAATAAATCCTTAAAACCATTTTGAAAACATGGATATTAATAAGAACAAGTCATTAAAACATTTAAAGCGATATTTTGTTCAAAGGGGTTTTACCAAAATTAGAGACACTTGAATACAATAATTGAGGAATAACATTTAATCAGAACTTTATAATATCATGAGAATAAATGGATTCATGATATAATATTCCAAAGGACAGTATATACACCATATAAGAGTGAATTGGTGCATAACAACAATGAAGTCTCAATAGGGATGTAAAATGTGATGAAATCCCTTATAAGGAAGGTATCCATAAATTAAGGATAAATCAATATCAAAATTATGTGTGAAAAATATAAATACACCCATTATAATTGGATATTAAGTGTAAAAAAATAAAAGGTCATTCACACATATTCAAAGGATGACATATTCAATAACTACATGTTGAACCCAAAGAAATCGAAATTGGGTTAAAACGTTCCCTTGGTAAAATTCGACAGCCTAACGGCGTCACTTCAAAAATTCAGAAAATGAGTTGATGAGAGATAAAAAGAGAATCTCATCACTTGGACATAAAATTTACATCAATCAGTATATAGAAGAACATATCCCAACATAATAGTATGTGAATTAAAATACATAACAAACGAAGTCTTTTAAAATGAGGAGGGTGAAAGGTTCCATTATCAACTTGGGTAACTTTCGAAAAGTATACCCCATTGAAGAAGTGCCATAAAATGAATATGTAAATACCCATAAATGGAATTATATTACAAAAGGAGTGTAATAATGGGAAGTACATAAACCACTCAAAGGAAATTGTGGCAAATGTAGCATAAATCTCACAGGAATAAAAGTGAGATGAAAAATCCCTTATGAAAACTCAGCAGCCTAACGACGCCACTTAAAACTTACAAAATGGAATGATGAGAGGAAATAGGGTCTCTCATCATATTAACATAATAATTACAGTGGGATTAATATAAAATAACATCCCAATCATAAGAAATATGAGTTTAAAAGGAATGACATAAAAGAGTGTACTTAAAAAGAAAGAGAGGTGTAGGATCCCTGACCTCGTATCCGACTTGACCCGACCATTCTTTAATCTCCTGAATAATAAACTTGAGTTAATCTCTACTTTCTTAAGAACCTTTTTCAAGTTCATTATTCCTTTTATACGATGTTATTAACATCATGTAATCATTTAAGTTAATAATGTTCATTTTGTCTCTATTTGGTTCTTAAGTCAAAAATAGACTTCTTACACTTACATGTTGTTAATTTGGTCAAAGGTTCGTTATATCCAGAATGATATTAATGATTTTGATAACATATATATCATATATATTCAGAATATACATGTATTTATAATATTACATCACATTTAGAGGTAAGAAATGAAATGCACCGTTCATGGAGACGGTAAGCCGTACGTACGCATGAATGCTACTTCCATTTCTATTTCGTATTTTATGGAATGGAATCATAATGATATAAGAGTATATTATAATTCCATTATAATAACATATATAATATCATTAACTTTATCCTTTACACATCCCACATATGGTATTAACGAATCAAATCACTTTCAGGGGGCGGTAGTCCGCACTTCCTAAAATGAAGATATCGTGTTTACCCATAATGGAAACAATAATGGTAGGCCATAAATGAAAAATACAGAAGCTTAAGGAAATAATAAACATATTATATATCATATATAAAAATATTGACATCATAATGGCCACCTATGAAGGTGTTAAATGAGTATTGAACAATCATCATTTTAGGAGGCAGAATTTCACCATCCACGGAAACCATATGTTCTTTAACCATTTGATGTAGTTGTGTGAGAGTGTTGCTCGAATAAATCTTATAAAAACATCCTAGTATATTGAATATACTGGTGTTGTTACAAAAGAAGTAAATAAAAAGAGTTTAGGGGGTTGGAGAAGCAAAATAAAACAAATGAACATGAGAGAATGAATTACCTTTAAAAGTGTAACTCCTTTTGATTTGAGTCTAAAGGCTTCCTTTGAAAGGATTCTGCCCAAAGGGAATCCTCTAGGATGAGGAGAGGGATGTGGAGAGAGTAAATGGGCAGGGGTTGGCAGAGACAAAGGCTTGAGGAGTGTGTGAAATGAGGTAGTGGTGGGGGCCTTTTATAAGAGGAGAGGAGGGGCACTTTTGGAAATCATGAAACTATTATTTTATTTTCAGAAGTGTTTAGAATTTCTAAGGTCCCACATTGATATATTTCAAAGATAATATGATAAGGCTTCGAAATATTCCCATAAAATAGTTTTTGGACAAGTGTAGGTCTTAGATATTACATTATCGTTCCATTTTATTTTAATCGTTAAATAATGAGGTCATCGCTGCATCATCATGATGTCATAAATAGTTTAATTTATTTAATGTCTAAAAATTATAAAAAATAATAATATGATGTATGAAATGTTTTTAGATTTCTAATGAATATTTATAGACAAAAATATGATTAGTATAACCCCTTATAAAAATTGTTTCAGTAAAACAATTTATGTTAATGTCATTTTCACCTTTATTTAAAAAAAGGCATTAAAGTCATTATCTCACCCAAGTGGCTCCATGGGGTCCCCTAAATCGACACATGCGTTTTCTTGGTCGGCCATGACACAACCAATAGGGTTAGGACATGTGTCAAGCTCATCTCATTTTATTAAAGCATTATTTTTACCTTAAACTACACTAATTACCACTATTCGCGATTAAGAACTTAATAAGTTACTATTCACCAAAAAATTATTATAATCTCCTTGAACCACATTTTAATTCTTAATGACAACCATGTATGTCGGATTTTTGAAATTCAAAACGCAAAGATTGAAAAATTTCATTTAAACAGAAAATCAGTTTTTATAAGTACCACTTTGTGGTTTCACTATTCATCAAAAATTGAAGTTTTTCAGAAAATTACCAAAAATTCACCCTAAGATATATTTGATATTACAAATTCAAAAATGAAGTCTATTTTATAAAATTCAAAACATATAAGTCACATTAATTAATTTAATAATTAATTTCCGCTGTCAGAGAAAATAGCATGTTTTTATGAAACAATAACTATCAAAAGATTGACACCATTTTAAGTCCAATTTCAAAGTGAAATTGATTCTAATGACCACCATTGGATTAAATGGTAAAAATATATTCTAATTTCACTTCAAAACCAATTCAAAAGATAATCTAATCATATAAATAAATTAGATTAAAAAGAATTTTTGATGTAAAATGCAGTATTTTTCACTATTCATTAAAAAATGAACATTGTCAGAAAAATACCAAAAATTTATCCAATGTAAAATTAAATGTCCCAATCATAATGAATATTTTTATTTTGACAAATATATATTATAAAATTTTCAAAAGATTGATTTAAAAAGGGTTTTCCATCAAAAGGAAGTAAAACAATCTTTTAAGAATATTAGTGTATTCCATGCTTAAGATTGGATTTATTTTCATTTTAAGCCTCTAAAACACTATCTAATTTATTAATAGACATAGATAAAAATATATATTATTCATTACTTACTTGGGATGTTACATTTTATGTCTTCTTTTCCACCGTGAAGAAAAAAACACAATTTGTACATTTCATTAAAAAAATGAAAAATATTTTATTTAATATTATATATATAAATATTTTCATTAATATATATATATATATATATTTTATTTAATAAATAAATAAATACATTTTATTTAATAAATAAATAAATATATTTTATTTAATATTATATATATAAATATTTTCATTAATATATATATATATATATTTTATTTAATAAATATATATATATTTTATTTAATATTATATATATAAATATTTTCATTATTTTATATATATATATATTTGATTTAATAAAAATATATATATATTTATTTATTTTGGTATGAATATTTTTTGAAATTTTTTTTTCAAGTTTAGCGACCGCCTTTGGCGGTCGCTATAGCCTGCCTGCCAGGTAGTATTAGCGGCCACCAATGGCGGTCGCTCTAGCCTGCTGTCCGGACAGCATTAGCGACCGCCAATGGCGGTCGCTAATGGTGCCCGCGAGGCAGCCTACACCGACCGCCAGACGGTCGCTTAAGGCGGCATTTCGGCCCCCTATACGACCGCCATTGGCGGTCGCTAAAGCCCTACAGTGACGGAGCAGATGTGACCGCCAATGACGGTCGCTGGGCGGTCGCTATAGGGAATTAGCGACCGCCAATGGCGGTTTCTAATGGCCTTTTTTTAGTAGTTTAAGGAATATATTATGTGGATCTTTCAAGAAATACAACCCTCTATGGATACAAGTGGGTAGAGGTGGCTCTGGCATAGATATACCTTGGAGTGAAAGCTCTGACAAGGAGTTTCGGGCTTCACTCGGGGTATCCTGGTACACGAAAATGGGCCTTACCACACTATTGGTTATGAAACTCCAGGGGGGATATGCTTAGAATAATTCATATTTTCTTAACAAGCCATTATAAAGGATTGAAATGTAAATTATTCCTCAAAGAAACCATTTTTTTGATTATGGGATTAGCCATGCGTAGGATCTCAATTTATGCTAAGTATTTTGTTAAGTTAAGATTATACATTACTCTAATCTAGTATATTCCATTATTTTGAAATGACATCTAATTTAAGAAGGTGAATCAATATTCAAGTGTAATATTGGGATCTCCCCACTAATCATGTCTACACAGCCAATGTGGTAGCAGATCAGATCATGACCATATTGAGACAACTTACTTAGGTTATAACAAATAACCATTCCAGAACTGTGTTAGAACGTTTCATGTGGTAGAAGCCCCCCATCATTTAGTGGGACTACTAATCTAGTGGTTCATGAGTAATGGATATAGTCCCTTGAAAAGAGATTCATGGAATTAAGATGCAATGAAAATGAAAAGGTAGTACTAGAAATATATTGTCTCAAGGGTGACATTGATCAATGATGGTCCTTAATTTATAATACCACATAGGATGCAGAAATAGAAGATATGGAATGGATGACTTGTAAGAAAACATTCATCGAAAAATATTTCCCTTGTGGGAAACAAACTGAAATAAAGAATAAATTATTTCGCTTAAAGAAAAGTGAAGAAGATTGTGTTGTAGAGTGTGAGGCTACCTTCATAAGTCTATCCAGGTATGCTATAGATTACGTACATGACTTGACATAAAAGATTGATTATTTATCTGATGGTATTAATCTATGTTTTCACAGGGCACTAGATTCTCAAAAATTTTCATCATATGATGAAATTGTATCAAGTTATATGAAAATAGAGAAGTAATTTTCTAGATCAAATTTGTTCAAGGGAAACCATATTAAAAAATTGGTACTTTGATACCCAGGGAAAGGTGAATCACCAAAGAAGAATAAGGGGATGCAGAAATTCCCATTATGAGAGAACTATGGAAACAATCATCTAGGGAAATTCTTGAAAGTCATGGGATTCTTCTATATGTGTAGAGAAAAGGGTAATATATGTAACGAATGAAAGGGGAAGAAACAATATGATGATTTTCAATGCTACAATTGTAGAGAGATGGGACACTATGAAAATTAGTTTCCCAAACTCCAAGGAAACATGCCTTAGAAAAGTCCAAGAGAGCAAGGGAGAGATTATGCGATTACAACCGGGGAAGTTGAAGTTCTCAATGATGTGGTGGTAGGTACTTCAATTGTTTCCTCAATATTTTCCAACACTATATTTGATTCTGGAACATCACATTCATTTATACATTCCTAGTTTTCTAGGAAAATTAGACATGTTCAATTTCATTTAATAAAGGAGTTATCATTCAAAACTCCTAGGGGATACATCATTGCAACAAAGGCATGTTATATAGTCCCCCTCATGACACATAAACGTTCTTTAGTTTCTAACCTTATTCTCATACCAATGAATAAATTTGATATAATTCTCAGTATTAATTGGAAATCAAACTATGATGAAAATATTTATTGCAGGAAAAAAATAAGTTACAATTTTGAAAATGGTATAGAATCCCTTATCTTTAGAGCAGAAACCTCACCACATAATTCTTATCTAGATCCACCCCCAGTATCTCTACTGAATTTAATACATGGAGAGGAAGATAAACCAATATCTATGGGTGAGGAGAAAAATATTTAGATTGTAGATGTGTATATAGTGAAAAAATACATTAATATATTTCCATAGGATTTACCTGGACATACTGTAGAGTGGGAAATTGATTTTTCCATTGACATAATTCCTAGTGAAATACCTATATCAAATACCCCCTATGGAATGGACAATGTGGAGTTAGTATAGCTAAAGAAACAACTAGATGAGTTGAGTGAAAAAGGATTTATTCGACATAGTGTTTTTCTATGGGGATCCCTGATTCTATTTGTCAAGAAGAAATATGGATCCATGAGGCTATGCATTGATTATAGGGAAATCAATGATATTACAATAAATAATAAGTATCATCTGCCTTAGATTGATGATTGATTTGATGAACTTCATGGAGCTCAATTTTTTTTGAAGATTGAACTTCGATCCAGATACCATCAACTGCGTGTGAGGAAAGAAGATATTCCTATATCAACATTTTGATCCAGGTATGGGAATTACAAGTTTACAGTGATGCCATTTGGACCAACTAATGCACACTCTATTTTTATGGATTTAATGAACATAGTTTTCAAGTAATATCATGATAACTTTTTTGTTGTATTTATCAAAGATATCCTGGTATACTCAAAAACTTATGAAGACCATGCGAATCACTTGCAGATTATTCTGAAAACTCTTAGAAGAAATGAATTATATGGGAAATTTACCAAGTGAGAATTCTACCTTCCATAAGTTTCTTTTCTAGGCCATATTGTATCTAAGGATATAATATTAGTTGATCTTGCGAAGACAATGGAAATCCAAGAATGGAACATGCCAAAAAACATAACCTAGGTACACAGTTTTATTGGCTTATCAGGTTACTATCGATGTTTCATTTAGAATTTTTCATGATAGGATAACCCACTAACCAAGATCACACATAAAATAACTGAGTTTGTGTTGAAAAAAGAATGTACAAAATGCTTCGAAGAATTGAAAATAATATAGGCCGATTCTCCAATCTTGACTCTCCCATCTCGAAGTGATATATTTGTAATATATAGTGGTGCATCAAAGAATGGGCTGGGTTGCATCTTTGTTAAAGACGTTAAAGTTATTGATTATACATCAAGATAGTTGAAGAATCATGAGCTAAATTATCCAACTAATGATCTTGAGTTAGTAGCTATAATCTTAGCTCTAAAAATATGGAGACATTATATCTACGGAGAAATATGTGAGATTTATACTGACCACAATAGTTTGAAGTAAATTTTCACATAAAAATAACTCAACATGAGGCAAAGGAGATTGATAGAGTTACTCAAATATTATGATTATTCAATAAACTACCACCTAAGAAAGGCATATAAGGAGGAAGATGCATTATGTAAGAAAGATCATAGACTCCTGACCCAAATGAGAATTGAAAGATATCTTATATTCATCAATATTCTGAAGATAGATATAGGAATTTTTAAGTAAAGGTAAACATCTTTCCTCTTTCAAATTATTGCTAAACCATATTTATTAGAGAAGATAAAAACCTCTCAATCGGATGATGAGAATACGTACAAGAAAATTTATGCTATTAAGGATGGATGATTGGAAGACTTCATGTATGATGAAGGAGTTATGAAATTTGGGAAGAGGATATAAGTTCCATCAATACCTGAGCTAAAAAGGGAACAATTAGATGATGACCATAGCTCAAATTTCTCTATACACCTTGGTATCACAATGATGTATAATGATCTGAATGATTTTTTTTGTGGGATAATATGAAGTGGGAAATTGATGACTACATGTCAAGGTGTCTAATTTGTCAATAAGTGAAGGCAAAGAGACAACATCCCAGGGGAGTGATGCAACCTCTACCTATTCCTATGTGGATGTGGGATAACATTACAATGTATTTTGTCACCAGACTAACGATCACACCTAGAAGGAATGATGCAATATGTGTAATTTTTGATCGTCTCACAAAATTAGAACATTTTTTTCCTATAAGATAGGATTTACCTCTTGAGCTCCAGAAAGAAATTATATTAATGAAGTTGTAAAACTTCATGGTGCACCTCTATCGATTGTGTCCGATAAAGATCCCTGGTTTACATCAAAATTTTTGAAAACTTTTCAGAAGGATTTGAATACTGAGCATTGTATGAATACTTCTTATCCCACACAAACTGACGGACAGTATGAAAGGACTATTCAAACTCTGGATGACATGTAGAGATCATTATCTCTTGAATTATAATGTATGTGGGATCAATACTTTCCTTTGGTGGAATTTTCCTACATATTTTTTTTTCCATTCTAGTATTCAAATGGATCCATATGAATCATTATATGGAAGGAGATTTATATCTCCAACTTTTTGGGATGAATATGGTGAGAGGAAACATATATGCTGAGAACTTATTGAAGAGACAATGAAAAAGTTGAAGAAAATTCAGGCCCATATTAAAACAGCCCAATATAGGAAGAAGAGTTATGCTGAAAACAGGATAAAGGAATTGGAATTCCATGTGGGTGATCATGTCTTTATGAAATCATATCCATGGAAGGGTATCTTAAGGTTTTATAAGAAAGGGAAACATAGCCCTAGGTACATTAGACCATTTGAAATTCAAGAAAGAATCAGATCTGTAGCTTCCCATTAAGCAATGCCTCCAAGTATCTCCAAATTTCATGATATGTTCCATGTATCATTACTTAAGATATACATGCCATACCCAATGCATGTACTCACCTATGAATAAATTTAACTGGAACCAAATTTTTCATATTGTGAAGACCCTATCAGGATCCTTGACAAAAGGGGGAATGCAGTGGGAAATTGGACAACACATATTGTAAAGGATCTTTGGAAAAAACAAAATATGGAGGAAGAAACAAAGGAACATGAGGATGTTATGATGAAGAACCACCCACATCTTTTTTTGGGATTTATAAATGAAAAATTTTGAGGACGAAATTTCTAAAGGAGGGAATACTGTAGCACCCCAAAAATTTTATGGCATGTTTCTCTTAAATATGTTTGAGTCATAGCCTATATTTCATAAAGAACTGAGTTTCTTTGAAACAACACTTGGTTGTTTATGAGATAATCATATTATTTCCATTCAACTTAGATTTTCTACTTTTGTGTTTTGAATTTTGAAAATCTGACATACACGGTTGTGTTTTTGATGATATTTAGAGCCTGATAGAATTTACTTTATTTTTGGTGAATAGTAACACACCCTTATGAATAGTAACCTACCCGTATGAATAGTAACTTACCCTCATAAATAGTAATATGACTTTTATGAATTTTATCCACACCCATGAATGTATAGATTAATTTAGGCTCCTTAAAAATGATGTTGAATAATTTAAGGGTTTATATTTTTCGATTAAATAATGATTTTAATTAGATATTAAAATAATCATATTTAGAAAATTATTTTTGAAAAATGGAATTAATTTTTGGATTCGACACATCGAAAATTTATTAGGGTGATTTTTTCAGATTTTTATGATATAGTTGAATTTTTTTATAAATAGTAAAATGTGATAATTTACGATAAATGCTAAATAAGGGATTTATTGAGTCATTGATGATAATCTGCTGATGTAAGAATAATTGGTTCAAATTCACATGCATTTATTTCTATTTTCAGTCGTATAATACTTATTATTCCTTGTGTTGTGAAGAAATAATAAACTTATTAGGGAAAAATTATGAAAACCCTCCTCTCATCCCCAATAAACCCTCCTCAATCCCTCTTCTCTTCACTCATCTAAAGCCTTGTGACTTGCCAATATTCTACCCAAATCAATCCCCAATATCTTCCCCCACATCCAAAATCTCTTATATTCTTCAATATACCAAAACCTCTCCCCTTAAGTGGTTCTCAAATGAAGATCTCTCAAGTGGTAAATTCCTCCTTCCAATTCCATCTTTTCTTTTATGTTCTTGTCTTTTTTGTTTCTTTCCTCACCTCCCTTCACCAAAATAGTATGATATCTCTAGTAACATACATGTACTAGAATTTTTTCTGATATTGGTATATTTCATTATCTAATCTCATTTCTCCACCTTTTATTTGAAATTAATTAAAGCATTGTTTGGGATGTGCCAATTTATCACATTCAAGGACAAAGATTTATCAATTTATATTATTATCTATAAATACAGTCATGAAAACATTTGTGTTGTGGTTGAACAAGATTATTATATATGTAATATATCCTATTTTTGGTTCTGTAATCCTTTTTAACAAATGGTGTTATGTTATAAAGAAAAACATGTTCTTTGTAATTGAACCCACCGATTAACAAAACCGGTTGTCACTATGGTTTTATATAATAATTGGACTTCACTCCAAGTAACCGAATTAAATTTAAAAGATTGTAATCTATTGGATGTTCACTAATAGAATATAACATCAATTCTGAACAACCACATTCATCTTACATGTTTATCCAAACATGAATATAAGTGAACCTTCAGTAAAACCAAGTGAACAAACAACCTCGAACAAAGAAATTGAACCTCACAACCAATAAATATGGTTATAAATGAACTTAAAATTATTATAAAAATTCAATTAGATATATAATAGGTTCTTTAATTATTAATTACTAAACATAGTTTTTTATTCAGGTCTTTAATAACATGTGGAGAACGCCAACAGATTTAAGGTAAGGGATCCTCTCTCTCAGTTTTGATCAAGAATCTACCCTATGTTGTGCTCTTTTATTTTTAATACCTAAGGATAGGGTATGTTTTCTCACCTCACCCATACTTCCCTTATGTTATATAAATAATGGGATACCACTTTAACTCTCATTAAGCCCTCACAAGAACACTCGTTACCTTGCAAAAATGTTTGTAAGGGGTCTTCTCCTATCACTTTCAATTATGTGAGATTTACATTGTTCACCTCTTATCTATTATATGTGATCTAGGTGTTCTGTAATTTGATATATATTATCCTGATTCTTTTTATATTCATGGTATTCTTTGATTCATTTTGTTGTTATTATCTTTTGGTCATACGACTCAATTGATTACAACATTGTAATGAGCTTTGTCTCTATTTTCACTTCATTGTGACTTGCTTAGTATTTTGCACCTACTATTTCTTATGTGGTGTACCTACTACCCATTTGATATCAATTTTCAATTGAAATAATATTCCATTTAAAATTCCATATTCTCATATCATGGATTTGATTATTGTCTAATCCGTATACCATTTTACATATGGTATTTATTTTGAAGGATGTTTTGTCTGTGGAAATATTGATAAATCTGTATCCTTTATTCTATACAGATAATGTAATTTCGTATTGATCTTATGTTGAATCTATGTATAAAGAATTATTTGGACATGCAGTGGTGGGTGCACTACGGGAAAAATGAGCAATTGCGACGGGTTATTTGCGACGAGATTTATTCCCGTCGCAAATAGTCATGTTAAAAACTTATTTGCGACGGGGGTATTTCCCCGTCGCAAATAAGGAGGCTTTTGCGACGGGATTGCTTTCCCCGTCGCAAATAGTTTTCCCGCGATGCGCGCCAAATCGCGGGAAACTTATTTGCGACGGGGAAATATTCCCGTCGCAAATAACCGGCGGTGGTAAAAGGTATTTGCAACGGGAATATTCCCCCGTCGCAAATACTATGTCGGCAGGGATTATTTGCGACGGGTCCCGTCGCAAATAACTATTTACCGGTTGACCGTAATAAATGTTGGCTAAGGTATTTGCGACGGGTCCCGTCGTAAATAATACTATTTGCGACGGGAATCCCGTCGCAAATGGGCCCGTTGCAACTAATCTAACCTATAAATACCCCCATCCGTTTTTTTCATTTCATTCTCATTCCTTATCTTCTCTCTCTCTCAGAATTATATTTCTAGAGTTGAGTTTTTCTCCAGTTTAAGTTTTTTCTCCGGAGTTGATATTAAAGTTTTGAAGAACGATCAGAACAGATCAATTTTCAAGGTATTTATCTTCATTTTAATTTTTTATTTATTTTTAATTTCTTATTAGTTTCTATTATTATTAATTAGTTGTAATTTAATTATGTTTACATTGTTTTATTACTTAATAAATTTAAATTATAAGTATTGTTTATATGGTAATTAGGAATAATTAGTAATAATTTTTAGTAATTAAGAATAAATATTAATAACTAGTAATAAATACCAATAATTAAGAATAAGAACATTATTACATTATTAGTTTATTTTAATATTAATATTAAAATAATATAATTTTTTATATATATACAGTTCTTTTTTCATCTGTGTGTTTGCTGTCTTCACATGTATTATTTGTATGTGGAGATAGAAAACGCACAGATGAAAAAAGAACTGTATATAAATTAGAAAATTCTATTATTTTAATATTAATAATAAAATATATTAATAATGTTATTATTTGTAATTATTGGTAATTATTTCTAATTATTGATAATTATTCATTTAATTACTAATAATTATCAATAATTAAGAATAATTAGTAATAATTACCAATAATTAACAATAATTAGTATTAATTACCTATAATTAGTATTAATTACCAATAATTAGTATTAATTACCAATAATTAGTATTAATTACCAATAATTCGTAATAATTAGGAATAATTAACAATAATTAGTAATAATTAGGAATAATTAACAATAATTAGGAATAATTAACAATAATTAGTAATAATTAGGAATAATTAGGAATAATTAGTATTAATTAGGAATAATTAGTAATAATTACCAATAATTAGTATTAATTAGGAATAATTAGTATTAATTACAAATAATTAGTATTAATTAGGAATAATTAGTATTAATTACAAATAATTAGTATTAATTAGAAATAATTAGTATTAATTACCAATAATTAGTATTAATTACCAATAATTAGTATTAATTACCAATAATTAGTATTAATTACCAATAATTAGTATTAATTAGGAATAATTAACAATAATTAGTAATAATTAGGAATAATTAACAATAATTAGTAATAATTAGGAATAATTAGTATTAATTAGGAATAATTAGTAATAATTACCAATAATTAGTATTAATTAGGAATAATTAGTATTAATTAGGAATAATTAGTATTAATTACCAATAATTAGTATTAATTACCAATAATTAGGAATAATTAACAATAATTAGTAATAATTAGGAATAATTAACAATAATTAGTAATAATTAGGAATAATTAACAATAATTAGTAATAATTAGGAATAATTAACAATAATTAGGAATAATTAGGAATAATTAGTATTAATTAGGAATAATTAGTAATAATTACCAATAATTAGTATTAATTAGGAATAATTAGTATTAATTACCAATAATTAGTATTAATTACCAATAATTAGTATTAATTACCAATAATTAGTATTAATTACCAATAATTAGTAATAATTAGGAATAATTAACAATAATTAGTAACAATTAGGAATAATTAACAATAATTAGTAATAATTAGGAATAATTAACAATAATTAGGAATAATTAGTATTAATTAGGAATAATTAATATTAATTACGAATAATTAGTAATAATTACCAATAATTAGTAATAATTACCAATAATTAGTATTAATTACCAATAATTAGTATTAATTACCAATAATTAGTATTAATTACCAATAATTAGCAATAATTACCAATAATTAGTATTAATTACCAATAATTAGCAATAATTACGAATAATTAGAAATAATTACCAATAATTAGCAATAATTACGAATAATTAGAAATAATTAGCAATAATTAGAAATAATTAGCAATAATTAGAAATAATTAGCAATAATTAGAAATAATTAGCAATAATTAGAAATAATTAGCAATAATTAGCAATAATTAGTAATAATTAGTAATAATTAGGAATAATTAGGAATAAGTAGGATTAATTAGGATTAATTAGGAATAATTAGGATTAATTAGGAATAATTAGTAATAATTACCAATAATTAGTAATAATTACCAATAATTAGTAATAATTAGTAATAATGACCAATAATTGCCAATAATTACCAATAATTACAAATAATTAGGAATAATTAGTAATAATTAGGATTACTCAGGAATACTCAGGAATACTCACGAATACTCACGAATACTCACGAATACTCACGAATAATCACGAATACTCACGAATAATCACGAATACTCACGAATACTCACAAATAATCAGGAATACTCAGGAATACTCAGGAATACTCAAGAACACTTAGCAAAAAAAATTATATTATCAATATTTATGAAAAAAATATTAATATTATTAAAATAATAAAAATTTATAAAATATTAAAATTATCAATATTTACAATAGATTTTGCTCTATTCTTAACATGTTCAAATCTTAAAGGGTCGCTAATTGTCAGGTCATGCGCAATAAAAAGTTTCTGTCAGCCATGTCCAATGTAAACTCTATAATTGTCCTTGCATGGTCGATCACCTCAAAAGTAATGTTGCAATCAGACAAACCAAGTCATTCCCTTCTTATCTATAAGAATCATCTCACATGAACCTTTACATAGACCATTCTTCCTTGAAAATTTAAGGGAAAAATAATGATATCCCCTCAAATTTCTAAGGAAGAATGATCTATGTAAAGGTTCATGTGAGATAATTCTTATAGTTAAGAAGGGAATGACTTGGTTTGTCTGATTGCAACATTACTTGCGAAGTGATCAACCATGCAAGGACAATTATAGAGTTTACATTAGACATGGCTGACACAAACTTTTTATTGCGCATGACCTGACAATTGACGACCCTTTAAGATTTGAACATGTTAATAATAGAACAAAGTTTGTTCTGAATATTGATAATTTTAATATTTTTTAATTTTTTTTATTATTTTAATAATATTAATATTGTTTTTTCGTAAATATTGATAATATTTTTTTTATTACTAATAATTAGTAAACGAAATCTGCTTGGATAATGAAGGGAAAATTTATAACCATCTCCACAACGATGATTATCAAATTTCCTTTCATTATTCAAGCAGTTTTCCTTTTGCTAAGTATTGCTAAGTATTGCTAAGTATTGCTAAATTAGTAATAAATAGTAATAATTAGCAATAAATTGTAATAATTAGTAATAAATTGTAATAATTAGTAATCCTTGCTTGAGTGTTTTTTCTAACAAATTATTCAAAACCAGTAATGCTTTTATATTTTATAGAAAAATATGGAACAACGAGGTCGTCAACATTCATTATTAGATGACCGCATATGGATAAATCAACGTAGAAATCCAAATGGTTCTGGTTTAAATCCAGTATATATAGAGGGTGTGGAGATTTTTTTATCATTTGTGGCATCAAATTCAGAATTTGTTTCAGAAGGAAAGATAAAATGCCCTTGTAGAAAATGTGCATTGAGAACGTTTGACACGTTTGACAAAGTGGGGGAACATATCTTGCGTTTTGGTTTTCAAGCAGATTATGTTTTTTGGTATCAACACGGTGAACGCAGTTCCAGAGAAGATGATACCAACTTGATTCCGGATCCATCCCAGTTTCAAGATTTAGTACATGATGTTGCAGGTTCATCTGTTCAACATACAGAAACTCCGGCTGATATAGCTTCAAATCCTGAGTTGGGACCGTCTGAATTTTATGAGTTGTTGAAGTCTGCTGAGGATGCATTATATCCTGGCTGCAAGATGAGCAAATTAGAAGCAGTTGCAAAATTTATGGCTATCAAATCAGATAACGGAATGTCAAACACATGTTTTGACCAGATATTTTCTTTGCTGAAAACACTGTTACCCGAAGGAAATGTTTTACCTGCAAATTACTATGAAAGTAAGAGGTTGGTTCGAAATTTGGGACTTACTTGTCAGAAGATTCATGCATGTTCAAATGACTGCATTTTATATTCAGGGGAAAATGAGTCGTTGGATAGTTGTCCCACATGTGGGCAACGGAGATATAAAGAAGGACAACACGGGAAGTCTGGTTTGATTCCTGTAAAACAGTTGAGATATTTTCCGCTTACATCCAGACTTCAGCGTTTATTCATGTCTAAGAATACAGCGACAATGATGTCATGGCATAAAGAGAATATTTCAACCGATAAAAGCTTGAATCATCCAGCCGATGGTGATTCATGGAAACATTTTGATAGAGTGCATCCATCATTTGCTTTAGAAGCTAGAAATGTTCGACTGGGCCTTTCCACTGATGGTTTCTGTCCGTTTGGATCTTATGGTAGTCAATATTCATGTTGGCCTGTTTTTTTAACTCCGTATAATTTACCTCCATGGATGTTGATGAAGGAGCCATATATCTTTTTGACTTTACTAATTCCAGGACATCCGAAGAAAAATATTGATGTTTATTTGAAGCCATTGATTGATGAATTAAATTTATTGTGGAGTACTGGTGTCAGTACATATGATGTTGCAACGAAACAAAATTTCATACTGAGAGGAGCATTGATGTGGACAATAAGTGACTTCCCGGCTTATGGGATGTTATCTGGCTGGAGTACACATGGTCAGAAATCATGTCCTTACTGTATGGGAGAGAACAAAGCATTTATGCTCATTCATGGAAAGAAACCTTGTTATTTTGACTGTCATCGCAGATTTCTTCCAGCTGATCATCCTTTTCGCAGAAACAGATCTCATTTCAGAAAAGGAACAGCTGAAAGGGATGGACCTCCAAAAATGCTATCAGGTTCGGAGTTAAAATCGGTTGTATTTTCATTACCTCCCATCACTTTTGGTCCCACAATAAACCAACAGAAAATTTCTGGTTTTGGGAAAGAACACAATTGGATTAAACGTAGCATATTTTGGGATTTGCCATATTGGTCTGATTTGTTGGTCCGACACATGTTAGATGTCATGCATATTGAGAAGAACTGTTTTGATAATTTGTTTCATACAGTTTTGGATACGCCAGGAAAGAGCAAAGACAATGTAAATGCACGTTTAGATCTTGCCCAAATTTGCAGGCGTCCAGAATTGGAACTATTTGAGAATGTCAGAACAGAAAGGTTACTGAAACCAAAAGCAGCTTATACACTGTCTAAAGAAAACCGTTTATTATTTTGTCAGTGGATTGCAGATTTGAGACTTCCAGATGGCTGTGCTTCCAATTTGGGTAGATGTGTAAAGAATGGTCATATTACTGGATTGAAAAGTCATGATTGTCATGTTATAATGGAGAGACTTCTACCCATTGGATTAAGAGGTCTGTTGAATTCTGTGATTTGTGATTCCATAACAGACATGTCTCATTTTTTTCGGGAAATTTGTGCGGCTACGGCAGATTATGTTGCTCTAGGCAAACTTGAAAAAGATGTTGTTGTAATTATATGTAAACTGGAAAAAATATTTCCGCCGTCTTTCTTCGACTCAATGGAACATTTGATGTTACATTTGCCATATGAAGCCAAATGTGGAGGTCCGGTACAGTTTCGATGGATGTACCCATTTGAAAGATGCATGCAAAAATTGAAAAGAAAAGTACGCAACAAAGCATCTGTTGAAGGATCTATTGCAGAAGCTTATTTGCAAGAGGAAATATCTTTTTTCTGCTCCCATTATTTTGAATCTGAGTATCCTTCAAAACACAACCGAATGGGACGGAATGAGAGGAATATTGATGAAATCGACAATCAATTATCTGTTTTCAACCAGTCAGAGCTTGGTTTTGGTGGAGTTTCTGAACGCTGGCTTTCAGATGATGAACATCATAGAGCTCATACGTATGTTCTGCTCAACTGTGAAGAGATGACATCAGTTGTACTGTAAGTGTTTATATCACTTATTCTATCATTTATGTTATAGTAAATAACTTTGGTTTTTATAGGTTGTATGATAATCATATCAAGAAACAAATTCCACAAATTACAGCAGCTGCTCTCGAAGAACGGCGACTGAAAAATTTCTCTCAGTGGTTTCAAAAACTGGTAACATAAATTCTTTATCATTTAGCAACTCATTCAATGTATAGTTTACTATATTGATAATTATTTCACAAATCTTCAGGTGTCTCGACATGCTGATAAAATTGACAAACGGCTCTGTGTATTGAGTAACCCACCTTCCAAACTTGTTAAAACTTATAATGCATATGTGGTGAATGGATTTCGATTCCACACACATGCATATGGGGAATCGAAAAAAACAATGAACAGTGGAGTTAGCTTGAGAGGATCTCATCATCGAGAAAATGAAGTTGACTTTTATGGCATACTTGATGAAATCATTGAACTCTGTTATCTTGGACAGCATTACATAACCATGTTCAAATGTCGGTGGTTGGATACAGAGAGAGGCGTGCGTGTTCATCCGACTCATGGAATCATCGATATTAAATGTAAAAGTGTTCTCACAGTAAATGAACCATTCTTATTGGCTCAACAGGCATATCAAGTTTATTATGCAAAGTACTGTGCAACATCAAGAGACTTGACTGATTGGTGGAGTGTAATAAAAATCAAAATTCGAGACAATCAGTTTAGTCAAAGTGAATGTGCTTTCACTGATGTGCAAAGAATTGAAGTTTTTCAAGAGAGTACTCAAAATCAATCTTTTTTACAAAGAGATATGAGTATCGATGACGACACCCCACATTTAAGAGTCGGTGATGACGATGATGTTAATGATGTCACACATGAATTTGAAATGGTAAGAGATGAAGCAACTGCAACTCGAATGGATATCGATGATGTTGAGGAGGAATATGAAGATGACATTGACATATATGAAGATGATGGTGAAGATGAACACTTATAGAATTCCATGGTATTTATATACAATCATAATATGTATATATATGTATATATAATAGTAATTATCAATTATTTGCTAATATTAACATTTTCTGTTTCAGATGGACGAGGCCACATTTCGTGAGTTGGCGGAGGCTGACCTGCCTTTCGATGCGGATGAGTTGCTGGCAGATGACCCTCAGCCTGCAGGCGCTCCAGGGAGTACGCGGAGGGGGCGCGGTCTTGCACGATTGATGATTCCTGACCCCGTCCCCGAGCGACGTCCACGTCTTGGGTTTGATCCGCGCACCCGGAGGTGTGATAACCTGTGTAATAACCTGTGAATTTGACTAAGATTTCATTAATCTATTCACATAATAAATGTTTATTATTTTTTCAGTTTTTCGCATATAGCAGTCGGACAGGGCAGCGCTATTTTGCGCAACTATTTCTCTCAGCCGTGGACCACATGGGAGCAGATTCCCATTGATGTGCAGCAGGCCATGTTCGGCCATTGGTTGGTACGTACGTAAATAAATAATTTTTATTTTGAAAATTATTTCATTTCTAACTTGATATTTTGATTTATTTGTAGGGTTAATGGGTCCAATCGAGGATACCATGCGTGACGCCATCCACGAGGCATGGGAGGTGGCCATGCGTGATCGCCTTCGTCAGTTTTTGCACAATTTAAGAAAAGCTGCGATGAAGAAAGCAGGAGTGTCAGATTTTGAGGAGTCATGTAGAGCACACCGACCAGAGTACATTTCATCCCATGTATGGGATGGATTATGTGCGCACTGGTTGAGTGGTGCCTTTCAGAGGAGATCATCGGTGGGGAGGCAGAATCGGGGGAGGCAGGAGGTGACTCATCGAGCTGGGAGTCGTTCTTTCAGTACTCATAGACAGCATCTGGTACGTACATTATTTATAAATATTTTATATAACTATAAATATTAACAGTTTATTTTTTATTCTTATAGGCTGTCGAGCACCCCGATATTACAGAGTACGACGTATATCGGGGGATTTATAGTGATCCTGCTACTGGGGAGCTCAGAGGTGATCGTCAGCATCACATCGTGGTCAGTATTATTTGTTTTCAAGTTTAAAAATTAACTGCATATAATATATTCACAATTTTAATTTTAAATTGCAACTATAGGAGTCATATGAGGCCGCAATGGCACAGGCCCGGCCTGAGAGTCAGGCCGAGTCATCAGATCAGACCACTGCCCGTCAGTTTGATGAGGCGGCATGGATGCAGGCCACCCAGTATGCCTTCGAGAAGGGCCGGGTAGTTGGTATCGGCTCTCGACTGACTCCCGGAGATTATTATGGCAGTGCTGCGATGTCAGCGTCCAGCTCGAGGGGAGCTCGTGCATCTTCTTCTACACAGTATGAGGAGCAGTTGCGATCTCAGACTGCACAGATAGAGAGTCTCCGACAGGAGCAGGAGCAGATACGTCAGCAGCATGAGGAGGAGCGTCGACGCCAGCAGCAGCTGTACGAGGAGCAGACGAGTCGGTGGCAGCAGTAGCATCAGGAGCAGATGAAGTACATGCGCCGACTCACTCATGCTTTAGGGATGGAGTTTCCTCCACCACCATCTGCAGATCCCCCCCTCCCCCCCTCCTACAGATTAGAGTTTGTATTTCTGTTATAAAATTTGTGAAATCAAAATTTTTTTTTTCTATTCGTAGTTTCTGTCTCATTATAAAATATTAATAATATTATATTTTTAAATAACAATATTAATATGAATAATAATAATATTTATATTTTATAATATTAAATTTTATATATATATTAAAATTTTATATATATATTAAAATTTTATAATATTATAATTTAATTATTTTTTTGTAATACTTGAATTATTTTAATATTTGAATGTAAAATAATTCTATTATTTTTATATTAATTAAAATAACTTATTAATATTTTTTTTATTTATGAATTATAATTATAATATTATTATATTAATTAAATTATTTATTAATATTCTATTATTTTTATTTTTGAATTATAATTCTACTATTATTATAGTAATTAAAATAATTTATTATTTTCATTTGTAAATTATAATTCTATTATTATATTAATTAAAATAATTTATTAATAATTTATTTTTTTTATTTTTTTTATAGTATTTGCGACGGGATACTATGCCCGTCGCAAATACTAGTAGTATTAATAATTTTTTATTTTTTTTTAAAAAGAGTAATTGCGACGGGACCCGTCGCAATTACTATGAATAGTATTTGCGACGGGTCCCGGTTCCCGTCGCAAATACTAGTATTATTAATTTTTTTATTTTAAAAAAAAAAACGTTATTGCGACGGTCCCGTCGCAAAAACAATTTGCGACGGGTACCGTCGTAAAAGCTATTTGCGACGGGCCCGTCGCAATAACTGTTTAAAAAGTTTTTCACAAAAAATACGGAATACTATTTGCGACGGGGAGAATGCCCGTCGCAAAAAAAGGCTTTAGCGACGGTCCCGTCGCAAATAAGTTTAGTTGCGACGGCGTTTTCCGCAACGGGCTATTTGCGACGGGATCCCGTCGCAAATAGCCCGTCGCAAATACCTGTTTTTCCAGTAGTGGTGGGGACCACTAAAACCTTTCGATGCATTGGTATGTCTCATGAGACAAATCAGTTGGCGACAAACCCTTTAAGCTTGTTTCCAAAAAATTAGATGGGTTCCTACCAATAAAACTAAACTGATTTTTCAGTATTATGGTATCTTGTTATATTACATGAAATTAAATTTATAAGAATTATCTTAATTCATTATTTGTTATTACTATCCATGAGGTTTTCACTATGACAAAATCTATGTATGTAGTTTCATTCTCAGTTTATTAATGGTATGATTTTTTCATTTATTCACCATGACATATTGATTATGTAAAATTGTTTACAATTAATTTATTATTGACTCACACTTCCTCTATTTATAACCCTTACTAAGAATTTAAGATAACCCCTTTCATTTCTTACTTTCAACATGTGATGAAGAGGAGATAATTTATTGGCTTCTCGTGGATGCAGTTTTTTTTTGTTATGTATTGTATTTTGTAACCGTTTCCAATGTAATTTGAGTTAAGTCTATGTATATAGATTCTTCAAGACTACTAAAATGATATTTCCTTCAGGATTTTCATTCCACATAAACATTCCTAGAGGGGTCAGTGTGTTATATTTGGCATCAGAGGAAGTTTAGTAGAGAACATGGAAACTAGATTAGAAAACATATATTAGGGAAACAAATCCCTAAGGTAGTATTTGAGGAAAAATATACAAGAACATCCCAATATATTGGTAAGGTATAGATTATGTGGATATTTCAAGCAATAAATCCATGTTTCGATACTATTAGGTAGAGGTGGCTCTGGCACAAATGTACCTAGGAGTGAAAGCTCTGATAAGGGGTTTCAGGCTTGACCTAGGGTATCCTGTACACGACAATGGTCCTTGCTGCACTATTGGTTATTACACTAGAGGGGGATATGCCCATGATAATTTATATTTTCTTAAAAATCCATTATGAAGGATTGAAATGTAAATTATTCTTCAAAGAAACCATTTTTTTTTGATTATGGGATTATCCATGTGTAGGATCTCAATTTATGGTAGGTATTTTTTTATGTTAAGATTATACATTATGATTCATACCCTAATCTAGTTTGTGCCATTATTTAGAAATGACGTCTAAATGAAAAAGGGGAATCAATACTCGTGGGAAATGTTGGGATATCCCAACTGAGCAAGTCAACACAGTCAATGTTGGAGCAGATCTGATCATGAACATATTGAGACAACTTACTCAGGTTTTAACGAATAACCATTCCACACCTGTGTTGGATCATTTTATGCGGTAGACGTCCCCATCTTTTAGCAGGACTACTAATCCAGTGGTTGCTAAGCAATGGATTAAGTCTCTTGAAATGATATTCATGAAATTAAGATGCAATG
Organism: Viscum album; assembly: GCA_963277665.1. NCBI lineage: Eukaryota > Viridiplantae > Streptophyta > Magnoliopsida > Santalales > Viscaceae > Viscum > Viscum album. The sequence continues at coordinate 203,831,527 of OY728159.1, read as the reverse complement.
AATATGAAAAGGTAGTAATAGGAATATATTGTCCCAAGGGAGACACTGATCAATGGTGGAACTTAATTTAGAATACCACGAAGGATGAAGAATTAGAAGATATGGAATGGAGGAATTTTAAGTATATATACATCAAAAAATATTTCCCTTGTGAGAAACGAACCGAAATGAAAAGGAAATTCCTTGACTTGATGTAAAGGGAAGAAGAATTTGTTGTAGAGTATAAGGCTAACTTCACAAGGCTATCCAGTTATGCCATAGATTATGTACGTGATGCGACAAACAAGATTGATCATTTATTTGAAGGTATTAAGCCAAGTTTTCGAAGGGCACTAGCTTCTCAAACATTTTAATCATATGATGAAATTGTATCAAGTTACATCAAAACATAGAAGGAATTTTCAAGATCAAATTTGTTTAATGGAATCCTTGATAATAAGTGGTACTCTGATAACCAAGGGAAAGGTGAAGCACCAATGAAGAACAAGGGGATGAATAAATTCTTATTATGCGAGAACTATGGAAAGGATCATCTTGATAAATTCTTGAAAGTCATGGGATTCTTCAATAAGTGTGGAGAAAAGTTTCATCTATCTAATGAATTAAATGGGAAAAAACAATTTGATGATTTTAAATGCTAAAATTATAGAGAGATGGGACACTATGCAAATGAGTGTCAAAAACGCCAAGGAAACATGCATCAGAAAAGGCCAAGAAAGAAAGGGAGATATTATGTGATTACAATAGTAGAATTTGAAGTTCTTAATGACATTGTGGAAAGTAATTTAATTATTTCCTCAATATTTTCCAACACTTTATTTCATTATGGATAATCTCATTCATTTATATCTTCCCAATTTTCCAAGAAAATTAGACATATCCAATTTGATTTAAAAAAAGAGTTATTAGTAAAAGTTCCTAGGGGGTTCATCATTGCAACAAAGGCATGGCAACAAGTCCCCCTGTGACACATAAACGTGACTTAATTGATAACTTTATTGTCATACCAATGAATGAATATGATATATTTCTTGTTATGAATTGGCTATCAAAATATGATGCGAATATTTATTGTAGGAATAAGAAAGATAACTTTTTTCAAAATAGTGTAGAATCCCTTATCTTTAGAGCAGAATTCTCGCCACCTAATTCTTATCTAGATTCACCAATAGTAGATCTACTAAATGAAATACTTTTAGAAGAAGATAAAACAATATCTTTGGGCGAGGAATGAAATATTCATATTGAATATGTGAATATAGTGCAATAATACATTAATGTATTTCCAGAGGATCTACCTGAACATCCTCTAGAGTGGTAAATTGAGTTTTCCATTGACTTAATTCCTGGTGTAAGACCTATATCAAAAACCCCCTATAGAATGGACACTTTGGAGTTAGTAGAGCTAAAGAAACAACTAGAGGAGTTGAGTGAAAAAGGATTTATTCAACCTACTATTTCTCCAGGGGGAGCCGCGATCCTTTTTTTTCAAGAAGAAAGATATTTTCGTCAGGCTATGAATTGATTAGAGGGAAATCAATTCTATTACAATAAATAATAAGTATCCACTTCCTCAGATTGATGATTTATATGATCAACTTAATAGAGCTCAATAATTTTCAAAAATTTACCTTCTATCTAGATATTATTAGCTGTGTGTGAGGAAGGAAGATATTCATATGACAGCATTTCAAACCTGGTATGTGAATTACTAGTTTACAGTGATGCCTATTTGACTGACTAATGCACCCTATGTTTTCATGGATTTCATTAATAGATTTTCAAGGAATATCTTGATAACTTTTTTGTGGTATTTAACAATGATATCCTATTAAACTCAAAAATCTATGAATACCTTAAGAATCACTTGAAGATTATTCAGAAAACTCTTAGAAGAAATGAATTTTATGGAAAGTTTACTATGTGAGAATTATGGATTAAATTAGTTTTTTTCTTGGCCATATTGTCTCTAAGGATGGAATATTATATGATCCTAAGAAGTCGAAGGAAATCAACAAATAACCCATTCCAAAAAAACATAACTGATGTACATAGTTTTATTGTCTTAGGATATTAGTATTGGAATCTTGTTTAGAATTTTGCCCGACTGGCTAACCCACTAACCAATCTCACACGTAAAAAAGTTATGTTTGTGTGGACAAAATAATTTACAGAATGCTTCAAAGAATTGAAAATAATATTGTTCAATGTTCCAATCTTGAATCATCCATCTGGAAGTGAATTATTTATAATATACTATGATGAATCAAATAATGGGCTCGGTTGCGTCCTTATGAAAAAAGATAATGTTATTGATTATACCTCAAGACAATTGAAGACTCATGAGAAAAATTATCCAACTCATGATCTTGAGTGAGAAGCTGTAATCTTGGATTCTAAAATATGGAGACATTATGTCTATGGAGAAATATATCAAATTTATATGGACCATGAGAGTTTGAAATACATTTTCACATAAAAATAACTCAACATGTGGCAATGGAGATGGATAGAGTTACTCAATTATTATGATTTTTCAATAAAATACCACCCACGAAAAGAATATAAGGTGGAATATGCATTATTCAGGAAAGATCACAGACTCCTGACCCAAATGAGGATTGAAAGAGATCCTATATTCATGGATATACTAAATATGGATATGGGAATTGTTAAAGAAGGTGAAACATCCTTACTCTTTAAAATTATTTCTAAACCATATTTATTAGAGAAGATAAAGGCTCCCAATCTAATGATGAGAATATGCACAAGAAAATTAATGTTGCGAAGGATGGGAGATTTAAAGACTTTATGTATGAAGAAGGAGTTATGAAATTTGGGAAGCAGTTATGCATTCCATTAGTACCTGAGAAAAAAAGGGGACTTTTAGGTGATACCCATATATAAAATTTCCTTATACACCTGGGTAGCACAATGAAGTATAGAGATCTAACGAAATATTTTTGGTGGGACAATATGAAGTAAGAAATTGCTTACTATGTGTCAAGGTGACTAATTTTTCAACAAGTGAAGGAAGAGACACAACATCCCAAAGGGGTGATGGAACCACTACTTATTCCTATGTGGAAGTGAGATAACATTTCAATGGATTTTTTCACTGGACTAGTGAGGACACCTAGAAGGAATGATGCAATATGTGTAACTGTTGATCATCTCACAAAATCAGTACATTTCCTTCGTATTAGAGATGATTTACTGCTTGTGCACATAGAAAGACTTTATATCAATGAAGTTGTAAAAAATCATGGTGCATGTTTATCAATTGTGTCTGATCGAGATCCCCAATTTACATCAAAATTCTAGAAAAGTATCTATAAGGCTTTGAATATTGAGCTTCGTATGATTACTTCTTATCACCCACAAACTAATGGAGTCTGAAAGGACTATTCAAACTTTGGATAACATGTTGAGATCATGCTCTCATTTCTACCAAGGTATGTACGATAAATACTTTCCATTGGAGGAATTTTCCTAAAAAAATAGTTTCCATTCTAGTATTAAAATGTCATTATATGAAGCATTATATGGAATGATTTTTCATTCTCTAACTTGTTGGGATGATGTTGGTGAGAGAAAACTTATAGGCCTAGAACTTATTAAAGAGGCCATGGAAGATGTGAAGAAAATTCAAGACCATATTAAAATATCCCAAAGTAGGCAGAAGAGTTATGATGACAACTAGAGAAAGGATTTGGAATTCCAAGTGGTAGATCATGTCTTTTTAAAGTATCTTAATGAAAGGGTGTCTTAAGGTTCTATAAGAAAGGGAAACTGAGCCCCAGGTACATCAAATAGTTTGAAATTCTAGAAATAATTGGAGTTGTATCTTACTGTTTAGAAATTCTTATAAATCTATCTAAAGTTCATGATGTGTTCCATGAGTCATTTTTGAAGAAATACATTCCAGACCCAATGCATGTACTAAACTATGAAGAAATAGAACTAGAACATGATTTTCCATACTATGAAGAGTCTATCGGGATCCTTGACACAAGGGAGCATGTATTGAGAAATCAGATGACTCATCTAGTAAAGGTTCTCTTAAAAAACTAGAATATGGAGAAATCAACATGGGAAACTGAGGATGTTATAAAGAAGAACCACCCACATCTTTTTTGTGGGATTTATAAATGAAAATTTTTGAGGATGAAATTTATGAAGGAGGGAATATTATAGCACCCCCAATATTTTATGGCATGTTTCTCTTAAATATGCTCAATTCATAGCCTATATTTTATAAAGAATGTCGTTTATTTGAAAAAAAACCAATTTATTTATGAGATAGTCATATTCTAGCCATTGAACTTAAATTTTTCCCTTGGGTGTTTTTAATTTTGAAAATCTGACATACACGATTGTGTTTATGGTGATATTTAGATCCGGATAGAATTAACATAATTTTTGGTGAATAGTAACACACCCTTGTGAATAGTAACCTACACTTATGAATAATAACTTAAATTTATTAATAGTAATATGACTCTTATGAATGACATCTACATCTATGAATGCATAAATAAATTTAGGCACCTTAAAAATGTAGTTGAATAATTTAAGTGTTTATTTTTTTTATTAAATATTGATTTTATTTAAATATTAAAATATTCATATTTAGAAAATTATTTTTGAAAAATGAAATTAATTTTTGAATTCTACAGGTTGAAAAATGGTTAGGGTGATTTTTTGGGATTTTTTTGGAAATACTTGAATTTTTTGATGAATAGTAAAATGCGATAATTTAGAATAAATGATAAATAATAGATTTATTGATTCATTGATGATGATTTGATGATGTAATACAAATTGGTTCAAAGTAAAATGAATTTATTACTGTTCTAGGTCATGGAATACTTACTATTTCTTTTCTTGTGAAGAAATAATACACTAATGATTAAAAAATTATGAAAACCAAACTCTCCTCCACTATAACCCCCCCTCACTTCCTATTCTATTCACTCCTCTCAAGTCTTGTGACTTTCCAATATTCTTCCCGTATATCTTCACAAGCTCCTCCCACACGTCTGGAAGCCCCTTGTCTCTTAAAAATACTAAATTCTCTACCATTAAGAGATTCTAAAATGAGGAAGTCTCAAGAGGTAAATTCCTCTTTCAAATTACATCTTTTCTTTTAAGTTGTTGTCTTTTTTGTTTCTTTCCTCACATCCCTTCACCCAAATAGTATGATAACTCTAGTAACATACATATACTGGATTTTTTTGTGCTAATGCGATATTTCATTATCTTCTCTCTTTTCCCAACCATTTATTTGAATGAAATGAAAGCACCTTTTGAGATGTGCCACTTTAGCACAGTCAAGGACAACAATTTATAAATTTCTACTATTATCTTTAATTCTGTTAATGACACCATTTGTGTTGTGGTTGAACCAGATTATTATATATTTAATATATCCTATTTTTGGTTATGTAATCATTTTGTACAAATGGTATTATGTTATAAAGAAAAAAATGTTCTTTGTAATGAAACACACCGATTAACAAAAACTATTGTCACTATGGTTTTACATAATAATTAAACATCAATCATAGTAAAAAAAATTAAATTTTAGACCATGTAATATCCTGGACGTGCAGTAAGTGAATATAACTTGAATTTTGGACAACCAATTTCATCACACATGTTTACCGAAACATGAATATAAGCGAATCAGTCTTTAAAACCAAGTAAACAAACGAGGTCGAACAATGGAATTGAACCTAATAACCAATAAAAATGGTTATAAATGAACTTAAAATGATTATACTAAACCAATTAAATATTTAATATGTTCTGTAATTATAAATTAATACACCTAATTTGTTTTATTCAGGTCTTGAATAACAAGTGGAGAACAACAATGAGTTTAAGGTAAGGGATCCTCTCTCTGACTTTTGATCAAGAATCTCCCCTATGTTGTGCTCTATTATTTTTAATACCTAATGATGGGTTATGTTTTTTTAACTCCCCCATACTACCCTTGTGATATATAAATAATGGAATACCCCTTTACCTCTCATTAAGCCCTCGTAAGAACACTCGTTACCATGCCGAAATGTTAGTAAGATGTTTTCTCATCTCACTTCCAATTTTATGGGATTTCCATTCTTCGATTCTTATCTATTATATTTGGTATAGGTGTACTACCATTTGATATATATTATCATGATTAACTTTAAATTCATGGTATTCTGTGATTCATTTGGTGGTTATTAACTATTGGTCGTATGACTCAATTGATTGCAACATGGAAAGGAGCTTTGTCTCTATTTTCACTTCATTGTGACTTGCTTAGTATTGTGCACCTACTTTTTCTTATATGGTGTGCCTACTTTCCATTTTAGATCACTTTAAAATTGAAATTTTATTCCATTTAAAATTCCACATTCTCATATCATGGATATGATTGTTTTCTATGCCATTTACCATTTTACATACGGTTTTTATTTTGAAGGTTGTTTTGTCTGTCAAGATATTGATAAATATGCACCCTCAATTCTATATAGATAATATAAATTCATATTTCTATTGTTATGAATATATGTATAAATAATGATTTGGACATTCAGAAGCAGGTGGGGCATTCTATAGCCCCTCGATACACCGGTAGGTCTCATGAGACAAATCAGTTGGCGACAAACCCTTCGAGTTTGTTTCCAAAAAATTAAACAGGTTCCTACCCATAGAACTAAACCATTTTTGTAGTATTATGGTATCATGTGGTATATACATGACATACAATTAAAATTAATTCCATTTATTCATTATCAGTTATTATTATCCATGAGGTTTTCACTATGAAAAAAATCTATGGATACAGTTTCATTATCAGTTTATTAATGGCGTGAGTTTTTCATTTATTCACCATTCCATATTGATTATGTAAAATTTTTTATAATTCAATTATTATTGATTCATGCCTCCACTATTTTTATCCCTTACTGAATGTTTTATCTCACCCATTTCATTTCTTACTTTCAACATGTGATGACGAGGAGATCATTTATTGAGTTCTTGTGGATGCAGTTTTTAGTTTTTTTATATATTGTATTTTGTAACCATTTCTATTGTAATTTGAGTTATGTCTATGTATCTAGTATTTTCCAGACTACAAAATAGATCATTCCTTCAGGATTTTCATTCTTTATAACCATTCCAATATAACAATTAATGCACCGACTCTGGTCTAGAGCGGTCGGTGTGTTACAGGTTGTATCATATTCTTGAAATTAAGATGGAACATGGGTTGTAGCCAAATCCTGAAAATAAGAAGGTACACTGGTTGTAGGCCATTCCTGAAAATAAGTTTCTGCTGTAGTTGTAGGCCAAGACTAACATTTTATAAATGTATTGGTAGTTATCCTTGACATATTATATTCTATGATTATGTGTATTCCACAAATTCAATGACTTATTACTCAAAGATGATTTCATGGATTATTATCTTGATTAACTTATGATTCCTATATTTTTTACATCAATCTACTACCCCATGATTCGTTTTTAAAATAATTGATATCATGCCTTTGATAAAATAATTTTATTCTTAGGTTATTATACAAATATTTTCATGTTATTCATTTGTATTTCATTTAGTTACAATTACTAATCATTCAATATCTCCCCTTTCTCATTTTTCTTTTCCCCTTGTTGTGAAGAATGGATTCTAAATTAGACCACTACAGGGGATGATATTTTTTGGAAACATTGAATATATTTCATAGAGATAGATTATTTTTGTTCCAATATTATAAATGAATTAAACTAACATGGTCTTAGGGTATCTGTTTGTGTAGTGTGTTGTGCTTTCTGTAAATTATATATAATGTTAATTTATGAAATGAAAGAGTCACTATAGTTGGTATCCGAGTGATGGTTTAGTTAATGTTTAGATACCATGATGGGAATACATTTTTTATATCCCTAGGTATATTTATATAGATTTTTTTTAGGAATATATCTAAGGATATGTGTAATATTAACTTATTATTTTGGAAAATTTACTGGATTTTTCTAAGGGATACATTGAGTATTTTCTTAGAAATACATCTATGTTTAGATACTATAAGTGGAAATAATTCCGGTATAGATATACAGAGAAGTAAAAAATATGAAATGGTTTTTAGGATTTACATATCATATCCTAAAATAAAACAATGGGCCTTACTGTGCACTTAGTTTGACACTCCTGAGGATTTTATTTTGGAATTAGAAAATTCTTCATGAACCATCCTGATAGATTTAAAAATATGCTGGATATTAAAAACATAGGACAAAACAAGGATGCCATATATTAAGTAAGGTTCCATAATTTAGATATATTGTAAGTTGTTTCTCAATATTATGTGGTTCCACACTATAAAAAATACTTATTTCATTATGATTTTTTGCTTTTAGACATTGGCTAGAACCCCCAGAAAGCACTTTAATAGGGACAGTGATGGAAAATGAAATAGTTGTTGTCCTATGAATCTGAATGATATGAGAGATAGAATAGAAAAAATCATTTTCTATGATCACAGTTATTTCATAGGCTATGAATAATATTTAGATTCCAAATGAGAAATAGAGGGAAAATAAATTATTGATCCCTTTGTGAGGAAACATCCACCTTATTTTAGGGGTTCTTCTAATCCACATGTAATGAAATAGTAGATCTGTTCCACCAAAATTACATTCTCCATTATCTAGTGTTCATAATAATAGAATGTCATTTTGGTAGTTTGTTGGATAGAAGTTAAATAATACCAATGGTGGACCCTAATCAAGAATATAAGGAATAATGGTGAAATTGAATCCATATATTTGGAATATTTCAAGAACATATTCTTAAATAAGTACATTCCTAATGATCTTCATATAGAGATAGAAAAGGAGTTATATGATTTGAAAAAAAATAATGATGAATTGGCCATTACCTACAAGGATAATATCAAACAACATGTGTGGTACACTTGTGGAATTATCATCCAACCATAGAATAAGGTTCATAGGTTCTTCAGAGGCTTAAATCACAGTCTCATAAGGGAGTTGGTCATTTGAGTCATTATTATCTATGAAGATATTGTGTGTTGTGTAATCATAAATTATATTGATATTGGAGTTACATATCAATCTCAAGGATTTAACAAGATGAAGAAGATAGAGTTTTAAGGGAAATCGAAAAACTATGGAGATAAAAAGATTAGAATTGATTTATTCTCTAAGTGTGGAAGGAACAATAGAAAGAATTTTCACCATTTTACTAGTAAATTTTTTATGTAGGGGAAGAAAGGAAATCAAATGGATGAATGTAATAGTAGTTTTAAAATTTATATTATGATACTAATAAAGAGAAAACTACAAATAATGAACCTCCCACATTTAAGTGTTTCAATTGAAAAGAGTTTTAGGATTTTTCAAAAGTATTCCCAAGTTTAGCGGATAATAACAGTGATCACTTCCAAAAATTATATGAAGATAATTGATAAATTTAAATACTATGTAATCACAATTGATGAATTTAATAGTGATAATTAGGGAAAAACATATCCTTTCCCTATTAGTTAGAAAGTTATTGTTTGAGTTTGTATGAATAAGCCCTATGATAATATTAGTGTTCAATCATTAGTGATGTTCCACATGACTATACACCACAATAATTATTTTTTGAATAATAAAATTGCATTTACTATTCTATTTGTGGGATGATTAAACCAGGTGTCTAACAATAATTATATTGGTATATGATCAGAGAATATTTAAGGAAGAAAGGGTGGATTATATTTTTAAATGGTAATAAGGTTAACCATTTATAAAAAATTTATGATAAAATTAGAATAATGATTTTGTGATTAATGAATTATATCACAACCAGATGATTAATGCATATTGTATAACATGTTCTAAACAATTTTTAACAATGGTAACTAAATACTTGTGGGTTACATGTCCTGGATCTCATGATCTATTAGTACGCCAGGAATAAAAAATGCTCTTTTATTTATTAGGAGAAGAGATGATGTTGATATATATGAAGGAAAATCCAAAAGGTGATTTTATTTTAAAAGTAATAATATCAAATATTAATATCTTATTTTTAATGTTATTAAACATTAAAAAAATAGTTCTTGAAACCAAATATGTTATCATAGTACCTTGATCTATGGTGAATGAAATGACCCATGTTATTATCACAGATTTAGGGCGTTGTGTTATTTAAATTTAACCTCACTATATTAGATATAAATATCCATCTGAACATAATAGTAATATTTCTATTCAATGTCTATGTTTTCACTTTCCATCCAATTCTCCTATATAGGAAACAATTTATGAGTAACTTTGGGTGACTGTTATGGTTCAACAATTCTTTATTAGAGTAATTTTTACTAAATATTTTTATGATAAGGGTTCTTTTATAGGAACATAAAATTAATAAAAAAATTGATATGATAGATGAATTTGATGAAAAAATTCCTATTATGGGGGGTAGAATGTAACCTCTTGAGTTTTTTGGAATATATTTAATATAATTAAATTAATCAATATAATAAATTTTATTTCACCCAACACTAAATATATTTTTTATATTAAATTACTATGTTTAGTTTTCATACAGTACACAAAAGACTTATATTAGCTTGTGATACATCTAATACGGACATGGATTTCATGAATGTTAAATTTTTCTTAAAAGTGACTTTTATGGAAAAAGTTTCAAACCATCAGGTTTGACCAAGAATATAACATTATATCAAGTATAAAATGTATTGAAAACTAAAATAAACTTATTAGATTCAATCCCCCATTATATTGTATTGGATATATTTGATACCCTTTATCTGGTTTGTCTTTGAAAATATCATCCAATTTATAGTCCAATTTGTCCCACGATGGAAAGAAATCCTCCATTATTACCTTCTTATTGATGATGTCTCTGGTCATAATTAAATGATGCTTTTCGATCCAATCACCCTTCTCCTTTCATGTGTACCCTTGAATTGGTATCTCAATCATCCTTTTCGTTTCCTCATTAGATATATGAATAATTAATCATTTCCCCTCATCTCTTCCTTAGATATCATGAGGAGTTCCCATGAATTTTCCATGGACTATGTATATCCTACCTACTATGATTCAACCGTGATAACAAGATTTACCAACATCATCCTCCATTATACAATGACCCAACATTCCCTTCAAGGAATATGAATCCAGTTCCGATTGTTCTCTCTCCCCACTACCAATATCCCTCCCTCCATGTCTTGGTCTAAAACCAACAATGAAAATTCCAACTCTTGAGCTCCACAAGCATGATTTTCATAACCTTAGGAGATAGCTTGGGAACCAATCCATAAAATAATTACACACCTTTAGAAAATTTATACTCTCATGTATTAACCACTATGTCATCCTATAAAGTGTTGTTCGAAATTCTATCCTTAGTGATGTTTTCTTTATTTGAATATCTTGTTGTTACATTTTTTTATCTTTAAGTATTACTTGTGAGGATTTTATTTATTCCCCTTATTAGCAGCGAAATTTATAGAGGGAAGGTTTAATATGATCACTTTCCTTGATAAAGTCCATCAACTCAAAGACCTATGGGGGTCCTACTCATGGTCCAACCTGGGTTGCTTGTCCGTTACATTGTTGATCAGTTTAGATTCTTTAAGAGACCTTGATACTTCATTCATCCTTTACCATTTTGTAATAAATATTTTCAACCATCTAGGATCAATGCTCTCCTATTATTACCCATTTTAAGAGATGACATATTAATTATGATTTATATAAGATGTTGGGACTTTCTAACTAAGAGACTTGTGCAATGGAGGGACCAGAATATGATCATAAAGAACCGGAATCAGAGTTTGTGGGATAATCACAATATTTTAACCCACAACCCATACATTCACTACTTCTGAAAAGGATGTTGTTTCTATTAGAGTGGACTATACTAAATATCCCTTGATCAGATATGTCGAGTTGGAAATGCTTAAATCCTATTTCCAACTTGCAAAGATTTATTCGACCTTTGGATATGCAGAAATCGAACTCAAACAAATATAAAGAGAATCAATTCTAGATGTTCCTCCAATAACTGGGGAAGGGGAGTAAATAATGGACTCACTATGTTATTAAATAGACATGTACCCTATTTTTATCCTTATTTCCTCACCAGCATGAATTTTAATGATGCCTCATGTATTTACATGAGAGGCAAAAATTTATCTATGTCTCGAACACAACAAGTTGTTTATAAAAAAATTCCTCCCCAATCAAGATCCACATCTATTCGAATAGGGGTTTTTAGAAAAGATCATAAAAATAAACATGCATAGATATCAGGTGAAATTTTTTTCCTTCATTCCGAGAATAAATATAATCCCACTAAATTTTCTTGCATACACATTATTGAGGGGTTTTTGAAGAGAAAGAGGTTGTTCGGTAATCCTAACACTCGATGAAGATGTCAGTGCATCCCGATTCATATTTATATCAGAAGTCCATAATAAAAATTTTAATATGAATAGAAAGAATTAATTTTAAATATTATTTATAATGGTTTTATATAATATAGACATATAGATAATAAAACATGTAACATTGGTAAAGACTTATTATATTTCCATATTATATATTCCAAAATGAATTGATTGTCATGTCGTTCTATGACAAAAATTAGAATTATGTTTAGGAAAATTTAAAAAATAATATGGAAAATTAATCTACATTTTTATGTTTATAATTTGAAAATTTTATTTGGATGAATTTTTGGGGTTTTTAGAGAAACCTCATTTTTTGGATGAATAATGAAAATTACATAATTTTAATTCCAAATTACATTTTCATGTAATTTAATTTTATAGTTAAATTATATTTCTATTTGTTTTAATTTATAATGTCATAAAATATACATAAATTATTACAATATAGGTAATTGTAACTATCTTCACATTAAATTTGATATAAAAACATATCAAACTATTCAAAATTTTTACTTTAAACCCCCATAGTATAGTCTCATCTATGATGTTAAATTTAAATTAATTTCTACCACATATATGATTGGAATTCAGAAAAATGAATTCATTATAGTGAAACAAAAAAATTTATAATTTCTCATATGTTCAACATAGTTTCTGACAAAAATTTTAGTTTTGGTATTTACAATTTATTATTGCAATGAAGGTGATATTAAGATGGAAAAAGGAATAAACCTTAGAAATAAGGGACAAAAAACCAATACAGTTATCCAAAATCCATTTTATGGAAATATTTACAACCTATCCTCCATTGGATTGATTTTGGACCATTACTGGATCCACGTGGTATGGGAAAAACGTGTGTAGAATTCATTTTCCAAAGATTTACAATAGTGTCACTCCTCCTCCACTATAAAAAGGCATCCTCTCCTCCCACTTCTTCAAACCTATAAAACCTATTGTGATAGTCCAATATCTACCATGTCCACATCCAATAAACCAATAATTCCTCATTTAAGACTCCATTTTGTAATAAATCTATCCAAGGAATCCCTTTTGTGAAACCTAAGAGGAGTTACCCAATGAAGATGTATCATCCTTCTATATGCACCATACCTTTATTTTCATTCTACATCACCAAAAATATCTTTATTCCTTGATTATATAACAAAATAGTATCCTACATATTTTTATATGTTTTTATATTATGTTTTCCACCAATAATTACACACACTTCCATCTAATGGGTAATGAACTTATCGTTATTTACAAATCAAACTACCACCTCATGAAACAATGATATTTTTTTTCCTTTACACTTTTTTGGATGATAATTATGACAGAAACACTAATTATATCTGATATATATAATATTTATTATGTATTTATTATTGTGTAGTTATTTTATAACTCACTCATTTATACATTCTTCTTGGGTAAATACAATCACATTATTTGTGGATGTGTGGACTAACGCCTCCTTAAAGAGATGTGATTCATTCACACATTACCTGGAATGTATTGAGGATGGTTTTTGTGAAAATATATGATATATATAACAAAATATTATAATTTCATAATATTATATTCATATATAAATATATATCATTTACTTATTTTCTATAAATACGACAAAAAATAGAAACAATATTCATGCGTGCGTATGGCCTACCATCACTGGGAACAGTGCATTCCATTCCGTATTTAAACATTTAATAGATTAATATTAATACATATATACATAATATATATGATATTTGTATTATTTTTTAAATTCATTTAGTTTGTAAATAATGATCTAAGTAAGATGATCAAGAATAATATATCAAAATATGTGTGAAGAAAAATGTGGATATTACCTAAATAATGGATTTGCATATAAAAGGGTAATATAAAGTCATAATAAATCATATATGGAATTTGATATAAGAATAATTTTCTATGACATATTTATATTAAAAATAAATTTACTATAGAGGAGGTTTTTTCGAGTATGATGTGAGGAAAAACATAAGTTTTTTGGATTTCATCTCACATTTTATTTTAGTGAGATAAATGACATATTCACCGCTCAGAGATTTTTAATAGTGTATATTCTGACTTATGACATGTTAATTTTTTAATTTATTTTATTTAATTATATTAAAAATATTATGTGATTCTATACTTTCACATGAATCATGATTCAAAAGTCACACATGTAGTGAGTGTTTTTGTCCCACTTTTATTATCTATGAGACACCAGCAATGTTCACAACCTATTTCTTATATGGTATGTTTATAATACACAATAAAGTATTATATGATTCATATAATATTATTTATGGGTATTTATATATCCATTTGATGATATTCGATTCACAGGGGTTATGTTTCAAAAGTTACCAAATATGTAAATTAATGTTTTCATAACTTGTATTCCTTGAGACCTATGCCCTGTTATGAACCAATATTTTTCCCATGTGGTGTATATACTACCTATGAATTGTTATATCATGAAAATAATTATTATAATGATACTTTAATCTTCATTTAATGTTATTATTTCTATTTTTTAATGATTTGAAGATACCAAATTGGTAATAGTTTATAGTAATATTCTCATCGTTTATTGAGACTGTTTATTATTAGGCTCCCATTGATGAAATATTATGGTCATTTACTAAAACAATATATTTATTTTTCTTATAATATTTTTTTAATGTTATATAGATGTAATGGTACGATTTTATGGCTCATTAAAATATAATATGATCAAGAAAATGTTTTTAAGAATGTCTGACATTTCCTATCACTTCATTCATAAATATATGTCCCTTAAAAACCATGTTATATATAAGGTTTCAAAAAAATATTATACTATTATCATATGTTTTTAAAATAAATATTTTTAGACATGTTTTACATTTTAAACAATTTTTTTTCTAATAAAATGAATCCTCTTGTATTTTTTTGATCGAGGCACTTTTCTAAACATTTTATGATGCAAAAGGAATGTTCAAAAAGTTAGGATTTATGAAATTCACGACTGTTATTCCCTTAAAAATTATTTTACAATATGAAAAAGTTATTTTTTCAAAGGATAATGTTTTCCTAAAATTATTTATATTCTTTTTTTAATTTGGTATTGAGATAAAACTTTTTTCGAAAAAAATTTACATTATTTTATAAGTATTTAAGGAATTTTTTCCCAAATTTTTTATATAGTTTTTTATATGTTTTAAATGTAATATTTATGAAATTGATTTTAAATTGATTTTATGTTTTAAAAATCATTTTTCATAGAATACAAAATATTTTCCCCAAAAAAAGGTTTTTATAAGAGATTTCAAAATTATTTTCCATCGATGATAACATCTATTTATTTTATTCATGAACCTCTAAAAAATGATCCACATGTTCCAGTAATATTCTTTCTAGATTGGTATATGATTTGATAGAATGATTCTTATGACACCTGTTTCTCTTTCAAAGGTTATATTATTTTGAAGCCTTCTTCTTTTTATGGGATATTAGTTATTTAAATGATTAGTAAACCAACCTATTTTCCATATTATATGACGTTTTTAAATGCTTATGATACCCATTTGATTTCAAGGGTCAAAACTGATATTTATAAGTCCCATACTTTTTTATGGTTCCTGATATGATGAACATTTTTTTATGTGTAAAATCTATGAATAATTTTATTCTGAGATGGGTGAGAATTAAATCTCCCTCAAATGAATTAGCTAACGATAAGTTATATATGATATCAACAGGTACATGGGTTGTATCCCACTTCTAAATGTAAGCGGGGATATGATTGTATCACAATAATAAATGTAAGAGGGCACACCAATTATATCCCAAGCCTAAAATTATGAGTGAAGATGGGATGAATCATAATTCTAAAAACTTGAAGGAACAAGGGGTGTATAGCAAGCATGAAAACAAGTAGGTATGTGGGTCACAACCCAAGAATAACATTTAATCACAACCATTTCTAATGTTTCCTTCCCCAACATATGATGAAATATTTTTAGGTAGGGTAATTGAAGAGGAATATATTTTTGGGAAACATTGAATATCCTTTTGCTGAGTTAGAATAGTTTTGTTCAACGATTCCAAATTCACTAATATAACACTATAATTGGGAATATGTTTGTGTATTATATTAGGTTTTCCAGAAAAATATGTATTGTTTCTGTATGAAGAGAAAGGGTTACTCTAATCATGGTGGGTAGACTATTTAGTAATGAAAAAGTATCAAAAACTTGTAGTAATATTTATATAACCCATGTAAAATATAATTTTTTTTATTATGGAAATTATATGCCATTACTCAATAAAATCCCTATTTTAACCTTAGTTGAGATTACGTGACCCAGGAATAAGATTTTCTAAATCCAAAACTTATACGTGGTATACATTTCATAAAACTTCTCTTCCATAGGGACATTATAAAAATTATCAAATGACCTTCATAATCTAATTTTCTCTTTAAATATATAATAATAACATTTTTAAAGACTACCACAAAATGATCATGGTAATATATAAAGACTCTTATCATTAAATATATGAAGATATTAATAGAAATATTATGTCTGTATTGCATCCTTATAAATTTATAATTTCCATAACTGTCATATAAGTCTATCTTGTGTATGTAATCATTTTTGTCCCTCAATCGATGGTATCGAGAATGAATCTAAATCTTAAAAAAAGCATTTATATAATTATATTTTATCTAAAAATCATCTATGTGTAGTAGAGGATACATGTTCTTGATAGTGATCTTGTAATGTTCTCAATAATGAATGGAAAGACTCATTAAATGGCATGTTTTTATTTAATTTTTTTGTTGTTAACTGCATAGTGAATTATAATGGAGTATAAATGCATTATGAAGATTATTATATAGGAGTTTTTTCATTCATATAAGTAAATTGGGAACAAATTATATGGATTAATTAAATTGATGTAGCTCTGTTATGAGTTCTATTGAAAACATAATATCATGATACAAATGAATAGTATAACAATCTTCTAGAAAAGAATCAAAATATTGGAATATTTTTAATGGTGACATTCTCCCTAGAAATATGAGATACATACCCCTTATAGTTAAGAATTATGACCCACATGATAGATGTAATTTCAATTGGTATTTTTTATTTATCCTCATGATGATAAATGATAGTAGTTTAATTTAGAATATTAAACATTCCTTTAATTCATCATAAATTGATTTGAGATCAATATGATTAAAGAAAAAAATTTAAATGATTCACAACAAATTAATATTAGGGGAGATCCACAATATTTATAAGAATAACATTCCCACATATTTTAATTAGAGAGAAACTATATTCTTGAGACATGGCCATCATACCATTATGATCTACCACTTCTAACTCAACATCTAATATTTGATCTTGTAGTTTGATAAAAATTTCATGATTTTATAGATATTAAAGAGTGGGTAGATATTAAATTAATTAAAACAATAGTTTTTCAATACTGGATGATAAGTTTAACTTTCACTATGTCATTACCATAAAACTCTTTGAGAAATGTGATAATATAAGAGTATTTACTATCTTGGGGATTAAGATGTTGTTCATACTAATTAAAAAAATAATCTAATTTATGAATTGAGTATTATAATAACCACACAACATATATTTAAATCATTAGAACATGGTTGGTTAATTAGTTGTCACATTTTCCCCTCAATTTGATTAATAATCCTACTTATCACATTTCGAAATTCAAAGGCTTTATGAACCAGCATTATACATTTTAATCACCTCCCAATTCCATTAAATAAACCCCCTTTATGTACCTTTAAATATTTATGGAATATGTATGTCTTGAATTTTATTCCTCCATGACATTTATTCACGTTTTCATCATAATTAATATTCATTTTCCTGTTAAAACCATGGAAATTGAGGTAATATCCGACTTCCATTTCCACAATTAGTTTACATCCAATGATTTCATTAATGCTACTATTTTATCTTATATAAAATTCCTTTTAGAGACATGAAAATCAACAACTAAGGAGTCAATAATTTTTTAGGTAAAATGAATAAACCAAAATTATACAATGAATGTTTAGTAAATTTTTCCTCATAAGTAGTAATCGAATCATAATATTTTTATCAAGCTTGAGTAATTGATTTTTCCTCATATTGTATAGATGAAAAGGGATAAAATTACCCAAAAATAATATCTTAAACTAATATCATTCCACGAATGAATTTTTTTCTTGTTATGTATTCTTAATTAATTTCTAATATTGATATTATTTTCCTCACAATTGATTAATGGCTAGGTAATATTTTTAATTTTTCTAGTATTAGAGAACGTAAAATATTTTTTCAATGTTGTTGAATGATTGATCATCCACTGGCCTATGAAAAACTACCATAAAATAGGTTGGATGATTCCTCATAAATGAGTCAGTAGTATTTTGTTACCTCCTTTGATTTTTTGGAAGCTTATCATGATTCATAATATTATAATGTTGCGTGATAATAGAAACACCATTCTAAATTCCTACCCTAATAATATTTGGTTGCATAGGTGGATAATCATTGTATTGTCCATAAAATTTGTTGTCAATATGATGTGTTACGATTATAGGAATTAACTAAAACCAAACATCAATGTGTAAGAATCAACCTATAATTATAAACATGGTAAATAAAATTGGAGATAACATTCATAGTTTTCACCTTATTCTTAATCATTGGAACCTTATGTTTTAACTAGGAGGTGAATGTTCATTACTAGAACATAATATTTTTATTGTATATTTAGTTATCCGTACATTTTGCAATAACATTTTCTAATCCTAATATCCAAATATTGACTAAACATGTCATATGATTCCAACTATACCGACCCAAAAAATTCATAAATAAATACAACTACTTTTTAGATGAATATTCAATATATATAAAAATAAATCTTGAGGAATGTAATGGTTTAGTGTGTTATTATTATAAATACAATATAGTCTTATTTATAGAATGATCATGAATATAGCTCATAATGATCTTTCTATATAGTACACCTCATAGACATTCCCTACATAAACCATTCTTCATTACCCATAGAAATTATACATTATAAAGGGTGAGTATAGAATCTCAATATGGGTAAAAATTGGATATTTTTGTCGATGTTCATAGGAATTCATAAAACAAGCATTAGTGTATGAAATAATTAACATAAAATTCAAAGTTCATACTATATATATAAGGGATATTATTCATGATTAATCAAATAGAATAATATAATTTCAAATGAAATGAATTTGAAGTGTGAAAAATAATAATAAATAAATCGTGAACAATATGATCATTTTATAAAATTTATTCACCACCCATTGTTATAGAAAACATTTTATATTCCAAGGTTAATTATTGAGACAATCAAATGAATGTATGTCCTAAATCCCTACCAATTCTCCATATCATAATGTTCAACACATCATTACCTTTTACCATGGTGGATCATGCACATAGACTTTTTTATATAGTGGATCATGAACATTGACTTATTTCGTATAATGGATCAAGAATATCAACTTTTTTCTATAGTAAATAAAGCATATTGACTTGTTTCCCAGAATTATCTCATGAGATATAAAATATTTCCCAATGAACATAATGGATATATAAAATTAGTCCCTTCTAGGAACATATTGTACACCATAATTTTTTTTCAACAATATAGTAAAACGTTTTTCATATCATCATTTCCTAATCAGTGCAAATAAAATTGGTTTCATTAATATTTCACAAATTCATCTTAGCATAACCTAAGAAAAATTTATAGGTTAAATAAATATCCCATAAAGATAAGAATAAACAATATCGAGATAGAATAAGGTTGATATCCTTTGATTGTATCCCTATTAAAAGAAAGTTAATATTAAATGGTATTATCATGGATGATAATTCCTTTAAAATTTCACTTCAATATTTCTTACATAAAATACCATTTCAATTTTGAAATCAGTCATTTAAATTAAAAATGCATAGAAAATATTATGGAAGTATTTCTATTTGAAAACATACTTGGATTCTTATAAAATAATAAAAAATTAATTGAGTGGTTATGGTTATGGGAAATTCAATTCATTCCATATAATATGAAATAAAACAATACATTTATACTTTTGGGAATTAATAGTCAAAAAGTTTCTCATTAGGAAACCAATAAGAATATTCTATCAAAAAATATATTAAAAGTATACATTTGTAAAAAATTATATTAGTTATTCATTGGATAATAATAAAACATTTTTAAAAACATTATATATAAAAAATATACATAGAAGAAAAAGGATTTTCAGTCGAATAAGAAATCATCGTATGTTTAAAAAAAACATTATTTTGTTTTTTTCGTGTAATTAGGATGAGATAAATTAATTTAAAACATGTATGCATAAAAAATAACAATTTTATAATATAAATAAATTTATCTATTGGATATGGATTATATAAATTTTTCAATTTAAACTAAGTCATAAAAAATCCAGATTAATATATGATTACAACATAAATCTCATTCCTCAAGTCTTGTATTTATTCATTTGAATTTTTAAATCCATTATAATAAATATAGATTTATTATTCATTTTTTTCATGGATAATAATCACATGTATAATAAAATTTATCATTTAATTAATACATATTTTCAACATTTTATAAATAATATTTTATTATAATATATGTTCTATGTGAAAACTATTTCGTTTCTCTTGGACGTTTTTATTATGAAGGACCAGTAATTATACATTTATCACGGTCCAATTATATTATATATGTTAATGATGATATAGATATCATATATATCCATTATATATTTATTTAAAATAACCAATTAAAGGAAGACATTGATAAATTAATTATATTTTAATAGTGATGGTCGCTCAAGCTTACATATAATTACTGTTTACATTTTTCAATGAATGAAATGAAAAGAAAGTAAATAATAAATAACATTTATTGAATAATTATTATATCATATATATCAGATATATTAATTTAAATTATCCTTATTACCTTCCAACACAATATTAAATGAAAACTGAATCACATCACTTCATGGAGATTGTAGTCCACATGTATAGTTGAGTGCTGTTATCATTTTCCAATAGATGGGAGGGTAATAAGTTAAATATTATATTTTAATTCCATAATAAATTTTTTCTAATTATAATATATAAACATTAATCTCATGATAATAACATTCCATTAAAAATGGTGATAAAAAATGAATTTTATCACTATGTGGAGGCATTAGTCCACACATTCACATAAACGATACTTTCATGTTTTATTTGATGAAATAAGGGATGCATAGAGGTATTTTTATGTTCAATTAATATTTATATTTATTGAGGATGTATAGTTTTTTATTTTATAAATAATTAAATTGTTTTAGTGGAATTAAAAGAATAAATTATTTGAAGAGGTCAGGTGAGATGATTAACTCTCTTTATGTTGGCCTCCTTTATAACCCTTTTTAAGGACATTTAGAATGGTTTTTTATGAAGCGTAAAATAACTAATTCATGGATAGGTAGGTTTTTAGTATAATTATTTAGTATTTGGTTGAGCAATATAGCATAATGTGTGATACTAAAAAGAGAGAGGCAAGGCCTTTAATAATATAGGGGAAGGGAACTCTTGGAATATCTGAAAAAATTAAAATAAAATAATGAAATTTTAAATCCAAATTCATTAATATGGCCAAATATTTTAATATAATGAGGATAAGGTAAAATATAAATAAGAATTAAATTTAGATTGGTTTTTTGGTCATTTTAAACATTGTTTCCTTGACCAATTGATTAAACAATTTCAATCTTAACAGTGATAATTTTTTTTTCATTATTATTGATTTATAATTTTATGTATTTGGAGAATATTGGATTATTAAATCCCAAGGTGAGAAATTTTAGACCATATAATATCCACCTTGTCCCCTATATAAAATAGTTATTTGTTTTTAAAATTTAGTAAAATATAATTTTAATTAAATATCACTAATGATTTTTAATACTATTCAATTAATTGGAATTTTAGGAAACCATGGTAGAAATGTAATTAAATTAACAACATTTCTATAATATAAATTAATATATATTTTATAATGAACGTTTTGTTACATAATCATTCATAAATATTTTATTACTTTTATTGTTTTTAAATTCATTTTAATTTTCCTATTAATTTAAAAAATAATGTGTCGGTTTTGTGCACGAATTTAGGGTAATAAAACAATTAATGAAAGACAAAAATAATTTTATATTTTAAAACTAATCAATTTTTTATTCAACTAAAACATTTTTAAATTATCTTATCCTTATTTAACCATTATAAAAAAATTATAGACATTAAATTCAAGAGACCGAAATTTATTATTCATTTCATAAAGTAATATAATGGACATAATAAAATAATTATGGAACCACATGAACATGTTGTTGTGTCAATAATTTCCCTTATGAAATTTACATTCCTTTATTATTTGGAAGTCAAAAATACACTATCTTAAGGAAAATTCTATTTCACTATGAAACATTCACTTAAATAAAACAATCTTCTCCTAGAATAGTTTTTGACTATACATATGTATTTCAATGTCTTATATAGTTTTCCCTAAACCATGTCTAACCAAATTTTCCATAAGTTAAAAAATTAGATCCTTATCTAACTCAGAATCTTACAGTTCCTTAGAATCTAATTTCTTTAGTATTGTGAATCCAATTTCTCAAGAAATTGGACTCTGATTTCCCTGAAATCATACTCGAATTTTCTAGAAATTAGACACTGAATTATCGTAAAATAATAATCCCATTTCTTCTTAATTCATACCCCAATTTATCTGAAAAATGACTCTGATTTATACCAAATTCAGACTCAGATTTCTGAAGACATTAGAGTCCAATTTCTCCTAAAATTAGACTCCAATTTCTTCTGAAATCAGACACTAATTTATCTTGAAATTTGAATCAAATTTATCATGAAATCATACACTTATTTCTTCTGAATTATGATTATGATTTATTCTAAAGTAAGCCTTTATTTCTTCTGAAACCAGACTCTGATTTCTTCTCAAATCGAACCTGAATTTCATCTAAAATAAGACTCTGATTTCTCCTAAAACGAGATTCTGAATTCAACCGAATTCAGACTCTGATTCACTTTTATTTCAGAATCTTGTTGTCAATATTTCTTATACATTGATTTTCATTAACTTTAGAATACAATTAAATTATTTTCTTATTGTTACCTCATTTCATTAAGGTAACATTTCATTTTATCAAATCATAATATGTGATAATGTTTCTTAAGAATGGTAATGATTCTGATAGTTAGTTATATGAAATTATGTCATCTAATCTTTTTTAACATTACCGGGTCTTGAGTTCCACCTATAAATGTCTCCCTAAAATTTAAAGAAAAATATTATCATTGGAGGGGGAAGTTGACCGTGGGAATCCATGCCTATAAATACACATCCATTTGAAAATGATTAGTGATGAATTTTTTTAGATTACTTTTTTATAATAGGGTTTTCATTGAGAGCTACTGATCTCTAGAATGAAGTGATATTCGGCAAGAGATCTTCACAATTTTACTATGTGTGAATGCTGTGAACAACTCTTTCAAGCTAAGAACATCTTGTTCAAGCTTCCTAGTGTGATTCTGATTGTTGTTGATAAATTGAGGGCTTCCAGAGATAGTAAGACTGAGGTGTCGATCACCTTAGAGAACGAGGGCTTACAAGGATAGCAAGACAGATACTGATATTCATATCGATGGATTACCCTAGTGTGGGTTATACAGACTTACTTGAAATTATAAATCAAGGTATCTTTATCATTTTTTTTATATACCCATCAATTTGTGATAAAATATTTCTTACACTTGTTTTATTTTCTTACATGTTTAAATTACACTACATTTGCTTAATTTTAGGAAGATTAAATTTCTTACACTATATTTTACTTGTATACTCTGATATAAATATGATTCTAAATGCTTTAAGGTTGAATATTTTCCTAAGTTAACCTGTATTATGTTTCTTTATCCAATGTAAGTTAGTTTCTTTATTAAGAAAAAAAGTGGGTTTGTGAATCCATCTTGTTTAACATTGTTAAAAAAACATTTTCTTAAGGATAATAAAGAATGTTTGTAAACCAACAATTCACCCCCTCTTATAATTGAGATATCTACATCTAAATTTCAATCATAAAATTAGTATCAATTTTTCTCTATAAAATACATACAGTTAAATATACGTTTTCGTACTCAATATTTTCTGTGCTAACTTTACTTGTTTAAGTTATTATTAATGATTTTAGTTTTTTTTATAAAAAATTTCTAATATTTTGTTTTCTGTAAAAGATATTTTTTATTTTCTAATAGAATGATAGGAATTAACACTGGTTCTATAAAAAACCTAAATCATACCATTCCACCAATTTTTTAAGGAAATAACTATGAATACCGGAGAGATAAGATAAAAAATTTCATTATCAATACCAGTGTTGATAACTTTATTATGTTGACTGGAGACTACAAGATTCTAGAAAATGAAATTAGGGAATTCACCAATGAAGAAAAAAATAGAGTATCAACATAAATTTAATGTACACATTAAATTATTATGTTGAATTACTACAAACATCTATATCCATATTTCATCTTGTATAGATTCTATTAAAATTTTGAATAAATTAGAAGTTACACATTTTGAAACATCTTATGGAATTGAAATAAGAAGAGCTATTCTTATAGATGAATATCATGGTTTTTTGTTTCCTTATCGAGATCTTTTATGCAATGTTCAATAGAGGATTATGACTATTTTAAAAAACCATAAATATATTGGTGAGAAAGGATATGTTCATGAGATTCATGTGGATTAGATAATAGATATTATACCATAAGAATAAGAAGAAAACAGAACAACGATTGATGAGAATAAGAATGTTTCAAACATCACTCCTGTTGCACTATTCATGATTCTTCTACAACAAGAAACTTGAGTAAAGATAGATGTAGAGATCAATAAGAAAAATTATGGTAATATAAGTTCTTCCTTTACTACAACATCAAATCAAATGAAATCTAAGACTCATAAAATAGTAATAATATGAAAATCAAATAAATCTACTGTTATATCTGAATCAAGTGATACTAATCACTCGGAGAATGAACATGCCAATCTTTCTCAAATAATGAACAATATTGTGTGAAAGAAATATTTTTAATACAGATAAAATAAGAAATATAGAAAGGATAAGAATGATTTAGAAGTGAAATTTTATGAATGAAAGAGGGTAGGTTATATCTAACCAAACTATCATATTCTCAAATAAAAAGAAATAAAGGATAATCATTCAAAATGAAACAAGTAGAAATAATATTGTTAGGTCTACTAGGCTAGATACCCTTAGGGGGTGAATCACGGTATGAAAGATTAAAACAACTTCCCCTTTCGATCTTGTATTTCTGTTAGACAAAACCCTTTTCTCTCTCTCCTTCCCATTGAAGAGTATGAATAAAACATAAAACATGCAAATGACACAACAATTTTTACTTTTTTCACCCTCACTGGGCTACATCCAAGGAGAATACACCAGAAGTGTTTCGATGTACCAATTCCACTATAAGCGCACTGCTGTTTACATGTTCAGAGTGGACTCACTATCCCTCCTGTTTTACAACCACTTACAAACTGAATTCTCACTGCTCTCTCAGATGAAGTGTGCTCACTACTTCTTCTGAAGATCCAGTCATAGTTTATAGACCTGCAGGTCTCTTCATTATCACTAATTAAATATTCCTCTTCAAGTGTTGGTAGATGCTCTATTGGCATTTAACTTTCCCCTGTAGATGAATCTCACTTTGCATCGGGTGTACCGAGAAACCCCAATTTTTATGCGCATCCCATACTGCACCTTGCACATAATTCCTTTACCCAGCGTGAAATATATTTTTTATGCAAAACCTCTTTTACACACAACCAGATAATTTTATGTGTAGCCTCTACAGTGCCTTGCACATAATTTTCTTTTTTGTGTGTGCAAAATACACTTTTCG
Source organism: Viscum album (assembly GCA_963277665.1). Classification (NCBI taxonomy): domain Eukaryota; kingdom Viridiplantae; phylum Streptophyta; class Magnoliopsida; order Santalales; family Viscaceae; genus Viscum; species Viscum album. Next base: position 203,804,916 of record OY728159.1, on the reverse strand, counting down.
CGCAACACCACTTTCCCGCCCACCCTCTGCTTTTCTCACAAACAGTTATTTTATGCGCAAACTTCTTGTTTTCGTGCAAATCCCTTATGTACTCCAATTTTTCGCACTAGATATTGGATACTCTCTAAGTCTTTATCCACCCTAAATGAAGAGGGTCACTTCATATTTATAAGCAAAATCGACCCCCATGTGAAAAACCATTCTTGCATGTGTAATCCTCTTAGAGCGCAAAAAACACATCTTCCACGCAACAATGTTTTTGTGCACTACTCCAATATTTCACGCATTTCTTGCCTTCTCCAATTTCAGCCGTCTGATTTTGAAGCACCTCATGTGCGAAAAACTCAAATACTCTATTTCGTTCCACACCAATTTTTCATGCACTATATTAATTTTCGCGCACCACGTTAATTTTTCGTGCACCATGCTAATCAACTCTTTCTTTTTTTTGAGCATCACAAAAATATTTCGTGAAACACATTATTTTTTACACACCAGTTTATTTTTACGTGCACGTCCCTTTTCCAAAAATGTATCTCTCTATTTTCTGATTTTCAGGCCCAAAAATTAGGCAAACACTGGAAAACGACGCCACCTTGTATCTGTTCTTTTATACCGCCTCTAGATTTTCCATTCCATTATCGAGTAACTTTAATCAAAAATGGATAGTCAATAATATCCCTTGAACCCGAAAAATCACCTTGTAAACCCCCTTTTCCAGCGAATAATACAACATGGTCTATTTTGTGAACAAACACAACACGAAGGTCCACATTGTCAACAAACACAATCACCAAAAAAATTATTCAATGATACCTTGATGGATTTTTGTCCGACAATATTCCCCTTTGGGTTTGTTGAAAAATCTTTTCATAGCAATTCTATGCACCTTGATACCTCTTTAAATCTTCTTCCAGTAGCTACCACCATTCACCTCTTGAGATAGAGATAGCGATCAAAGATTTAATCAACATATACTCTAAGCCCACATAAAAAATGCTCAACATGAGAAACAAGAGTAAATGAAAATTTCATCAATGAATTACTTCAATTCTAACACCATCTATTGACACCAAAATAATACCAATTTCCCAACTGATACCAATTGGTGATACCACTCTAAAACCAATTGGTGATAGCTAGAAATCTTCTGACACCATTCCAACACCACTCTTCTAATTTTATCACTATCCTCAGCTGTCGTGATATCTATTCTTTGATCTATCATTTCTAGTATCGTCAAAAATTATACTCTCCCCCTATCGCATTTCCCCCCTATCACACTGCTCCACCTATCAGCTTCTCCCCATATCATTCATGATTTATAAAATAGCCACATTGTTACACAGTATCCCCTTGAACAAGCATTATTTTGTCCCCCTATATCAACGAACCCAAAGGGCACTCATCTACGGCTGTAATAGGGTAAAAACACATATTAGTACATTAGGGAAAACACTTCATACCTCGGGGTGAGGGGGTCCCACATTCACACCTTTTCAAGTGCGGGGAGTCGAATAGACTCATAGATCCTGTCGATTCCTCTCAAAAGATTCTTTGGGTAAGGCCTTTGTCAAAATGTCTATAGCCTGTAGCTCTGTAGGCACATAATCCAACTTCATGATTCCCTACTCAACCTTCTCCTTGATAAAATTATACTTTATTTCAATGAGATTTTTCCTTTAGTGATGGACTGGATTTTTAATGAGATTGATAGCACTTGAAATATCACACTAGATTCCGATCGGAGACTTCACTTCAACCCCCATGTCATCAAGCTACTACTTCATCAACAATAATTGTGTGCATGCTTGAGTGGCCGCAATATACTCAGCTTCTACGGTGATCAATAAAATGCAATATTCCTTATTTCTAAGACAAGAAATACATAAAACACCAAGATAGAAAGCACGTCCCGACGTTGATTTCCTATCATCCACTGAACCAGCCCAATCTGCATCAGTATATCCTAGTAATTCTGACTGAGATTTGTCACTATATTTCAAGCCAAAATCCATTGTGCCTTTGATATACCAAAGACTTATTTTTTACTGCAAGTATGTGGATTTCCTTGGGATTAATCTGATATCTCGCTATTTGGCATGTGTCAAAAACAATGTTAGTCCTTGTCGCAGTCAAGTATATCAAACTTCCAATGATTTTTCTATATTCTATGATATTAACTGCCTTGACATTATCATATTTCGATAATTTCATCTGGGTTGAAACCAGAGTCCTCATCTCCTTGTAATTTTCTATTCCAAATCTTTTCAAAACATCCTTGGAATATAAAGATTGAGAAACGAATGTTTCATTCCTTCCTTGTGTCTCCTGTAGACCTAGGAAATATTTTAGCTCTCCAATCATTGACATTTCGTACTCACTTTTCATGAATTCAGAAAACCGTCTACACTGAGAATCATCTGATCCTCCAAATATTATGTCATTGACATATACCAAGACCATCATCCTTTTATTACTATTGTTGTTGAAATAGAGATTGTAATAAACTCCCCCATGCTGAAAACCATGATTTTTCAAGTAATGATCAAGCCTTGAGTACCATGCTCTTGGTGCTTGTTTCAGCCCATAAAACACCTTCTTCATTCTGAAAACATTATTCTCATCCTCACGAATGAGAAATCCATATGGCTGCTTGATATACACTTCTTCCTTCAGTACCCCATTCAAAAATACAGATTTGACATCAATCTAGAAAACTTTGAACTTCTGTTGCACTATAATGGCTAGAAATAATATGATTGTCTCTAGTCTCACAACCTGTGCAAATATATCATCAAAATCTATTCCCTCTATCTATGAGTATCCTTTGCACACCAATCGTGCTTTTTTTATGAATCACTATTCCATCTTCATTCATATTTTTGCGATAGAGACATTTAGTCCTGATGAAATTCTTTTCTGTGGGCCTCGAAAAAATCTCCCAGGTTTGATTATTCTAAATCTGATAAATCTCTTAATTCATTGCCTAAACCTAGTTTTCATCTTAACCTATATCAGTGAAGCATTTCAGCTCAACCTGAGATATGAAAGGTGTCTGCTATAGTGTTTTCATTCTTCCTGTCTGAACTAGAGCTGACTGATCACCAATGACATTATGCCTATCAATTTCAGCTCGACTCCTTGGTTTTTGTGCAGATACAGATTTTAGTTCCTCATGCTCATCATCCGTATCTTCTTCTGAATCAACATCATCCACTTCTTCTCCCCTAAATTACTTTCTTCCTCATCACTCTCATTAGGAAATTGTTCACTGCGCTATTGAATGATCTCCAAATTCATTACTACAGTGAAATAATTTCCCTCAACTTCTTTTCCCAGTCTTTTGTTAAAGCTTTTATATGCCTTAATTTTTCTTAAGTAGCCAAGGAATATCCCTTCATCTCCTCATGACTCATATTTCCTATGTTTTTATTTATTGAGGATAAAGAACTATCTTCCAAATATTTGAAAGTATTTCACTATTGGATTATTTCCATAACACATCTCGTATGGAGTATTTCCTTCCTTCGGACATAATAAAGCCCTGTTAAAAATGTAGACCGATGTCAAAACTACTTCCTTTCAAAATTTCCATGGTAGGTCTTTTTCAATGAGTATCGTTCTGGCCATGTTGTTGATGATCCAGTTTCTCCTTGAAAACACTCCATTCTGTTGGGGATTTCTTACTGAGGAGACTTGATTCCTTATCCCATGTTTCTCAAGATAGCCTTCCACCTGAATATTTTTGAATTCCGTTCCATTGTTAGTACGAAGATTCGAAATTATCTGTCCAAGAATACTTTCACACTCCCTATGATTCTTTTTAAGTAGCTGACCACATCTGAATTATGCGAAATAACAAATAACCATTCCATTCTGGTATAGTAATCAATGAAAATAACATAGTACCTCTCTAGTTTAATTGCTCTTGGCGTGATAGGACCATAAACATCAGTATGCACCAATTTGAGCACTCTTGTTGACTTCTTTTCCTTTACCTTATACATCTTTCTGATGATCTTCCCTTGTTGTCTTGAATCGCACATGTGAGTACGATCATGTGATATCTTAGGGAGGTCTCTTGCTGTATCACACTTTACCAAATTTTATAGGGATGGTTGGAAAAGATGACCAAGTCATTTATGAAACAACTTGTTTTCTTCCTCTCTGGACAGAAAATACATATCTTCTTCTCCACTTCTAGGTAGAGATTCACCTTTTTCATTTTTCCATATAGAACTACTAGACCATATCTTTAATTGACGATACACATCTTTTTAGTAAACCTTATAGAATTTCTTGAGTCACATAGCTGACTGATGCTGAGAAAGTTATGACTGAGGCATTTTACTACTAAGAAATATACACGTCTGATCTCTTTTCCCCCAAACATGGCCTTTCTTGGGCCAATAATCTCCAAAACTTCATCATTTCCAAACTTGACAACTCATTCTTTGTCGTATTTTACTCTTATAACAAGATCCTTATTACTTTTCATGTGAGATGTGCAACCACTATCAAGGATCCACACACCCAAGAGATCTGATGATTTAAGGGAAATTTCTACCACCACTGCCTTCCCATCCTTTTTCTTATTGGTTCATATAATTTTCTTCACACTTATCATGGATTGAGGCTTATGATCTTTCTCAGAGTATGATGGACTAACTTCATCTTGCAATGGTTAAAATATATTTTGCATTTTTAACTTACCTATTGTTTTGTTAACCTGCTTCTTGTGAACATTTTGGTTCTGCTTTAGCACATTCCTCTGTATGGTCAAAGTACAGTACCTATCTATGTTCCCAAATCCTCCACACCAAAAATAGTGTCCTTAAAAATATGTTCTATAAAACTATTCTCTATTTGGATTCTACCTTTGTTCTTATGCCCTTCAATATCTTTTGGATATGGAACACACATACTGTGAATGTCCCATCTTTCCACAATAATAACACTTTATGTAAGGTGCATCCCTTCATGTTACTTCTGCCCAACAAGTTTCACCTTGGGATCTTTGAATATTCTGATTCTCCTCTGTTCCCAAATCATCCTTCAATCTCAGAATGGATGCTTGTGGCCTGACTTCAATTTTCACAGCTTTTTGTTTTTGATCAATCCCCCCATAGTCCTTAGCATCTGAACATAATTGATGATTCCATTCAACTAAGCCACTATTATCCACTTTTATATTCTCTTTTTTCTGAGTGAATTGTTTTCCTGATGTCCCAACTTGAGTCAAGTGTTTTTCTGATCCTTGACCTATTTCTGTAAGCTGACAACTTCTCTTTAAAATTCTTCAATACACTTGATTTGATCTTTTCTTGTGTTATTCAAGACATCGATCTCCCTTTTCTATTCATCAATCATGATTTTATAATTACTATCAGATTCTGAGTCCTTTGGTGTTGATGACTTGATTTTTTCAATTTCATCCATAAACTCAGACTTCTCCTCTTCTTGCTGCTGCATATAAAGTTTGGCATCACGATATAGTTTGTTGGCTTTCTTTGTTTTGGATCTCTAAACATCTATCTTCTCAAGATAAGCCTCTAACTCAGATTTCATGTCTATTCTTCCCTCAACTCCTCCTTCTTTTTCCTCAGCTTCGGTTTCATCCTTCTGTGAACTACCAATAGCTACCAGCATAGAATTTTCTCTATGATCTCGACTGTTCTCTATCTCTTCAAGATCCTCAACCTTAGACTCATCTGAATTCTCACATTCTTTCGAAATAAGGTTCTTCTTCTTAAAGAAATTTCTCTTGAACAGCTTCTTTCCTTTCCCATAGGCTGAAGACTTTTTTTTGGGGATTTTTATTTCATCAACATCATCATCCTCTTGTAAATTTTTGGGTCACCTTTCCGCAATATATCCAACCCTTTCCACATAAAAAACAAGAAATTGGAATTTTTCCTTTAAACTTTTCTTTTCCTCTTTCAAGATTTGAGGAGAGGAATGAAAACACCTCATCTGTGTCTTCTTCTTCTTAATAATCTTCAATAGTGAGCTTCTTCATGGCTATGAATTCCTTCTCTTTGGATTTTCCCTTTTCCACAACATCGTTATCATCATTTATCATTTCATATGCAACAAGGGTGCTATGCAAGTTATCCAATGTCAGCTCTTTCAGGCCTTTATCTTCCAATACTGAAAATTTTAGATTGAACCAAGGTGGAAGTTTCCTCAAGATGTGATTCACAATATTTTTGTCTTAAATAACTTCTCCAAGACCTCACTTGTCCTCCACTACAACATTTACCCTATCAACGAATGCATCAACAGATTCATTCGGGTTCATTATCAAATCTTCATACTTGTTCCACAACACTTACAGCTTCACTTATCTGACCTTTGTATCTCCTTCATATATATTTAATAGATTTTCTCACATGGCATGTGAGGTTTTTCATGACATCACCTTTATAAAGATATCATTGTATATGGCTCCCCCTAATGCATTTATTCCCTTTGTGCCATCATCTAATTCTCTTCACTCAACTGTTGATAATGAAACACTATTAATATCAGCTGTGATACCATGCATTGTTGCTATAAAAACATCCATTCCCAAATATCGGAATTAGTGTTGCATCTGATTCTTCCATAGCTGAAAAATGTTCCCATCAAAGATCGGAATCCCTTTATGATTTATGACCTCCATTTGAGAGAGAAACTGATATCAAACTTTCCCTCGGATACCAATTATTAGGTCCACTAGGCTAGATAACCTGAGAGGGGGGGTGAATCAGGGTATGACAGATTAAAACAACTTCTCCTTTTCCTCTTATTTTGCTGTTAAAAAAAACCCTCTACTCTGTCTCATTCCTATTACATAGTATGAATAAACCATAAAGCATGCACAAGACACAACAATTTTTACTTGGTTCACCCTCACAAGGCTACGTCCAAATAGAATATACCGGCAGTGTTCCAATGTACCAATTCCACTATAAGGGCCAACTATTTACAAGTTCGGAGTAGAATCACTGTCCCTCCTAGTTTACAACCACTTACAAACTGAAAGATCACTACTCTCTCAACTGAAGTGTGCTCAATGCTTCTTCAAAAGATCCACTCATAGTTTATAGACCTATAGGTATCTTTATTATCCCCAATGAAATATATATCTTCAAGTGTTGGTAGATGATCTGTTGATATTCAACTTTCACCCGCAGATGAATCTCACTTTGCACCGGGTGTACTGGGAAACCCTAATTTTTACGCGTAGCCCTTACTGCACCTTGCGTGTAATTCCTTTCCCTTGTGTGAAATTAAATTTTCTCCCAACACCTATTTTATGAGCAACCACCAAATTTTATGCATATCCTCTATAGTGCCTTACACGTAATTTTCTGCTTTTTTGCGCAATCCACTTTTTGGGCAACACCACTTTTCTACACACCCTCTGCTTTTCGCGGAAATAGTTCTTTTACGCGCAAACTTCTTGTTTTCTTGAAACTCTCTTGTGCACTCCAATTTCACACTCTAGTGCTCAGATAATCTCTAAGTCTTGAGCCACTCTAAATAAAGGGGGTCACTTCATATTTATAGGAAGAATTGACCCCAGCGTGAAAATCCTTTCTTGCGGGAGTAATCCTCTTCGAGTGCAAAAAACACATCTTCCGCACAACATTGTTTTTCACGTACTAATCCAATATTTCGCGCACCTCATTCCTTTTAAAAATTTTGACCTTATGATCTTGAAACACCTCATATGTGAAAAACACCAATCCTCTATTTTTCCCCACACAATTTTTTTTCACTATATTATTTTTACGCACCATGTTAATTTTTCACACGCGTGCTAATTTTTCACGCACCTCTTTACTTTTTTATGTACCACAAAAATATTTCAGGAAACACTATATTTTTCGTGCACCATTTAAATTTTACGTGCACTTCCCTTTGCAAAAAATGCATCTCTTCATTTTTCACGCCACCTTGTATCTATTCTTTTGTACCACCTCCAGATTATCCATTCCTTTGTCGAGGTTATTTAATAAAACATGGATAGCAAACAATATCTCTTGAACCCAAAAAATCACCATGTAAACCCCCTTTGTAAGCAAATAATACTGCGTGGTCTGTTTTGTGAACAAACACAACATGGAGGTCCACATTTTCAACAAACACGACCACCTCAAAAATGCTTCAATGATACCTTGAGGGATTTTCTCCCAACAACTACTACTCTATGTCTAAAAATGTAATTAATGATAATGACACCTTGAGTTCCAATAGTATTGATTCTTCCAATGAATAATTGTATAATGAATATTACAAACAAAAGAATATGGGTCTTATGTCCATAATTCCTACAGAAAATCAATGTCTCATGGACAAGGTACTCACAACTGAAACTTTATCCAATATTTCCTTAAATTTGAATTTTCCTGATGAAAAGTATTATGAATCTTTGGGTGAATATCATTCTTTAGAAAAATATAATTATTAACCTTTTTGTAATAAGTATCTATGTTTTCCATGTTTCTAGAGAATGAAAATATAAATATCAATTAGAAAATTGATAACGAAAATGGTAGAATCTCTATTTTAAAAAAATAATTATCAGATCATTCAAAATTTCCTGATATGGAAATACTTTATTTTAAAAATATTTCCTAATACCTAAAGGATGTAAATTTGGAAATGGATAAAATATTTAAATATCTTTTATAATTAATCTATATTAAAAATGTTTTATAGACTAATTCAAATTCTAAGACTAATGACTATAAGGATAAGAATTTTTTTATAAGGCTAAAATATAAAATATTTTACATTATAAAACATTTATCAAATTTTACTTCTAAAAATAAACAATTTCATAAAATTTATTAACAAATTCTTCCTCTAAAGAAAACTTCTGGATTTGATTATTCTCACTCAAAAGAAGTTTTTCTCATAACTATTTTGTTCCCCATGGTGATTATTTTTTCAATAAGTGACAATGTGGAGGAAATTAAGATAAAACTAATCATTAAATAAAATTTAATCATATTTTTTTTCATAAATCTTACATTCCTAAACAAATGTGGATACCTATGATTTTAAATTCTAAATATTAATGTTCCAAAGATGTTTGGATTCCAAAAGTATAATTATTTCATTTTTAGGAAAATAAAGAATGTGACAACAACAATGCGTGGAACATAGATAATAGATGTTTTTGGCACAACACTTGTAAAAAAACATATATGAAAATATTATTAAGATGAAAGGTATAAATGTAACTTTCAGAGAAAGTGTTCAAGGATAAATTATTGGTATATGTAGTATTATTATTCCTAGAAAATATTGAATTTAAAATATTTTATATGTTAATAATCTTAAGCAATAGCTTATTAGGATAATACAATTATGTTATGGAGGTTACCTTGTGAATATTAGCAATGATAAATGTCTAGTACAAAAATCCAAGGAAGTGTATATTTTCTACACCAATATGCATGAGAATGTTTATAAACATAACATAAAACATTGAAAGAGAAAATTCCTACCTTTCCTTACTAAAATGGAAGATCAATCATGGTTATGGAATAAAAGACGTAGACACTGTAGCAATGAGAACCTATGAAAACTCTCAGAGAAAATATTTGTTAAGGATATACTGGATATTATATTTGATTATTAAAATGATTGTGATACTTATCAATATTGAAAGCAATTTAAGTCATTATTTAAATAAATTAGAGAAGTCTTAATTTTTGATGCATTATATATAGTGCATTTGGATATTTTTTCTTAAAAAAATAGGAAGTATTGGTGGAAATACTATGTATTTGTTTTAGTTTCTGATTAAACTAGATTTACATGGGACTATTTTCTAGGAAAGAAATATGAATCCTTTTCTAATTATAAATATTTTTCAGCCATGTGAAAAATGAGAAAAAACATCAATTGATAACTATTCATAGTGATAATGGAGGGGAGTGTGAAAATTCATATTTTGAATTCTTTTTTAGTAATAAAGGAATAACTCATAACTTCTGAGATCCAGGAACTCATCAATATAATGGTATTGTTGAATGAAAAAATCATATTTTATAAGAAAAAACAAGAAACATGTTGAGTTAATATAGTATTAATAAACACTTTTGGGATGATTTTATTATCACTTATTGTTATAATATAAATCAAGTTTTAATCAGACATTTTCTTAATAGAACAACTTTTGAGTTATGGACTGGTCGATAACCTAATGTTTCTTACATCCAAGTATATGGATGAAAAGTATTCATCATGAATTATAAATATAACATACATAAATTCACACCAAAATCCGATGAATGATTTTTCACACACTATTTCACAGCATCTAAGGCATGTAGAGTTTTTAACAAAAATTCATGTATGATTGTAGAAAGAGTACATATTAAATCTGGTGAAACTGAACCTTTTGTTTTTAATCAACCTAAACCTAAATATTCAGATGTATTTTCAAAAAATTATTTTCATACATTGATGGATGATTCTTCTAATCAGGAAAACACTACAGAATTTTTTTTGATGTATTTACCCTGGATATTTTTTTAATCTTATATTGATGAATGGGTTTTAAAAAACTCAAATCCATTATTTCTTAATAATAATATTAGTGATAATATCCTTGGTGATGTAAATCAACCTTTAAGGACTAGAAATTATCTATGAAATGATTTAAAACATCTAGAATTTTATTCCCAATTATAACATAAACGTATTGATGAATATTTGGGTGAGGATGATTGGATTAAGGCTATGAGAGATGAACTAAAGGAATTCGAAAAGATGAAATCCTAGACCTTGGTTGAAACACATAATGGAACATTTATAATCTAAGTAAATTGCATCATCAAAAATAAATGTGATGAAATTGTAATCATTTTAATAAATAAAGTACATTTAGTTTCTAAATTATATAATCAACATAAAGAAATAAACTATGAAGAAACAAACACTTTGGTAGCTATACTTTTATCTATTCAGATTCTATATGACTTTGCTGCATTTTTCAATTTCAAACATTTTCAAATTGATGTGAAGTGGGATTTCCTTTGTAGATATGTTCAAGAGGATGTTTATGTTGAACAAACACCTATTTTTGAAGACACAAAACATCCTGATCATGTTTAAAAACTTACCAAATCTTTATATGGACTTAAAAAGTCCCCTAGACCCTGGTATAATATACTGACATGATTTTTTCTACAAAACAATTATGTTAAAGGAACTTATGGTTCATTAATTTCTATATATAAAGAAAATAAAAATATTTTATTTGTTAAAATTTATATCAATTACATTATATTCAGATCAACTCACTAATCCTTAACAGATTCATTTATGAATATTATGAAATCTGAGTTTAATATTAGTATGATGGGTGAGTTAATTTTTTTTCTTAGTTTTCAAATTTCTCAAAAACTATAAAGAACATATCAATATAAACATTAGTATATTAAAGATATTCTTAAGAATTATTAATTTGACAACACTAAAAGTATAAGTACTCGAATCGGTACCTCAAACACTATTGATGTTGATGAATCTAGGAAACCAGTAGATCACAAATATTTAAGAGGTATGATAGGAAGTCTATTATAATTAACAACTAGTCATCCAAACTAATGTTTTCATTATTATTATGTGCAATAAATCAATATAATCCAAATTAATCTCATTTAAAATTAGTGAAAAGATTTTTTTGCTATTTAACAAGAACCATGGATTTAGAAATATTCTATTCTTCTGTAAACGGTTTTAGTTTAAATTTTTTTCTGATGCTAACAATGGTGAAATTAAAATGGATATGAAAAGTTCATCTGGAACATTTAATTTCATATTAGATTCTTTAGTTTCATTTTCATGTAAGAAACAAAACTCTGTTTCACTTTCCACTACTGAAGATGAATATGTAGCCATTGAAAGATGTTCTGCTCATGCATTGTGGATGAAACACACACTCATAGACTATATCATGAGTTTTACCAAAATATAGATAATGTGTGATAATACTAGTGCAATTTCCGTAAGAAAAAAAAAACCTCACATTACTCATGGGAAAAGAACACAGACATTATGAATCACATTCTTAGTGGTTACACACTTAAAAGAGATACCATTTTTTAATTTATTAGAATAAAAGATCAACTTGCTGACATATATAAAAAATATTTACCTTCTGATATATTTTAATACATTAAAAAAGGTTAGGAATTAAAAGCATAAACTACTCATTAATTCTAAAATATTGTTATAACCATTGTCATAACAGTAAGACAATCATTTTCATATGGGGAGTACATATGATTAGTCTGTCATATTTATTTTTCCAAATATGTTTCAGAACCTAAATATTTTCCATTAGATACTATATTTTTCATAAATTATTATTTTTTATTTCCTTAATAAAACATTATATAAAGTATCTTTCATAAGAGAAACATTATCAATACTGTGAAATATTTCTAAGCAATCAAACAGGTACATTTAGTTACTTGTTTCCTCATAATTTCACTTCTTGTTTGTTTGTATCTTCAATCATGTTCTAATAAAACCCTTATCAAATTCAATTTCCTAAAATTCCATTTTTCCTTACAACCTCAAAATATCTGAACCTATAAATCCTTCTTCAGCATTGATATCAACAGTCAAATTATACAAGCATTTTTATGAAAAAGTTTATCAAAATTGAAGTTGAGTTCAAGAGATTTCAAATCAGTTATGATGATCATAGAGGATATTTCAAAGAAATAATTATGTGGTATAAGTTAGTGATAGATGATCATAAATTTTTTGATGATTTCACGGATTCAAACAAAGAAGCATTTGATAAGTCTGATGATAGGATCAATAATCATTCAATAAATTTTTCATAAAATCTAACGAAAAATAAAGGCAGTCATCAATAGAAAGATAATGATATTAAGGTGAAATAGAATTTAGTAGCTCTAAATATACTAATGGAAAAGGAATTCAGGGAAGAAACAAATGAAAAACTCAATGTTCAGGAATAAGTGACAAAGTCTTAAGGATAAATTATTAATTATCAGGAAGAAAAAATCAAATAACATAAAAAATAAGACCCAGAATAGTTGATCAAGATTTTTCATGATTATCATAATGATCTTATGAAGTTGAACTCCACCTTGAAAAAGTTGATTCCAAAGAAGAAAAAGAAGGATTCATGATTATCTTGAAAAGTCTTATCTTTTTTTTTATTTTTCATTGTTATAGATTTGGTTATCTTAATGAAATTTGTTTTCTTTCCATTATTTTGTATTGTATATTCCTAAACTTTCAGGTACATTTTATTCCTTTTCCTCTATTCCTTTTTAAAAATTCTAAATGGGGAGAAAATAATGATAAAAAAGAATATAATTTTAGAGGAAGATAATGACCAAGTCGGTGGAATATTTCATAAAGAATGAATTCTTATGAAAAAAGATCTATTTATCTATGAAATTCAATAATACAATCATTATTGATTTCAAAACATAATGGGGAGTTATTCATATTCATCATGAGTCATAAATAAAAAGGTATATAAGTATTTCATTTAACCTTAAAAATGATAAAATTAGTTCATATATCATCTCATGAAGAGTTTTTTGTGCATTCCAAATGGGGTATATTGTTGAGTCAATAAGTTCCGATATTAATTTCCATTCCATTATGTTTTTAATTTCAAAAACACATATTCTTAATGAAAATTATCTTTCTCTAAGAAACATTCTCTTACGAAAAATTTTCATTATCCAAGAATAATTTTTTACTTTACCTATATCTTTATAATGTTTTATCTAGTGTTTTCTCAAACCGAGTGTAACCACCTTTTTCTTAAGACAAAAAATTGGATCCTTATATAACTAAGAATCTTAAAGTTTATTAGAATCCAATTTCCACATAATTTTAAATATTATTTCTATCGAAATCAGACTCTGATTTCACCTGAAATAAGACTATGATTTCCCCCGAATTCATACTCAAATTTCTTTGGAAATCAATCTCTGATTTATCCTGAAATCAGACTCTCATTTCAGCTAAAACCATAGTTAAGGTTTTCAAAAATCAGACTATGATTTATCTATAAATAATAATATGATTTATCCTAAAACAAGACTGTAATTTTGTTTGAAATCAGAGCCTTATTTCTTCTGAAATCATGATCCCATTTATTCTGAAATCAAAATCTGATTTCTTCTGAAATTTGACTTCGATTTCTTCTGAAATTATTCTCCAATTTCTCTTAAATTCAGATTCTAAATTCATCCAAATTATGAATCTCATTTTCATTTATTTTAGAATCTGTTTGTCAATATTTCTTAAACTCTAATTTTTTATTACCTTTAGAATATGATGAAATGATTTTTTATAGTTATCTCATTTCCATAAATTAAAGTTTCATTTTATCAGATCCTAAAATGTGATAATGTTTCATAATCCTATTAATATTTCTCAAAGTTAGTTTGATGAAATTATTTCATTTAATCTGTTTTAACATAACCGTTTCTTGAGTTTCATGTGTATAGGTCCGTATGAAATTTAATGAAAAATATGACCATTGGAGGAGGAATTTGAAAATTAGAATCCATTCATATAAATAGCCATCTATTTGATTGAGATCAGTGCTGAATTTTATGGAGATAATATTTTCTACTAGAGTTTTCATTGAGAGCTATGGATCTCTAGAATAATGTGATACTCTAGGAGATATTTTCTCAAATATGCCTTGTGATAATGTTTTGAAAAACCTTTTCAAGCCAAGAACATCTTTTTAAACCTTCTGAGTGTGATTATAATTATTTTTGATCGATCGATGGCTTCCGTGGATAGAAATAAATAGGTGTCTATCACCTTATAGATTGACATCTTGTAGGGATAGCAAGAAAGATACCGATCTTCATATTGAGGGATTACCTAAGAGTGGGTATAAAAAACTTTCTTAAAATTATAAATCAACAGACTATTATCCATGGTTGTTGGATACCCTACTCTTCGGGTTAAAATATTTCATATAAATGTTCTGTTTTTACATGTTTAAATTCTAATTCATTTTGTTATAGTTTGGAATTGTAACATTCTTACACTTTCTTATACTTGTATACTCAAATATAAATAAGATTATATATGAATTAAGGTTGAATATGTCCCTAAGAAAACATGTCTTATGTTTCTTTGTACTAAGAAGGTTAGTTTCTTTGTTATGAAGTAAATAGGTTTTGGAAATCCATCATGTTTTACTTCGTTAAACATAGATTTTATTCAAGATAAAAATAAATGTCTTTAAACCTAAAATTCACCCCCTATTATAATTGATCTGTATATATCTACATTTTTATTCTACACATGTATCTTTGATTTGGGTGGAAATGTACATGAAAAATTCCTCCAATAGGATAAATGAAATTATTATATAAATTTAAATTCTGTAACCCAATGTTTTAACCATACATCTCCAATTTCACCCTTATATAGATGAATTTTATTTACTAAGTTTACCATTCATATTAAAAAAATTAAAAATATTTACTAAATTTTACATTCTCTATTTCAAATATAAAATTAAATTTTTATGATTAAATTTATATAAGTGGTAAAAAATCATTTCAAAATAATCATGTAAAATTCAGTAAAATACGTTTCTGAAAAAAGTACATTTTAGGCATAAAAATTTATTTATTCTTATCACATTCCTTAAAAAACTATTAGAGGAATGTTAATAATTAGTTTTTAATATATAATAAAAATATTTTATTAAAATAGTTAAAAAATTTTGGTTATTAACTTAACATGATAGAAACGCAAAGTACACAGAAAAATAGTCTTTCACAAAATATCTCTTTAAAAATTCAATGGAATTTTGTCATATCTAATCAATTAATCACAAATTTATTCATTTTGGACAAGGTTAAACCATTACTTTTTAATAATCTAGTTTGTACTATTAAATCATTCCAATCTAATGACTAATATGTTACTATATACTCCATTATAGTTCATTTAGGCAAGGGGCATTGTGTGTCCCAAGCTATCAATGAAATTAAATTTATTTGAAGAAAAATATATCATAAAATCATTGGGTGTTACATATAACCTTCTAATTATATGTTTGTTTATCTGAGTTTGGATTCCATGGATATGGCCTATGTATAGGTTTGTTGTGAAATTAATTTCCTGGCAGGACATTAGATATGAGAATAGATTTATTCAAACTCTATAGTTTGATTCCTAATTTTAGTCACTAGAGTAGATACATTCTCCATGATATGATAATGATTAATTTTTAGGGATAACACTATATCTATGTGATATCATATAACATTGGAGTTAAGAATTGATAATTTTACCCTTGTGGGGTTTCTAGATTCAGATATGACTTAGGGGAGTTCCATGGTTGTTATTGACTTATATTGACCCTACATTGGGTCTATTCAAGGAGGGTCATTTTTTGATAGACTAGTTTGTATTTGGGGATGTGAAAGTTTCATGGGGTTAAAATCCAAACCAAGGATTTTTCTGGAGTTTAGGATGTGGGAATACAATGTGATTATGATATATGTTTATTGGGAGGGGTTGTGTTCCACCTAATAATGAGATATATATATATATATCTTGGGAGGTGTTTTATTCTCCCATATGTTATATGATTCAAGTTAGGGATATTATTCCCCCTTGATGATATGATATATTTTTCTAAGGAGGCGAGTTATTCCTATTAATGAAATGTTGTATGTTTTTTGGGAGGCATGTTATTCCATTAGATGTTATTATATATATGAAATCCCTTCTTTCTAATACATAAAATATTCATTACATTGTAATATATTTAATTATTCAGAAGATCCTTTGAGGAACAAATTCGATGAAATAATGTAAATAATACATGAAAACATAAAAAATATTGTAATACACTTAAAATTATTATTCATAGATTCATCCTATGTTACATTTACTCAATATCATAAACAAGGGGAACATAATAAAATAATGGTGTAAGAATAAATCCTAGGAAATGAATATCAATTAAAATAATTAGCATATGATCCTGAGGAATAAAAATAAGAATTGATGATAAGGGCATCATGTATATCATAATACAATGATATAAAGCATAATATTTAAATGTGGACACATCATATTAATGAACCATTCATAACTATATCACAATGTTTTGTCAAAAATATTCCATAAAATATAATTATTAAAGTTATTCCCCAAGGTATCATGAAATATGTCATCTATAATGATTAATTCATTACCGAATTCAACATAGAACAATCAAGGGAAAATGAATATGTCTAAACTCATGGGTTCCCCAATGATCATAGGAAAGAATTTCATTAATAACCCATGGTAAATAATTATTAGGTTTCATGTAATAGTCATAAA
Source organism: Viscum album (assembly GCA_963277665.1). NCBI lineage: Eukaryota > Viridiplantae > Streptophyta > Magnoliopsida > Santalales > Viscaceae > Viscum > Viscum album. The sequence goes on along the minus strand of OY728159.1, from coordinate 203,787,537 downwards.
ATTTAAAATACTAAAATAAATGAGAACTATATAATTTTTAACACATGGAAATGTAATATGGGTTTTATATTTAGAATTCTTTTAACAATGAATCTCAGTTATAAATAGGTGATTTACCATGACTATATAAATGGATTGAGTTTTCAAACACAAGAATATATAATTTAAAAGAGAAAAATTCATGAATTCACTTCTATAACATGACAGGTATACAATGTGGATTGATTAAAGGAAATAAAAAGTGGGAAATTATATATCCCAATGATAAAAAAATTATTATGGGTATAATTGTATAATAAATATTTCATGATAGTTATACAATTAAACAATTATATTATATACTACAAAAAGGTTAATGAATTGAAAATTAAAATATGAGAGTTACTTAACCTTGAAGAGATGCTTCGTATAACATGAGGATTGAACCTTATATTACTATGGAATCCTTTGAGGGACTCATTGTGAGGTATAATTAATACAAAACTTGGTATAAAGGATTTGGATAGAATATGAATGTAGTGTTATGTGTTTATTTATAGAAAATAAGTTATAATTATTTAATTATGTCTAAATATAAGCATTTAAATACTTAGTTGTGGAAAATGTAGCACAACTGACTTACCCATTCTTTTGGATCATATATTTGGACATTTGATTCATGTTATATAATATTTTAATAAATTAAAATAGAAATATTTATTTTTATGTTATGATTTTTCTGAATATTTAATTTTCCATAGAATATATATTTAAATAACATAATATCCATTATTTATTTTTGAATTGAATTAATAGGATCAGAAGTTGATTTAAATAATTTGAAATAAATATGGTTAAAAAATATTTTTTACTGTGAAATACTTTTTGAATTAAATAGTAAATCATGTTTATGTATTTATAATTTCATTATACATACCTTATTTTATATTTTACATAAAAATATAGTTCTCTTCAAAAATTATAAAAAACTAATCGTTGGAAAATTTAGGCATGTTGTATTAAAAAATTTCATCTATTTTTTGAAAAATTATCTAAATATGGTAAATTTAATTTTTAAATATAAAAATATTATTTATAGAAAATAACAAATTTCATTATACAAAGAAATTTAAAAAATATAGGCAAATTATATATAACTGAATTAAAACTATTTTATCATGATTTTTTTGTTTCATACCATATATAAATCATATTATATACATTTAAATTTATCTTATTCAAAATTAATA